>CM046434.1:41409249-42009249 GCA_025506505.1 Flaveria sonorensis
GTAGAAGTTTGAAAACTTCACATATATCGTTGGTGAGACCATGAGCCAACAATACTTCAGGTACATGAACTTGATCACCTCTCTTCAGTCTATAGGAGTGGATCTTCAGAAGAAAGACATTGTAAGGAAATTCATGAGTGCACTTCCTCATGAATGGACTTTCTATTGTGTTTTTATCAAGAGAACTGAGAATCTTTACACTCTCACCATGACTGAACTGTACGTAATCCTTGATGGATAACGTATGGAGATAGAGACTCAGAAGAGCCAACAGATGAACCGACCCTCAAATCCTGCTGACAGCAATGCTCTACACGTTGCTGAAGGATCAAGACAACCTTAGTTGTACCTGAACTATCCCCAACAGCCATCATCTTCCTCTAGGTCATACATCACTTATCCTGAGACACCCAGGTCTCAACAGGCTCAACACACTCCTTTTTAGGATAGTTATGCCTTTGTCTCAGGAAGTGAACACACTGGAGATTTTCAATTTTGCTTTGATGATCTAGAGTGCTTTAGCCCAGATGATAATGAGTACATGGACATTGTCCAATAGATGGCTCTCCTCACCTATAGAGCAAAGAAGTTCTTCAAAAGAACAGGAAGCAGTTCCCTCAGAATCCAACCAACAACAAATTTGGATTTGATAAAAGCATAGCCAAGTGTTACAACTGTAACCAGCTTGGTCACTTTGCTAGGGAATGCAAAGCTCCAAGATCCAATCCTGGAGCAACACAAGCCTCCCAACATCCTGCCACCTTAAGGGCTGCACCGAAACCTATTGAGTAGCAAACTACGGCTGTTGCTCAAGTGGTTGACTGGAGCTTCATGGTGCAAGATGTCACTCCTGCTCAAGCTCTCATGGCTGGAACTGAAGACAGCAAGGTATATGAAAACCTCTGTACCCCAGCTTGTATTGCTAAGGTTAAACTTTATCAGGATTACAACATGGAAATTAAATCTGATATTGAGTCCTTAAACATCCTAAAATCTTATTTCAAGAAAGCAGAATCTGACTATAAACTCAAAATTGAAGAGTTAGAGAAAACTGTTTCCTCTTTAAAACATGAACATACAAACTATTGGATCAAATAAAGGATTTGATTTCTAAGTTGACTGAGGCTCAAGCCCAGCTAGTAATAGCTAAGGCTAAAGCAAAGAAGTATGCTATTAAAGAGCATAACTTTAACACCATCATTGCATCATGTTCCCACTCAAAGGCGTGTTATCAGAACAAAAGTGGGTTAGGAACTAATGATATTGTTCCACCACACTCTTATGTGTCTATTAGACAGCTAAGATATGGCACTCATGAGCAAAAGGTTCCAACTGCTGACCCACTACCCAATGAGCGAAAGAATGATGCAACTACGGTGACCACCACAGGGAGGATAAGGTAGAAAACCTCATTCCCACCGCTGATGTCCTACCCCTAACCACCAAAGAGAGAAAGAACAAAATCAAGGCAGCAAAGAAAACTACCAAGAAGGTGACTAAGTCTGGGATGAAGATAGATCCTAGACAAAAAGGTGTGTTCATTTCAGCCGGATTCCAAGTGGTTGGAAACTCTGACTCAGGAAAGGAATGTACTACCAGCATTCCTATCCAACTAAAGGATCAGAAGTTAAAGGGGAAAGCTATTGAAGAAAAGGAGTGCAAGAACCAACAGCCATCACGCCCCATCAAGAGTAACAATGACTGCATAATCTGTGGTCTGCATAACCACATGGCTAATGATTGTTACTACAATACTGCAAGCAAACATTATGCAACCAATGTTAAAAGAGAAGGAGTCAAGGAAGTATTCACATTTGGACCTTATCACATGATCCAAGTGACAAGGAAAGGAAAGCTTGTTTTCGAAGCCAAGTTGCTTTCGAAAGAAAATCCTTCTTTCGAAAGAAAAAAGCTTTGGAAGACAAGCCAAAGAACAAACAAAGGAACAAAAGGAATCCTTTGAAATCTTCCGAAAAGAAAGTAGTCTCGGAAGAAGGTCATGCTGCTCAATCCTCTTCAGGATCATCTACACTGGTCAACCATAGGATGGTATAGAAGAACAAAACAAATGCTGCAGCCAGTACCTCTTTTTCACAAACACAAATTGAACCCACTTGCCTGTACTTTGGTTCAATTAAATCATCTACATTGGAAGAACCCAAGACCAACAAGGCTTGGGTTTCTAATAATAACTAATCATCTCACTTTATGTGCAGGGACATCCACATGACAAGAATGGAAATATATGGATTGTGGATAGCGGATGCTCCAGGCACATGACAGGGAACAGATCTCTTCTTTAATAATTTGAACATTTTTATGGAGGTCTTGTTTAGTTTGGAGGTGAAGCCGGAGGATACATTTCTGGTGGAGGTAGTGTATCCAATGGTAAGTTAAAAGTTGACAAAGTAAACTTTATCAAACAGCTTGAACACAATCTGTTAAGTGTTTCTTAATTCTGTGATCAAAAGTACCAAATGCTTTTCACAGAATGAGTGCATTATCCTCAAACCCAGGATGACAATTCCTCAGGAATTGGTGCTTCTTAGATCTCCCAGGAGAGGGGATATGTACAAGCTGGATATGAACAATGCTTCCCCATTAGGTGAAGTATCATGCTTTCTTTCCAAAGCCAATGGTGATGAGTCAAATCTTTGGCATAAAAGAATATGCCATGTTAATTTTAAAACCATGAACAACTTGGTTAAAAATAATTTGGTACATAGTGTGCCTAAAAAGGAGTTTTTCTATAAAGACAACTGTGTTGCTTGCCTGAAAGGATAACAACACAAGGTCACTCACAAATCCAAAGAAGTTAACTCTATTACCACTCCATTACACTTAATGAACATGGATCTTTTTGGTCCCACAAGTATAATAAGCATTGGAAGGAAATCATACTGTCTTGTGCTTGTTGATGATTTTACAAGATTCACTTGGGTATTCTTTTTAAGAACTCTTAAAATTGAAAATCAAAAGGAACACAAGGTAAAAATTATTAGAAGTGATCAAGGGACTGAGTTTAAGAATCAAGTTCTTGACTCATTCTGCAACTCAAAAGGGATTGCCAGACAATATAGTGCTCCTAGAACTCCTCAACAGAATGGTGTTGCTGAGAGGAGGAATATGACACTTATTAAGGCTGCAAGAACAATGTTAGCTGATTTAAAGCTGCCTCTAACTTTCTGGGCAGAGGCAGGCACTGCATGTTATGTGCAAAACAGAGTTCTCATTGTTAAGCCTCATGGGAAGACCCCTTATGAGCTATGGAACAAGAGGCCACCATTCATTGGCTTTCTTAGGTCCTTTGGCAGCAGGTGTACCATACTCAACACAAAGGACAATTTAGCAAAATTTGCTGAAAAGTCAGATGATGCTATCTTTATTGGATATTCCTCCACCTCTATTGCTTATAGAGTGTATAATATCAAAACTCAACAGTTTGAGGAATCATCCAACATTGTTGTTAATGAGCACACTCCTTGTGTTAGAGGGAATGGACCTGAATATATTTTTGATTTAGAATTGTTTCCAAACTATTCTAAACCATCTTGTGAGAATGTTTCAGCTGGAACAGGAACTCAAAGTGACCCATATGAAGATCAACTGTTTGAGCTACCCAGACCTATTTCTAGTTCTCCAAGAAGAAATGAAGAACAAGCTCCTACTGCTGAAAGTCCTGAAAGCATGAGTATCTCAGGAAACAAAGGAGCTTCAACAAATTGTCAGCTCACTGAGCCTCATAACCCAGAGGTTGACAATTCAAGCACTCAACACCAAGCTGATGAAGACAGTGACATGGAGGAATAGGCAACTGTTGATGCTGCTTCACAGCATACTACCATTGATGATGTCACTCATTCATTCAATCAGTCCTCATTGAATGAATGTGAGACATCAGCTGGAGAAGGTGTTTGAAGTTCTGAGCAAAACTTCTCAAACCTAGACCTATCTATGCAATTAGATGTAATTCCTAGGCTCAGGATACACAACACTCATCCAGCTGAAAACATCATTGGGGATGTATCAGAAGGTGTGAGAACAAGAAGTCAGACCCACAATGGGAATGTATGCTTGTACTCATGCTTTCTCTCTCAATTGGAACCAAAGAAGGTGGAAGAAGCCCTCAAGGACAACAATTGGATTGAAGCTATGCAAGAGGAATTGCTTCAATTCAAGAGGCAAAAGGTATGGAACCTATGTCCTTTGCCACCTGGTCAAGTCCCTATTGGCACCAAGTGGGTGTTCAGAAACAAAAGAGATGATAGAGGTTTGATCATCAAGAATAAAGCAAGACTTGTTGTTCAAGGATACACACAGGAAGAAGGCATAGATTACACTGATGTCTTTGCACCTGTTGCAAGACTTGAAGCTGTGCGAATCTTCCTTGCTTTTGCAGCATCCAAGAACTTCACAGTCTATCAACTTGATGTCAAATGTGCATTTTTGTATGGGAATATAGACAGAGAAGTCTATGTGTGTCAGCCACCTGGATTTGAAGACCCACAGCATCCCAACTATGTGTGCAAACTGGATAAAGCTCTTTATGGGCTACATCAAGCACCTAGGCTGTGGTATGAGACTTTGTATCAGTTTCTCCTCTAAAACGGCTACACCAGAGGAGCCATAGACAAGACATTATTCATAAAGAAATCTGGGAAGGACATGTTGCTTGTTCAAGTCTATGTCGATGACATCACATTTGGTTTCTCAAATGACAAAATGTGCAAAGACTTTGAAAGCATCATGAGAAAGAAATTTGAGATGAGCTCCATGGGAAAGATGGATTTCTTTCTTGGGATTCAAGTGAAGCAGATGGAAGAAGGATTCTTTATCAACCAGTCTAAGTATGTCAAGGACATCTTAGAAAGATTTAAGATGAAAGATTGTAAGACAGCCAAGACACCTATACCCAGAAATCACAATCTATGTCCTGATTCCGAGGGGGAGGATACTGATCAGCATCAGTACAGGGCAATTATTGGATCTCTGATGTATCTCACAGCTAGTAGACCTGATATCATGTTTGCAACTTGCATCTGTGCAAGATATCAGGCTGCTCCCAAGGTGTCTCACCTAATTGCCATCAAAAGGATTCTTAGATACCTCAAAGGAGCTCCCAAACTGGGTCTCTGGTATCCTAAGAATAAGGATTTCAATCTCTATGGGTACTCTGACAGTGATTATGGTGGCTGCAACATTAACAAGAAATCCACATCAGGAGGATGTCAATTTCTTGGTGGAAGGATTATTTCCTGGCAATGCAAGAAGCAATCATGTGTCTCTACATCAACTGCTGAAGCTGAATACATTGCTGCTGCGAGCTGCTGTGCTCAACTGCTATGGATTCAAAATCAGATGTTAGACTATGGATTCAACTTCATGAATACTCCTATCCACATAGACAACACGAGTGCTATTTCCATTACAGAAAATCCAGTCAAGCACTCCAAGACAAAGCACATTGACATCAGGTATCATTTCATTCGAGATATTCATGAGAAACACTTGATTAAACTAGTAAAAGTTAATTCAAATGAACAATATGCTGACTTGTTCACCAAAGCCTTTGATGAACAAAGATTTAAATACTTAATCACAGCTATTGGGATGATTAACATTGACTAGTTTATTTCTTTTGAAAACCTTTTTAAAATGTGTCTTGTTTATGTTGTCTAATTACAATCTAAGCCCTGTTACTAAAGTTTTTCTTCTAAGTGGAAATTCTTCCGAAAAGAAATTTTCCCTCGGAAGAGATCTTTATATCTTCCGAAGGTAAATTCCTTCACTTTAGTACTTTCTTCCGAAGAGTTTTTACCCTCGGAAGAAATTTTGATCAAGATCAAATTTATTTCCGAAGGCTATTAACTTCCTCTCGGAAGAAGTCTTTTCTCTCGGAAGCAACTTTTCCTTCGGAAGAAAACTTTTACTGTGTAACGGAAACCTTTGGGCTCCACTGTGTAAAGATTAAGATCTTTTTGGAATATTTTAAATTATCTACCTTGCCGCCGTACTCAAGTACACACCCAAACTGTCTTTTCACCTTATCGGTATGGTCTTTTACCCCCTATTTAAAACTTCCGACTCTCTTTCTTTACCCTTTTTACCACCACTGAAACCTAATACTCCCATTATCATCTTCACTCTCTCTCAAATTCCTTCAATCCAACAATACTTTCTTACAATGGCTCTCAATCCTCAACATAACCAAGGCCATCCTTGATTCCTCTAAGGATGCTGACTTTGCCCCCATCATCGATTTTCTATTCCACTCCACATACTTTACTGCCCTCACTGTAAACCCCACCATATACTCTAATCACATGACCGAATTTTGGGCAAATGGTCGTTGTGAAACTCTGAATGATGAGAGGGTCATCAGGTCGAGAATCAGCGGACAAGAGATCATCATTTCTGAATCTACCATCAGGGAGCATCTGGAGCTTCATGACGAAGGCGCCCCAACTGAATTCCCCAAATCTGAGTTAGCAAACACATACACTCAGATGGGATATGGTGGTGATGTGCACAAGTCCACTGTCTACAAGTTTAATTTCTCTTACAACTGGAAATTCTTGTTGCACATCGTTCTACACTGCCTATCCAACAAATCAGGGGGTTGGGATCAAATCCCATATGATCTGGGCTGCCTAGTCCATGGAATGGTAAAAGGCCTCCGCTTCAACTATTCAAGGTTTGTGCTGAACAATCTGCGAGGAAATCTTACCCGGGATTCATTTTTCATGTATCCCCGGTTTATTCAGCATATCATAAACTGTGAGCTGGACCAGAACAGACTACAACATGAAGACACTCTAATGGTCCCACACATGAGGTAGGGCATCTTCAAGACCTTAAAGAAGGTGTCCACCAATTTCACAGGGAGATTCACTGATCCTCTCCCAGGTATGCTTGAGCCAACGGCTCCTGGTGACATCCCTGCAAGCCCAGCAGGCCCCACTCAAATGCCAACTACTTCTTCCCACCAAATAAAAGTTACATACACCAGACACCCTAAGCGAACCCCTGATCAATCTACTCTGATTGATCAGGTCCCCTCTGTTCACACTAAAAAGGCTCGAATGGAACTCAGGGCTCCCACTCAGCCAGATGTCACACCTTCCTCCACCATCGACCTTAATATCAGTGTTGAGTCTCCTCAGTCTCAACCTGATGAGCCCAAAACCCAAGCCATTAGCCCTCAGGGTGAGTCCTAACACTCCCCTGAGCAACCAAAAAGGGACAGCCACATCATTGGCACATCTGCTATTGCTGACCAAGGTCTCGGGTCATTAGAATTAACCTCTCTATCCTTCACTGACCTTTTAATCCAACCTGATGAGGATATCATGTTCCATCAGGGCCATGATGTTGATCTACAATACCTCTCTCAAGATCAACTGTTCCCCAGGGAACCTCTGATATCTAGTCAACATCAGTTAAGCCAAACTGAGGTGAGTCCAACTAGTGTAGAGGTGACTCATGTAGACTCGGCCGCCACTACTAAGAGTGTCTCCCTGGCCTCTCAGGAAAGTGGTGACATCAGTGAGACTGAGTCTACCGCAACCTTGCCAATTGATGTTTCTGAAAAGGACATCAGTAGGGAAGAGTATCCAGGGCGCCGAGAAACCATAACTGGTGGTGATGATGAACATGCCAGGCATGTTATCTAATCTCCCTATGATTCTTCAAAAGAAGATGAGGGTAGACTGCAACTCATTATCAAAGACCTGATTTCTAAAGTCTCAAACCTTGAATCAAAGGTTAAGACTTAGAGGACAGGTCTACGACTCAGCAACTTGAGATTGGATATCTCAAGGCTAAACTAGCTGAGACACAGATTGAGAAGTCTACCAGGCACATACCTATCCAGGTTTCTTTAAGTTCTTCCTCCAGCTCATCTACTTCTCAAGATGATGCTACCAAAAAGGGGGAGAATGTACAGAAACAACATCATGTGGAACCCACTTACCCCATAGCAACAACTTCTCCTGATGCCTTATCTATCTTTTACCCCCAACAACATCACCCTACAACAGTCTTCCCTCAACCAGCTCCCATTACCTTTCAAGTGGACCAAAGGATGCTCATAGATCTCAATAGGTTTCTAACCAAATTTCTGTTGAGCTCCTCCATTGAACAGCCCTCCCCTGATCTAGCTGTCGCCTACTTTGGAGCTGAAGAGCTTCAAAGGCTGAATGCACCACCTACCTCTAAAGAGGAAGTTGGTCAACCTAAGGTCTCTACTGAACCCAAGATTAACTTCAAAGGGATGTACAGACTGATGGCCCAGCAACTGATTTGGATGGGACAGGTGATGCAGTTCCAGTTACTTCCGAGGCAGAAATCCAAGCTGCCGAAGGAATAATTGGACTGTCTTCATTGTCCAGTGATCTGTTCATCACAGAGGCAATCCTTGAACTAGCCTCTGAGATTAACAGTGAGGACTTCCTTACAACCCTTCTCTTACAAGAACCACTACTTCAAACACGCTCACTCCAACCTGAATCTATAGAACCTGAGTTCCCAAAGGTTGAATCTTCCTCTGATCCTAAGGGGAAGAGAAAGCTTACTGTTGAGGAGCTACTGGAAGAGGAAAGATTGGAGAAGCTAAGAAGAAAGGCAGACTTGATACTGGAAAGTTGTTGGCTGCAAGTAGCAAAGCAGCAGCAGCCGGCCAAGTAAGTCTCAATAATAAAAGGAGGGTGGAAATCATTGATAGGCTCATCAGCCTGGGGGTAGCCAACGAAGAAACTCTTCTACTCCCAACTGATGAGCTTGTGAAACTAGAAAAGGCAACCTTGCTGTACAAAGAAAAGGAAGAAGCAGCAAGGTTGGCCAAAGAGGAGGAAAGAAGGAAGAAGAAAGAAGAAGCCATAGAAAGGGAGAGGATGGAGAGAATAGCCTTTCTCTGCAACAGAGGCTATTCTCAAGAGGAGCTGGCACCTCACAAAAATGACATGATCTTGTTTCTTTTTCACAAAGAGCAAGATCTAATCAACAAGGAGAGGAAGAAGGCTGCTAGGGAGAAGCTGAAAGAGAAGAGAAAGAAAGAGGTAGAGGGAGAACTTGCGGCTGCCAAAAAGGAGGGAGACAAGGATTGGATGAAATCCTATCTCCGAGCTCACGGCTTCTCCGGCAGGCAAGTGGGTCCCATGTCAATCAAGACCCTACAGCGACATGTCAGCGACATCAAAGCTGACATTCGCTTAGGAAGAAGGCAGGAGGTTGCTCAAACTCCTAGTGTTCAGAGGATGGCACCCAAACCAATACCCAAACCACTACCCAAAACACAACCTACACCTTCTCCCTTCCCCATCAAAACAGAACCTTTCACCCTGAACCTTCTCCATCAACCTTACCTATACCATCACCCACTGCTTCCCACCACCACCACCACCTATCCTACGACCCAAAACACAACCAAGAACCCACTCAAAAACCAAACCATCCTCTGATCCATCAAAACCCCTGACCTTGGAAGAATTCAAGGAGATAAAGAAGAAGCTCACAAATTGCACAACACTGAGCGACATCTCTTGTGAGGAAGAGTCCATCCAGCTGACTTTCATTGATGGCTCTTCCAGTTCCCTCATAAGAGATGCATTCCTTGATCTTCCTAGAGGAACACTGGACCAAGCTCTTCAACTTCTTGCAACAAATTCAGATACTCTCAATGAAGTAGAGAAGAAGTTAAGAAGAATGCTGGTGACTCTGCTGGACACTAGGAAAGGGGACAAACTACCAACAAAACCCCTCAATCCTAGAAAGCAAATTGTCCAGTGGAGGTTTGATGAAGATTCCCATAGCTTTGCTATGGAAAGGGAGAATGGTGAAGTTACCAGGGCTGACACTTCATCTCTGCTACATTCCAGTAGATTTGACATTGCTGAGTTAGCAGAGAAGCCATTCTCCAATCCCTCCAACTCTGAGATAGCTGCTCACATCAGAAATCATTTAAGCAGCCTTCATCTAGCCAAGCTCACAAAGAAGGCCAAGATTGAAGAAGAGTTGAAAAGAGAGCACAGGATGTAGAAGAAGGCACAACCATAAAAGGGAAGACCTTTCTACAGATGGTTGAGGGCTCCACTTCAGATCCTATAGTTAGATGGGAATATGACTACCTTTCCCATCAACTAACTCTCTTCAGAGGGATGCAGCAAAGAGTACACGTCATTCAGAGCAATCAACTGGATTTATTATCTACGAATGACCTGTACAAACTCCTTACCACCACATCAGGGAAAAACAAAGAGACAGATAAATATCTGCTTTCCCTGGTGTTGAAGGCTTTGAAGAGCAGGAGGAAGTGAAGTTTTGGTAGCATCAGCCTAGGGGGAGTTTGTTGGATCATATGAGGCTGGTGCAACCAAAACAACACTTAGAACAACTTTGTGTACAAATTGAAGAAGTCTTCTGAAGACAAAACTACTCTTCCGCAGCTATGTCAAAGATCTTTCGAAGCATTATGTCTAAAGTGCTTCCGAAGGAAAACTAAGTCCTTTGAGATTGAGTAGTTTTCCTTCCGAAGTATATGAAGAAAATCTGAAGGATAGAACAAAGTCTTTCGAAGACCAAGCAGTTCTCCTTCCGAAGTATTCACACTTAGAAGATCCAAGACTAAGTCTTTCGAAGAATAAAGTCATAAAGACCTGTAGAAGACTCGGAAGAAGTTGTTTCTTCCAAAGTATAAATGGCCTCGGAAGAACTTATTCTTCCGAAGCCATTTAGCTTTGGAAGAACCAACTATGAACCAGTGGACATAAGTATGGTCTATCTGACAGACTCTGATACACTGTATGGTGCTTTTCCTAACCCATGTAGTTGACCATACTTTAATCTACTGTTCACCTTCTCAACTTAGTACAGATGCCATCTTTAGTTGGTGACAAAAGGTAAGTCATGGACCTCTCATGACTACCTTATCTAGGATATTATTTTATCTTAGATATTTTACTTCTAGCAATGTAGTATTTGTCTAGTTGTAGATTCCAGCTAGTTTTCCAAGTATAACGGCTGTAGATAGTAGTATATATAGTTTCTCATTGTAACTTAAGTAGTATGAGCTTAAGAGTCTTGTAATACTGAGTTGAGAAGTAATATATAGTTAGACCCTGAAAGGATCATACTTGCCAACTTAAGAGGTGGTTGGAGGTTGTTCTGGTTGGATACATCATTAATAGAAGACAACAGAAGATTACGAAGACATTATTTACAGAAGACCAAGAAGACAGAAAAGACTAAGTATAGACTACCCGCATTTGTTAATGCGGATAACTTGTGAACAATGCTGACAAGTGTTTGTTCACCCGCATTAACAAATGCGGATGAAGACAAGAAATGCTGAACAAGAAGTGTTCACCCGCATTTGTCCATGCGGATGAACTGAAGAAATGCTGACAAGAAGTGTTCACCCACATTTGTCCATGCAGATGAACTGAAGAAATGCTGACAAGAAGTGTTCACCCGCATTAGTTTATGCGGATGAACAAAAGGAAATTCGGCCAAGACTTGTTCATCCGCAAAAACTAATGCGGGTGAGCAAACACATGCTGATCAAATGTTGCTGACAAGTCTTGATCACCAGCATAAACTAATGCGGGTGATCTAAGTTATTGCTGATCACAAGACAACTAATGCTGATGAAGACTTGTTCATCCGCATGAACTAATGCGGATGAACAACTTACAATGTTTTTACTTATTTTGTACTTAGACTAGATTCTCTTGTATAGATCAGGGTTAGTTTAGTCTTTTGTACAGATTGTGTGTTTGCCTATAAGTAGGGCTGCATACCCTAACTTTGTAAGTTTTTGGTCTTTAATAGTTATAACATCAATATTATACATTTGTGACTTCTGTGTTCATGTACTGCATTTACTCAAACATTTATTTCAGGTTCATCTGTTCTGTAATATAGTGATTCCGCAACTATATTAGTGACTCAGTTTGCATATTCGATCCTAAGTTAAGTCACATCAACCAAGAATATCATTCTCAAACCCAGTCAAATTGGTATCGGAGCCTCGGCTCTTGAATTCATCACAGAATCTTCTCAGATTTTGTGTGAAAATCGATTGAACTGTAGACTGAGTTGTTTATCAGCAAGATCTATACTTCTGATAAACACACACACTGAAATCAAAAACAAAGAAGTGGTACCATACAGATCTGTAGTTGACAAACCTTCACACTCATAGACAACAAAACATAGAACTCCTTCCGACTAACAGATCTGAACTTAACAGATCTCGTAAAGACTGTGAACAGAAAATTCAGAGAACAACTCACTGCTCAAACTTAAAATCAACTTAAAACCTTACTTAACCAAGTTAAAATCAGATTATTAACATGGACTCTCACAATCTTTTTGAAATTGGGCATGCTTCTAAACCTCCTATGCTTAAACACAAATCTGAGTTTAAGCAGCGGAAAATTCGTTTTAGAAACTATATTACAGGTGTAGATCCTGACTATTGAATATCTATTGCAAAGGTCCCTACATTCCACTGTCTCTAAATGCTGATCAAGCTGCTCAGTACAAAACTGCAAGAATTCCCATTGAGGATCCCAATTTAACTCTTGATGATGAAGAATATAAGAAAATCAAGATTGATCTTAGAGCTTATTCCATCCTTACACAAGCACTGAAAATGGATGTTCTGAAAAGATTAGAAAATATGGAATAGCTAAAGGGGTGTGGGATGCTCTATAGATCAAAGACAAACTGATAACCAATATGAGACTTTTCATCACACCAAAGGAGAGTCAATCTCAAGACAACTTCATAGATTTGTTCAACTTGTAAATGATCATGAATCAATGAGGGTCACTTCCAAAGAAAAAGAATTGAACAAGAAAATGCTACACAGTTTACCTGAAAGCTGGAAACAAAATGTCACTATGTTAAGAATCCCTTGATTTGAGTACAAGCTTACATATCATGATTGCCAAAATTAAGGCTTTGGGTTGGATAAAAGAGTAAAATCTCAGTGGACCACAGCCATGAGGCTTACAATTTCCATCCAAACTCATACTGTGAGAGAATGCATTTGTGATTGAAGAAGATGACTTTCTCTTAACTGGTGACCCTTCAAAACAACTGGATTTTGTGCTGCTCAACAACATAAACCCTCATTTTGCTCAACCCACAGCAACACCCTGCAGTTACCCAATGATCAAAGATCTGAAGAACGAAGGCTACTTACGATGCCTTTGTTGCTAGCTTTGAAGCCTATCTTGGGGGGAGACTCACATCAGCACACTTGATTTAAGAGGATCTGGAAGAGATGGATCCTGATGATGTTGAAGAAATGGATTTACAATGGCAGATGGCCATGATTGCCAAAGAGCAAGAGTTCTTTCGTAAAGGGAAGAAACTGAGTCTTGATGAGAAACCAAGCTGGGGTATGACAAATCCAAGGTTAATGTTTTAACTGTGGAATGACTGGTCATTTTCTCTGAAATGTAAATCTCCCAGGAAAGCAACACCAACTTTAAAAGACCCCACATGGCCAGCATTCATCTCAACACAATACCAACTTTCATCAAGCAACACTCATCTACACTAGCAGCAGAATCAGCAATACGAATTCAGCAAAGACAACCTCTGCTGCTCATCAATCTCAAGGAAGTAATCAACAACTTCCAATGCCCTTGTCATCAGACAAGATGGAGTTTGTGATTGGAGCTTGTATGCTGAGGAAGTCCAACCACAGTTTTTCAGAGTCATACACTTATGGCACTATCAATGATGGACCACTCTAATTGCCATCTGAGGTAAACCCAATCTATGTTCTGAAAAATGTGTTCTAGAAGTACAGGGTAGGGAACATAATCACAAATTGGCTAATAAAATAAGAGAAGAAATGTGAAATCAGAGATGTTAAAACAAGAATGAGAATTTATGAAGTAAAATCAATCTCTATTGTCTGACATGGAAACACTCCATGGTGAAAAGTACACACTTGTGGCTGAAAATGAAGGTTAACTGAATTGTTGACCCAATCAAAGCTGAGCAATCAGCTACTAAAATGAAACTTGAAAAGTTTCAGCTCTTATCTGTCAAGCTGCAAGAGTTATTTGTGTCTCAAAAGGGGCTAAAGATATTACTGGGATAGGCTACAAAACTTTTCCTCCTCCATATAATGATAACTACACTGTTATGCCTGAGTCACTTACTCAATCAGATACAAAGAAATCTAATATTATTGAAACCAAATCAATGATTTCTCAACAACAAATCCTCAGAACAAACCAGGTGTTTACATTGAAACTGATGAGGATAAAATTAGATCGGGTCATCCTATCAAAATCAAAGAGTGCTCAACCAACCTGTGGTATCAAGAAACCAAAGAGCCCAGTCAAATCATTGTGCCTTTTGTAAAATTTTGTTCCTCAAAATCTTAAAGTGAATCACACTGTTGAATGCTCAGTGAAACCATCTGCTGAAGCAGATCTGATTATAGATCATATCTCCGAAAAATTCAAGCGAATCAATAAGGTTTCATTGAATTCAAGGATAAAACCAAAGTTCCCTTAGTCACCAAAGGGTAACCACTTTTGTACAAAAATCTAAAGTGAAATCTGATTCACCATCTTCATCAAATCAGACAAGGAGTTGGGTTTGATATTTTCAACAAAGAACAGGTAGAACAATTTGATAGGGAAATAGGCAATACAGAAAGAAGCAGCATCAGTCCACAAAAACAAAGCAAGTCATAATTGTTAAACAATCTGTTGGCACCCCAAAGACTGATATGACTTCTGTTTCAAGTTAAGGACAATCAAATGTATTGTGAATTCTGTGATATGACCAACAATACAGATGAGTGCTACTTCACTGAGTACTGCTCTATCTGTGACAGAACAATCACTCAACGAAAAACTGTCATTTTAACAAATATGTTCTTGTGTGATATGCAATCACAATACAATTGATTGTTACTTTAATAAAAAGGATTGAAAAGTTCATAAAACAAGCCCATTTCATCAGTTCCAACTGACAAGGTCAGATCCAAAGTCAGCTAACCTGAACAAATCACTGAAATCTCATCAAAAATATAAGTCAAAGTGATTAATGACAAGCAAAATCTGTTCAACCTTAATAAAAATCAAAAGGAAAGGTTGATACTCTTCTGACATATCAGATGGAATTGATGAAATCAAACTTCAAAGAATAACAGAAAAGCATGAAATCATCTTCCATAAAACTCAAACAAGAGGAAAAACCAAAAGGTAACAGTAATTGATGAAAAAGGCGACCCAAGACCATTATGGCTTGGGTTCCTCATTCTAACTAGTTCTTTTTGTTCTGTAGGGTCATTCATATAGGTCCAATAGCTAATGGTACGTGGACAGTGGATGCTCCGACACATGACTGGAGACAGTTCCCTCCTCATGACTTCAAGCATATTCAAGGAACTACTGTAGCATTTGGAGGAGATTCACAAGGTGGTAGAATTACAGGAAAAGTTTTGTGACAAATGGACTGCTGAGCTTTGATAAAGTGAACTACTGCGAGCAACTGAACTTCAATCTGCTCGGTGTGTCTCAGATTTGTGACAAGAAATATTCCACTCACTTCACTGACTCTCATTGCTACATTCTGAAACCAGGATTCTATATTCCTGAAGAATGAGTTATCTTGAAGACACCAAGGAAGAATAATACATATGTCTTGAACCTTAATTCTGCTCATCCGTCTGAAGAGACATGTCTTTTGTCTAAAGCATCTGTTGATGAGTCACAACTTTGGCATAGACGTTTAGGACACATGACTTTAAAAACATGAACAGATTGGTCAAAGGAAACATGTAATTGGTTTGCCTCAAAAGAATTTCATTTTGTTGATCACTGTACTGCATGTCTTAAAGGAAAACAGCATAAATCCTCACATAAGCTAAAGCTTATGAACACAACAATTCTCCTTGAAGTTACTTCATATGGATCTCTTCGGTCCAACTCATGTCATGAGTATTGGAAAGAATCACTATTGTTTGGTGATCACAGATGACTTTACACTATTTACATGGGTTTCTTTTTACTTCATAAAAACCAGGCGTCCCAAATAAAAAAGATTTTATCACAAAAATAGAAAATCAACTTGATTTAAAAGTAAAATCAATCAGAAGTGATAACGGGACAGAATTCAAAATTAGGACTTAGTTCATTTTGCACACACAATGGCATTGCTCATCAATTCAGTGCAGCTCGGACTCCACACAAAATGGAGTGGCTGAAAGGAGGAATAGAACACTAATTGAAGAAGCTCGAACAATGCTGGCAGATGCAAAAATGCCCATTACATTTTGGCAGAAGCTGTCAACACTTCATGTTTTGTGCAAATCGAACTCTGATAATTAAAGAACATAATAAAACTCCTTATGAACTTCTTTTTCACAGAAAACCATTTATTGGATTTTTGAAGTCATTTGGATGTCCGTCTCAATATTGAACACCAGAGACCATTTAGGAAAGTTTGCTCTTAAGTCTGATGAGGGATTCTTTGTGGATATTCTCTTTTCAAAGGCTTTTCGGGTGTTTAATCCTAGATTAAACATCATTGATGAATCCACAAACATTTAATTCAATGAGAGGTCTCCTGTTTGGAGTGGTCCTAATGGTAATACGGTGTCATTCTTGTCATCTCAAGCTTAGAAAGCTATCAAACCATGAAAATAATCAAAAAGAACATGGAACGGGTTTGTTCTTGTTCATTTGCTTAACTTTAGTCAAACAAACACACGATTGCAAACACTCAAAGGAGCAAATTTTATTCTTTGTGTTCGTTTGTTAAGAACATGAACGTGACATGTCCGTGTTCATGTTCGCTTATGTATGTTCATTAATATTCTAAATAGAGGGTTCATGGATACAACTAAGCATAAATTGATATAAACAAACACAAATAAACATATATAAACAGATAACAACTTTATGTTGAGGACTAAACGGGATTATCGTTGATAGGCTAAAACAGACACCAACTTTATGTTAATGTCAGGCTTATTGCAAATAAGTTAAACATATTTTATATAATTAAACATTCAAACTACTATTAGTAATTATATTTTAAGTAAATATTTAAATAAACCAACATAAATGAATGGATATAAACAAACATAAATGAGTGAAGATAAACAAACATTAATCAACATAATTAAAGGATGATGCATATGTACATGTTTGTTTGTTTAATTAAATGAGAAAAAAATTGTTCATGTCCCTAAATGGTCTACTGAACATTGCTTCACTTACAGAAGGAGAGAAAAATATGCATTAGAGAGATAGGTGAGACTATGAATGTAAAGATTGAGTTATGTGAGGAACTAAGCTAGACTCTAATGGGCTTATCCGGGATGGATGAGGACCCTTATGTGCTCATCAGAACATGTATACCGTCTATAATTCTAGATTATGTAAGTCATGATTCCGAAGGGCTTACGGTTTGATAGAACAATGAAAAACTTGTTTAGATCATAAGGATTATTTTTCTCACGTAAGTATCCTAGTGGTAAAGATTTATTCCCTTATCAACAGGTTGAGGGCTTCGAATCTTGTAGTAAATAGGTGACGGTAAGGAAAAGTTATTTATATAGTTTGGTTACAAATATGGTGCATTTAAGCAATAGACGTATTTTGTTGTAGTGAGATTATTTGCTTTCTGATTTGATAGCTGTAAAGCCTAGGAACCAAAATATGATATACATCCAGCAGGGATCCCTACACACACCCACACACGCAATCTACTCCATCTCCCACGTGTTTACATTCATCATTTGTTTTAGTATATATATGTATATATATATATATATATATATATATATATATATATATATATATATATATATATAATATATATGTATATATATATATATAGAGGGTTAGGATCATTACAGAACACTTTTTTTTTCAGAAACACAGAACCATTGATTTACATAAATTGAATTAAGTCTGGTGATACTTGAGCTGTTTTACATATGGTATATCAGCATGAACAATAAACTATTAAACAACTAAATTCACCAGCTTTAACTTACATTTATAAGTCAATGATTCGTAATTTACATTATGTAAATCAATGGTTCTTTTGGTTCTGAAATAAAAAGTGGTTCTGTAATGATCCTGACCTTTATATATATATATAATATATATATATATATATATATATATATATATATATATACATATGTTATATATATGTACATATGTATATATATATATGTATATATATATAGATATATATATATATAAAAGGTCAGGATCATTACAGAACCACTTTTATTTTCAGAACCAAAATATTTTGTTTGGTCACTTTGGAGTAACTTGTGGTTCTACTTTGCTAACAAATAGTTAGGCAAAAACTCGTTCATAATCTGGTCTAAGTTGATTTGTACAACTAGTTGGCTTGTTTATAAATTAAGTTCGAGTTGAATATAACCTGCTCAAATAAATTATGTCCTTTGGATTTCTTAAAGTTTAATACTACATTAGTTGTGTTATTTGAGATTGTTGTTTGTTTGTTTTTGAATCTATAATAAAAAGAACATACTAAAACATCAACTCATTAAAAACTAGCAAATCACCAAGCCATGAGTTGGCCAAGTTGAATACGAGCTTAACTTTGATTCAGGTAATACGAGCCAAGCCAAATCTGCTCGTATTTTAAGTTAACTCGAGCTCATATTAACATTGGTTCGGCCTAGCTAGCCTGTTAAGCAACCATGTTTTACATGTAAGCTTGGGTTGAACATTCATAAGGAGTAGAGAGAGTAGGACAACGAGTACATGTTGCACTCTGTCATAGATTCAAAGAATTGTTCCTTGTTTAAGATATAGACTTGTCAGGTTATAATTAATGCTCAACTCAATATATATCGTCCGGTAAGCCCTTGTTGGGAGACTAGTGTTGATCCTGATGATAGCGTATGTTTGAGAAATAAGAAGGATGTATTTTGTGTGCACACATAATTAAAGTCAGAGACTCTTGACAGGGGGAATGTGAAGGGGGTTTATAACTATCCAGAAAACAAGCAACGAATATACTTCAATTGACAGCTAGAACTATTCTACTTAATACAATGCAAAAATGCCCTGACACTATGTATCATCACTCCAACATGAATCAAAAGTAAGGGGTAGTTCAGGGAGAAAGAGCCTCTTGACAGGGGGGAATGTGAAGGGGGTTTATAACACGTGAATATTTATAACTACTATTAAGTTAAATTAAACATTTATTTCTTTAGCTTAAAGTTTACAAGTAATTAATAAGAAGTATGCTCAGAAAAAATAATAATAAATTTTATTACAATTATGATTAGCTATTTGATATCTAAGTGAAATTTGGCGATAAAATTTAAGTATCGATCTTTACTGTTATGTAAGGACACAATTATTGACATCGAAGACATTTTGCTCGGAAATAAATAACAAAAAATCTGTTCAGATTTTTCGGATCTACCACCTGATTCAACCGCCTAAGCATCGAAGATCTAAGAACGTTGATGCTTTTAAAAATTGGATGTTTGAGGCGTTGCTAGTTGTGATTCATGCCCACTAATGAACAGAAATTTACACTTTTTCCTAGTTCTATTGCTCCATGCAATCTTACTATCACTTTTTTACCCACAACAATCTAATGATAGAATATTCATGAGAGAATTTGTTGAGCGCCATCATCTTCAGTAACAACCTTTCATAGCTCTTTCTACTTGAAAGGCAGAATTTCAGCCAAAAGGAAACAAAGCAAGAAACTAAGGGACCCAAGAGAGCATTACAGGGAACAACAACAAAAAAAAAAAAAAAAAAAAAAAAAAAAAAAAAAAAAAAAAATCAAGAAAACTCCATATTAAATCTACACCAATTGTTTCAATCTAAATCATGCATATACGACCTATTTTTTATCCAAACCAAAGCCTTGATATCATTAATGATGTTTCCTTCATTTGAATACCTACTAGCCACTGCATCCCCAATAGTCATATTTTGTTGAATTAGCACTTATAGAATTACACGAAGAATCTACCTATCCTTCTTCAAATATTACTATGTGCTATATGCTTATTAGATATTATTAGTTTATGTCCCATATTGGGTTCTCTAGAATTTCCTCCCTACTTTTTTATATAGAAGATCACCTTCTGTTCTAAGTATTCAAATATTTTTCTTCATTTTACATGTTATTAGAACTAAGTCTCTTGGCACAAACCTTAGCTTTCAACAATTGAATCCATGTTCTATATATTATGCCTCACCCTTGTCCAGATTTCATGTTTATGCTCATGAATCCCTATTCTCCCTGACTATTCACTGCAGGAAATCATTGTTCATTCACAGCAAGTATTGTTCATCATCCAGGTGTTATTCATTGTCCATACTGTTCACACACAAAAATAACCATTCATGAGAAAAGTATTGTTCCTTGTCAGGAAAAGGTACCAATCCCTTAGTAAAAAAAAGGTTACTGTTCCCCATCAAAATGTTACGCACTAATAATACAAAAGAATATTCATCTACTGAATGTTCACCATGTGTTGAAAAACATTACATTATTCACGAGTCTTTCAGTGTGTATATACCTTAACAAAATGGCATTGTTGAATGCAACTATCATCATTTCTTAGATGTTACTCGCACAGTCATGTTTCACTCTCATGTACACAATCAATTCTAGGGTGACTATCTTCTTACTACTTATCTGATATGTTGTATGTCCTCATTTATCCTCATTGGTCTAACCCTGCTTTCTCTCTATACCCTAAAGAAACTCCTTATTCGCTTATACCTAAAATGTTTTAGTATGTAGCGTATGTCCTTGATCATATATAAATACTTGAACCTCGAGACATTTGTTGTGCCTTTCTTCATTATT
Source organism: Flaveria sonorensis (assembly GCA_025506505.1). NCBI lineage: Eukaryota > Viridiplantae > Streptophyta > Magnoliopsida > Asterales > Asteraceae > Flaveria > Flaveria sonorensis. The sequence goes on from CM046434.1 coordinate 41,430,121, forward strand.
CATGTGCCTTGAAAAGGTATTAATGTTACAGTTATTTTCTTCATCGATACTTTATGAGTGCTGATTTTTGGTTTTCAAGGGTTGTGTCCCTATTTTCACGAGTCTTGCACTCTAGTTTTTAATCAATTTCCTATCTTGATCATGGCCCTATTATATCCAAGCCTTACAACATTCTCACCATTCCTATTTCATTTAGTCCATCTATCCCTGTGGTCTCCAATACAATAGATTATGTTCATGCTACAGGCTTACTGGCAGAGCCCCCATCTTTACTTTTCATTATGCTTAGTGACATGAGGATAAGACAATAGAGACACTTGATTTACAACTTAATCATGACCAAGTATGCCCTTAGTTTAGCGTGCTACGACTGTGCCTGATACTTCCTTATCACATAGTACCCAAGATACAACTTTGCTAGATAATGTTACACTAGATGCACCTATTTTTGACCCCACTTGTGCATCATATTTTGATATACATATTACTTGTCACAAGTAACCGAAACACCACCTGTCACCATATTCAAATTATTTCGTACCTTCACCTCTTACCCGAACATATACCACTTCCCTGTATTTCCACCCAGTTCCTAGGGATGTGATGACAGCTCTTGCTCTTGTGGGATGGCAACAGACCATAAAGGTGAGATAGAGGCCATATGGACTAACCATACTTAGAATCTTGAGCCACTTCTTCTTGGTAACTAATATGTATGGGTGTATATATATTTAATAATGTTTTCTATAGAATTTAGTTTTAATTATATAGAAATGGTTTTCACCTCAATACTAAATCACACACAACTAGGCAACTATATCTATTGTATATGTAACATAGTATCGACAAGAACCAACTATTGATTCATGGATACTAGACCTCCTAATATTAAATTGTTATCATTATCTATAGGATAAATAAAATGATTTGGTTTTTTTAATATTTTTCTAGTCTAAATAAACATAAACAAATAAAGATACATAGAAAACGAGGGAATATAATACAATAAAGGAAGTGCTCACTTAGACTTTGATTCATCTAGCCAAACAATAACAACATACATAAATTCATGATAATATCATTTGGATACGCATGTAACATGAATATAGTAAGACTTTATACTTGGTCAAAATACATTGGTATAAAGACCTAGTAAAGTGCTTACTTCAAGTCTTTTACCACCACCAACTCTTTCACTCAATAAAACATTTATACATTCAATCCTCTACTGTGCTACTAATATTATAATGTTTTTATTAAAACAGATTCCTAAATTATTAAGATTGGAACAACTTAGAAATGTTATGAACCTAACATAAGATAATGGTGTTTGAATTTTAACATGCTCAACATACAATGTTATTTGTTTCTGTTTAAAAGAATAGTTAAAAATGGTATAATTATCACAAAACTAGCTTAGGATTGAAAGATTAAGTAATATAATTACTTTCTATATCTTCTGCATTCTATCACAAAAAATATTTACAAAAATTATACTACCATTCATTCAAGCAAGGAAAATAAAAAATTTAACATCATGCAACTACTAGTGTAACTGCTGTCAATTGGTACAATGTAAATTGAACCGATAAGTCACTAGCGAGATTAAGACGATATAATCTCTTAATAAGTTCCCGACCACTCTATTGTATGACCTACTAATGTTGCATAATAAATATTATGGGAACAAATTGTACATCATGTACATCTTCAACCAATCTGCTATAAGATATCATAGACTTTAAGAGCTTTAAATAAAATCATTTTGTTAAAATTATAATACACCCGTAAAACAATTAAGTTCAACCTGTCCCATGCTAGCAACCTCTTACCTCTCTAACCATTTACAAGTAAAACACATTTAAATTCCTATGTCGTATCTTCTCCATCTTTCATGCACAATATCGTGTAAGTGGGTTCTCTTACAAACCTTTAAGCAATCATAAAGACCAAACTATATGAGTTTTTTATAACTAACATTTTGGAGTGATATTCAAAAAATTCATGTTAGTTTTTATTGATTCCTACCCAATCAGAAGTGTATATGCAAGACAACAAAAACTTGATCATTGATGGGTCTACCATGGTTTAGACCCAGGCAGATTCCTAGTTTAAAGAGTACAAGTGGGAGTTAGACCGACTCCTAGTTTTGGATGATGATAACATCAAGCCAAGGAAAAGTTAAGACCGGGTTTTAACTTCCATGTCAGGGCCACAACAATGCGCAGAAAAAAACAGAAGAATAACGGTCTCTACCATGTCAGTCAAGTCATACAAGACATAAGGAAAGGAGGCAACCAAAACATACAAAGCCCGTTAATAATGTCATAAACCAACAAAAACGATGGAGTCTTGACTTAACAAAAAGGACACCATTAATACCACTAAGTACAAAGATTTCTTAAGATAAGAAAATAGTCTAGTAGATAAAAGAAAGTCCTAACAAGACATGGTCTGGACCGCTGGATAATATAAGAGGTCAATAGTCTAGTAACCTGCATCATAAGGTTTTAGTCAAACAATGTTGATCAGATAAGATATAAACAATAGTGGCATACTTGTTGTTATGACCAAGAATTAATAAGTATAACTTTGTGATCAAATTTGTATGTGAGGTACAGTGCCTATATGATATATGTAACGAATATGACAATATAAATAAAGAAATGACATGGTTGCTTACAAGAAAAGCCTTTGATCCCAGGGAATCTCTGGCATAAAACCTCAGGAGGTGACTAATTGTCGCATGCCTCTTGTTCTTCTTATTGATTGTAATGAAAGTACAACTTGAGAGCTATAGTTGATCAATATTACATGTTACGGAGAGATTTGTGAGTGTGTATTGTATTGTATGTTCCTATTCGATTTCTAGGTATCCATTTATAATAAAAGTAAAATAACTAACTATCAAGATTTCCAGAGATTACATAGTCTTCACTCCTGGCAGTTAGAGGTATTCTTCTACAAGTTTTCAACAACTAGACTCTAATTATTCACGGTTGACTGAGTATATAAGTCACCTATGAGAACAAGTCAAAGCCAAAAGGAACAATAGTCGGTTAGTAGCAATAGAATTTAGGCATCAAAACAATAACAATTGTCTCCAAAATTTGATAGATGTGATCATGATTTACAGCTGTTAAATTTGAAACACCACAATTGAGATGTTATTAGACATGACCCTGCAAGGCCTGATAATCTAGCCATCAAAGCAAAAACTTTTCAGTTGGTTATTAGTATTCTCGTTTTAAAAGTTCTTCTTCCTCACACTTATTCCTTAATCTTCCTCGACTGATTTCACATAACCTTTGACGTAAACGTTCAAAACCTTCATTCGAATTTTACTTTTGATTTGATGATTTTCATTCTTGATAACACCGTCAAAGACTTTATCCATATAGGGTTTCTTGAACATCCTGATTAGGATCGTTGTACATTCCTCAATCAAGATATTAAAATCTTGAGGGCAAGCCAGGCCATCCCTGGAAACATCATTTTTAGGGCATTCGACCCTAGGGATAAGTCTGACTTTATTTCCAATGAAAGAATTTTGATTTTTGGCTTTCCTTTTTCTCCTTGCTCTTTGCTACTAAGATATTCCCAACCCATGCCGATGGTTTGGAGAACACTATAAACCCTAAAATAGTTTATCTAAACTCATGCTCTAGAAATCAATGTTTCTAAGTTAGCTCATGTTTACAATCTTAGAAGCCATGGTTCCTCCTATTTTTTATTCCAAATCAAATCCAGTGAGTCCTACCTGATTCCAAAAGTCACCTAGAACGACATGCATTGGAAAGGGAAGTTCTTTTCATGAAGCATAACTGCATTCCTGCTGGGGATCAACTGCCCCCTCAAATGGGTTAAGAAGGGTACGATTCAGTCTTTAAGATCCTACATTATCCTGCTTTAATAATAACTAATCTTGTTTATTTGTTTACGCAGCATCGAAGTTCTCTGATTTGGCACCTCCTTGAGCAAACACTATCAAGCGAGTTAATTACTTCCATACATTCCCTATTGAAGAAAGTACATTCTGGCTCAAACTCCTTACCTTCAAGGAAAGTCCCAACAACCAACACTCAAAATCTCCAATATCAGGTAGTACGTAACACACTCCCTTCATTTATCTTTAACTTAAAAATCAACGTTGTGATATATGCTCTACTTTGTTTGAAGGAATTTCAAGGTTTATATCAAGCTTTGCTCTTACCAATATCGACAGCTTGATCCTTGGAGGGATCGCTATTAAGAAGGAGAAGCCCACCCCTGTGATTCCTAAGTCAAATGCTCTTGTGCTTAGCTCCCAATCCTCAACGAGTAAGAAGAGGAAATCTATTGAGATTGTGGACATTGAGCTTTTCTCAAGGATGGATTATACTAATACTTATAAAAAGCTAGAGTCCATCCAATGCTCGGTAAGTAAATCTGACTATCCTTTGTTGGACCCTAAAAGGATCACACATGTCAATTCAAGAGGTGGTTGAAGGTTGTTCTCGTTGGAAGGAGCTAAGTCAAAGAAGTAATGCGGGTGAAGAAAACAGAAGAAAAAGACAAGTGTTGGCTGTCCATATTAGTCAATGCGGATGAGCAAGAACAAATACGACTAATTATTTGTTCATCCATATTTACTAATGGTGATAAGCAAAAGCAAATGCTGGTAAGTATTTGTTCATCCGCATTAGTCCATGCGGATGATATATGCAAGACCGGGTAAGGGTACTTAACACTTAGTTTCACACCGAGGAGAGATCTTAGATCACTTAACAATTCAAATAGGGAACTGGTAACTAGATACAGATGATACTAAGAACACAAGTAAATTAAAGAGACAGAACTAAGAACAACACAAGAACACAAAATTGGTTTTCAAGGATGTTGTATATTGATCTCAAGTTCTTTTACAAGTGTTACCAAGCATTCATAGAAATTACAAGGACCTGAGACAATTTTATACTACAACCTACAACCATCACTTACATGTAAAGACAGTTGGGATTTGACTAATCTAGACAACAAGATCAATCTACAATCAAAAGGCAGATTGCCTTTTGACTAGTGACTATGACATGCCATAGCTCACTGACTTGTCCTAATACAAAAGTCTACAGAAACAAGTAAGGTAAGTTACATACAAAGACCATTCCTACTTTTGATAAAGCCATGGAAGTTTCACCAACTTGTGTAAAGTAGGTGAACCACCAGAGCAGGCAGCGGAGAGTGTGTCAGCTTTATCAAAAGTTGATTCAGAGAAAGCATATTTTCTCTGTCCTCTAAAGAATCAGTCTTCACAGCTTCGGAAGACTTTGTCTCTGAAGCTTTGGAAGATTTAATCTTTGGCTTTGGAAGATGCTGGTCTTTGGCTTCGAAGATTTCACACTTAGAATATATTTATGTTTGAGTGTGAAACTTCCAAAGTAACTCCTTCTGAACTGTTAGCTTTGGAAGATCTTACACTTAGACATATTTAAGAGTGTAAGACTTCCAAAGCTAGTTCATCTTTGTTCCTTAGTGCATGCATGGAAGACTTGGTTGTTCTGGCTTGTGGTTGCATCAGCCTCATAATCTTCAGATGATCTTACAAACCCCCCTAGGCTGATGCTACCAAAACAGAGAAGTTCTTCAGATTTTGATAGTTCAATTAGGATCCTCAGCATACCTTTCTTCATCATTAGGTCTGGATCCTTCAACTAACATAGAACCTTCTCATGTCAAAGAGATCATGCAGAGGAAGATTGAGCATGTCTTCTAAGGAATAGACATGCATGCCTTCCTGATCTCTTATGACATACCATCTGTCTTGATCTTCATCATAAGACCATGACATAATTTGTCTTCCAATAGCAAGAGGCTCTACAATGAATAGAGTTTGTTGAGAGACCTCTTCATGCACTCCCTTGGGATGCTCTGACTCATCCTGAGGTTGGGAGGTGGATACCTTTCTTCTTTTTCTCTTTGAGATTGATCTTCTGGCCATCCTTTTTCTTTTCCCTGATGATTTTAACTGAGGGGACTGGTCTTGAGTACCAGGTTATTCAGTTGAGTCCCCCTAAGTTGGGATCTCCTCTCTCATAGGTTTAGAAGGAGAGAGAGGAGGACCCTGCTATGGATCAGAAGATGAAGTTGGCTGAGTTGCAGCTCTAAGTTCAGGTTGTGTTGTCTCAGTGGGTTCAACTTCACCTTAACTTCAGGTTGAGATGGACTAGGTGGAGAATGTAAGTCCACCAACTCTCCCTCTTTATCTTTTGCTTGATTACCCTGATATGCTCATCCATTATGGATAGAGACATAGAGCCAAGCCCTCCTTCCGAAGAATCCATACAGCTTCAAGAAGCTCATCATCCTTTGTCTGTCAGCAGACTGGGAAGAAGTGCATCTGCCTGATAGAGACCTGTGGCACTCAGGAGATGATCATCTTTAGTCTTTCTTCTTCAGTTGCTACCTGAGTTGTTCAGTGGTCACAGTCTCTGGCTTAGGACTTTTTTGAACTGGGGAGAGTACATGAATATTCTGTAGAGTCTTTTTAGCCTCATTTCTTCCTTGTGCTTGAGGAGCAATGCCTGCATCTTTTTCTTCCTTCCTTCCTTTGACAACTCTGTGTCAGCCAGTTCATTCAATTCATCTAAGGGGAGAGAGAGATGAGTTCATCAATATTATAGTTTTTGGTTCCCAGGTAGTTTAGCCTGGCTGCCCTTAACTCATCTTCCTGAGTGTTTAGCCTGGGGGCAGCCCTGATTACAGCTTCTATAAACCCTGGGGAACACTTGAACTCTCTCCCCTCAGCTTCCTTTTCCTCTCTCTTTTCTCCTCCTCAATCTCCTCAGGAGTCATTTTCCTTTTGTCTTTGTCATCCAGGCATTGGTGACTCAGGCTGGAGAGAGCTTTGGCCTTCATTGCTTGGTTCAGCTGTCAAGCTCTGGCCAGAGAGAGGTTGTGAAACACCATCACCAGCTGGTGTTTCACTAAGGGTAATGGGTGCAGATGGAGATCTTGTCTCAAGGTTCACAGATTCAACCTCTAGGCCTTCGTCAAGGTTTTCCCTTTGAAGCTAATCTCCGGGTCTACCTCAAAATCCAAGACCAAAAGATCTCACCTGCTAGCCTCTGTCTATATAATTTTGATCTTAATTTAAACTCTCTAGCACCCTGTCTTGGATTCTTCTACTAATCTTGCTGCTTGTCTGTTATTGCTTGGTTGACAAGTGCAGATCTACCAAGTTGATGCTCTTATAGAAACTCAGGTATAAATGTTTGATTTCTAGTTACCTGAGCTCTAGAGATCACAAGATCTCTCCTATTGCTGGTCATACCCCCACCCCCAGATTGGTTCTCAGAAGGGGCAGACATTGCTCTTGGTATTCCCTCCTCAACAGTTGTTGGTGAGCAAGTTCAGATCACTATCTAGAGGAGGTTGCTGAGTATGAAAAACACAAGAGAGATGGTGATCTTCTATGTCCATACTCTGGGAAGAAATCCCAGTTCTATGATTATCAGAATTTCCTCCCCCTTTTTGGTAGCATCACCCTCTTGCATAGGTGAGCTGGGAGATTGATCCATGACATCCACAGGTTCTTGTGGACCTGGATGAGTTGTCCTCATGGTCTCTCAGCCAACTTGCCCTTGAGATCGGTGATCTCAAGTTGCTGGTCATTGACCTCTTCTTTAAGATAGTCACCCTGAGATTTCAGGTGAGCTATCTTTAAACCAAAATAGTGCAAAGGTGTGACAGTTTGTGCACCTTTTGTTGCAGACTCCCCTCATCTTCAGATGAAGAATCATTAGGGGATGAGAGATTGGACTAAGTCTTCTTCCTCACCACCAGCATAGGTTTCTTGGCTGCTGGATTTCCCCTGCCTAATGACAACTTCCAGAGAAGTGTCAAGAGGCTGGGTTGCCATGGTAAAGGTCCTAGTAATGTTATCACTTGGAAAAGTGATAGCCTCTGCCTTATGGATTTCCGAATAAGTTTAGGCTATCCACCTCAGTAGGGGGTTGCTGATGTGGGCTAAAGATGGGGGAAGCAGTAGTACTCATCTCTCCTTGAGTGTGGGAAGATAGGAGAGACTCATGGTACTCACTGAAGCCCAAATCTTCATCAGAATAGAATCAAGGCTGGGAAGGGGCGGCTTAGATCAAGATGGGGATGGTAGCTTTCCCCAGAAAGTTGATCACTAGAGTGTTGACTCAGAGTGATGGCTTAAGGCTGTTTGTGGGGTTGTGAGCACATCAGCTGAGCATGAGGAACCTCAGCACTGATTGGTTGAAAGATGGGAGTGGTCTGCTCCTCAGAGGAAGTAGGAGCTTGAGATTCCACTTCCTACTGTATGGGTTCTGATATGGGGGCCTGCTCAGTAGCAAGTGCAGGGGTTTGTTGGGATTTTCTTTTATAGTTGATGGTGATGGTAGGCTATGTTTGAGGTGGTTGAGAGGTGGAGGGTGTTCGTTCAACACTAGCTGGTGCTGCTAGGTTTTCACCCTGAGCAATGACTTAATATTTTTAGGACAAGGGCTGTTTCTACCCTAGAGAAGCCAACGTTGGCTTCTTCAAGACTTTGAAGATGCCGGCCTCATTTGTCCTATTTTAAGAATATTACTGTTCCCCCTCAACTGTGGTCCCAACTCACATTTGAGAATGTGTTGAACATACCTAGGGAACATGTAGTACTCTAAGGAGTCCAAGTTTGCAAGTAAATTTGTATATACAAACTGAAGAGTACCTAACTTGACTCCTTGTACCATCCCATGGATTATAAGGAGAGTCTTCTGGAACTTGATCCCATCCTCCATGCTTGTTAGAAAGGCTGTGAATGACGACATCGAGGAGGTATTTCCACTGAGATGAGACCTTCCCCTTCCTGAAGTTTTGACTGAGAAGTCACCTTCATAGCCCATCTGCTGAAAGGAGTGGTTGACAGCAGATTTAGGAAAGGACAGCTCACCTGCTTCATCATCCAGCTGTAAATGGGTGTTTATGATGGCCGAGTGATGAAAACTGTCCTCCCCTGCACTGTAGCAGACAGTGCTTCTCACCGCCATGGTGACTTCTTGACAGGTCCTCCAGAACTCAAGCAATTAATCCTCATAGAGAGGAGGATCAATTGTAAGGGAGGTAAAGTATGCGATGAAGAAAGGTACCTACACACATCTGAGAAGCTTGGATCCTTCTCAGAGTGTAAGAGGGCAACCTGATTGTTTTACCTGTGTAGGTGCATGGAAAAATCAGGGGTCGTTGCTACGATCAATGTTGGCCATTTGAGGAAGCTTTTGCAGTGAAGAAAGGAAGAAGAAGATAAATTTGGGGGTAAATTTAAGGTAAGGATCAGTGAAGTAGGGAGACGAAATAGAACCGTTTGGAATCTATGTCGTGGATTTAAGACAAAGTTATGAACAAAAAATAAACTACTTGAAAGATCCGCAAGTGGGTCCTACTTCTGAAAAGTGCTTGCCCAAAAAGTTAGTTTCTTAGAAGTTGTAATACTTCCGAATGCAATTTGGCTTCGGAAGCTTTGTAGCAAAGCTTTCGAAGGAAAGTTTTGCTTCGGAAGATATTTCAAAGAATTTTTGAAATTTGGCTTCGGAAGAAGTGAAGAAGTCTTCCGAGACTTAGTTGCTTTCGGAAGATATTTGTTTCTTTGAATACATTTAAGTGCTTATATACAAATTAAGCTTCACAGGAATACTCCAAGAATTTCTTCCGAAGGTAATCTTAGATAGCTGTTAAATGATTTAAAGACAATATTTCTTCCCGAAGGCAATTTGAGTTCTTCCGAAGGTAAATTTTCACAAATCTAGGAATATCAGTTAAAAGTTAGTTTTCTTCCAAAGAGAACTGGCTTATGAGGTGATCTAATAGACAACTTAGGACACACATTTTAGGAAATAAAGTTGATTAAGTTACATAAATTTCTTCCGAAGGCAATTTGAGTTCTTCCGAAGGTAAATTTTCACAATCTAAGGAATATCAGTTAAAAGTTAGTTTTCTTCCAAAGAGAACTGGCTTATGAGGTGATCTAATAGACAACTTAGGACACACATTTAGGAATAAAGTTGATTAAGTTATTAAGGAAAATCTATTCAAAGTTAATCATCCCAATAGCTGATACAAGATATTTAAATCTCTGTTCATCAAATGCCTTTGTGAACAGATCAGCATATTGTTCATTTGTGTTAACTTTGATTAGTTTGATCAATCCTTTTCAAAATTATCCCTAATCAGATGATACCTGATGTTGATGTGTTTGGTCCTTGAGTGCTGCACAGGATTTTCTGTAATGGAGATGGCACTGTTGTTGTCTATGTGGATGGGAGTCTCCTTGAAGTTGAACCCATAGTCTAGTATCTGATTCTGAATCCAGAGCACTTGAGCACAGCAGCTTGCAGCAGCAATGTATTCAGCTTCAGCAGTTGATGCAGACACACAGGATTGCTTCTTGCATTGCCAAGAGACTATCCTTCCACCAAGAATTGACACCCTAGATGTGGACTTTGCAGTCATGTTGCAGCACCATAATCACTATCTGTATAAGCATATAGATTAAAGTCTGAATTCTTTGGATACCAAAGGCCTAGATTTGAGCACCTTTGAGGTATCTGAGAATTCTTTTGATAGTGATTAGGTGTGACATCTTGGGTTGGCTTGATATCTTGCACATATACATATGGCAAACATAATATCAGGCCTGCTAGCAGTAAGGTACATAAGTGACCAATCATAGCCCTATAGAGATGTTCATCAACACACTCCCCCTCAAGATCAGGACCAAGGAGTGGTTTCTGGCTATGGGTGTCTTTGCACCTTACAGTCAGTCATCTTGAATCTTGTAAGTATGTCCTGTACATACTTTGACTGACTAATGAAGATGCCATCTTCAACCTGCTTCACTTGAATTCCTAGAAACTGAGTTCCCCCATAGCACTCATTTCAAATCTATTCTTCATCAGCATCTCAAAGTCTTTGGAGAGCTTTGGATTAGTTGAACCAAGATGATGCCATCTAAATATATTAAACTAGCAGTGTGTCATTCCTGTTCTCATACCACTTTCTTGGAGCTTGATACAGTCCATATAGAGCTTTATCAAGCTTGCAGACATAATCAGGATGATCTGGGTCTGCAAAGCAGGTGTTGTTTTAATATAAACTTCTCATCAATCACCCCATATAGAAAAGCACATTTCACATCAAGTTGGAGGACCTTGAAATCCTTGGATACAGCATAAGTAGGATATTCTTACAGCTTCAAGTCTTGCAACTGGAGCAAAAACATCAGTGTAATCGATCCCTTCTTTTGAGTGTATCCTTGACAACCAGTCTAGCCTTGTTCTTGATAATAATCCCTCTATCATCCTTCTTGTTCCTGAATACCCATTTGGTACCTATGACAGTCTCCCTTGAGGAAGAGGGCATAAGTTCCACACCTTCTGTCTTTGATTTGAAGCAGCTCATCTTGCATAGCTTCAATCTGCTTCCATCCTTCAAAGCCTCATCAACTTTCTTCAACTCTATCTGGGATAAGAAACAAGAAGTAGACAAACATGGCTGTCATGAGTTTGTCCTCTTGTTCTTACCCCTGAGACAACATTTCCAATGATGTTTGTGGTGGGATGTGACTTGTGGATCCAAAGTTAAGGGATCACAGTAAGTGGTTGGACAGATCTAAATTAGAGAAATTCTGTTCTGGCAATGAGTTGGGTCTCCACCACATCACCACACTTATCAAGAGAAACTTGATCCAATGAGTGTGTGATAGCATTCATGTTGTCTTCAATGGAGTGATTATCAACATCAAGAAATTCTTGATCACTGTCACCACCTCTAGTTCCTCCTGCATTAGAAGTTCCTTCTCCTGAATTCTGAGCCTCTGACCTTGAATTTGAAGGCAATTCAGTTGAATCAATAGTATTTGTCATGCTTATGCTGATAGGAGCCTTAATTACAGGGTTAGTTACCATTGGAGTGAAGTAGTCTTCTTGGTTGTTTTCTCAGCTCAAATCTGGGATCAGGATCTTCTGTTGATCTGTTATCTGTAGATCCTAAAACATTCTTACAAGACTAGTTAAAACAGTGGTAACTAAATCAAGATCAACAGCCAATCCGGACCAGAACCTTTCACACAGGGTGTGTGTTCATTGAAAGTCACATGGCTGATCCTTAATTATTCTAGTTCTGAGATGTATACTCTATAAGCCTAGCTTGAGAAGAGTATCGAACAAATTGTCCTCAATGATTCTAGTTCTGAGATTGTATACTCTATAAGCCTTAGCTTGAGAAGAGTATCCAACAAAGTGTCCATCATCTGATTTCTCAGCAAACTTGGCTATTTGATCTTTGGTATTCAAGATGGTGCAAGGACATCCAAATGTTCTGAGAAAACCAATGAATGGTCTCCTTTTGTGCCACAGTTCATAAGGAGTCTTACCATGTGTCTTAACCACTAAAACTCTGTTCTGCACATAGCAGGCTGTGTTGACAGCCTCTGCCCAGAAGGTGATAGGCAGTTTAGAGTCAGACAACATGGTTCTAGCAGCTTCAATAAGTGTCCTGTTTCTCCTCTCAGCAACACCATTTTGCTGAGGAGTCCTGGGAGCACTATATTGTCTTGAAATACCTTTTCATCACAAAATGTATCAAGGATTTGTTTTTAAATTCAGTTCCTTGATCACATCTTATGGTCTTGACCTTGTGATCAGATTGATTCTCAATTTTCAGAATGAAGTTCTTTAAGATTTCAGGGGTTTCATCCTTAGTTCTAAGGAAAAACACCAAGTGAATCTTGTGAAATCATCTGTGATCACTAAACAGTAAGAGGTCCTTCCTAGACTCATTACACTGGTGGGGCCAAAAGATCCATATGTAACAAGTGTAGGGGAGTAGTGATAGAGTTCATTTCCTTTGGCTTGTGAGACACTTTGTGTTGCTTCCCTTTCAGGCATGCAACACAGTGGTCATCACTTGTAAACTCTTTCTTTGGCATTCCAGTTACCAAATCATTCTTAATATTTATTCATGTTTTTAAAGTTTACATGGCACATTCTTTATGCCAAAGGAAAGACTCATCACTATTTGCTTTAGACAGAAAGCAAGAAACTTCTCCAGAGGGAGATTTCCTGCAGATCCATCTTGTACTGTTCCCTCTCTGCTCTGGGCTCTGGTCACAGAATGCTCTTGAGGAACATCAACCCCGGCTTGAGAACAATGCACTCATGCTCAGTAAAGAGCATGTGATGTTTTGGTCACAAAATTAGGACACACTCAGAAGATTGTATCCAAGCTCTTTGACAAAGTTTACCTTCTCAATGCTGAGCTTACATTTGTAACCTTGCCCCTGCCAGTAATGTAACCTCCTGCATCTCCTCCAAAAGCAACTGGTCCTCCATCAAATCTTTCAAAGTTTTGAAGTAAGGACTCATTGCCTGTCATGTGCCTGGAGCAGCCACTATCAATGATCCACACATTTTGTTTGCCTTTGGCTGTCCCTGCACAAAAAGAGATGATTTAGTTACATTTGGAAACCCAAGCCTCATTGGTCTTGGGCTTGTTAAAATGAGTTGAAGGCAATGAAACAGTAAGTGATCCTATGTTCAGGCTCTGAGGATCATTTGCTGTTGCTGATGAAGAATCTTCAGTCACACGGTCTTCCTTCATCTTCCACACCACCTTTGGAAAATTTGGCTTGACCTTCAAAGCTTGGAAGCTTTTGCAGCTTCGGAAGATTTGGAGACTGGACCTTCGGAAGATCTTGCTTTCACTGCAGCAAGCTTCAGTACTTCGGAAGCATTCCTTTCTTCCGAGACCAAATTTTCTTCCGAAAGCAATTTTCACTTGCCTTCTTCTTCATTTTGGAGCTTCCGAAGGAAACAGATTTTCCTTCCGAAGCTTTCTTTTCCTTCTTCTTCTTCCAGAAGCCATTTCTTTGACCATGTGGATAGTACTTTTAGGATTGTAGATGCAATCCTTAGCCAGATGAGAAGTACTACCACACATGATGCAGTCCATTTGCAGTGGTACATAGCAATTCAGCTTTCTTTGCTGGAATGAGTTGGAAACTGTACTAAAATCCTCGGTACTAGAGTTTGTAGTTGATTCCCAGCCTTTACCACTTCAAACCTGCAGAGATGAACACTTGTTTCTGCTTGGGGTCAAAAGTGCCTTGATCTCTTGAGCTTCTTTGATCTTTCTTTGCTCTTCTGATCAAGTTCTTCCTCTTTGTCTTTGTCATACCAGCCCTTACTCTCCTCAGGAGCATGGTGACCCTTTTTGGATTGACTCTTTCACTCATTTAGAATCATCCTCACCATCTCCTCTTCATCCTCTTTAACACTAGGGTCTATGAGGGGAAGCTCATCTTCACCAGTTCCATACCTTGGAGATCTTACAGATAATAGAGTGTGTGGAGGAGCTATCTCACAAGATCCCAGTCCCTGCTTATTCTGATAACAAACTTTTGCATGCAAAGATGAGGATATTATGTTCTTGAAGGTCTCTTCTTCAAGAACACATTTTTCTACCCTGGCTTTGCTGATCATAAGCTCAGCCTGGCATTCAGTCAACTTAGTAACAAAATCTTTTATTTGAGTCTTGTAGTTTGTTTGCTCATGTTTAAGAGTTGAAATTGTTTTCTCTAGATCTTCTATTTTAAGCTTATAATCATTTTCAGCTCTCTTAAAATTAGCTTTTAAAATGTTTAAAGACTCAATATCAGATCTCATTTCTAAGTTGTAGGACCTGTATCTGTTTACTTTAGCAATACATTCAGGAGAGCAAAGATGTTCTAATACCTTGGCTTCATCATGATCAGCCATGAGTGCTTGATTTGGAGAAGCATCTTCAGCTTGGAAGCTCCAGTCAAAGCCTCCTTCTTCAACAGCAATTACAGCTTGCTGTCTTGGCTTCTCATTCTGGTGCCCTCCTTTAGTGTAGTTTGGCTTGGATGATGCTTGGCCACCATTTGACTTAGGTGCCTTGCATTCTCTGGCAAAGTGTCCCATCTGGTTACAGTTGTAACACTTTACTTTGCTTTTGTCCAGCCCAAACTTACCGTTGGCTGCATTGCTAGGAAACCTTCTCCCAGTCCTCTTGTAAAACTTCTGGGCTCTGTGAGTGAGAAGAGCCATCTACTGGACTATCTCCATATATTCCAGATCATCTGGATGGCTACAGTCCAGGTCTTCAAGAGTGAAGAGAAAGTTGCCTTAACTTTCATCAGTAGAAAAAAAGGCTTGAGAGGAACTTGTCTCTAGGAAGGGACTTCCTTGGATGTAGCTCTCTCTGGGTGTCTCTGGGAAGGTGATGAAAGGGCCCTTTTATGAAGTTTTAGGGTAGCAGATAAGATGATGCTATAGTTCTCTGCTATCCTTTTCACCCACATGAAGGGCTGAACTCTGGTGAGTATTGGAGTTACCAGATGAATTTTGCTTGTTCATCTCCATCTGGTATCCACTGAGTATCCCATACAACTCAGTGAGAGTAAGGGTCTTGAGGTTTTCATTCCTCTTAATGACCACACAGTAGTGTGTCCATTGTTTGGGAAGAGAGGACATGAACTTCCTAACAATATCCCTGTTCTCAATAGTTACTCCAACATCAGCCAGTGTATCCACAATCTCAACATACCTGAAGTATTGTTGAGTCATGGTTTCACCTGTCTTGAAGGTGAAATTTTCAAATTGTTGCTTCAAGAGGTCCTTCTTGTTTTCCTTGGCTTCATTGGACCCCTCATACATTAGTTTCAGTGCATCCTATAATTGTTTAGCAGTCTTGCACTTCTTGAAACCTCTGTAGATGGAGTTTGGAAGAGTAGTTTGGAGGGCTGTCATGGCTTTCTGATCACTATCAATCCTTTTCCAGTCTTCATTAGAAAAGTCAGCCCTCTCCTTTGGTATCATGCCACCACCAGCAACAGCTAAAGAGGTGCATGGTACATGAGGTCCATTGACAATAGACTCCCATATCCTGGAATCTTGAGACTTGATGAAGCCTTCCATTCTTTGGCACCAAGTGTCAAAATCCTCAGGAGTGATCAGTGGGGACTTTGTCATAGTTACAGTTTCCATATCAGCCTTAGAGATAGCTGCCATTTGAAGAGTTAAGTGATGTGTAAAGCTAAGAGGATTAAAGATGGTGAGATCTTACAATCAAGAGCCTGGAAGATAGCTGCCATTTGAAGAGTTAAGTGATGTGTAAAGCTAAAAGGATTAAAGATGGTGAGATCTTACAATCAAGAGCCTGGAATGCTCTGATACCAATTACAGGACCGGGTAAGGGTACTTAACAATTAGTTTCACACTGAGGAGAGATCTTAGATCACTTAACAATTCAAATAGGGAACTGGTTACTAGATACAGATGATACTAAGAACACAAGTAAGTTAAAGAGACAGAACTAAGAACAACACAAGAACACAAGATTGGTTTTCAAGGATGTTGTATATTGATCTCAAGTTCTTTTACAAGTGTTACCAAGCATTCATGGAAATTACAAGGACCTAAGACATTTTTATACTACAACCTACAACCGTCACTTACATGTAAGACAGTTGGGATTTAACTAATCTAGACAACAAGATCAATCTACAATCAAAAGGCAGATTGCCTTTCGACTAGTGACTATGACATGCCATAGCTCACTGACTTTTCCTAATACAAAAAGTCTACAGAAACAAGTAAGGTAAGTTACAGACAAAGACCATTCCTACTTTTTGATAAAGCATGGAAGTTTGTGTAAAGTAGGTGAACCACCAGAGCAGGCAGCGGAGAGTGTGTCAGCTTTATCAAAAGTTAATTCAGAGAAAGCATATTTTCTCTGTCCTCTGAAGAAATCAGTCTTCACAGCTTCGAAAGACTTTGTCTCTGAAGCTTAGGAAGATTTCATCTTTGGCTTCGGAAGATGTTGGTCTTTGGCTTCGAAAGATTTCACACTTAGAATATTTTTCTGTTTGAGTATGAAACTTCTGAAGTAACTCCTTCTGAACTGTTAGCTTTGGAAGATCTTACACTTAGACACATTTGAGAGTGTAAGACTTCCAAAGCTAGTTCATCTTTGTTCCTTAGTGCATGCATGGAAGACTTGGTTGTTCTGGCTTGTTGGTTGCATCAGCCTCATAATCATCAGATGATCTTACAACATACTTAATGCTGATGCTTAATAGAATAAATACAGATGAAGACCACTACATTCGCATTAACTAATGCGGATGTACAATACAAATGTAGATCATCATTTTGTACTTAGACTAGTATTCTGATGTATTGTTGTCAGGGTAGTTTAGTCATTTTGTACAGGCATTGTATCTGCCCATAAATAGAATAATATACACTATATTTGTAAGTTTTTGTCTATGCTACAAGCCGTTTTGCTATAAACCCTAGCACACTTTGTATTTTGTTTTTAGTATCAATATACAAAGCATTTATTAGTATTTTTTAGCATTTAATAATCATTGATTCTGTATTTTCGCTACATAATCATTGACTCAATCATCATATTTGATCCTAGTTGAGTCGCATCAACTCAGATTCAGATTCGGACCCGATAAATTGGTATTAGAGCCTCGGCTCTTGAATTCGTCTCAAAATCAGCACAGATCTTGAATGAAAATCGATTAAACTGGTGATTGAGTTGTTTATTAGCAAGTTTCATACTTTTAATAAGCATTCATACTGAAAAATACATGAAACTTTATCAACAATCGCTGTTCTTTTGACCCAGAAACTCAAGAACACTGTTCGATTATTGAATCTCAACAAAATCAGACAAAATACACTCATAATCACTTAATATTGACCAAAAACGACCTAAAATCAACTTTAGAGTTCGTAGATTCTACTGTTACTATTCACCGAATCAAGAAAACCTTGACATTGGACTGTTGGAAATAAAAATCAACTTAATTCATACTCAAACAATCTAAAATCAAGTTTATTATAATGGATTCTTCTAACTTTTTTAAACTTGGTCATGCATCTAAACCTCTAATGTTTAAACACAAGTCTGAGTTTAAGCAGTGGAAAATAAGGTTTAGAAATTACATTTCAGGTATGGATCCTGACTATTGGATATCCATATGTAAAGGACCCTACATTCCTGTTTCACTCAATGCTGATCAAGCTGCTCAGTACAAAACTGTTAGAATCCCCATAGGGGATCCTAGTCTAAATCTTGATGATAAGGAATACAAGAAAATCAAGATAGAACTCAAAGCATACTCCATTCTAACTCAGGCTTTGAAAATGGATGTTCTTAAAAGAATAGAGAAATATGGAACAACCAAAGGTGTCTGGGATGCTTTGCAAATTATATGTGAAGGAAGCAGTGAGGTGATAAAAATATACAAAGATAAACTGGTGAACCAATATGAAACCTTTCATCATACCAAGGGTGAATCAAATCTCCAAGAAGCTACATCGTTTTGTACAGTTGTTGAATGATCTGGAAATCATAGGGGTTACATATAAAGAAAAAGAAATGAACAAGAAGATGCTGCATAGTCTGCCAGAAAATAGGAAGTAGAATGTTACAATGCTAAAGAACACTCTTGACTTGGAGAGCACCAGCTTGACATCATGATTGCTAAGATTGAAGCTCTGGAGTTAGATGAGCGAAGCAGAAATCTTAGTGGACCTCAAGTCATTGAGGCATATAAGTTTCCATCAGAAATTCGTTCAGTTGAAAATGCCTTTGTGACAAAAGAATATGATTTTCTGTCTTTCAAAGATCAAGCTAGAACAACTGGATTCATTGCTGCTTCACAACGAAACAAGTCATCATCATCTACTCCTTCTACTGCAACACCCACATGCATGCCTAGTGATCAAAAAGCTGAAGAGCAAAAGGCAACTTACAATGCCTTTATGGCTAGCTTTGAGGCTTATCTAGGAGGATGGCTTACTTCAGCACATCTGGTTCAGGAAGATCTGGAAGAAATGGATCCTGATGATGTTGAAGAAATGGACTTGCAATGGCAGATGGCCATGATTGCAATGAGAGCCAAGAAATTCTTCCAGGGAAGAAGCTGAGTCTAAACGAGAACACATAACTTGGATATGACAAATCCAAGGTAAAGTGTTTCAATTATGGTGTGAATGGCCACTTCTCTAGGAAATGCAATGCTCCCAGAAGAAGTAACAACAATTACCAAAGAACTCCATATAGTCAGCCATCATCTCAATCCAATTCAAGCTTTCAATCGAGTAATCAACATTAGTATCAGTATCAAAATCAATATCAACAAACCCATCAAAGTCAACCCTAACTGACTCATCAAGCTCAGGGAAGCAATCAACCAACCTCTAATGCACTTGTCATCAGACAAGATGGAGTTAGTGACTGGAGCCTATATGCTGAAGAAGTCAAGCCTTAATTTTAGAATCATGCTCTCATGGCTCACATTAATGACGGTCCAATTCCAATGCCAACTGAGGTAAAATCCAATCTCTGCAGTGAAAAATGCATTAAAGAAGTATAAGGATACATAGAGCATAATCACAAGTTAGCTCTTAAAATCAAAGAAGAAAAGGTCAAATCTGAAATGTTAAATTTAAAGATGAAAAGTTTTGAAATTAAAATCAAATCACTTCTTTCAGATATTGAAAAACTCCATGGTGAAAAGTACACTCTCACAGCTGAGAATGAGAAGTTAAATGAATTGTTAACAAAAATCAAAGCTGAGAAATCTACTACGGAAGTGAAACTTGAAAAGTTTCAATTCTCTTCTGTTAAGCTGCAAGAGTTACTTGACTCATTGAAAGAGCCAAAGGATATGACTGGGATTGGATACAATTCTTGTCCACCTCCATACAATGACAACTATACGATTATGCCTGAGGCACTCACTTATTCTGATCCAACTGAACCTAGAGTTATTGAAACTAAAACAATGGTTTCACAAATAACTAATCCTCAAAACAAATCGAGTGTTTATATTAAAACCAATGAGGACAAAATCAAGTTGGGACACCTAGTCAAAATCAAAGGGTGCTTAGACAAACCTGTAGTTGTCATGAAACCAAAGAGCCCAGTCAAAGCCATTGTAACTTTTGTGAAATTCATTCGTAAAAATCTCAAGGTGGTGAAGAATGCTGAAGTACCAATGAAATCCTCTGCTGAAAGCAGATCTGATAATAAGATTAAATCTCCCAAAAATTCAAGCAAATCAGAAAAATTTTACTAAAATCCAAAACTAAAGGAATAGCTTCTCCATCATCGATCCAAAAGGAAATCTCCCGTGGTTCAAAAATCAAAAATAAAAACTGAATCCCAATCATCATCAAAGTACAAACAAGGGGTCGGTTTTGACATTTGTAACAAGAAGGATGTAGACCAACTTGAAAGGGAGTCAAGTAAGGGTAAAAGAAAGCAAAAGCAGTCTCCAAAGACCAAGCCAAGTAGAATTATGAAACAATCAATAGAAACCAAGAAGGCTGAATTTGCTTATTCATAAAAAACAAAATCTGAGGCTAACCTTAAATCTGAAGCCTCCACATCAAAATCAAAAGACAAACAAATGTACTGTGACATTTGTGGCATGTCTAATCACAACACAGATGAGTGTTATTTCAATCAATATTGTTCCATCTGTGACATGAACAATCATTCAACTAAAATTGTTATTTCAATAAGTATTGTTATGTCTGTCATATGATAAATCATAATACATCTGATTGTTTATTTAATCAAAAAGGTTTGAGAGTTCCACAAAACAAGCCTATCTCACCAATATCAACTGACAAGGTGAAACATAGAAGTCAATCACATATTAAACAAACAAGGGTCTCAAATTCTGATGATGACTTCTATGATTCATGGCAGTCTAAGAGTGTCAAAAGCAATCTTAACTATAATATGAAACAATCACTTAGTTCTCATATAAGGTATAAAACAAAAGTAATTTTTGAAAATAAAAAATGTGCCCAATCTCTACATAGAAATAGGGATGAAAAATTTGACTACTCTTCAGACAGCTCAGTTGAAATTGATCAAATGAAATTAAAAAGGAATCCACATAAATTCTTCAAACATCAAAAAGAAAAATCTTTTGCTGAAAAGATTCAAACTAGATTTGCTAAACCAAAGCTTTGATGAATACCAAGCATCAACCTCTAAATCACAATTTAGAGGCAAGCATCAAAAGGTTACAGTAATTGATCGATACGGGCAACCCAAGACCATCATTGCTTGGGTTTGACATTCTAACTAGTTCTTTTTATGCTTGTAGGGTGGTCCATACAGGTCCAACAACTTATGGTATGTGGACAGTGGATGCTCCCGACACATGACTGGAGACATTTTTCTCCATCATGACTTCAAGAATATACAAGGAACTACTATAGCATTCAGTAGAAACTTATAAGGTGGTAGAGTTACTAGTGAAGGATTTGTAACAAATGGGCGGCTGAGCTTTGATAATGTGAACTACTGCGGGTAGTTGAATTTCAACCTCCTCAGCGTGTCTCAGATCTGTGACAAGAAATATTCAACTCACTTCACAGACACCCATTGCTACATTCTGAAACCAGGATTTTAAATTCCTGAAGAATGGGTTGTCTTGAAGACTTCGAGAAAGAATAACACCTATGTCTTGAACCTTAATTCTGCACAACCAATAGAAGAAACATGTCTTTTATCTAAGCATCATTTGATGAGTCATAGCTTTGGCATAGACGTTTGGGACATACAAATTTCAAAAACATTAACAGATTGGTAAAAAGAAATCATGTAATTGTTTATCTCAAAAGGAATTTCATTTAATTGACCACTGTTCTGCATGTCTCAAAGGGAAACAACATAAATCTTCCCATAAACCAAAGCTTGTGAACATAAATAATTCTCCATTGAAGTTACTTTATATGAATCTCTTTGGACTAACTCATGTCATGAGTATTGGCAAGAAACAATGTTGTTTGGTGATCATTGATGAGTTTTCATGATTCACATGGGTCTTCTTTCTTCTTTATAAAAATAAAGCATCCCAAATAATAAAAGACTTTGTCACTAAAATTGAAAGTAAACTTGATCAAAAGGTAAAATCAATTAGAAGTGATAACGGGACGGAGTTTAGAAATGAAAATCTAAGTTCATTTTGCACACACAAAGGCATTGCTTATCAATTCAGTGCTACTAGAACTTCTCAACAAAATGGGGTAACTGAAAGGAGAAATAGAACACTGATTCTAATGTTAGAAAACCTTTTGAATACTGGAAGATCACCCCATTCATCCTTAATTATTGTTAGTTAAATGTCCTAATGATTTTTCATCCCATTAGGATTAGGTCGAAATCCATCAAAACATGGAGAATAACATCGACCAGTGGTGCCCCGATGTCTGTAAAATTTATAGTTTTTTGTTTTACTGTGCAATAAGCCCCACATCCTAACGGTACCAGCGTAGGTGATGCCCCTTACATTGGAATAGAGCATTGTAACATCAACCTTAAACCACCTGATCATTAAGTGACATAAGATGAAGCCTTGATTATATGTACTGATGCCGAGTCCTAAGAGGACTAGCCAAGCAATATGAATGGAAAAAGTAACACTATGGATTTTCTAAACCAAACGAAATGGCTATACTGGCCCAACTGGTAGATTTTAAGAAGATATAGAGACTGAAATAAGTGACGTTGAAGTTAACCTATGACGCTATACACCAAGAGAAACCTCTAAGCATGTGTATTCAAAAACCAGGCCTAGTCTATCAAGAATAACTGCATGTAACACATTACCACCGCTTTATTTCATACCTGCTAGGCCAAAGCACCCATATAGGGCACAAACCACCATGATGGCCATGCCAACGATCAGTCATGAAGCAGGCCCACCCCTACCATTCATACCCATGCCACTCACAGCACCTAGTTTCATCACCATACCACCATGTCCTTTCCTCATGCCCTCAATGCCATTCCCTGCCAGGGGAATTCCATCAGGAACAAACCCATACATATATGTATTAGCACCAGCTAACCAATTTTAGGGTATAGCCTAATCTTTGCACCAATACCCTTAGAAATAACCTTAACGCCATCACAGCAGCATTGCTAAGACAAGTTGTCCAAACCATACCTCCCTTATAGTTTGGCAGCAGAATCTAAGTTCACTCCACAGATAGTGTATTTCCACTTTCTAGCAAAACTCAAAATACCAAGTGCCATAAGAAAATATGTTGGATCAGGAGATCGAATGATCACATACATGTTATTAAAGGGGTGACACAAGTGGAACGATAAGCATTACGTTTGTGGTGTCATATGTTTACACAGACTTAACATGACCAACAAGGGTATGATTTGACGGTTTGCCGGCAGCAGAGATCGTTGATTTCATAGAATTTAAAGAGAAGTTCATCCGGACTTTCCACCAATAAAGAATAGCATGTAAAAAACCCCAATGGAGGACCCATGCATCAAAAGGCAAGATGGACAAAGCATCTCAAAATATGGAACTGTTCAATAAGGAAAGCATGAACATCCCTGGTGTTCTGGAAGTGATGAAAATTATTGTTGAGACGTGAAAGAAAGGTGATACACAAAGAAAATGTAGGTCATAGTTAAGGTTGTATAAAGACCTAATACACAAAAGCACGATGATACACAAAGAAAGAACATGTCGCATAGAAAGTTAAGATGATCATTTCATATAATAAAATTAGATACATAAATAAAAACTCGATACATATTTTTATATTAGACTACTAGGTTAGATACCTGTGTTACACAGATTAAAATAATAAACATCGTATTTGAAAACGTGGACTTGTGAATCTGAGATTGTGAGGTACTAAAACATACTCAGATTTGAGTAGATTGAATCTTGATGTACATTAAAACAGACATGTTGTTTTATAGTGAGTAATCGCTCATTATAATTGTGTTTGATTTCTTGAATGTTGATATTTTAAAAATATTTGTTTAAAAAATACGATGTTTAAAGTATTTTAATTTTAATAACAATTAGCTAGAAACTAAGTTTAAGTTTAACAAAATTAAATCTAAATAAAAAAATTTTAATGAAACATTTTATTTATTTTTGGATAAAAAGTTACTTTAATTAACATAATAGTAATATGGCATTTATTAAACGAATTTATTAAAGAAACTATACTTATATATACTAATTTGTAACTTTTATTGTAGTGAGAACATGTGTTTAAATTCTAAAAAAAATAACATGTGTCTTATAGACCATTTGATTATTAATATAGACTAGCGGATTAGACTTGTGCTTTGTCGCGGTTCGGTTTTAAACGTATACGAGAATGTCAAAATTATAGTTTTTTGGGTTATTTTGGTTTTGATGATTTTAATGATATATGCACGTCACAATTATAGTTGATATTTACACATGATTTGACCATTTGTTATCATATCGTTATGATACTATTACTGAATATATGGTATTTGATAGGTTGTAAGAGGGAGATTATTTGATATAATAACAAATATAATACCACATATTCAGTGTGATGATGTGGTTCTAAGAGGGAGATTGTCTTACTGAATGAAGCGTCACAACAATTTGTTATTATGTGTAATTAAAACAAATATGTTAAAAGAAAAAACTTTTATAAATTAAAACAAATATGTTAAAAGTAGAAAAAGAAACTCTTATCAAAGAAAATACAAATATAAAAGAAATTTAAAGAGAGAAACAAGAATATATTATTACTTTTCATGTGATTTCTTACGATAAATAGAAAATTACTAATTTGTTTTAAAATTTTATATTATATAGTAGTATGATATAAATAAAATATAGATAACGATATCTTTCATAAAATGATTATGGAGGGTTTTGTGATTGCTTATGAAACATCATAAACATTTATTTTATATTTTATTTTCACCATTATTAGATATTTTATTAAATCACGTATCTTGTAAACTATCTTGAAGATAGAAAAGTAATATATTATTGTTTCTACTCTATTTCTACCATAGTCAATGCCCACAATTCCTTCCTACGGCTTTCACTCCTCTATTAACTCCCACAACTCACAACTCACAACTCACAACTCACAACTCACAACTCACAACTCACAAATCACAAATCACAAATCACAAATCACAACCCCCCTTGTGTCTCTCTCTCTCTCTCTCTCTCTCTCTCTCTCTCTCTGCTTCATATATGCGGATAAACCCCCCTCCCTTCAACCATCATCGATTCATTTCCTAAATTCCTCAATCTTCTTCCATTCCTTTCTGATCTGATTCACCACTTCTTCATATACAGATCGAAACCTTCAATCAACATAAATCATCACATACCCTTCATATTTTTTTCACTTCAACAATCTCCCTCTTACAACCACATCATCACATCATTTTGTGGGTTTTTGTTGATTATTTTGATTACTCGATCGAATAGATCGTATTTCAGAATTGGGTTTCTGTTTCAAAGATTGAATGGTGGTTGTTTCTTATCAGTCCAGCTTCATCTGGTACGTGTTCGTTCTTTCACTCTCTGTTATGCTATGCTGTTAGATTGAATCGGAAGATTGTATTGTTAATTGGATTGATGCTTTCTTTGATTTGGGTTTTAAATCAGTTTGATTTGTGTATTATTTTTTATTGATTGAAACTGTAGTATTTATGTTGAATCCAATTAAGTTTGTTGATTTCAGATGTTATAGTTTTCAGAATCTTATTAGGTTTTATGGGTGTTGATGATAGCCATGAACTTCCAATGTTAACTTGAAAAGATTCATATTTAGTACTTTTGATACTATGATTGAAGATTGTATATATTTAGGTTTACAGTTTAAGCATTTACTGATTTGTTTTTGTTGACCTTAAATTTCTAAATCTTGTGCTTAACTTAGGGCCAAAGAAGTTTTAAATGAAGAACATCAAGGTTTATACTTTTGTTATGAATGACACTTCTAAACTTGTGTTTTGGTCCTTTATTCTTGTTGGTACAGGTTGCTTTTTACTATTTTTTGATGAAATCTAAGAGAGGATTGGATATGTTTGTCACATAAGTTGCATTTTCTTGATGTGAGTTTAACTTATTGTTGGTGACACTAGCCATGAATGTGAGTAGTTGAACTTGCACTTGTGAAATAAATTTGTTGTGATATAGTTTTAAGTCTCACTTAATTTCACTTTACCAAATTGGAAATGAGTGAAATAAATGATGATTACACACACATATATGGATGTTCACTACATAACCAATTTGAAGTGAAGGAGGGCGAGAACTACATAAAACAATTATAAAACCGCAAATTCACTCTCTTTCTCTCTCTCTCAATATATCTGCCCTACAAGTGCTTGGCCTACAATTGCTATTGTTCATGTGGTTCTCTACTTAAGATTTGTTATATGTATGCGTATGTGGGTGTGTATGTATGTATGTATATTTGCTATTAGTAATCTTGTTGTTGAGTCATTAGTGATGAACATTTTAATCCATTGTACTTGAGACTTTGTTCTTAACAACGAACTTGTTGGTTGTTTGGAAACAAAGGGTTAAATGCAATGTGTGTTCCAAACCATTTTTATCTTAATTCATGCATATTTATCACTTAGTTTTGCACCTCCTAAATCTATGGGTTTTTTGGGATGATGTTACTAGCCTGATTATTGTGGTTTAAAGTCATAATTATCAGTTTTACACGTGCAAATCCAATATACTTTGGGCAGCTAGTTGTCTGATTATGATTCTTGAACATCAAATCCGTCGCTTTGAAACACCAATGTACACTTGGTTCCGAAACAACCAACATGCTTGCAAACACTTAAACATGATTATCTGTATATGTCTTGCAGATATCGTGTCAAATCATTCAAATATCTGTACTATATTTTCTTTTGACAATGGGAAGAGGCAGAGGAAAAGCTAAGAAAAGCTGGGTTATCACCAACCACGAGGACCTAAGCGGGGAAGAAGAAAGACCACCCGTTAAACGAAGAGGACGACCCACAAAATCCCAAAAAGAAGAAGCCGAAAAATTAACTGAAAAAAATGGCACTAAACTTGAATCTCAATTAGACAATGGAAACAAGAGAAAGAGACCATCTTTAGAGTCTGAAGAAAGCACAGAAATGGTGGAAGATGAAAATGGTGTGCTGTCGGAAACAAATGGGCTCGAGTTAACAAAAGCCGTTGAGTTTAGACATAATGGAAGCAGGCGGAAAAATAAGCCACGAAGGGCGGCTGAAGTTGGGGTTAGTGTTTGTGAAGTTTACAGTTGGTTGGTGCTGAGAAGCTTAGGAACATTTGTTTGGAATGGGCCAGGTCGGGCCAGGTTTTGTCGTGTCATAAAATGGTTCGTTTTGTATCCTGTCGTATGAACTTTTGTAATGCTTAGATATACATTGAGAATTTTTGCACAAGGTGTACAATATCAACCGAAGTTTTGGTAATATCATGTTGTTTTTTGTTGCAAAGATCATTTTTTCTTAATTCGCAACATGATTTCCTTTTATTCGGACGTTTAGCGTAGTTGGTCCCAACGATTGAAAAATGTACAAGATGCCAGCATCGAGCCTTAAACTAAAGGTCTAAATACGCCGATCTATTCATGAGCTATTTGAGATTGGCTTGCTAAAATCTTAGATAAAACCTGCATGCTTAAGTTTGAGCTTCATGTATGGAGTTTTACAGTCTCTTATATAACTTTTACTTGAATGTTCTTAATCAACAAAGTGGCCCAAAACTTAACATTTACCGTGTCTTTATTACTTCATATTTCCAAGTCATGATTAACCCAACGAGGGTTCTTTTGTCGTTTTGAAATCATAATTTGTATTTCAAAAGGAAAAGACAACATAATCTTTTCAAAATATTTTTGTATTTTACATTCTTTTCTGATTCGTTTGAGCACGTCAAGGTTAGTCCATTGAATACCATGCGAATCAACCAGAACAACAAGGGGAACGGCCACTATCATTGACATGATAAAGGACTTCAGACCGAAGGGTGACCTGCTGGGGCTTAAGGACCTCGTATTTTTCTAGTGACATCAACTGTAACATGCATTCAACTTGAACATGACTGATCGTATAGAAATTTTTATGTTGGCATACTGATACCTGTGAAGAAATTTTGTGACCTTACGAAAAAGTTTGATGCCTAAAGCTTAAAAGTAATTTAAACATTTTTAAAATTTTAACCAATTAAAAAGTGAATAATCAACCCATTAAAAATCATACCCCTGTTAAAAACGATAAATCCGTATATAGGAAGCCCATCTAAAAATTGTAACCCATCAAGTAAACCATAAGCCCACATCTAATAAACTAAACCCCTACATATATCACACTCCAAAAACAGCGAAAACCGTGTATGTAATAAAAGCGAGACATTGGTATAAACGAAAAAAATAAAATAAATACATTCTATTACAACTTGTCATGTGTAAGTGTGTAACTATATCAAAAGTAAAGGTCGTAGGGCTATTTCAGTCTACTACTCACAGTAGTGTTCTTATGTTGCTCGTCTAAGTTCTTGTACAGTTCTTCTATAGTTAATCTTTTAAGGGAAGGCAATCATATTCTCAAAGTTGTAAATCCATTGCTTAGGGAGTCTAATCAAAACTTCCCCCTTGTAATCGAACAAATATATGAAATACATACTCAAAACGTGTCAACATAAAGTTCGTCAGCTCAAATTTATAGCATTAGATTTATAAACATAGATAGATATACACAAATAAAACAAAATTATTGGTACATGATATAATGTATCACAATCAAACCTTGACTCGGCTACACTCCCGAGTGCTAAAACATTCCCTAACCCATACCCGTTATTGTTATGGGCTTAAGTATGCCATGCTAAGCATGGTTAATATGCACTAATTTGTGACACAATGATTATTGAATCTCAATTGGGGAGTTTCCCTGTCATAGGGCCTCATTGTGTGCGGGGGATTTTCCAAATAGTACTATCCACAAATCACATGGTTCCTTATGGAGTTTATTATTGTTCTCATATTCGGGGACAAGAGCAGGTAATATTGTGCCATAAAATAAGTTTTAAAGAGTATGTATTTCACCCAAAAGTTTAAGTAAAAAGGGTTTATAAGACTCACCTGTGCGTTGTTCTTGAAGTAGATGCTTGAAATCTAAAGTGCTAACGACCTAAAAGGTTCCTAAGTTTATTTTATATGAATTAGAATCTCATTAAGTAGTAATCTATGCCCACTGCATGTGTTTTAAGTTTACTTTACTTAGTTTACTTTACTTGTTTTGTTGTTTCTTATTACATCTGTGTAAGTATGCTTTATGTCTTATGTTTTGAAGTCGTATCTTATATTTTATCAAAGTGTAAGTTTATACATAATAATTTCAGATCGTAACACTCATTATAAGTGTATTTGAGTTTCAAAACAGAAAGTTTTAAATTATTGACAATTTGGTCCCCTGACTTCGTTAAATTTACCTTTCAACCCTAAAATTTGGATTTTTTACACTTTATTTAGTTCTGATAACACTTAATGTTTTTAAGTGATTTATGCTACTGGAATAAATCACTTTTAATGTTATTTAGGTTTTTTATTGGTTTTAACGATTTCTTTTTGAAATAGATATTTTATGTCGTTTAGACGCGAATTCTTACTTAGTAAACTATGGGAGTCTTAATATAAGTTCATATTATGTATATATTTTATTTTGGATGAAATTTACTGAAATGTAAAAGTTATGATTATAATATTGTCGTGTCGGATTTTATATTTTAAGCGCGTATATGATCGCGTTATGTAAAACAAAATTTATTTTATTAAAATTAATTCATGGAATAAGTTTCTGGATCATATATTACTATAACTATTCAATTTCTATATTTTTTGGAGTTTTATAAGGTACTTTCTATTTTTGGCATCTAGCTACTTTTTATTAATGATAATTTTTATACAAAATAGAAGGAAAATTATAAAAATGCTCAAATTTGATTTATAACTTATTTTAATTATATAAAAGTCATTAGTTAAGAAAATTTCAGATTTTAGTTGTCCTTGTCAGTTTTATATTTTTAACGTTTGTGTTTCTGCTTTTAACGTGTTTTTGGGTTCGGGTAGATTTTGGCCTTATTTTTGGTCATACACTACTTTAATATGTTTTATAACATTATCAGATTATGTAGTTTTTAATATTTTGGCAATAGAGCTCGTTTTTAATGATTTTTATATATTTACCATATTTAACATTTTTACTTTTGTTTAATATGTAAATCAACTCTAAAAATTATGAAACCTAAATTTAGTCATTTCCTATTATTATTAGACTACTAGAGTTTTATAGTTTCTGGAATTTTAAGTTTTTACTATTTTCGTTAAGTTGTTTGGTTAATCCCGTTAAATGCTAGTTAAGTCACGGTTTTGGCATGTTAAGCATTTTAAACAATTTGTTCCCCTCCCAATCAGGCCCATATATAATATAATAAATATAATAACCCCATATTTCAGTATTCTAAACCCCAACTCCATTTTCTATTTTTCTTGCAAAAATATACATTTTTCCAATCTTTATATTTAAATAGAAAATAAAAAAAAAACTCCATTTATCATAAAAAATTATTTCTAATTTATTTTAATCATGTTTAACTTACGGAAATGGGTTTATGAACACCAAGGCTTTGTTTAAACTTTTATATCCTTAATTTACCGAAACATATGGTGTTCTAAGAGTTCATATGATGTTAGGGGTGTTGTGGGGTTTGTTTTGTCACAAAGGTGACAATAAATGTTATTTTGCGTGTTTTCAAGTTATGTGGAGTTATCTTGACGTGATGGATGATTGAAAGGGGTTTAAAGGTTGTTGTAGGGTCTTAAAATGATAAGGATGAGCTGCTCAAAAAGATAGATTAGTTCAAATTCTGAAATACAAGAAACGAGAGATGTAAGTTATACAAAGTATGAGTGTGTGTTATTACCTTGACTTCGAAGGGTTGATGCAGTTTGATATTTGGTCGATTTCAAGGGATCCCAAGGGCGGGAACTTTATGTTCTTGAGGTGTGTTAAGAGTGAGAGCAAGATGATTTTTCGAGAGAAAGTTGTAGAGAGAGTTTTTGTAACACTCGAAAATTTATTAAAAGGAAAAGAAAAAAATAGTAAAAATAAGGAAAAGTGAAACATTTCAAAGTAAAGGGGGCTAAAGTGTGCAAGTGGCAAACTTGTCTATTATGGGTTCAAAAAGCAGGGTATGGCCGCCCACACCTCAATTTCCCCACATCTGCTTTCGGCTGCAAGAAGAAAGAAGAAGCAGTTCCAACCGGATTTTAGTGTGAGAAAGCTGGAATTCTCCTTGAAGGTGAGGTTTTCTTGTGTTTTCTGCTCAGTTTTCAGCTGTGTTCGAGCTGCTGGACCGATTCTTACGTGTTTCTTGTGTTGGCTGCTTGTTTCGGTGTGTTTAGGTGCTAGAACTTCTATTTTCTCTCGGTTTGAAGATGTCTTACTTGAAAGCTGCTAGAGGTGAGTTCTAGATTCCCCTCTTTTACTTGTTTTAAACTCGTTTGGGGCTGAAATGCATATTAACTGAATTTTTACAACTGAAGCATGGGTTTCTACATTTTGCATCAGATGTGTATGCGATGTGTGTTTTTAAATGCCTTCTTTGATGTTGTGTAGTTGTAAGCTCTGTTATAAGTATTTGGCATGTTAGATCTGTGCTAAGGACATGTTAGAACGAGGATTTGGAACTGGTGGATTAGTCTAAGTTGTTTGTTCATCCGCATTTGCATTTTGTTCATCCGTATTTGTTGGACTTCATCCGCATTTGTTGGACTTCATCCGCATTTGTTGGAGTTCATCCGCATTTGCTGAACATTCAACCGCATTGGTTTTATGTTCAACAGCTAAGTCTTTTGTTCATCCGCAGATATTTTGTTCATCCACAGATGTTTTGTTCATCCGCAGATGTTTTGTTCATCCGCAGATTTTTTTGTTCATCCGCAGATGTTTTGTTCATCCGCAGATGTTTTTGTTCATCTGCATTTGTATGTGCTCATTCACATAAGACTTAGTTCATCCTCATTTGGACTTGTTCATCCGTATTTGGTTCACCCGCATACCTTTAGACACTTAGAATATTTTCTAAGGACTTTCATCTGCATTTGCTCATCCATATTTGCTCAACCGCATTTGCTGAACATTCATCCGTATTAGTTTATGTTCATTCGAATTTCTTTGGGGACTTAGGATTTTTCTGAAATCATGGGAAGTAGAATGTAGTGTTAAACTCTGGAAATGTTTTGGTGGTTTATGCCTGTTGATGTAATGTATGATTGTGGGCTGTTATTGATGTTCTATATTACGTATTTTTAGGTGACTTTACGTGGTGTGTTAATACTCTTATACGTAAAGTCTTATCATATTAAAAGTGAAAGAATATGATAATGAAAGTGGAACATAATGAATGAATGAAAAGTCTTGCAAGCAAATGAAAGGAGGTTCACAACTCATTGAGGGGTTGTTAGCTCAACTGTGTGCGGTTTAGGTAACCCATGAGGATGCACACAGGGGTCAATCTTTGTGATTGACTAATATGTACGAAAAGGGACCCTTGTAGCTTGCCCGCTACTGGGTCAGGCTTCGTGCACAATGTTAGGGGTCTATTTATAGACTTCGGCCCAGTACCCGCTTCGTGCATAATGTTGGGGGTATGGCATATGACATTGGTCTAGAAGAAAATGGAAGATAATAATGAAAAGTACAAAAATGAATGATTATGATGGATAAATATTATCTAATTGTATGTATGGGTGACCACGATTAAAAGTAAAGGATATGTTTTCATAAAAGCAAAGTCTTTTATTTATAAAAGTAGAACTCACTCAGTAACGCTGACTTTTTATATACATTTTTCAGTTGGCAGGTAATGATGTTGCTGAGGATGGCACGGAGTTGAAGCTACTTGGCAAACAATGACTGACATCTATCTCATGCAAAAATAATGTTGTTGTTTTGTAATACAACTAAGTATTCTTTTGTAATTTTAATCAACGATGTATTACTTGGCAAAAGTAATTATTAATGCATGAATTGGTTTTTGATAATTCTTCCGCTGCAATATTTTCTTATGTTCATATATTTTAAATGAGTTTTAATAATGAATGATGCTATGAATGACCAACTGTGGGGTCTCCGGGATTGGGGCCTTACAAGTTAGTATCAGAGCCAAAGTTTAAGAGAATTGGGTAAATTATTTTCAAAACCTAAACATAAACTAAGAATGGGACCAAATGGAAGGATGCTAGCCCAAGTAGCTACATGCCATCAGGTAATTTTTCTTAAAAGATAACCAGTATTATGTGCATGTGCTATCTGATTTATGTGCTCTTAGTAGATTTGGATACTGATGTAGTCAGGATAGGAAATGCTTGGGGGATGAAGAGTAAAGTAAGTGGCTAATCACAACTGGCCACTGTAATTAGGGACTTACTATACTTGACATAATCTGAGCTATTACCTTGAATGACCGTGTTGGTGTTTGAATCTTATAGTGTTTAGAGGATGGCTGGTGGTAGATCTTCGAAGGCTTCTCGAGGTAGAGTACAGGGTGGTCGTGGTGCTGGACCACGTGCCATAAGGAACAAGCCTAAGACTGCTGAGACGACTCCTGTAGAGCCCGAGCTTCATCACCATGAAGGCGGTGATGAGAGTGCTAATCTGAGAGCCTATGTGAAGGAGGTAGTAGTGGAGGAAGTTCATCAGGTCATGCAGACGATTCTGCCGTCTATGGTGACCAAGGTTATTCATGCTGTGAGGGAGGATGAAAAGAAAGAGAGAGAGAAGAGGAAGAAAACTATTAGGAGAGGGGGCGAGGAGAGAGGTTCAAGTGAAGGGGAGCAACCAGAAACTGAGATGGTTGTCTCTAGTGACGAAGAGGAAGATGAAGCGGTGCAAGAAAAAAAGGGTGCAGCTATGGGGCATTCTAAAGATGCAAGCCCCCGACTTTTGATGAAAATGGGAACGCTACTGCTGCTCATCGATGGGTGAGAGAAATGGAGGTTTTGTTGGATATTAGTGAGTGCCGAGAGGATCAAAAGGTATATTTTGCTACCCACACATTTGTGGATTCGGCCTTGTGCTGGTGGGACAATATTGTCCAGGCCGAGGGTAGCAGGGCGATTGGGAGAATGATGTGGAGTGAACTAAAGAAGATGGTGATCGAGGAGTTTTGTCCTCATAGGGAACTCGACAAGATTAAGAGAGAGTTCCTACAGTTGAAGGCGGGAACCATGACACACCAGCAGTACACGACTAAGTTCAATGAGATGGCAAGGCTGGTACCAGATCAAGTGACTCCTGTGTCAAGAAAGATCAAGAGGAACATCCAGAGTCTGCCGGTGGATATCCACAGACACATGATCACCGCCCGGCTGAGTACGTTTAGGTCGGTGGTTGATCTGGCGGGAAGACTTTATGATGAGAGGGAGGAGATGGCAGTAGTGGAGGTGAGTAAGAAGGGTGGTGGTGACAGAAACTAGAACGGGAAATGATTCGATCGTGGTGGTTTCACCCCGAACAACAAAAAGGTAAGGGTGGATGACCGGAGGGTAGTGTCGACGGGTACAGGGACGAAGAGGTGTAGTAAGTGCGGGAAGGAACATATGGGAGAGTGTAAGTGGGGACTGAATGTCTGCTTCAAATATGGGAAGCCTGGTCATATGGCAAGGGATTGTAGGGTGATGAGGTGCTACAACTATGGTGAAAAGGGCCATCTGAGCAGGGATTGCAAGAAACTGAGGGCTGAGAACTTCGGGGCGAGAAAAGGGATTGAGAAGGAGAAGGAACAGCAGAGGGCAAAGGCCAAAGCATTTACTATGACCTAGGAGGAGGCTTGGGTGGATCCCGGTGTTGTGTCAGGTACCGTCCTAGTAAACCAAATTTGTGCCTCTGTGCTTTTCGATTCTGGTACTAGTAAGAGTTTTATTTCTACTGCCTTCTGTGCTAAGTTGCCTGTTAGAAGTAGAAGTATTGATGAGCCCTTCGATGTAGAAACTACCATTATTAAGTCTACAAGGATTTCTGATCTTATAGAGGATTGTGACATAGAGTTGGAAGGCCATAGGTTCTCTGCTAAATTATTCATGATGCCCCTAGGTGGATTCGATGTGGTTCTAGGGATGGATTGGTTAGCAGCCTATGAGGCAAACATCGTGTGTCGTAAGAAGATGACTTGTTTGACCGCACCTGATGGGAGTTTGGTGACGATTTACGGCGGTAGGATCAGTACGGTTCTGAAGGTAATTTCAATGGGGGTGGCAGAGAAGTGCATGAAACGTGGGTGTAGTGCCTACCTGGCTTACGTGAAAGATATGGATGCGTCAGTACCACGATTGTCTGACGTACCAGTCGTGTGTGACTTCTTGGATGTATTCCCGAAGGATCAACCAGGTGTGCCACCGGACCGCGAGATCAAGTTCCAAATCGATTTGATACCTGGTGCCCAACCGGTTGCTAAGGCACCATATCGATTAGCTCCCCTCGAGATGAAGGAACTGATGGTCCAGTTGCAAGAGTTGCTGGATAAGGGGTTCACCCGACCGAGTATCTCTCCCTGGGGTGCTCCGGTCTTGTTTGTGAAGAAGAAGGACGGTAGCATGAGGATGTGCATCGACTACCGTGAGTTGAACAAGTTGACGGTGAAGAACCGGTATCCACTACCGAGGATTGATGACTTGTTTGATCAGCTCCAAGGTGCCAATTGGTTCTCAAGGATAGATCTCTGATCTGGTTATCATCAGCTAAAGGTTAAAGAACAGGATATCCCGAAGACCGCATTTTGGACGTGATACGGGCATTACGAATTCCTCGTTATGTCTTTCGGTTTAACCAACGCGCCAGCTGCATTTATGGATTTAATGAATCGGGTGTGTCGGCCGATGTTGGATAAATCAGTGATTGTGTTTATCGATTATATCCAGATTTATTCAAAGAGCGAAGAAGAGCATGCCGGTCACATTCGCAAGGTATTGGAGGCGCTTAAAAGAGAGAAGCTATATGCTAAGTTCTCCAAATGCGCGTTCTGGTTGCGGGAAGTTTAGTTTTTGGGTCATGTGGTTAATTTTGAAAGGATTATGGTGGACCCGGAAAAAGTGGAAGCGGTGATGCAATGGAAGACTCCAAAGACGCCATCTGAGATCCGGAGTTTCTTGGGTTTAGCGTGCTATTACCGGAGATTCATCCAAGACTTTTCCAAGATACCCTCACCATTGACCAAGTTGACCCTCAAGGAGGTGAAGTTTGTATGGGGTCGAGAACAGGAGAATGCTTTTGATGAGCTAAAGATGATATTAACTCAAGCTCCTGTCTTAACATTACCCGAAGGGAGCGAAGATTTAGTGGTCTATTCAGATGCTTCTTATTCGGGGTTGGGTTGCATGTTGATGCAGCGAGGGAGGGTAATAGCCTATGCGTCCTAAGAGTTGAAAACCCATGAGGCTAATTACCCTACTCATGACTTGGAGCTAGCGGCTGTGTTCTTTGCATTGAAGATTTGGAGGCACTACTTATACAGGATGAAGTGCACTATCATCACTGACCACAAGAGCTTGAAGTACTTCTTCGAGCAAAAGGATCTCAATATGAGGAAAATGAGGTGGTTAGAGTTGATCAAGGACTATGATTGTGAGATCCACTACCATCCGGGCAAGGCCAATATGGTGGTGGATGCCCTTAGCTGAAAGGAGAGACCCGAGCCGATCTGAGTGAAAGCTTACCAGTTGGTAATGACCTCTGACGTGATGAAACAAGTCAAGGAATTTCAAGAAGAGGCGTTGAAAGAAGATCACCTTAACTTGGAAAGGATGAAAGGTCTAGTCGTGAAGTTGGGCGAGAACACTCTCGGAGTTAGAACCCGCTTTGGACAGATGTGGATCCCTCGTTATAGAGACCTACAGGGGCAAATCATGGATGAAGCTCATAATACTCGATACTCGATTCATCCCTGTGATACAAAGATGTATCATGATATGAAGAAAGACTACTGGTGGTCGGCTATGAAGCGCGATGTAGCGGAGTATGTGAGCAAGTACCTTACTTGCTTGCAAGTGAAGGCGGAGCGTCAGAAGCCATACGAGAAGATCCAATCCTTGGATATACCCGAGTGGAAATGGGAGTACATCACCATGTACTTCATTATGAAGTTACCACGTATGGCAAGGGGGTACGATGCCATATGGGTGATAGTTGACCGTTTGATGAAGAGTGCTCACTTTCTACCGATCCACGAGACGTATTCATCTAATAGGTTGGCGGATCTGTTCATCAAAGAGATTGTGACTCGCCATGGTGTACCGGTGTCTATAGTGTCTAACCGTGACACTTGGTTTACTGATGGGGATGAGGTTGCACATCAGTACGGCTTACCATCCTCAGACAGATGGTCAGTCAGAGAGAACCATACAGACATTTGAAGATATGCTCTGAGCATGTGTCATTGACTTCGGAGGAAGTTGGGACGAACACTTACCGTTAGCCGAATTCTCATACAAGAACAGTTATCATGCCAGCAATGGTATGCCTTCTTATGAGATGCTATACGGTAGGAAGTGTAGAACGCCCGTATGTTAGGGGTAACATTGGGTAGAAGGAGTTAGGGAGCATCAAGGTGATCGAGGCTATGACCGAAAAGTTAGAGAAGATCAAGGCCTTTATGAAGGCGGAAAAAGATAGACAAAAGTCGTATGCTGACAAGAGGCATAGACCGATTGAATTCAAGGTGGGTGATAAAGTTATATCGAAGGTTTCACCTTGGAAGTGGATCATCTGGTTTAGAAAGCGGGGTAAGCTAAGCGTGAGGTATATAGGGCCTTTCCGAATCATTGCTCGAGTAGGAGAGGTGGCCTACAGGTTGGTGCTACCCGGTGAGTTAAGTGGAATTCATTCGACATTCCATGTATCTCATCTAAGAAAGTGCTTAGCCAAAGAAGATATGATCATGCCACTAGAGGACATTGAAGTAGATGAACGGCTCAATTATGTGGAGAAGCCAGTGGCCATCATTGACAGAAAAGAGAAGAGGCTACGGAATAAAGTGGTTCCACTGGTGCAAGTATGGTGGAGACACAGGAAGGGGTTCGAATCTACGTGGGAGACCGAGGAAGAGATGAGGCAGCATTACCCACAGCTGTTCGAGGAGTGACAGGTTTCAGGGATGAAACCTATATAAGGGAGGTGGATTTGTAACACCCGGAAATTTATTAAAAGGAAAAGAAAATAAGAGTGAAAATAAGGAAAAGTGAAACATTTCATAGTAAAGGGGGTTAAAGTGTGCAAGTGGTAAACTTGTCTATTATGGGTTCAAAAAGCAGGGTATGACCGTCCACAACTCCATTCCCCACATCTGCTTTAGGCTGCAAGAAGAAAGAAGAAGCAGTTCCAACCGGATTTTAGTGTGAGAAATATGGAATTCTCCTTAAAGGTGAAGTTTTCTTGTGTTTTCTGCTCGGTTTTAAGCTGTGTTTGAGCTGCTGGACCGATTCTTACGTGTTTCTTGTGTTGGCTGTTTGTTTCGGTGTGTTTAGGTGCTAGAACTTCTATTTGCTCTCGGTTTGAAGATGTCTTACTTGAAAGTTGCTAGAGGTGAGTTCTAGATTCCCCTCTTTTACTTGTTTTAAACTCGTTTGGGGCTGAAATGCATATTAACTGAATTTTTACAACCGCAGCATGGGTTTCTACGTTTTGCATCTGATGTGTATGCGATGTGTGTTTTTAAATGCCTTCTATGATGTTGTGTAGTTGTAAGTTCTGTATTAAGTATTTGGCATGTTAGATCTATGCTAAGTACATGTTAGAACAAGGATTTGGAACTGGTGGATTAGTCTAAGTTGTTTGTTCATCCGCATTTGCATTTTGTTCATCCGCATTTGTTGGACTTCATCCGCATTTCTTGGACTTCATCCTCATTTGTTGGAGTTCATCTGCATTTGTTGAACATTCAACCGCATTGGTTTTATGTTCAACACTTAAGTCTTTTGTTCATCCGCAGATGTTTTGTTCATCCGTAGATGTTTTGTTCATACGCTGATGTTTTTTGTTCATTCGCAGATGTTTTTCATCCGTTCATCCGCAGATGTGTTTCATGTTAGTTCATTCACATTTGGACTTGTTCGCATTTGACCCGCATTTTATTAGAATTTTTCAAGACATCCGCATTTGCTGATTCATCCGTATTGCTTCATCTGTTTCTTTGGGGATTATTTTTCGGAAATCTTGGGAAGTAAAATGTAATGTTATGCTCTGGAATGTTTTGATGGTTTATGCCCGTTGATGTTATGTATGATTGTGGGCTGTTATTGATGTTCCATATTACATTATTAATATGACTTTACGTGGTGTGTTAATACTCTTATACGTAAAGTATTATCATATTAAAAGTGAAAGAATATGATAATGAAAGTGGAACATAATGAACGAAGGAAAAGTCTTGCAAGCAAATGAAAGGAGGTTCACAACTCATTAAGGGGTTGTTAGCTCAACTGTGTGCGGTTTAGCTAACCCATGAGGATGCACACAGGGGTCAATCTTTGTGATTGACTAATATGTATGAAACGGGACCCTTGTCGCTTGCCCTGGTACTGGGTCAGGCTTTATGCACAATGTTATGGGTCTATTTATAGACTTCGGCCCAGTACCCGCTTCGTGCACAATGTTGGGGGTATGGCATATGACATTGGTCTAGAAGAAAGTGGAAGATAATAATGAAAAGTACGAAAACGAACGATTATGATGGATAAATATTATCTAATTGTATGTATGATAGGTGATCACGATTAAAAGTAATGGATAAGTTTTCACAAAAGCAAAGTATTTTATTTATAAAACTAGAACTCACTCAGCAACGCTGATTTTTTATATGCATTTTCAGTTGGCAGGTAATGATGTTGCTGAGGATGGCATGGAGTTGAAGCTACTTGGCAAGCAAAGACTGGCATCCATCTCATGCAAAAATGCAAAATTTTGTAATACAACTAAGTATTCTTTAATGTAATTTTAATATTCTTGATGTTTATTACTTGGCAAAATGTAATGTATTAATGGCAAAAGTGCATGGTTTTTGATAATTCTTTCTCTTGTAATTCTTTTCTTATATTTTCTTATTTTATATGTTTTATGTTTTAAATGAGTTTTAATAATACATGATGCTATGAATGACCAACTGTGGGGTCTCCGGATTCGGGGCCTTACAGTTTTGCATTAAGTGTGTACAGAAAATGAAGTGTGAATGTGGGTGTATGTGAGTTTGGGTGATTAGAGGAGGTAGGAGGATCAAACAGGACTCATAAGACTTGGTTAAGGGAAGATTTAGTTAGATTGTTGGTGGAATTTGGATAGTAGGTTAAGAAAGCAAGATTTTGGTGGATTACATATGTTACCATTGGCCATCAAGTTGGTGGATTTGACTATTCAAATTTTTATAAAATTTTCTAATTGTTTTTAATAAATTAAGTAATTATTTTTACAAATATTTTGGTGGGTTTTATTAAAATGGATGACTAGAGGTGGTTATGTAAGTGTGTGTCGTGAGTGTATATATATATATATATATATATATATATACTTGAATGTGTGCATATAATTTTTTCTTATTCCATATATATTTCTTTGTTTTTATTATTCACCTAATTTAGTTTCATAAGATTTGTTAACTAGGATTGACTAGGATTTTATGGTTCCTTATGCTAAGATATTATAAAAGGTGTATTTATGTAATGCTAGTGTGAGTGTATGTGAGTATATCTATGGTATATATGTATGCATAAGTGTAAGTGTGAGTGCAGGTGTTGTGTATGCATGCACGTAATTATATGAGTTAATTTGAAATTATGTGTGTTGATGTATGTATGTATGTATATGTATGTGTGTACGCGCACATGGAAGATTCCTTTTGTATTAATAAGATTTTAAAATTATTAAAATTTGTAGTAGATTTTGATGGATTTTTCTTCAAGATTTGCATAAGAAGACCAGATGTCCATTGGTTAGTTTGTAGGTGATTTGATCACACTTAATTTGTATAAATATTAGTTGTTTTATATAAATTATGTTATTTGGTTTATAAATATTTAAGTCTTGGAATCTTTATTTTTATGTAATACTTAATGTATTTCATTAATGCAAACCATATATATATATAAATATATATATTGATAATCATTAATTGTTGGACAAGTATATATTTTGAAGTTGGTGATTTTTAAAGTTTATGACCACATAATTTTATTAGATTATTACTTTTATTATTTTTCGTATATTTGGTATTTCACTTCATTATATTTGTGAATTTTTAATTTATTGATTGATAGTAAATTCATATGTTTATGGATTCATTTAATTACGATTGTTGTTTATTGGGCCATGATGATTAACTTTATATTTTATTGGGATTTTGCTTTAATATTTTGTTTTTATCCAATTGGATCAAGTTCATATTATTTTATGGGCTGAGTCCCATTAAAGTATAAGCAATATCTAGGCCTATTAAGGTATTAGACACAAGACCCACACTGATTTGTTGGATCAAAGCCCATTATGGTGTGTGGGTGTGCGGGTTCAACAAAAGAAAATTTCAAGCCCAAAAATCAGGGTTGTCACAACATATGCAAATATTGATTTTTATAATGTCAAAAAATGTAAAAAAAACTTATTTGGGTGAGTACAACCGGTTCGTGTGGGGCCGATGAAAAATAGTATGTGGTCCTACTCAGTTTGGGCCAGTTCTAGACCAGCTCGGGTCTAGGAACTAGTTTGAAATAGTATTATTAAAATAAAAATTATTTTAAAAAGTAAATTAATTAAGAAAAAGCATAAAATATTAAAATTCAACTTCTAATTATTTTGAAGAGTTTACAATTAAATAAATAAATTCACTAAAACATACTTTTACATTTTTTTTTTCAGATTCATCAGTGCAATCGCATTCATTTGTTGGTGTTGGTTCCTCAACCGAGCTTACCATTGTAAGGGTTTTTACCTAATACAAGGAACCAAGATGTTTGGGTGAATTTTAATTTTTGTGAGATATATAAAGGGTCTCAACAGGATTGTTACAAATTTTATGGTGTCATTTCTTTCCCTCTTTGAATTCATCTTTAAAGAAACACAATGAGAAAT
The DNA here is from genome assembly GCA_025506505.1 of Flaveria sonorensis. Lineage (NCBI taxonomy): Eukaryota > Viridiplantae > Streptophyta > Magnoliopsida > Asterales > Asteraceae > Flaveria > Flaveria sonorensis. Next base: position 41,472,175 of record CM046434.1, read on the forward strand.
ATTACAAGGCGGCGAGAGCAAAACTTGAGTTTGATCAAACAACAATTGGTGGTGACAATGGAATATTTAGTTACGACTTGAATGTGCTCAAGTGTATTGCATTTAGTAAAGGCTTCGTATAGTCCGCAATGGTACGTGTCAGTGATGGAGGTTGCTCATCAGCCAACTTTTTGGCTTTTACTTCATAAAACTATTATACAGGTTCTAGACAAGACTCAACTGGTTCTCCAATGGAACTTCTGAGCATAAACAGAGGGACATTGTTTTTGGATTTTTTACATATATGTTTGGGTTTTTATGATTGACTGTTCTTAGCACTTCAGTGCTCCCAACAACTTAAAAAACTTGATGTGACATGGAGGTACTCCAAAACAAACTTTAAATTTATGAGAAATGATGACGTAAGTGAGTTTAGGGACCATGTCCGGCCAAAAAGCACGACCCTGTCACAAGCCACGCCAGGCAAGAAGCGCCGCCCCTGGTTCAAACTTCACCCTACCACATAGCATAGGCCAACATTATAAGATGTGACATAAGAACGTAAGTTGGTTGATAATTAAATTACATGGACCCGTCCAAAGAACAATAAAAATTTAGCATGACCACTAACTCACTACGAACCGTTTCCCCAGCCAAAGTTTCCTCCCTTATCACCAATCCCCAGGGCTAAGCCAACTAGACAGGAAATAGAAGAAAACCTGGGGCAAGGAAACTCAAGGGCCTTGAAGACTAGATAAAGACAGGATGACCGAAGAAAATATGTCAAGATAAGACAGGGCTAATCCAAATATCATTGTTTTCTCCTATTTATCACAATAAGGGAAAGTCAACTTATTGCACCAAAATGAATTCTCTTGGGTAAACCTAGGAAGAAGGGGAACTCGATAAGTCTTAGATACCCGAAAGTGGAATGAAAGGTATCCCAACCAAATCTTCTGCCAAGGACCTCCTTTAATATAAATAAGGGAGTATCCGTTAAGACCTCAGGATTTACTCAACTCCTCACCTGCACCACTAACCTTCTCCACATCAAAGAATTCTCGGTGATTGGTCCCCCATACCTGATTTCATAATTATTATCATCGCTTAACACATCACTCTTAAGTTATTCATATGGAAGCTCCTCCCTATTCTACTCTATGGAAACTGATGTGCTCTAAATTATACATAAAAATCCTATCAAAAGCATATCAATTATTCCTTGATATCTTCCTTGAAATGATGATTATGTACTTAAAATTGTTAAATTGTGTTTTCAGGTGTTCAGAATGGCAAGATGGACAAAAGAAGCATATTTAACAAGAATTTGAAGAAAACCGAGCTTTGGAGTCCAAGCATGGGGCCGCGCCTCATTAAGAATGCCACCATGACTTGCTTGAAATACACCCCCGTGCTTAAATTGGCACACCCTTGTGTTTGGACATCTGACAAGACAAAAAGTACTGTCCCCCAAAAGGAGTCACGGGGCCGTGCCCCACCCCAAACACGGGGCCATGCCCCATTTAACACGGGGTCGCGCCCGACACCTTCTGCACGTACGACCCAACCAACTTTCGTAAGCATTGTACTAGCATAGGGTCATGCCTTTTAGGCACGGGACCATGCTTAAACACTCCAGAAAGTCTCTAAATAAAGGCCTAAGCTCATCATTTGGGCAAGCTTTTGGTGGGAGAGTTACTCTGCTGAATTCTCTCGGGATTCAAGACTAGAAGATCATTTGGAGGCTCGGGAGGTGCATACAACACTTGGAAGAAGCTCGGATTGTCTAAACCTAATCCATTGTGGATCACCGGTTTGATTGTTCCATTTCACCGATGATTTCATATCTATCTTCTATGTTACTTGTTGTTATGTGCAAGCTCATTGTGAGCTAAACTCTTATTATCATCCTAATTGGATGAAGCTTATGTAATTTGTGATGAACTAATGGTTGTATTTATATTATGTTAATGTTATGGTAATCTTGGGAAAACTTTTGATTGGTAGCATCTACATTTGAACGAGAAGTTATAAACTTATGATTTGTAATTTTGAATGTCATACAAGGTTGAAAAATGTATGAACTAAGTTTTATTCATGAAACCGGTCTTCATAATAAATCAATGACTAATGAACTAGAAACGGTTATTAGAAATCATATCACCTTAAGTTTCTGATCATTTGCGGTTTCCCTTTCATTAGTCTGAGAAATCTACAATAACTGTTAGGTTTTCTAAAATTAATGGTATGTTAGAAAGGAACTCGATCAACTCTCTTTTTAACATTAAGTTATGTTTTCAGAAATCGTATGTCAAAAGGTTACAGGAGATTTACCTATATTACTAGTGGCTTTGATTTATTCAGTAAGTCTCATACTGATGAAGTCCTAGTCACTACGGAGTGGATTGACAAGAAATCGCGCCGGCTCACATTTATAAACATTAACATGATTACTTTAATCAATATCTTTAATCACATCACCAATACATCATAGTTATATAAGTGTAATCTAATTAGGATGATAGCCTTTATTCCCTGGTTTTAAATCCAAAAGTTTCAATTTTATTTTTACTTTGTTTTAATTATTGTTTCCAACCCCTAAAAATCTTAATTACATCAATGCAGTTTATTATTTTCTCAAAACAAAAATCTAAACCGGTAGTCAATCATTAAGGTTGTTGAGTAGGCTCGGTATGTCCACGGATTGATACTCGGTTCTTACCATCATTATATTACCACACGAAAGGTACACTTGCCTTTTGTGTGTGTAGTTTAGTATTAGTAATAACCAATTAAAACTGAATCTGCGCGAAACACCTTTATCAAAATATATATACTTTTCACACGCATCAAGTTTTTGGCGCCGTTGCAAGGGACACACGGTAGTTTTAAAAGAGAATCTAAATTTTTGACTATCTTGTTTATATCCTGTTAATATATTTTTGTTCAAATTAATTTTATTTTTGTTAGTTAGCTTAGTTACATTTGCCTGATTCATTCTAAGCCTTAGTAAGTTTATGCTTCCTTAAGTTAGTGTATGTCCGACTCGTCTAGTCCTGAACTTGTTTCGCCTCTTTCGGAACCCGAACGACTTTTCAGTCAAAGGTTACGCGAAAGACAACGACAAACAACAACGATTATCGAAGAAGACATTTTGGAAAGTACACCATCTGAAGAAGACATGGCTAACCAAGACGAGGAAATGAAGATGACACACTATGCCACACCGTCAATTGATGGTTATGATTCTAGTGTTGTCCAACTATCAATAGCGGCCAACATTTTTGAGATTAAGTCTAGCATTATCCAACTTGTAGAAACACTGTTCAGTTCTACGGATTGCAAGATGAAGATCCTAGCGCTCACATCTCATGATTCCTTCGTATCTGTGAAACTTTCAAAATCAACAACTGTTCAGACGATGCCATTAGACTAAGACTTATTCCATTTTCACTTCGAGGCCGAGCCATTGACTGGCTTGATTCGCTTCCGCCTGGTTCCATCACTACATGGGCGAAAATAGCTGAACAATTCCTTTTGAAATACTTTCCACCCCGATCGCACTACAAAACTGAGAAGCAACATCACAAGCTTCCGCCAAGATGATAATGAATCCTTACACGCAGCATGGGAGAGATACAAAGGTCTCCGTCAGAGATGTCCACATCACGGACTTGATCTGTGGCTGCAGTGTCAAACCTTTTACGATGCAATTAGCGGAGCACACAAACAAGCTGTCAATCAAAGGGAGGGAGGAGATTTCAAAAGTGTCACGCCAACCGAGACATACCACGCCCTAGAAAGAGCAGCTAAGAAGAGCTTTGCTTATAATCCTTTAAGAAACAAACCCAGTTCTAAAGGCATTCATCAAGTAGACTCTGAAACACTAATTGCAGCCCAGTTAGAAGCCCTAACCAAATGATTCAAACAATTGCAAGTTGAACTGAAGAAAACTCCAGCACGATGCAACACATGTTGAAATTCACAAAAGACCAACGAATGCCCACAAGGCATTATGACAGTTGAAGATATTGATTAAAAGGAGGCCCAAACAACTCATATAAAAACAACTCAAATTGGAGGAACAACTCGAATTACAGAGAAGCTGGTAACAACCAATCATCATCTGGATTCAACCAAAAGCCACCTTACCAATAACAGAAACCACCATACCAAGGTCCAAGCAATAGTAACCAAGACCGTGGAGCATTATCAATATAAGATTTATTACAGCAACTATTGATAACCACACAAGCCAAAGATGAATACATCCGGAAATCTGAATGAAGAAATGAGGAGAGGTTCCAAAGAAATGAGGCTGACATCAAAACCAACAAAGTATAATTGCAAACCATTGAACACCAAGTAGGTCAGATAGCATAACAACTATCTTAAAGACCCTAAGGTGCTTTGCCTAGCAACACTATGACAAACCGTAATGCTCAAGTGAAAGCCATTACCACAAGGAGTAGCAAAACCACTCAAGGTGATGCACCTGCATTACAACCAATCCTTGAAGAAATGGAAACCGAAACTCCAAGTAATGCAAGTGATAAGCATAAGCAACTTGTTGCTGCTAAAGAACCAACCAAGAAATACGTACCACCGCCACCCTATGTTCCACCACCTCCATATCCAGATCATTTGAGACAACAATGAATAGAGGCACAATATGGCAAATTCCTAGGGTTGTTCAAGCAACTCCACATCAATCTACCCTTGGTGGAAGCCTTAGCCCAAATGCCAAATTATGCTAAGTTTTTAAAGGGTGTATTGTCAAACAAAAAGAAACTAAGAGAGTTATCACACGTAGTTTTAAATGAGGAATGCTCTGTAGTTCTTCAAAACAAACTACCTCAAAAGATGACTAATATAGGAAGCTTCACCATACCTTGCCTAATAGGAAATCTTTTTGTTAGTAACGCGTTAGCTGATTTAGGTGCTAGCATTAACCTTATGCCTTATGCGGTTTTTGAAAAGTTAAACTTAGGTGAACCTAGACCTACCCGTATGAGCATCCAGTTAGCTGGCCGTTCTGTTAAATATCCAAGGGGCATCGTTGAAAACCTTTTAGTTAAAATCGACAAATTCGTATTTCCCCGTTGATTTTATGATCCTTGACATGGATGAGGATAAGAATGTTCCTTTTATCCTAGGTCGACCTTTCTTAGCAACTGCTCGAGCTCTTATTAATGTTTGCACCAGCAAACTTACACTTCGAGTGGATGAGGAGGAAGTGACATTTGACATAGGACAATCCATGAAACATACTCAACATCATGATAACTCACTCTATTACATTGATGTTTGCGATTCAATCAGAAGCTGTCATTTAAGAAAATCTCTTGAATATGAAACTTGCAACACTCAAATAATAGAGGTCCAAACCATCAAACCCATCTGTGAGAATCAAGTCATTTTAGAACTAGAAGTTGATGAAACATTATCTCATCAAGAAGCATTTGAGATCATAGAACAAGAACTAGAACCTAAAGCCAAATCTTCTATCGAAGATCCTCCGGTTCTAGAGCTCAAAGAACTTCCATCTCATCTTGAATACGCCTTTCTTGAAATCACATCTCAACTTCCTATAATAATCTCATCCGCCTTATCAAATGATGAGAAGAACAAGTTGCTTAATATGCTTAAGGCATATAAACGAGCAATGCATGGAGAATCATGGACATCAAGGGAATCAATCCATCCTTTTGCACTCACAAAATACAGATGGAGGAGAACTTCAAATCCGTCATTCAACCCCAAAGACGTTTAAATCAGAGCATGCAAGAGGTTGTGAAGGACGAAGTAATCAAACTGCTAGATGCCGGTTTGATTTACCCTATTTCTTATTCGCCTTGGATTAGTCCCATCCAAGTTGTTCCAAAGAAAGGAGGAATGACTCTTGTAACTAACGAGAAGAATGAGCTTATTCCAACTCGTATGGTTACAGGATGGAGAGTTTGCATCAACTATCGCAAACTCAATGATGCCACAAGGAAAGATCACTTCCCTCTACCTTTCATCGACCAAATGCTTGAAATTTACTATCTGGAAAATGTTCTATTGTTTCCTCGTGGTTTCTCAGGATATTTCCAAATTCCTATTGCTCTCGAAGATCAAGAGAAAACGACATTCACCTATCCATATGGCACATTTGCTTATCGACGAATGCCTTTTGGATTGTGTAATGCCCCTACTACATTTTAAAGATGCATGGTAGCAATCTTTCACAACATGATCGAAAATTGAAGGGAAGTTTTCATGGATGACTTCCCTATCTTTGGGAACTCATTTGAACAATGTCTTAAGAATCTGGAAATGATGTTGGTTAGATGTGAAGATTTTAACATTTTTTTGAATTGGGAAAAGTGCCACTTCATGGTTACTCAAGGAATAGTGTTAGGACATAAAATCTCTCTAGTAGAGCTTGAGGTCGATCAAGCCAAAGTCGACACTATTTCCAAACTTCCACATCCTACAACCATGAAAGAAATCAGAAGCTTCCTAGGTCCTGCAGAATTCTACCATCGTTTCATCAAAGATTTCTCAAAAATCGCACGACCAATGACTCAAGTTCTTGAGAAAGATGCACTATTCGTATTTTCAGATGAATGCATTAGTGCATTCAATTTACTTGAGGAGAGACTGGTAACAGCTCCGATCATGGTTTCCCCTGATTGGACGCTACTATTTGAACTCATGTACGACGTAAGCGATTTCTAGGTAGGAGCTGTGTTAGGCCAATGGAAAGACAAGCAATTCCACCCAATTCACTATGCAAGCAAAACCCTAAATGATACACAAGAAAACTACACCACCCCGAGAAAGATCATCTTCCCGTAGTTTTTGCATTTGACAAATTCCGCTTGTATCTAATCCTTTAAAAAACAATCGTTTACACTGATCATACAGCCCTTCGTTATCTATTCAATAAACAAGATACAAAGCCAAGACTGATTAGTTGGATACTTCTGCTTCAAGAATTCGACATTGAAATTCGTGACAAGAAAGGAGTAGAAAATCTGGCGGCAGATCATCTTCGTGTCTTAAAGATTCAAGTCATTCACAAAATGAGGAATCCAAAATAAACGATAATTTTCCTCATGAATTCCTTATGCACATCCAATCCTCAATCAATGAACATCCATGGTTTCCCGATTTTGCGAATTACTTGGCAAGCGAAATCCTTCTTAAAGGAATGACTTATTAGCAAAAGAAGAAATTCTTTGCTGACACTACGCATTACTATTGGGAAGATCCGTATCTATTCAGAATCGGTGCAGACTAACTTATCCGAAGATGCGTGTATGGAAGTGAAGCGGAGGCACTGTCATGAAGGACCCACAGGAGGACACCATGGAGCAACCCTAACAGCCAAGAAAGTGTTTGACTATGGATTTTACTAGCCCATTATCTTCAAGGATGCTCACAACATGATACGCACCTGTGATGCATGTTAAAGAGCAACCAAATATCTCAACACAGGATGAGATGCCTCAGAGACCCATTCAAATATGCGAGGTATTTGATATATGGGGTATTGATTTCATGGGGCCATTCCCGGTGTCCTTTGGCAATCATTACATCTTGGTAGCAGTTGATTATGTCTCAAAATAGGCCGAAGCTCAAGCCCTACCTACCAATGATGCAAAAAACATTTTCAGATTACTTAAGAAACTATTCTCTTGTTTTGATACCCCCAAGGCTTTAATTAGTGACCGAGGAATGCATTTCTGTAACAACCAGCTCGAAAGAGCAATGGCTCGTTATGGAGTGTACCATCACTTTACAACTGCTTATCATCCACAAGCAAATGGGCAAGCTGAAGTCACTAATCGAGGCATCAAATGAATCCTCGAGAAAACTGTAGGTCAAAATAACAAGGATTGGTCTACCAAGCTAGATGATGCATTATGGGCTTTTAGGACAGCCTATAGGACTCCCATTGGTACCACACCGTTCAAATTAGTTTATGGGAAGTAGTGTCATCTATATGTGGAACTGGAACACAAAACCTATTGGTCATTTAAAGCAGCAAACCTAGACCAAGATATTGCAGGAAAAAATCAATTTCTACAAAGCCACAAACTAGAAGAACTGAGAGAACAAGCATACGAAAATGCTAGGGTTTACAAGGAAAAGACAAGAAAATTCCATGACTCTCGATTAAAGAACACTAAACGATTTCATGTGGGAGAACGTGTCTTACTATATAACTCTCGTTTACGTCTATTTCCTATAAAGCTTAATTCACGTTGGTCCAGACCTTATACGATTAAAAACATTTTTCCGAACGATGCCATCAAAATCAAGGTCCACCATGGTTTAAGTGACAAGGTAAATGGTCATCCTTTGAAACCATATACTGATGGACCAGTCAAGATTTTCTTAGAGGAATTACACCTCCGCCCCGACGAAGACTAAGTGTGGGGAAGAGTCTTGCCGAAGACCTGAAACTTAAACGCAACACCTGTACATAGGTTTTTCTTTGATTTTTAACTTTTTTATGACCTCAGAAGCACAAACACGGGGCCATGCCCCATGAAGCACACCCCCGTGCCTCTGACAAAAATTTTCCACGATCTCCGCTGACGACCCTGGAACGTTGCAGGTCGAATTCAAGACGAATTTTGACAAACATGGGGCCGTGCCTATCCAAGCATGCCCCCGTGATCAACTTTCCCGACCTATATATAAATACCTCACTTGTTCCAAGCTTTCATCGCAACCATTCCTGCTTAAAAACATCAAAAAAATGAAAGAATCAAGTCACGGAAGTTCAAGCGGGAATCCTGCGAAGAAACCGCGTTCTGAAACGCTAGAGCCAACGACGCAAGAATATTTCTTCAAGTTACATGAACTAATCAAGCAACTAACTGACATAAACTTCATCGTATCCCAACGCCTAGTTGAACTCATCCAAAAAGTTCAAGAAATGGGCGAGGAATTCGTTTCCGTCAACCGTCAGCTTGCGGAATTAAGTAACCGCACTTCACACTATCCCATCCCGAACCTTCCACATGAAATGTGTGGAGGCTTCTTTTAGAAGTATTTTACGATGTGAGCTGATGCGCGTTAAAGAGTCTAGTTTTGTAGTTTTAGACTCTCGGTTTTTAACGTATCATATAACCGTAGGACCTTAGCAAACGTAATTGTCATTTGGCTTGTTTTAAATTAACTCTAGGACTATTTTCATAACTTTTCTGGTGATTTGGAAGTGATAAAACTTAACCGGGTAAATTACATAACGCATAATGCAAAAAAACGGAACAACAAAAAACTGAAACCGGGCAACAAAGGGGAGGTACGTCCCCGTGACCGACAATGAATGATAACTTTTGACTTGTTTAAGCTATTGTCTTTTTCCCCATCAATTCTCCATGATAAAAATCACCTCATGCCTGCAAAGACCCGTATCCACTTTAATTTTCACCAACTTTTCCATTTTTCTTTCTTGTTTTCAAGCATTCTTCCATTTCCTTTCAAGTTTGATTGTCCAAGAGGTTAGTATTACTAATACCTAGTTATAATGATGGTGATTTACATTTAGTTTGGTGATTAGTTCTCTAAACAACCAAAATCCTAGCCATTATATGTAAAACCTTGTAATTAAAAGTTCTATGGAATGATGAATACTTTAATTCTTCTTGTTCATGTTTATCTTTGTAGTTAAGTAGGTTGTTAATTATTATGTTTAGTTAGTTTATTGTTGTTTATTTTTTTCCTTTCATTGTTAACATGAATATCTTCATAATTCGTGGTTGAATCATTGTTAAGCACATTCAAGTTACAAGAGTTCAATTGTCAAACACGTGGTTTTAAACATTATATATATTTTGAGTACCTTGAATTATTAACAAGTGAATAAAATTATACATGTGTAATCTTTGGTTTTTCAATCAAGAAAACGTTAAACCCATGCTTAATCAATGGTTTACAAAAAACACCACGTGTGCTCGAGTTAAAATTTCATACCTCAAAATGTTAAACGCACCCCCATGTTTCACGAGACACACCCCCATGTTTAATAGTTTTTTTTGAATGTCAGTTGAACAAATATGGTGCTATCTCATGAAACCCATGTTTGTCACTAACGTAATGAAACTATTCCAGAAATTTGTTTTGTATAGTTTAACTTATTTGTTTAAAATTTCAGGATCATGAATCATCCTTATTTACAATTCAAGGGAAGCCGCGAAAGATGGTGTCGTGACGGCTACAAAGACAGTTACAAAGGGCTGAAAAATACATTTACAAGTAGATGAAGAAACCTTGGCGGCTATCGGACAGCTCGAAATATATAATAATTTATTGAGTGTTCAGTGGAAATGTCTGTTTTCATAAAACAAACCTTCTGTTTATGATCTGACTCTTGAATTTTTGGCATCTTTTAGATTTAGCATGAAAGACTCTGACCCGTGGGATGATCAAGCAGTTTCATTCAGACTTGGGGGACGTTGGTGAAAGACATCCATCGCATTGTTCGGTGTCTATCTAGGTATCTATACAAAATAAGAAATGGAGGAGGAAGCAATATCAGGAATGCCAGCATACCATACCTTTCCAGACGAGGAAAGTAAAGACACAGAAAGTGGTGCCATGAGAAAAGCATTTTGGGAGAGAATATAAACAGGGGTGTTCAACTCGAGTAAAACCAAAAGCAGTCAGATTCGAGACCTACTGCCCTGCGTTATATACATCGGTTACTTAGCCATTCGATAATAGCTCGTGGTCAAAGCGAGGGAGTTGTTAGTTTGAGGGACTTATTCATTTTATATTGTATGGTGAATCAATTGCCATGCAATGTTGGGTATTTGTTATGTAATTTGTTTGCTAGAAATGCAACTGCAGGTGCTCCAACACCCATGTTTGGAGAAAGCTGGATTCTGAACCTATATGAGAGCTATAGGTGTAACACGGAGGGAACTGAAGGAGTGATGCCAGGACTGTTGGATTTGAGCATTTGCACGAGTATGTACATGATAACAAACCTACCAAGTGGACAGCCGAGGTTTATGGACAGAAAGGGACAAATCTGGGATCCGGCGGATCCCGAAGAAATCATCATGGACCTCGATATACCGGCACAACATGAAGAAGCCGGGGCTTCCAGTTCACAAGCTGGTGAATTCCTGAGTATGTTAGACCTTTATAAAGCAATCCAAACCACCAGCAACCATGCAAGGCGATCATTTGAATGTGCACAACAAGCATTCAACCGAGTCGAAAATCTACATTCTCGAGTGGATGACCTGAGCAACGATGTCACGTACATCGGGAACCGGATGTCATGAGTGGGGGGATATCCCTCCATAAATCCCTTGAAAACAGTATCACTTTTGGGGCCAGTGCACAACTGTTTCACGCCAATCTATCTTTTAATTTTTGTCATTTTATTTTATTTCGTGTATTTAGGATTTTAATGTTTTCAATAAATTGATGATATTTCAGATGAACCTGAGGATTCTCACAATTTAAGGCGACTAAGGGTTCCAAACACAAGTGTCAAATTTATCATTTTTAGGGGAGTTATTTCATCACCTTTCCCTGTTTTAATTTATTAATCACATTGGGGACAATGTGCATTTTAAATGTGGGGATGGGGTAATTTACACATTTGGCACTTTGCTAAAAAGGTCCAAATTAAAAAATTTTAGAAAAATCACTTAACCATTAATTTTTGTGACAAGAAACCAAAAATTTAAACAATTATTGATAAACTAAATTATAAATATATATTTTCAGGAAATAAATAAGTAAATAGATGACATCCAAATAAAATTAAAAAATATTTTTGTTGTGATATCCTTAAAGACAATGATTTAGTAAAAATTTAAACATGTAAAATGAAAACACTTTCCCAATTCTATCCATATGTGAGTTTATTTTTTAACCTTAAACAGTTTTTATATTCATGCAATTCTACTTTTATTCTAGATTTAATTGATGGTGCCTTATGATACGTGTGATTAAACTTGCTTTGGGTATACATTTCAAGATCTTAATTAGTATTTGTTGCATAAAAATGAGTTAGGCATTAGGAAACCTTAACCATTCAAGCCCTAACCATTTTTCTTTTAACTTTCCTTGCCCGAAAGTCAACCCTAGTTAGCCCCGAAGCTTAAACGTTTTTATTTCTTGATCACCGGAACCACCAAGTCACTTAACCAAAAAGCCTTCAACAAAGCCCATTTTTTGTTAAAGATATGTTTTTGGCTTATAAAAAAAGAGAGAGAGAAAAAAGAAAAGAAAAGAAAATTTTGGTCTTTTACTAGCAGACCTAAAAGAACTGGAATGTATTCTTTAGATTTCAATTTACTTTTTTTCCTTCACCACGCAAAACCGGGACTTCCCCAGGAAATTCGCGAACAAATTTTCAACCTCTCGTTCGACGCAAAAAAGAAATGGCGAAAAAAGAAACAAGTTCCGCCATTTTGTGGAATTACAAAAAGCGCTATAAAGAGGCGGGCAAAAAGATATGAAAGGTGCCTGAATTGTGGAAACTGGCTCCACAATGGAAAATGTAAAAAAAACCAAACTGAGTCCCAATACGAATACACGGAACTGATCTGATTGGGTGCTATTAGGCTTCAAGCCGAACGATCCTTATAAAAGAAAAGTTTTGTATATCTTTGGGTGAAAGACGAAGTAAGGTTTTTGAAAGCAAAGTACGGTCTTAACAATCTGACCTTAAACGAGTCCTCAAGATAGCATATCTCTTCTAGCTTGAAGTATTGTATAGGGAGCCTTCTACTGCTTTCCTTGTAGTTTATGTTAGAAAAATAAGCCAAGACCGACGTCTTTAGCATTTAGCCATTTTTTCCAAATAATCCATACCCGAGCCCGAGCCAAGACCTAATGATTTATCCAAGTAAATATCTAAGTAGGTGGAGATTTGATCCCTTAACAAGCATATGATTTCACATATATTCATACTAGGCAATTGAGCGTACTGGTCAAACTTAACCTTGATCATGACTCCATAAATTTAAGCCGAGTGTGAGTGTATCTTGTGAGAAGTGTGGATTTTTACATGTTAATAATCTTTTGCTAGCTAGGATATCATTCTGCATATGCTTAAAATGTTTACATTCAGATGAAATAATGTTTACTTACGTATTTCCCGAAAAACATATTTATAATTCGATTTATTTTGTTTTTGGTGGAATTGTCATTTTATGTGATTTTGTTTGAGGACAAGCAAAGTTCAGGTGTGGGCATGTTTGATGTGCTCCAAATTATACATAAAAATCCTATCAAAAGCAAATCAATTATTCTTAATATCTGCCTTAAAATGATGATTATGTACTTAAAATTGTTAAATTGTGTTTTCAGGTGTTCAAAAGGGCAAGATGGACAAAAGAAATATGTTTAACAAGAATTTAAAGAAAATCGAGCTTTGGAGTCCAAGCATGGGGTCGTGCCTTATTAAGCACGCCCTCATGACTTGCCTGAAACACACCCCCCTGCTTAAATTGGCACACCCCCGTGTTTGGACATCTGACAGGACATAAAGTACTGTACTCCAAAAGGAGTCATGGGGCCGTGCCCCATGAGTCACGGGGCCGTGCCCCACCCCAAACACGGGGTCGTGCCTCATTTAACACAGGGCCGTGCCTGACACCTTCTGCACGTAGGACCCGACCAATCTTCGTAAGCATTGTACTAGCACGGGCCCGTGCCTTTTAGGCATGAAGCTATGCTTAAACACTCCAGAAAGTCTATAAATAGAGGACTAAGTTCATCATTTGGGAAATCTTTTGGTGGGAGAGTTACTCTACTAAATTCTCTCGGGAATCAACACTTCATGATCATTTAGAGGCTTGGAGGTGCATACAACCGTTGGAAGAAGCTCAGGATTGTCTAAACATCATCCATTGTGGATCACCAGTTTGATTATTCCATTTCACCGATGATTTCATATCTATATTCTATGTTACTTGTTGTCATATGCAAGTTCATTATGAGCTAAACTCTTCTTATAGTCCTAATTGGATGAAACTTATGTAATTTGTGATGAACTAATGGTGTGATTTATATTATGTTAATATTATGGTAATCTTAAGAAAACTTTTGATATGTAGCATCTACATTTGAACGGGAAGTTATAAACTTATGATTTGTAATTGTGAATGTCATACAAGGTTGAAAAAGGTATGAACTAACTTTTATTCCTGAAACAGGTCTTCATAATAAATCCATGGCTAATGAACTAAAAATGGTTATTAGAAATCATATCACCTTAACTTTCTGATCATACGTGGGTTCCTTTTTATTAGTCTGAGAAATCTACAGCAATTGTTATGGTTTTCTAAAATTAATGGTATGTTAGAAAGGAACCCAATCAACTCTCTTTTTAACATTAAGTTATGTTTTCAGAAATCGTATGTCAAAAGGTTACAGGAGATTTACCTATATTACTAGTGGCTTTGATTTATTCAGTAAGTCTCATACTGATGAAGTCCTAGTCACTACGGAGTGAATTGACAAGAAATCGCGCCGGCTCACATTTATAAACATTAACATGATTACTTTAATCAATATTTTTAATCACATCACCAAAACATCACAGTTATATAAGTGTAATCTAATTAGGATGATAGCCTTTATTCCCTGGTTTTAAATCCTAAAGTTTCAATTTTATTTTTACTTTGTTTTAATTATTGTTTCTAAATCTAAAAATCTTAATTACATCAATGCAATTTATCATTTTCTCAAAATAAAAATCTAATCCGATAGTCAATCATTAAGGTTGTTGAGTAGGCTCGGTGTGTCCACAGATTGATACTCGGTTCTTACTATCACTATATTACCACACGACAGGTACACTTGCCTTTTGTGTGTGTATTTTTGTATTACTCATAACCAATTAAAACTGAATCTATACAGAAAACCTTTATCAAAATATATATACTTTTCACACGCATCAGTAACTTTCTGTTATACTTCTACATCCTTCTACTTGTTATCTCTTATGCACTATATTGTCCAGTGTTATATATATACCTATCTTTAATGAACCACTTTCTTGGGCGTTGGAGTGCCCTCGCGGCTAGACCCCCTGGGCCCTCTAACATAGATCTTCTTTGTGTGTTGTAGTTAGGTTAAAGCTTGGGAATGAATGATATGCTAGTTTCAGTTTGACCCGATGATGATACCTGACCCGAACCTAGTTGTAGCAACAAGTGGCGCCATTCGTGGGATCATGAACATAAACATGCGTCATGTTCGCAATACTAGTAACCGGACCCGTACATGGTCTCCGTCATCTAAGATATGTTCAGATCCACATGCATCCCTCGATTTAACAGGTTCTAAATCCGATGTTCTTTCGGTTAATATTATAAAAACGTACTACTATGTGGAAGAATATTTTAAACCTTTTGTATTTCATTCAATGTATACATATTATACGACAACCTTCTCTACTGATGTGAGAAGCGATAACATGTTCACCATGTATAAACATCCGTATATTTTAGTTGCATAAAATGCTTTTTCGCTAGAAATAAGAACCTTGCTTGTCATTCGCTGTGACATCCGTCACCAAAATAAGTGCGTTTTACTTTGACTTTTTGACTCTGACTCTTTGACTTTAACTTGGTCTTAATGTGGTCTTTGACTTGGATGTTGACCTAATATGGGCTTGATCTGAGTATAGTACATTAGACGCGTTTGGACATGTTAAGTTCTAGAACTATGTATTATAGGCTTAATATGTTCTAATGGGCTTAGGATGGGTGACAGGTTCACTTGTCTGATTGTAGTACTATAATTATGTGTTTTGGTCTCGATCAAGGTTTTATCAAAACATAAAATATTAAAATTTTACATTAAGGATGCAACAAAAATTGAACATGTGAGCTTTTCCTAAAGCCTACTAAATAAACAAAGTTTAATTTAAAAATATATAATTTAAATAATTTATATAGCATACAATAGTCCATTGGAATCCTATTAACTTATAGAATTCAAAAACGCAAAAATCCGATGACACGCGAATCGGGACAAGACGGAATTGGACGAGGTGAGCAACTGGTCCGGGAGGCCCACTCATGGCCCCCTTGGCCTAATTTCTTCAAAAAGGGGGGGAGTTCCCCCTTGTTTTTTTTATTCTTTTATTTTTGCAAGCTTTTTCTCCAAGTTTTCTCTCTAGAGAAAACCCTAGCCGCCATCATCCATCTTCTTCTTGTTCTTCATTCCAATCGATCTTCATCATCATCAATTCCTTTGATTTTGATGATATTCTAACATTCAAGGTTGATTTTGTGCAAGACTTGTTCATCTTCTAATCTCCGGTAAGAAAAATCGTTTCTTGATGATTTTGTTCGTTGTTATACTTTGATATCGAGGATTTTCATCATCCAAACACAAAATCATCACCTAATATTCTTATATTCTTTGTTTTGGACGTTGGATCATGAAGATCTAGGTGTTACAGGTGTTGGACTCTCTAACCGGTAAATACCCTAATTCAAAGTGGAGTCAAGTAATGGTGGGATCAGGTCATGCCGCCTATCCCTACCTATTCTATAAGCTGGAAAAACTGGTGCCATATTTGTGACATATAAATCAAAGTGGATGGAGAAGTACATCAGGGGGCTAGTTTTACAGTTCGTGGAATGATGATCGCTGTTGCACCCCCAACCATTTAGAGTGCAATACTGAAGATAGGTACTTTGGCCGATGAGATGATTTGTATTAAAGCCTCGAGAAAGCTAGTGAGACGTATGGATGTTAGGGAATTAGGTAATCTAGCAGATGTTAAAGTGGCTAAGAAGGACAAGGTCGTGAAAGGATATGTAGTTGCCATACTGGCAACGAAGGACTTTAGTGTACTACGTGCAATCTGCACTATCCGACTATGATGCCACGTCCTGTGTGTTTCAATTTCAAGCAATTGGAGCGCTTAGCCAAGGGTTTTAAGGTGCTGGTGAACCTAGTTGTGTCGATTAATGCGGTCAAATCGGCAAGAGTTGGACGTTCATATTATGAGTGCGGAAGCGAGGAGCATTATCGAAATGCATATGCGTGGTTAAATAGGGCTCATGGTCAAATGGTCAATCAAAAAAAAAAACAACACAAATCTTGTCTGCAATTTGTGCAAACCCAGGGCAAGGTAATAAGGCAACCTGTTCATAGAAAGGCATTCAGGATTGGTGTCAAGGATGCCCAAAAGGACCCATACGTAGTGACTTTGACTTTTGTAACTAAGTTAGGATTAACCCCAGTCATGAGGATATGTGTTACTAAATGGGCTAATGATAGCCTTGTAAAGACTAAGGAAGTAATATGGGACTGTACTATACTATTAGAGGATCATGCATTTAGTATAGATCTTGGACGATTTGGGCGCAGAAGTTTCAACATGGTCATGGGGATGGATTGATTGTCAAGAAATAGTGCTGAGATCAACTGTTGTAAGAAGATTGCTTGTATACCGTTGTCAAACGATGAGACACTTGACGTGTATGGCGAGAGATCAAAAGAGGAGAACACGCAGATCTCAAGCATGAAGGTGGAAGAATAAGAGTTAGATGATATACCTGTTGTGTGAAACTTCTAAGAAGTGTTCCCGAAGGATTTGGTATGATTGCTTACTTCATAATAGGTGGACCTTTGGATTGACCTGGTACATAAGGTGTTGAGTGTTCTAAGGGCTTCTTCTCGCTTAACACCCTTGAAGATGCAAGATCTATCTAATCAACTTCAGGAGTGGTTTGGTAAAGGTTTTATACAACCCATTCACTCACCATAGGGCGCTAGTGCTTTCTGTCGAGAAGAAGGATGGATCGTACAGGACGTGCATGGACTATTAAAAGCTGATGAAACTAACGGACAAGAAACATTATCGTTTGCCAAGGATAAATGACATATTCAATTCGCTTCAAGTATCGACGTACTTTTTGAATATTGATTTCCGTTCGGAGATCATTAACAAAGAGTACATGTGGAAGACATACCGAAGAAAGTATTTAGAACTCGTTACGGACATTACGAGTTCCTAGTTATGAATTTTGGGCTAACAAAGGCACTTTTGGTGTTCATGGACGTGATGAAATAGAGGTGTATGCCATATCTAAATAAATTTTTCATAGTGTTCATTGAGGACATTCTTATTTATTTGAGGATAGGAAGGATCATGAGAAACATATGGGGATAGTCTTGGAAATGTTAAAAAGGAGAAACTATATGCTAGGTTCTCTAAGTGTGTCATCTATACTGACCACAAGAGTTTTCAACATATTTTTCACCAAAAAGAATTGAAAATAAGATAGAGATGTTGGATTGAATTGTTCAGTGACTAAGACTATGTAATCTAGTATAACTCAGAAATGCAAATATGGGTTAGGACGTGTTGAGTTGTAAGGAGAGAGTCAAACCCGTGTGCTTACCTCATTGCCACTCAAGTCGAGTAAAATGAGGAGACTGAATATGGAGAATGAGGCTTTGAGAGGTCTAAACAAATAGTTTGTACAAAAAGATGATGGAGGATTGTCTTTATTAAGGGAATTTAGGTTTCATTTATAGGGAATGTGTAGACATTAGTGTTGGACGAAGCACACAAGTTTAAGTATACTGTTCATCCTAGTGCTAACAAGTGGTGGCATGATCATAAGGACTTGTATTGGTGGCCTGGAATGAAAGGGGAGATAGCAGACTATGTGTGCAAGTGTTTGACTTGTTCAAATGCTAAAGTGAGGCATCAAAGGCCACCTAGCATATTACAATAGTTTGAGATTCTAGATCGGAAGTGGAAAAACATGATTGTGGACTTCATCACGAAGCTAATAAGAATTAGTAGTGAGCACGATTTGATTTGAGTAATTTTGGATAACATGACCAAATTTGGTCATCTCCTGACTATTCGTGATAAGTACAAGATGGAAAAGTTGGCAAGGATTTCTGTTAGTGAAGTTGTGGATAGACATGGAGTACCTATGTCGATTATCCCTATTTGTGTTAGTAGTTTCATGAAACGATTCGGCATAGCTCATAGTAGGCGTTGGGTACATGTCTGGACATGAGTGAGACTTACCACTATCATACTGATGGTATGAGTGAGAGACCTATTCAGACATTGGAGGATATGTTAATGTCTTTTATCATTGACTTGGAGGTAGGTAGGAGACTCACCAATTATTGGTTGAATTTCCTTATAACAATAGCTGCAATGAGAGTCTTCTAGGAGCACTGTTCAAGGCACTAAATGGATGTAAGTGTCGACTGCCGATGTAATGGGTAAGTCATGTAAAATTAGATGACTGGACAATAAATCATTCAAGAGACGAATGATTAGGGGTTTTGGATCATACACAGACTAAAGGCAGCTCAAGATCGTTAGAAATTTACACTGACAATCAAAGGAACCCTTGCTTTAGGCACATGTTCTCAGACGTTGGTTGATTTGATAATTAGCTACGGTTGGTGACTGGTACACTATCAAGGTATTAATAGTGTGGTGGGTTAGCTGCGGTACACCCTATATATAAACACTATTGATACCTTGAATGTGAAATCGGAATCTAACTTTTGGTAATGGACAATAGTCATACTCTGGAAATATCAGTAAATAGGTTGTAAAACCTAAAAAACAATCTCAAGAGACTTTGTTTTTATGGGTAGTATACGAGCCGTTGCCTTGGAAAGGCATTGTTTGTCTTGTCAAAAAGAGCAAATTGTCACCTAGATTTGCAAGTGTAGCTAAGACTACAAAATAGTTTTGGTCCTGTGATTTATTGGATGGGATTCCATCACGAACTGAATAAGGTGCATGTCTCGCTCTATATGCCGAAGCTCAAGTAGTTTCATACGGGTGAGATCTTATATGTGCTGGTCGAAGAAATTCGAGTGGATGGTAAATTTTAATTTGCCAATGTACTAGTAGTGATTATGGTTAAATAAATTAGAACTTTGAAAAGTAGTAAAATTCTTATCGTAAAGACTAGATGGAATTCAAAGCGAGAACCTAAATCTTATCTGTGCGTGGGAAATTTAAATAAGGACTAAGTACCCTAACCTACTCATGGAAGGCGTTGAAGTTTATAACTCTGACTGAATTTCGGGACGAAATTCTATCAACGGGGGGATGTTGTGACATCCGCCACCAACATAGATGCATTGACCTTTGACTTTGACTTTTTGAGTCTGACTCTTTGACTTTGACTTGGTCTTAATGTGGTCTTTGAATTGGATGTTGACCTAATATAAGCTTGATCTGAGTATAGTACATTAGATGCGTTTGGACATGTTAAGTTCTAGAACTATGTATTATGGACTTAATATGTTCTACTGGGCCTGGGATGGGTGACAGGTTCACTTGTCTGATTGTAATACGATAATTATGTGTTTTGGTCTCGATCAAGGTTTGGCAAAATGTAAAATATTAAAATTTGCATTAGGAACACAACATAAATCAAACATGTGGGCGTTGCCTAAAGCCTACTAAATAAACATAATTTAATTTAAAAATATATAATTTAAATAATTTATATAGCATATAATAGTCCGTTGAAATCGTATTAACGCGTAAAATTTAAAAAATTAAAATCTGATGACACGCGAATCGGGACAAGACGGAATTGGACGAGACGAGCAACGGGCCTGGGAGGCCCACTCATGGCCCCCTTGGCTGAATTTCTTCAAAAAGGGGGGAGTTCCCCCTTGTTTTTTTTATTTTTTTATTTTTACAAGCTTTCTCTCCAAATTTTCTTTCTAGAGAAAACCCTAGCCGCCATCTTCTTCTTGTTCTTCATTCCAATCGATTATCATCATCATCAATTCCTTTGATTTTGATGATATTCTAGCATTCAAGGTTGATTTTGTGCAAGACTTGTTCATCTTCTAATCTCCGGTAAGAAAAATCATTTCTTGATGATTTTGTTCGTTGTTATACTTTGATATCAAGGATTTTCATCATCTAAACACAAAATCATCACCTAATATTCTTATATTCTTTGTTTTGGACGTTGGATCATGAAGATCTAGGTGTTACAGGTGTTGGACTCTCTAACCGGTAAAACCCTAATTCTTGAATGTATTGAAGTTGGGTTGTAATCTTGTGTGACTTAATCAAAATAGACATCTTGGTCTTATAAATCATTTTTGAAATCATTAATTTTGTTTCTTGAATGGATGGACGTGTTGAACGATCAAAACTATGAATTGATTAATTAATGTTGTGAACCGGAAGACAAAAATCCAACTAACTGTTTTGGGACTGAAAAATTGGGATAATCCAAGTGTTTGATACAAAGTTGACAATTATTTCATTGAATAAACATTCTTTAAGTACTCGGGTTAATAATGGTCAAATATTGAGGTTTGGGATGCAAAGGAACATGACTAATGAACTGGACAGTTTGCTATCAGAAAAAGAGGACATTTTGTACAGGTCATAACTTGATCATAATAAGTCCAAATGAGTCAAACTTTCCGTCTAAAAACAATTTTAATTAGTCCTCTAACTAACCCAAGTTGTCTCGTGTCGTTTTGACATTGTTTGGTCCTCCAAACATGGCTAACAAAACTGAAGGTCAAAACTGACGAATCTGGGCAGCAGGTTGGTTTGTGTTCATGAAGTCATATCTTTCTTATCTTTTATCCAACAGAGATGATTCTTTTTCTGGAGTATAATTTGAATTCTTATCTTTCAAATGATACTTATTATGCAACGTTTCGTTACCGTTTCGACCTCCAAACGGTTTATCCAAAACTGGTGCGTAATCAACTCTACATGCTGAAATATTTTGATAAACTTAAAGCTAAGGATTTGAAACTAAATAATCAAAAAAACATAAGATTGTATTTAAAAGTGGTTAAATGACTTTTTAAAAGAAAATTTATAATGCCTGTAATTCATTGAATATGAACTAATAGATGTTTATTGAAGGGCGTTACTAAATTAATATAAAATGATAACTAAAACCCTAAATACGGTGAGATTTAAAGTTTAAATCCAACAATGGACCTATTCTATTAGTAAATCATGTTTTCATAAAATAAAAATCTTAATGAACATTAAGGATTGGGCTATAAGGATTACAACCATATTAGTCATTTTGTTATTTAGTAATCCTTTTGTGATTTGTACTTTTAGTGTTTGCTTGGTGTATTGTGGGATTTGGACTGTGTTATTTCGAGGTAAGTTTCACGGCCCCTTTTTTACTTGGGGGAAAAGCGTGCTCACTGTTTTGGACTATGCCGTGTCTTAAAGATTAGTTTGGAACATAGTTTATGGTTTGGGTCATGGGTTGAGTCTAGATGTTCATTCATGAGTGTGTACATGTGCATGTGCTTGACTGTCATGGAGAGGTATTGTTAGTACTAACGGGTTGACAATCCCACCCCTGTCGTCGGTATGCTAGTTGAGAATGACTTGGCCTGTGCGTGCCCTTGGGTGAATATAATCCGGTTAATTGGACTTGGACTGATCGTAAAATTGTGTTGATATCTATGGCTGCCATGTACTCTTACTCACATACAACCTTATGTACATGTCATACATGGTAAATTGTTTGTACATTTAAACCTATGAACTCACCAACGTATGTTGACTTTTTAGAGCATGTCTTTTCAGGTAACGGTGCTTAGGTACCCGGACAGTGGACTTTAGACGAGACCGCTCCTTCAAGAGCATTAGACATTAGAACATTAGTTTGAACATTATGTTATTGTTGTATTTGTATTTGAAATTGATTGATCTAGTACCGGTTGTTTTAGTTTTAAACTTCTAGATTAGTTTTGAATTTATGGAATAACGTTATGGTATTTATTGTTCTTGACACTTGTTCTTTTGTGTCGGGCAACGTCATGATCCATTGACGGATAATTCCTTTAGAGATTCTCTTAGACCCCAAGGTGTTATGATGATCCCGTCCGTCGCATCCTCGTGTTTCCGCTACTAGCGGGGGTGTGACATTTGCTTTAGTGCATAAAATACAACATATACATGCACAACGTCTGCAAGTGTTATGATCAAAATTCATTTATTATGAAATAGGTACCTCAAAACTATATAAAAATTTGAACTTTCCTATTCACAATGCCACTTCAGTGTTATAAGTCATGTACCTTGCGTACATCTTCTAGTACAATCAAGGTTTTGCTCAATTTAGTGATAGTGTTGGCTTTCAAATCAGTTTACAAAGTATGGTCGCATATGCATAAAAGATTAGTGCATAACTCTGATCAAGTTAAAAGATGCTTTGCAAAAACATCATTTTACTATACAAACTGTCAGTATTTATTAAAGATATTTGTTCCTTTTGTATTTTCAATAAGATATCACATGGTTGTATCAAACTCAAAAATACAAATAAGCATTGAAGGGTTAATAAAAGTACGAAACATTTATCCTTACACATCGTTCAACAAAAAAATAGCCCCCACTGGTTTGTTGCCCAGGGTTCCACTATATCATCCTGTTCGACATATGAGTTTCAACAACACATGGTTAGCTTTCACCTTAACCAAAGAAGCACTGGTATGCAAACTCCCATGGTAATAGCCTAGCTATGACCCCTCACTAGCTGTCCTGAAGATACCAGAATGGATAGTGCTGAAATGCCCGGTGACACCCGAGCCTTCCCCTATAGAATTAAGGGAGTGACACCTAGCTTCATGAGCTGAAAGACACGCCCCGGGGAATAATACTTCGCCGCCATAAAATTGTCCTGACTAGACGTTGATCAAAACCCAACTTTTCCTTCCATACACCTTTTTGGATGGGCTTTGCCTAAGCTCCTTTCTACCGACCATTGCTCCCTGAGCCCGGTCTTTCATATTCCTCCATTGGCCGTAGTGCGTAAATTTTTACCCCGGCAAGGTTGCTAAACCGAGTTGAAAAAACCGAGCCTGGTCTTTCACATATTTTATCCATGACTTTTGTGAAACCATTTTTTTCAAAGACCTGGCCTCCATGTCCTTCCAAGGCCTAGCCTTCATGTTTTTCCAAGGCCCAGCCTCCATGTCTTTCCAAAACCCGACTTATGGCCAGCCATTACTTGAGATGTTCCTGGTCTTCCTCGGATTGGCCGATTACTTACACTTGTGTTATTTGCTCCTACCTATGCGGCTCCTCTCCCAAAGGGGTATACCTTGGGCTGTCATCAAATATGTAGATTTGGAGAATGAAACGTAAAAAAAAGAATCCACCAAAAGTATATAGTCGAAGTTTCACAAAACCTAAAAACTACACATGAAGCTCGAAGCCCAAGATATATTTTTTTAATGTTGATGAAGGGCTAAAAGCTTCAACACAAGCTTGGCCAGTCATGTTCCATCTTCAGTTGTGCTAGAAAGTTTGAAGATCGGTGCTGGTTTGCTAATCGCTATCACCATCATATCATCTTTGAAAATGATTGGTGTGGCCTGTACAAGCTATTTTGTTTGCCCAACTAGTTTAAAAATTACAAAGATAACCCCCTGACAGGTAACTTTTCCCGATAAAGCTACAACATTCCAAAAGCTACCACCTGAGATGGTTCCCCAACCCTAGTAACCCTAGCAAACATGACGTCAGGCCTTATCCAATACATGTTCCCCGTTACAAGTGCTAAGAATGAAACATGAAAAAAAAAGTAGGGCTATTGAAATAGTTCGACGCTCGAAACTCGCTCGAACTCATTCGAAAAAAGCTTGGATTTTTGCTCGTTTGATTTTTGGCTCGGTTGTAAATGAACAGAGCGGCTCGCTTCGGTTTGAAAACGAACCGAGCACGAGCAAAGGTACGCTCGCTCCGTTTCGCTCGAATTCTTTTTTAATTTAGTTTTTATATATTATATATTAGTTAATTTATTTAGTTATTTATCAATTACTACTATTTTAATTATTTAGTCAAAAAGTTAACAACCCTAAATATAAAAGTTCTAATTCTCTAACCAAATTATCACTTCACATTTCACAACCCTTTCACCATTTCACACATCACCAGCCGTCCCCCGCATCCCCCTACCTCCTTGCCGACCGCTGAGCTCCGGCACGCCGACCGCGCATCCCGGCCTCCGACTGTCCATCTTCAAAGTCTGATGTCCGAATTGTTCGGTTGTTACTAATCATGATATCTTGATATTAGATATTTTTTTGATGATTAGGTTCTTAAAGAACATTTGCTTAAACATTGGGGAAGATACTAGGGTGGTTATCACCATTGGCACATAATATGATAAAATGACAAAATGATAGAAGTTTTGAACATCAGAATTTGACACCAAAAACTAGTATTCTTAAAGAATATTTGCTACTTTGTTGAATTTCATGTTTTTTAGATTTCTATTTTGTTGAACTTATTATGTATGTTTTATTTGTTATTTTGTTGTGTTTGGATTGGAACTTTAAAGCTGAAACTCTTGAATGAACTATTAGTTTTGTTTTAAATTGCAACACGAAACCGAGCAAAACCGAGCGTTTGGTTAAAATCAAACCGAGTTCGAGCATGATTACCTTTAATTACCTTGCTGTCCAAGTCAAATATATATTACATGGATGGCATGAAGAGTTATCATTTAATCATTTGCATCTGTTTATATTTTCAAACTGCTAACGTAATGTATAGATAGATTTAAAAACGATGCAAGATTTAATTTACACTGTATGTATGACAGGGCACAAGGTTAATAAGCTTTTACAAAAGGGTTCCTACTTTCTAGATAAATAACCTCCTTATTAGCCAAAAATCAACAAAAAATTCAATAATTTGCAATATTAGTAGAGTAAGAAGACAAACCAATGAATCTTCACCTTAACCTTCCACAGAGTCAGCCAAAAGAGAGATTCTATTACCTATATGCTTTTGTAAATAAAGTAACTGATGAGCTTCCTCATTAGATTGTGATGGCATAGACCTCCTGCTATTGCTGCGAACAAGCTGCTTATTGCCATGGCATGCTCATGTCAGCACTCGATACAATTAAGGTATTAATATAAGTGTATCTGTCACGCATAAAACCCACATTACATTTGTGTGTGTAATTTAGAAAAATAAAAGGCAACTATGACACCTAACAATATTTCAAAAAGTTAGCATTTCTTTCATGCTTCATAAACTTTTAAAGTGTATTATTGCAAATCATACCGCAATCAATCAACATTTAAAAGACAAGTAAGCATGTTTGTAAGAATGATACAAGTATATAATATTGTTTTACATGTGGTTACATGAGTGGCTATAAATCTATAAGTACCTAAATATTCTTGCAATTATTCTACATTGTAAACTGCAGATGCTACTAGTAAACATGGGTGTCGGTGCACCAAGTGAAGACTAACGAATGTGAGGATGCAGGTTTGAGGGAGCGGGTTTGACATGGTTTACTGTAAAAATCCACAAAACCAGGATTCCTACATACCCACTAAAGAGTTATCTTAGATATCCTACCCACTCAATTTCACCTAGTTATCAATCCAAACAGCCAGGTAGTTCCTTCAGTGCAAACCAAACAATGCCTTAATACAACTTATGCACTATAAGGCTATAAGCACTAGTATCCAAAGATAGAAATTTACACCTGAGTGCAAGTTAGCATGTCCCGCCAAGAAAAAGAAAAGAGAGGACAGAAATATAGAATCTAATAACTGCATTTTATATTTAAAGCATGTCATGTTTATTTAAACAAAGACACAAGAACTCTCAAGGGCATTGGTGCTTCTTGAGTTCCTGCATTAATAAATCCATTTAGATGCACTGAATTGGTACATCAAATGTAACGTGTAGTCTAAAAACTGAATGCTTCACATATCATGAAAGCAGGCACATTAGATCACTAAAACAAAAGATAAATAATAACGAAGCGTTGGAGGTTTGCTGGACTGTAAGAAAATAAACATCAAATAGCTCCAACCGCCTAAACATTGTTTCATAATTCGTAAGAATCAGCTTGATTAAGTCTTATAATAATGTAAAAAAAAGATGAAAATTTTACTGTTGAATATTGTTAGCCTAAACTCAAGGCACACCCCAACTTTAGGATTGTAGGATGCAAATTTATCGTCTTCACGGGCTTCATTCTAGAAAGGTATGACTTCAGAAAATTTTGGGCAGTTCTTGTAATCTTGAAGCAACTTGATAGAAACTTACTTTCTTGATAAGCTTTATCAATAACAGAAACCAGAAAGCTACTCGCTGTATGCAAAATTGGGGCAATAAGTATAATATTGAAGCATTTTGAACAGGTCGAGATTCTTTCAAAAAAGTATAAAATGTGGGAAAGGTCAAACAACTCAAGCCACTTGCTAAGATCTCTAGGATTCGTAATAGTGGCAAACCAGTTTTAATTTTACTTGGCATGAAGCATGTACTTTATTAAACAAAGAATAAAGATATAATGCATTATTTCACAGCTAAGTAGCATGTTAACAGGATAAAAGAATTAGTAGAAATAACTGGTTGTTTGATGTTCATCTTGAAATTAATTATCAATAATCAGTTTTTTATTGTTTAGATAAATGACTTTACCATTGAATAACCGATACACAAATCAAATAAAACAATCAACCAAATCACCCGCAACGGCGTAAGCGCCGATAAGAATCCATCAAACGCCGAAGTCAAGGGCCAAACATCCGCAACAGCAGCAGAATCCTTATGTCCTCGAGGAAGCAACCGCTTATATGACTGTACGTACAAAAACATCATCAGATCACACACATCGACACCAACGGCATCAACCTCATCAGGCTTCGTGTTAACGATGGGGTCCGAACCAGAGGGGAGAACAGACGCAATCGCATCAAGGACAAGACGAGCGTGTTCAGGTGCGATCTGTAGGGTTTCAGCAACAGCGGCGGAGGTGATGCGATGATATCCGTTGCCTGTGGGGGCAAAATGGAGCAATTTGTGACGGATGGAGGTGAGGGTTTGTGTTACGATAAAAGAATAGACAAGAAGACAGACAGGCTCAATTTCATCTATGGTTCTTCCAATTACACAATGGAAGAGCTTATAACTACCAACCAACGACTTCTGGTTAACGACTTCTGTTACAACAATGGACAATTGTCAACTAACCCCCTTACAATCACAAGTAATGACACAAACACCCCTTTCACTATTATTCTATTATTATTAATATATCATGACAATACTCCTCCCATATAAAATTCTTGTCCTCAAGAATCGATAGGAAAATCCGGGTATTTACGGATGAACTCTTCAGCAATCTCCCAGGTAGCATCTTTGATGGGTAAATTCGACCACTGAATTAAAATTTTGACAATTGGTTTATTTCATATTCGAGCGAGTTAGCGATCCAAAATACGAAATGGAACTAATGCTGACGCTGTGATTGAAGGAAGAGGAGTAATACTAGAAGGTTGACCAGGAGCCCGCTTTAATAAAGACACATGAATGTGTTGTGTATGTGGGCGTCACTCGGCAATTCCAACTGATAGCTAGTAGCGTCAATTTTAGCTAAGATTCGAAAAGGGCCATAGTACTTCGGGGAGAGTTTAGAATATTTGTGTACATGAATAGTAGACTGAACATAAGGATGCAACTTCAGATATACCCAATCCCCAATCTCATAAGATCTTTCAGAACGATGAGCGTCTGCAAATTGTTTCATCCGGTTCCGAGCTCTTTCCAGAGAATGTTTAAGTGCTTGTAGGATAAAGACTTGAAAGGAGACAATTTTATGGAAGAGTGCTAGGTGGTGTTATACCATTGAGCTAAAGGTAACCAAGAAACCCAAGAAGATTGATTGAACATTGTCATGCATCTCAAATAAGTCTCTAAACATCTGTTGAGCACTTCTGTCTTCCCATCCGTTTGTGGATGGTAGGCTGTGGAGAGAGCCTGTTTAACTCGTAATCATAAGAACTCCTTCCAGAAATTGCTCAGAAATAAAGAATCACGATCGGAGACAATCGTTTGAGGAGACCCATGGATTTTGAACACATTATCCAACACCAACTATGCCACCTTAAGAGTAGGGTAAATGTGTTTTAAGGGTAGGAAGTGACCATATATGGTGAATCTATCAACAATTACTAAGATTGAATCATACCTTTATGACTTAGGTAGCCCATTAATGAAATCCATGGAAACATCTCTGAAAATCGAAGCGGGAATTGGAAGAGGACAGAGTAAGCCTGGAGAAGCAACTATCTCATACTTAGCCTTGTGACATACATCATAATTTTTAATGAAAGCTTTAATATCCGTGGTGGCCCCACGCTAATAGAACATGGATTTAAACCTGTGTAAAGTGGCATGAATGCCAGAATGACCTGCTTTAGAAGAAGAGTGACACCAGTCTAATAATTATTGTTTGAGAGTAGGGTCATGTGGAATCCAAAGCTTACTTTTTATTTTAAGTAATTTACCATCCTAAGAAAAATGAGGGATAGCCTCTCCTACAACCAGTTTTTCAATCAACTCTTTAGAGAAGGAATCAGACTACCATCCTTGCTTAAGTTTATCTAGAAACAGTGGCTGATAAGTAGAAATAGCCATAGTGAATAAGGTTGAGATAGGTAATCTCGATAAAGCATCAGTTGTACCATTTTCAATCCCTTTTTTATAAACAATATCATAGTCATACCCCCATTAGTTTGCTAAGCCATGTATGTTCCAATGGAGTAGTAACCTTCTGTTCTAGTAAATGCTTTAAACTCTTTTGACCAGTCTGAATTGTGAAACATTTAGTAATCAGATATTGGTCCTAATGTTTGACTGCCATGATAATAGCTAATAGTTCCTCCTCATAGATATACAATAAGGCTTGTCTAGGAGATAAACCTTTACTAACAAACGCCAATGGATGATTATTTTACATCAACACTACCCCTAAGCCTTTTGAGGATACATCGGTTTCCAAAACAAAGTCTTTAGACCAATCAAGAAGGGCTAGCACAGGAGCTTGAATTAAGGCTTCTTTCAACTAAACAAAAGCCTCTTGTGCAACAACAGACCGTTTAAAAGCATCTTTTTTGAGCAAGGATATCAAGGGTTTAGCAATTGTACCATAGGAGGAAATGAATCTCCTATAATAACCAGTTAAACCTACGAACCCACATAATTGTTTCACATTAGTAGGTATGGGCCAATCTTTAGTTTGCTAAGCCATGTATGTTTCAATGGAGTAGTAATCGTCTGTTCTAGTAAATGCTTTAAACTCTTTTGATCAGTCTAAATTATGAAACGTTTAGTAATCAGATATTTGTGCCAATGTTTGATTGCCATGATAATAGCTAATAGTTCATCCTCATAGACAAACAATGAGGCTTGTCTAGGAGATAAAGCTTTACTAACAAACGCCAATGGATGATTATTTTACATCAACACTACCCCCAGAGCCTTTTGCGGATGCATCGGTTTCCAAAACAAAGTCTTTAGACCAATCAGGAAGGGCTAGCACATGGCTTGAATTAAGGCTTCTTTCAACTAATCAAAAGCCTCTTATGCCACAACAAACCGTTTAAAAGCATCTTTTTTTTAGCAAGGATGTCAAGGGTTTAGCAATTGTACCATAGGAGGAAATGAATCTCCTATAATAACCAGTTAAACCTAAGAACCCACACAATTATTTCACATTAGTAGGAATGGGCCAATCTTTAGTTTGCTAAGCCATGATAATAGCTAATAGTTCCTCCTCATAGATATACAATAAGCCTTGTCTAGGAGATAAACCTTTACTAACAAACGCCAGTGGATGATTATTTTACATCAACACTACCCCTAAGCCTGGAGCTTGAATTAAGGCTTCTTTCAACTAATCAAAAGCCTCTTGTGCAATAGCAGACCGTTTAAAAGCATCTTTTCTGGCAAGGATGTCAAGGGTTTAGCAATTGTACCATAGGAGGAAATGAATCTCCTATAATAACCAGTTAAACCTAAGAACCCACGCAATTGTTTCACATTATTAGGTATGGGCCAATCTTTAATAGTGGATATTTTGGATTGATCAAAAATACCACTGCTTGTGAAATTACAAGACCCAAATACTCCACTTCGGAGCTTGCAAAACTACATTTAGATTTCTTAGCAAAAAGCTGGTGATCTCTAAATAACTACAACACTTCTCTTAAGTCAATCATATGTTGTTACAGGTTCTTACTATATACCAATAGGTCATCAAAGAAAATCAAAACTTTCTTTCTTAATAAGGATCTGAATACAAAATTTATCAACCCTTGAAAGGTTGCTTGTGCATTAGCGAGTCCAAAAGGAAGTACCAGAAACTCAAACAATCATTAATGAGTTCGAAAGGAAGTTTTATGAATATCATCTATGTGCATACGAATTTGATGGTATCCTGACCTGAGGTCCAATTTAGAGAACACTGCAGCACCACCCAACTCCTCTAAAATTTCCTCAATAAGTGGTATAGGAAATTTGTTCTTGATAGTGTTGTCATTCAACTTGCGATAATCGACACACAACCTCCAAGTACCATCTTTTTTTAAACTAAAACAATTGGTGAAGCAAACAAACTAGTGCTATCCCTGATAATTCCCATATCCTTCATTTCTTGAACCATTTTTTCTATGATATTCTTCTATCCCATAGGATATCTATAAGCTTTTTGATTGATGGTACAATGTTCATCTATTAACTGAATACGATGATCACAAGGTCGAGGTGGAGGTAATCTTGTGGGAGTTTGAAACACATCATCTAACTACATCAAAAGAGTATTGATCTCATCATTGATCAACTCATCAAAGACCTTAGAATGATGTTAGAAGACCCTTTCTATAGTTGTTTGCAAACTGAACAGTTGGGGGTGGATCACATGATGGTTATTACTAAGCATTGAATTCTCTTTTTCGGCTGAACAAAGAGAAACACCTTTATTGCCACTACCCTTTAACACAAAGACCTTATTTTCAACCGAAAACTGCATGGAGAGAGTTTTAAAGTTCCATATAATGTCATTTAAGGTCTATATCCATTGAATACCTAACACCATATCATAGTTTTCTAGTGGAAGTAGTAATACATCAGCTTTGAATCAAACCCCCTTCATTGACCATTGAAAATCTTCAAAAAGTGAAGCACAAGGTACCTTATTGCTATTGGCTATAGTTACTGTTATAGATGGAACAGTTTTGGTGGGCAATGTAGTTTGGAAGCTAAATTAGCATTCAAAAGGTTGTGAGTAGATCCTAGATCCACCAAAATTTGTAATTGTTTTGTTCCAATAACCAACAATCTTTATAGTAGAATAAGAGGGTACTCCTATAAGAGCATGGATGGAAATGAGAGGATCTAAGTATAGCTCTTAAAACTCAATGTAAGGAAGAACAGGTTCACCTTCCCCCTCTTCATTAGCCCTAATTTCAATGTAACACCTGAAATTTCTTGTCAAAATTAAAGGAAAAGAAAAGTATCTTGAAGAGAATGAAAAGAAGCCAAAGTAGAAGGGGCTAAGTGTAAAAAGTACAAAGCTCAAATATTTTAATATATTGTGCGTATGGCCGCCCCATAACACCTTTTTGCACCTGTTGTTCGACTGAAAAGTGTAGAAAGAAGAAGAACTGAAGTTCTCTCTCGGTTGCAAGGAAGAAAGGCTGATTTTTCACAATTGGTGAATGTTCTTTGTATATTTGGCTCGGTTTTGTTGGGTTTTGACCATGAAACCGATTTTTATATGTTCTATGTGTTTGATTGTTTGTTTTGGTTGTATTTTAGGTGTTTGAACTCTCGTGCACACAAGTTTGGAGGAGTTTTACTTGTTGATTGCAATTGGTTAGTTCTAGACCCCGGACTTTATGTGTTTTATACTTTTTGGAGCTGAAATGCATGATTCAAAATGTTTTACAACGGTTTATTATGTACCCGTGTGTATTTGTGTGTTTATGTTTGCGTTTATGGTTGTATGTGTGTTCTTGATGCTTAGAATGATGGATATAAGCTTAGAACATGTTAGAATGCAGATTGGGTTTGAAAATATGTCTGAAACATGCATAATGATTGGTCATGCTCCCAAATAGGGCTCATGCGCCCAGAAACTTGCCCAAATAAATCTAAGTGTAGGTAATGCGCCCCAATAGTACCCATGCGCCCGAAAGGTTCTCATGCGCCCAAGGTTCCCCATGCACCTAC
This sequence comes from Flaveria sonorensis, assembly GCA_025506505.1. Taxonomy (NCBI): domain Eukaryota; kingdom Viridiplantae; phylum Streptophyta; class Magnoliopsida; order Asterales; family Asteraceae; genus Flaveria; species Flaveria sonorensis. The sequence continues at coordinate 41,505,200 of CM046434.1, forward strand.
TGCCCAAATTGCCTAAGTGTTAACACATGCGCCCATATAGTAGTCATGCGCCCAAAAGTTTTCCTCAGGCGCCTAAGTGTTGAGTCATGCGCCTGCATAGTACTCATGCGCCTGCATAGTGCTCATGCACCTAGAACACTTAGAAAATATTCTTAAATTTTGGGAAAAAGGAAATTTAAGGAATTTCTCTGGGATGTTTAGATGGTTATAATTGTTTATGTTTTGCATGTTTTTGGGCTGTTCTTGTGTTCCTTAATACGTATTATTACATGGCTTTACGTGGTGTGTTTATGCTTGTATACGTAAAGTATTATCATAATGAAAGTGAAAGATTAATGATAACGAAAGTGAAACATAAGAAATGAATGAAAGTCTTACAAGCAAAATGATTAAGGAGGTTCATAACTCATTGAGAGTTGCTAGCTCAACTATGTGTAATATAGCTTGCAATTTTGGCTAACCCTTGAGGGTTCACACATAGGGGGATCAGTCTTAGTGATTGATCCATACATACGAAAGGGGGTCCTTGTCAGTTAATCCCGAGAATGAGGTGGCTGTGTGCCCAATGATGGGGTAAAGTTATGACAGGACCTGGAAATAGTGAAAGATAATGAAAAAGTACGAAACGAACAAATGCATGAGATAATGAAAGATAATCAAGATTATACCTTGATGTATGTATGATGAATGCTCACGTGTGAAAGTAAAGGAAATATTTTATTGAAAAGGATATTTTCATATATAAATCTTACAAGGTATTTTAAACGTTTTAAAACTAGAACTCACTCAGCAACGCTGACTTTTATGCATTTTTAGTTGGCAAGTAATCATTGCTGAGGATGGCACGCGGGGGAAGCTACTCGTCGGGGCAAGACTAGCATCCGTTCGATCTTAATGATGTATTGCTTAGCAACAGTAATTATTAATGAGAAGAATGGTTTTTTGTTAACTTGATCCGCTGCGAAATTTTATGAAATGTGTAATGTTTTATATGTATAATGCTATGATTTATCAACTGTGAGGTCTTCGGGAATGGGGCCTTATATTCAAGAAATACAATTGTTTATATTTGCAATTATCAGAAGGTGTATAATTCTCTATACACCAAAAACACTCTCCTCTAGCTTGTTTTTCCTTAACTTCTTCAGTGGAAACCTTTCTAATGGGTTTGATCATCTTATTAGGAGGTGGGGTCAGCAACAATGATAGTATAGTTGTAGGGATAGGAATTGTAGTGGTTGAAGTTGTGCAACTAGGTTTAAAGGAAGTATTGGTCAGTCTTGGTACAGAATTAGAAATGGAGGTGGTCGAAGTAAGTGTGGTAGTAGGTTATTTTGGTTGTTTAGTGCCAAATAAAATGGAATAGACCAATTCTTGTTGTTTTACCATAGCAATGGCTTCTCTCAACGTTTTTGGTTTGAAAATCTTAACTAGACAATGAATTTTAGGCTTAAGATCAGCTACAAATAAACCGCCTGCATAATTCTCACATAGTTTTACTCTATTCAATAAAGCATCGAAAGCATCATAGTATTCTTAAAGTGTACCTATTTGATGAAGGTTTTCAACTCTTCAATAGGTTCCTCTGATAAACGAGTAGAGAATCCGTTCAACAATGAATGGACGTAATCTTCTCATTGCATATCTTAAACATCATAATCTGGACTGATAAAAAAGCCTTGATGCCATCGCAATGCCACACCTTTGAGACTAATAACCGCGTAATGAACCTTAAGATTCGCTGGAGTTTTATCAAACGCAAAAATAATGATTGCATTTGTAGATCCCTCTCTCTACATATTCACCTGAAAACTTAGGAAAATCCAGTTGTCCCAATCGTACGAGCCTATGTTCATGATAATCATCGTTCTTTGTATTCTTCTCCATTATTTCCTTCATAGATCTGATATGCAAACATGCCTCTATCATTTGAAGTTGCAGATTTTTGATATGAGAATTGCTTTCCTCCAAAATTTCTTGTTGAGATTGAATTGCTTGTGAATTCACTTTAGATACCTTCTCCAATTTCTTCATTTCTTGTTGTCGAGTTGCTTCCATCACCAATAATGCCATCGTTGCCATCGCAGGAGCTCCGATAAGGACCAGTGCTCTGATATAAATTTGTTATGATAAAAGAATAGAGAAGAAGACAAATAGGAAAACTCAATTCATTTCATCGATGGTTCTTCCAATTACATAATGGAGCTTATAACTACCAACCACCGAATAACGGTTAACGACTTCTATTACAACAATGGACATTTGTCAACTAACCCCCTTACAATTACAAGTAATGAAAAAAAACACCCCATTCACTATTATTCTATTATTATATCATGATAGTTTGTGAAGCATCGGTGAAGATGATTTTTTTTTGTAGGGGAATGAGGCCGTTCTCGAAGGGCTCCCGGCCGCCATTGGTGGATGTGTATTGACGGTGGTTGTGGTTGCTCCGATGAGTCTGTCATGGTGGATGAGTATCAGAGAAATTGGATCCTAGGGTTGGGGAGGGGGACTGTGGGGGTGGTGGATTAGTGAGAGAATTTAGATGGTGAGAGAATTTAGATATTGTGTGATACGTGGCGAATTGGTAGGAGATCAAAGCAGGCGACTTTTTTTTCTGTGTTTAGCGATTAACTAGTTTAAAAACTCATGTTTTACACGAATTGAATTAAAATATTAAATTTATAGTTAATAATTAATAGTTTGAAAGTATATTATAACGAATGGGTTTGTCCGCACGTTATTGCAATCCGGTTTCAAATAAAATTTATATAGAGATGTGGGTATAAATAAATATGTTGTAATGATATATTTATAATTCTACAAACCTTTTATGTTGTTTAGAAAAAAAAAACTAAATATATATTATATTTGACCCACGGGTTTTGGCCGTGTTATGCGAGACTTGGTTTTATGTAAAATCTACATCAAGACGTATGTAAAATAATTACATAGCACTGGTATATTTAGAATTTAGAAAAAAGATCTAGTTGTTATGAAAGAAATTAATAATTTAATAATATATTATATTTGACCCTAATCAGTTCAGAAGGTAACTTACACCAAAATATGAATAAAAATAAGTTCGTCTTAACAGTATATTCAATATTTTATAAAAACATTATATTCTTCCGGTTATAAGAGAAAAATGAAATACATTAAAATGTAGTTTTAAAATTAAAAAAATATAAAAAGAAAATATTAAATATGAAGAATATTTAAAGCAACTATGGAAATGTGAAACATAGTTTGGACTCTAGCAACTTCCTATTTGTTGTAAATAAATATGCATGCATAAGATACTTGTAAGTTGTGTTTAAAGAGTTTGTTCTTTGTGTTTTAGAATATATTTTTTAGATAAATATGATTCAAATTGCGTACAACTGCCTTAAATAATAATGTAATAATAATATTTTTTAAAGTTTTTGTTTTTAAAAACATTTTCTAAAAAATGATTTTTAAAAGTTCAAATTTAAAAAAAGTTCTCTGTATTAAAAATATCATATTTATTTATTTTTAAAGAAATTACATTTATACTAATAAAGTAAAAAAAATTATGTCACATGTCATCTTCTCACACTATCATTATCATGTGTCATTTTCTCATACCCTTCATGCCATATGTCACTAGTATAAAAATATAGTAATTTAATGATCATATTAAATGCTAAAGATCTTATTTATATTCTTTCCAAATTATAAATATATTTTTATTAAAAATATAATTTTATTAGCATTTAATATGATCATTAAATAATTATCCTTTTATGATAGTGACATATGATATGAAGGGTGTGAGAAGATGATATGTGTCAATGATAGTGTAAGAAGATGACATGAGATAAAATTTTACTTTAATTTATTAGTATAGATGATGGACTGGGTTATTAGCACGTGTATTACAAGGGTTGAATAATTGATGTAGTGTTAAAATAAAAAAAGGATGTTAATGATGTGTTCCAATTAATGAATAGAATAAAGGATCCAATGTCAAGACGAAAAAATATTTATGATATAATGTAAATTTATGTAATATTAGTAATATCTAAAAATCATATGATATGTAAACTTTAAGAATTGGGTTATGATTATTAAAAAAATTATTTTTTTGACTATTAGGATATTATTATCAAATTAAATAAAAATTTACTTATTAAAAAATATTACCAATTTGTTAAGTTTGATTTAGTTGATTTTTCAATTATATTCTATACAATAGAAATTGAAATTTGAGATTAAGTTTGGAAAGTTAGACATGATTGATTTTTATTTATAATAATAGGTTTATCGTGGGGGATAACACGTGGATAAATCCTAGGTGAACACTCTAGGGAGAGTCCATGTAACACTTAAGTTAGTCTTTTATTCATATGTAAGATAAGATGAACAATAATAATGATTATTAGAGCATTCATAGCCCGTTCTCTAAATTAATATGAATGTATTCTTTATATTATATGGTATACTTATAAGTGGTTGTGAGTAAAGGATAGAGAAAATTTACAGTTTAATTTTTATTTTTGGAAAACGCTATTCAAAACCCTATAATATTTTTAATATATTTTAAGTGGTTGTGAGTGGAGGAGTGAGAAAAAGTAATGATAAATGTATAAGATATATTATTTAATTAAAAAGAAGAGAGAAAAATTAATGATTTTTAGTGTAATTATATGGATAAGAATGAGAAATAAGTTGTGAATGCTCTTATTGATTATTGATTAGTAAAATTACAAGGAGTGGACCCTGTCGAATATTATGGAGAAATTACACGTAAGGTTAAGAAAAAGCAACAGTTTAATGAATAATTAACATGGCTCTATAAACAACATTTTGAAAAAAATATATACTTTTTAATATAATTTAGTGTATTAATAACCGTGTCACATTTTAAATCTATATAAATCTCTATAAGTCACATGTTATTTTTTAATGATGTTCACCTAGACTCCACCTAGGATTCGAACACATGTTCTTATTACAATAAAAGTTAAAATAGTATATAAATATAGTTTTCTTAATAAATTTGCTTAATAAATAGCAGTTTACTATTATGTTAATTGAAGTAACTTTTTTAAATAAATAAAATGTTTCATTAAAATTTTTTAATTAGAGTTAACTTTGTTAAAAATTAAACTTAGTTTATAGCTAATCGTTATTAAAATTAAAATACTTTAAAATTGTATGTTTTTTAAACAAACATTTTGAAAATATCCATATTCACGAAGTCAAACACAATTATAATGAACGACATCTCTATTTCAATGTACATCATTGTTTTGGTCAAATATCACCTAAGTAATCTATGAACAAATTAGTAAAGTGAGGTAGTGTGCTATTTCAAGATATCAACTGGAATATCTAATCAACACCGGAATATCGACCAAAATATCACAAAAATGAACAAGTAAAAGCAAAGAAAATCAAAGACAAGCGATTTTTGAAAGGGGAAAAAGCCCTTGATCAGATTGATCTCCTTCACAAAAAACCCCTCGGCGCCTGACAACTCGTCGGCGACCGACTTTATTAATACTTAAAAATACAAGTACAACTCGAGAGCTAGATTTGATTGATGCTAAGTGTTATAATGATTGTTTGAGTGTGTGTAATCTAGTAGCAGAGAGTAAGTGAAAGCTAAGTATGAATGAAGTGTCTAAATTGATCAATCCAACCTCATTTTATAGCAAAACCTAGCAGCTAAGGTCAACCGATATCCTAGGCCATATCCTGGATATATCAGGATTCTTTGGTGAAACATTCTTCATGAACGTTGGAAGTGACTTTGAACGTGTGTAAACCGTTGTTAAACATCCTCTCCGACTTCTGAGAGTTGACTTAATCTCTTATACACGTTCTTGTTACAATTAAACATGTACAACAAGAATTATTAGCATAATATAGGAATATTGTTTGAGATATCAAAGCTGTCTGCGTATCCTGTCCATTGGAATACTAAGTAGAATATAGCTCAAGATTTTCACCCACAACAATTATCCCTAAAAATAGGATATTCATGAAGATCTTTCTGAATATATCCTGTTTTTATATTCGAGATGATGCATAACAACTGGAGCCTTATCCTTTAATCTTCTGTAACTTAGACCCAAAATTCAAATGATCTCGAGTACCCTACTGCCGATTAGATGTTTATCGTGATATTCGAGGCTAATTTCCAGCCGTTCAATTGTTTTGGGCCACCTATAACATCCTCAGCCATATTTTCTATTTATTTCATCGCAAGGACCGAAGATCAACAGGTATCTTTCTCTTTTTTTCACCATTTTCTTCTACAAATCTTCCTCTTTCTTTATCCAAATGACGAAATGTACCCGAGCCTCGTTCTCACTCACAGATTACGTCGTCGAGGACTTCATTGATCAGCAATTGATTGAACATCCTCAGGATGAAGTCTGCCCATTCTCAAACCTTGAAATTTGCACTCCTCCGGTCGCTTTCCCTCTAACGTCGTGATTTGCGCATATGATCGCGAAATGCACACTGATTTCTACTCGAAAAAGTGGGTTTGTTTCTATGCCTTCCCTTTTAGTATCGGTTTGATATCTCCATTCCCACCGTTCATCATAGAATTCTTTGAAACCACCAGCTTGAGTTATGCTCAAGCAATGCCGGTTATATGGACGATTCTATCCGTTATTTGCAAGCTTATTGATGCTCATGGTTTGTCTTTATAAGTTGGTGATCTCTCAACCATTTATAATCTTTGAACTCATGGATCATCTTGATTTGTTCTCCAACTTATCAGCAGTGGTTGCCCACTCATTCTGAAAACTACCACAAATGAGGAGAGTTGGAAGAAGAAATTCTTCTTTGTCAAGCGTGAATCAATCCTTGATGGCTTAAAACCGCCATGGAAATGGGTCACCAAGGATAGGACTTTAAGGTTTTAGTTCTAACATCCCTAATAGTATTCTGACTAATATTTTGACTTTTATTTTAAAGTGAAATTCTCAGACGTTGCTCCTCCTTCAGAACAAGCTCTCAATCGCATCAAAGCCATCCTTGACCTGCCAGTAGTCGAAAGAACCTTCAACCTTGAAAGCTCTCAGTCGACAATAGTTAGCCAAACATCAACCACTCTAATGTCAGGTAAACCGATGATCCTGCTTGTTAGTTTTCATAGAATATGTTTAAGGATATATAAATAAGAGTACATAACCTGTTTGCAGGATTCACCAAGTCTATCCCCAAGATCATTCTGGATAACATTGACAACTATATCAACATCAAGGAAGAACCTGCTCAAGACATGCCCAAAAGCTCCCCTACTACTCTGTGTAGAGGTTGAACCTAGAGGCTCGGGTAATCAAATCAAGATGAAGATCAAGATCAAGTCACGCGAGAACCTAGAGTTACCGCGTGAAAACTGCTTCTCGCGCGACAACTATTAGTCACGCGAGAACTGATGTTTTCGTGCGAGAACTTCCTTTTGTTTATAAATAGAAGTTTTGCTTTGTAATAGTTAGAACTTTGATACAGAGATTTTTGTTTTTCCTGATTTGTACTTACTGTATTGTAATCAAATCAGAGATCAATCGATTGAGAAGTTTATTTACTCGTGTGTTCTTCAATTCTATGTTCAATCTTATATCCGTGATGATTACATTCCGCATTCTCATCGCGAGAACGATCTTGGTTGTATGGTGTTGATCCTTACAAAATTGGTATCAGAGCCTTGTTGCTCTAGATCGATTGGTTGAAGATTAAAGAAGTGTTTTTGAAGAGTTCGTGAGTTTGAATTTACTGTAATTCAAAGTTTTTTGCTTATTTCTGCTGATTTTGATCATTACAAGATGTTGAAGCTGCTAAACTTGATGTTCATTGATTTGATGACCTTTTGAGCTTAAAACAAGATTAATCGAATCAATTAGAGACAATTAGGATCTAATTTGAACCTAAATCACTAATTGAACACTTAATTAATCAAACTTTAATCAATTAGGTGAAAAATTTGAGGCTGAAACACTCAGAATAGAAGAAAACATTTCAAGCGAAAACATTGTTTTTCCGTGTGAAAAGTTACCTTTCGTGCTAGAAGTTGAGGATTTCGCAAAAGTTGGTTCCAAGTTTGTTACAACAGAATCAATTCACATGACAACTGTTAGTTTTCGCAAAATTCAGTTGCAAAAGTTTCCGCGTGAAAAGTTTGCATTGTTCGCGCGAGAACTTTGAAGATTTCGCGCGAGAACTTTGAAGATTTCGCGCGATAAGTTGATCCTTCACGCGAGAACTTTGAGTTTGAAGAATTTATGAAGAATCTGATTTTCAAGTAAGAACAATGGCTAATCTAAAGGACATCACTGCCACTTTGAATCTAGACAATGAGATTGGTAAGAGCACAAAGCCACCTCGTCTGCTCAGTGAAGAAGATTACCCAGATTGGGCGTTTAGGTTTGAAAACCATGTCATTTATACTGAACCCCAGATGATGCGATCTATCAAGCAAGGTTCATATATTCCAGTGTATAAAAATGATAAGGGTGATTTGGTCCCAAAACATGAACATTTATGGGACGAGGAAGACATGAAGATGAAAGAACTTGATGACAAAGCCTATGCTGCCATCACCATGGCACTCACTACTAAGATTGCATAGAAGTTTAAAGAATTTACCAAGGCTAAGGATTTATGGGATGCAATGGAGGAACAAATCATGGGCAACAAAGACATGAGAGAGAGTAGAAAAGACATGTTGAACCAAGAGTTCAATATGTTTAATCATATACTGGGTGAAACTTTGGAGGCTCAGATGTCTAGGTTTGTGAAGTTAGTCACTAAAACAAAGAGTGCAGGAATTACCTTAGAAAATATAGCAGTAAAAAAAGTTGTTAAATTCTCTTCCATATAGCTGGAACAACAACTGCACTACTATCAAAAGAACCAAAGATCTGTTCACCTTGACACTTAGTGATCTCATCTCAACCATCAAATCCTATGATGGATGATAAGCAGAGGGCAGAAAACTACATCCACTCAATGGGAGCTGAAGCATCGGCATTGTATGCCAAAATGACCAGTAATCTAAACTATTATGTCAGCTATTCTCAATTGTGTCAATAACAACCATCAGCATCTTTTGCTCATCCAACTATCAAAGATCAAAACTTGCCCCAATCCTTATCCCAATATCAAGCTACTCATCAAAATCCTTATGTCCAAACTCAAATTCAATCCCAACCACAAACCTACCCACAGATTCAAGCTTCTCAACCTACACAACAAGCTTTTGTTGTTAACTCACAACTAACCAAACAAACTATCCAAATAGCTAAAGAACACCTGGCCTTATTCACTACCTTCATGAACAGTTATGAAGCATTTTCAGCAAGAAGACTCAATGTACCCAACATCTTGGTGGATGACTTACAACAAGTAAATCCTGATGATGTCGAAGAGAATGATATTAAATACAAGATGGTTATGGTGGTGTACAGAGCCAAGAATTTCGCTAGGAGAACTGGATGGAAAGTATTTGGGATGAACAACTCTAGCAAAATAGGGTTTGATAAGTCCAGTTTGAGATGCTACAACTGTGACAAACCAGGTCATTTTGCCAGAGAATGCACTAAACCCAGATCAAATCAGAGTGATCATGGAAAGAAGTTGGTGACAGTGGAGGTGGAAACAAAGAAAGATCAAGCCAGCACATCTAATAACAAAGCTTTGGTGTCTCAAACCAATAAGGATTATGATTGGTTAGACCAAATGGAAATTCTAGACATTAAGTTGTCTACTGCTCTGTTGGCTAAGATTGAACCAGTTGAACAACCTCATAAAGATAACTTGTTTACTGAGTTTGTGTCTAAAGCAGTGTTGGAAGGTGTGTTTACTGAGGAAGAGAAGGTTGAAGAAGAAAGGTGAAAGAGGTGAAAACTAAAGTTGTGATTGAAGGAGATGAAAATGTTGTTGAGTCTACTCCAGCAAAGGATGAAGAGATCAAAAAAAAGACTATTGAGATCACCCCAGTCCAAGTTGAAGAATCAGTTAAAGCTGTTGAGCTTGCTCCAGCATGTGTGTGTGCAAAAGAGCAAAGTGCTATTGAGATCACTCCAGCAACAAAAACAGATGAACCAAGAGTTTTAAAGGCCTTCATGGTGAATGTGGTCCATGAAGAGACAAAGAAGAATGTTGAAACCGATGAGGTATATATTTCTATTTGTTCAGATATGTGCAAAGAAAAGGTTCAAAGATACAGAGTTCACAACGAAAGTTTGATATTCGAAGTTGAAAAACTTCAATATCAAGCTCGTAAATATAAATCAGATGAGAAAATTTTTAAAGAAAAGATAGATGCTTTAAACAAATCTATTTACCAATCAAAATTAAATCTTTATGATAAAGAATGCAATATAAAAGATTTGACAAAACGTAATGATGAATTATCGTTAGAAATTAACAAAATCAATAGTGAACTCTTATCTGCGAAACTAGTTGTTGAAAAATTCAAACTTTCATCAAACATGGTTGAAGGTATAATCAAATCACAGATGACACAAAAGATTAATGGTGGTAAAAGTGGAGTGGGTTATGCTAACATTGTACCACCTATTAATCATGATTATACATCTCTGCCTTCATCAATTACAACTCATGATGAAGAGACCTATGGTTTAGGTTTTCAACCAACAACTGACTTCACACCTCCAGTCAATGTTTGATTGACTGTTGACCCTGTCACAAAAATTGAACTTAATATTAATAATGATAATTTTCTTGCAAAAAGTACGAAGATAGATGGTTTGGCTGAAGAATGGGAGAGCTATGATGAATTAGATTTTATAAAAAATAAGATTTGTAATGAAAAACTATCTTGTAATTCATCATCAAAAATAAATGAAAGTTTGGAAGTTTTAGTTGATTCAAATGTTTGTCCAAAAATATCAAATAAGGATAAGAAATGAGAATCAAAAATGAATTTTAAAAACAAACAAAGTAAAAGTGTCACATCATCCATATCTGACTTGAAAACTAATTTCAAGAATAGATTAGTTTCTATAGGCAACATTGATAATGAGGATCATATTTTTAAAGAAACAAATGTTAGTTTCTTTAAAAAAATCTTCTATTATTGCTAACACTATAAAACAAGATGTGTGTAGAACAGGTTCCAAGGACACTGATCCTAATCCGGTCCAGAAGATACATAAGGCTAAAGCTACAAATCATGCTACATCAGCATATGTAATGAATCAAAAAGCTAGGACTAATACCTCAATTCCTCTGAAATCAACTCAAGCAATTCAAAACGAGAGGAAAGAAAGAGAGATTGTTAAAGAATCAAAAGGCCAAGGACATACTAAGGCTAGATTCTGTGATAACAATGGAAGTTATCCAAAATAGTTCTAGCAAAACATACGAGCTCCAAAATCATATAATCAAATTTGTTGTTATGTGTGTGGAAAGCCAAATCACATGGCTAGAAATTGTCGTCATCAACAACAGTTAACAAGTAAACAGAAATTTCATAATTCAATTGCTAATAATAGAAAATGTTTTTTTTTGTAAATGTAAATTTTAAAAGAAACTTAAATCAATCATATGTTTTTGCTAAAAATAACACTGATTTAAACAAAGAAAAATTCAAAGTAAAATCAGTACAAGTTGATGATAACAATTTCACCACACCACCAATAAAAAGGTGAAAAATTGGAAAATTAAAGGCAAAACACCAGAGCATGTTCTTGTTGAAAAATGCGTTTTTGATGACAAAAGAGATATGATATTGCAAAATGTATCATATTTAGATGAAAACAAAGAGCTCAAGTCTACCATGGCTTAGGTTCCTTAAAATGATTAAATTTGTCCTATTGTGTAGGAACAACCAAGGCAAGCTATCAACAGTGTTTGACATGTAGATAGTGGTTGTTCAAGACACATGACTGGCAATATATCCCTGATAAACAACATACAACCATACAACAAAGGATATGTTATCTTTGCCGGGGACAAGAGAGGTAATATTACAAAGAAAGTTACAGTGACTAATGGTGTATTAAGCTTTGAAGATGTCAATTTTGTAGAGGAACTAAAACATAATTTGCTTAGTGTCTCTCAAATTTATGACAAAAAGTATTCAAATCATTTCACAGATAAAGAATGTCTTATATTAAAACCTGGCTTTGTAATACCTGAATAATGGATTTTATTGAGAACTCCGAGAGACAAAGACACATATTTACTAGACATGAATGGTACACATTCATTTGTAACTGCGTCGTGTTTGTTATCTAAAGCCTCGAAAAGTGACACATTGTTATGGCATCATCTTCTTGGTCATGTGAATATTAAAACAATGAACAAACTGGTTAGAGGAAATCATGTTGTTGGCTAACCACTAAAAGAATTTCAATTAATAGAGCATTGTCTGTCATGCTCTAAAGGCAAACAACATAAACTTCCTCATAAACCAGTTGCTCATACACAAATTAACTCTATTCTTCAATTGCTACACATAGATTTATTCGGTCCTGTAAGTGTTTTGAGTTTAGGATGTCATGCATATTGTTTGGTTATTACTGATGATTTTTCTAGATTTTCATGGGTTTTCTCTTTAGCATCCAAAGATGAGACACCTCACCTAATGATGAAATTCATGACACTTATGGAAAATCAGACGGACAAGACAATCAAATGCATATGTAGTGCTAATGGCACCGAATTTTGCAATCGTATCTTGAATGAATTCTGCGATTCAAAGGGGATAGCAAGACAATACAGTTCTGCAGGAACTCTACAACAAAATGAAGTTGCTGAAAGATGAAACAGAACCTTAATTGAAGTAGCTAGAACTATGTTACCAGCTGCCAAATTACCTTCATTCTTTTGGGCAGAAGATGTTAACACTGCATGTTATGTATAGAATCCTGTCTTAATCAACAAACAACAAAATATGACTCCTTATGAAATCTTTTTCAAACAAAAACAAAAAATTCAAATATTTCAAAACTTTTGGATGCTATTGTACTCTGTTAAACATATCTGATAATAAATCAAATTTGATGAAAAAGCTGATGATTGTTATTTTGTTGGCTATTCAGCTAACAAAGTAGCATATCAGGTTTATAACAAAAGAAATAAACAAATAGTTGAGTCATTTGATATAGATTGGCACGAATTTAACAAAATAGATGCAGGTTTTGCTCCTTCATGGGTTTATGATTATGCTTCTTTATTTGAAACATTTAATCGAAATATGTTGTTTCTACAACTGATCCACCTTTGACATCCTCAATTCAAGATAGTTTTGCTGATAATATTGGATCTACATCTTCTCCAGCTAAAGGAATATCTTCAGATATACCTTCATCTTCTAATGCTATAGCAGTTCCACATTTTGTTCCTGAACCAGATTTATCTTATTTAGATACAGTTGTTGAACAAGAGCCACAAGCTTCTGATCAGAGTTCTTCTTGTACTCTTAATGATCTAATTGATCCTATTCAAGTACCATTTGAAGATCTTTCTATTAGTAGTGATAATCAAGATGAAGAAATTGTTTATCAACCAGAAGGAGAGAACACTGTTGAAGAGCCTGTTGGTCATATGTCTAACTTAGACGAAGTTATCTCTGAAGATGTTATTCCACAGCTGAGAGTTCATAGAAACCATCCAACGGAAGCAATTATCGGTTCATTATCCTAAGGCGTCAGAACACGAAGTAAATCAGGAGCAATAAACACATGTCTATATTCCTGTTTTCTATCTCAAATAGTGCCAAAGAATGTTGAAATGGCATTGAAAGAAAAGAGTTGGGTAGAGGCCATGAAAGATGAGCTAATGCAATTCAAGAAGCTAAATGTTTGGCATCTATGTGGATTACCAAAGGGTAAGTTGCCAATCGGCACGAAATGGATTTTCAAAAACAAGACGGATGAAAAGAATGTGATAGTCCATAATAAGGCCAGACTTGTTGTTCAAGGATTCTATCAAATTGAAGGACTTGATTATGAAGAAGTATACGTTCCAGTTGCAAGACTAGAAGCTATATGAATTTTTCTGGCATATGCTTCATACAAGAACTTCAAAGTTTATCAAATGGATATGAAAACTACGTTTTTGTATGGCGAAATGAAGGAAGAAACCTATGTGTGTCAACCACAAGGATTTGAAGATCCTTATCATCCTGACTATGTTTATAAGTTAGACAAAGCACTTTATGGTTTACACCAAGCACCTTGAGCTTGGTATGCCACTCTCACTGAACATTTGCTTGCAAATGGTTATACAAGAGGTGATATTAATCAAACTTTATTCATAAGAAAGACTGGTGATGATCTGATTCTTGTTCAAGTTTATGTTGATGATATTATCTTTGGGTCTACCAATGATGACTTGTGCAAGGAGTTTGAGGCGGTATGAAGAAGAAATTTGAGATGAGTGCTCTTGGAGAAATTATGTTTTTCTTGGGTATTCAAGTTAAAAAAGATGAGAAGGGAATACTGATACATCAAGAAAAGTATATTCATAGTATCCTGGATAAGTACAAATTTCAAACCTCCAAGACAACTTCTACTCCTATGTCTTCTCGTCCTACTTTGACTCCAGATCTCACAGGAGAAGATGTGGATCAACACATGTATCTATTAATGATTGGACCCTGATGTATCTCAGTGCAAGCAGACCGGACATCATGTTTTCTGTTTGTCAGTGTGCACGTTATCAAAGTAATCCAAAGGCATCTCACATGAAAGTTGTCAAGAGGATTTTTACGTATCTCAAAGGTCAACCCACACTTGGTCTTTGGTATCCTAAAAATTCTGATTTCAATTTATTGGTTATACTGACAGTGATTATGGAGGATGTAACTTGGATAGGAAGTCTACTACTGGCGGTTGTCAATTTATTGGCAATAGGTTGATTTCTTGGCAGTGCAAGAAGCAGCAGACAGTATCCACTTCGACTGCAGAGGCTGAATATGTGGCTGCATCAAGCTGTTGTTCACAAATCGTTTGGATTCAACAACAATTTCTTGATTATGGCCTTAATATTTACGATACTAAAATCTATTATGATAATACTGTAGTTTTGAACATTGTGAAGAATCCAATTCAGCATTCTAAGACAAAACACATCGACATCCGAATGCATTTCATTCGTGACTGTTTTCAAAGGAAACTTATTCATTCGGAGTCAATTTCCACAGATGACAACATTGCTGATTTGTTCACTAAGGTGTTTGATCATTTTAGATTTGACTTTTTAGTTAAATATTTGGGCATGATTAACTTTAGTTAACACTTATTCTTACACCCTTTTCAAAAATATTTTTCTTTGTTTTGATAAAATTGTTATTTTTTTGTCTAGATAATCACAATTTTAGGGGGAGAAAATTTGAAAATACAAAAAATATACTTTGTTCTTAGGGGGAGTAAATAGTTTGAAGAAAAGTACAAAAAGATTTTGATTTACAAAATTGAGAAAATTAAATTTTCAAGAGTTTACAGGAAATGTTAGTACATTTCTTGATTTTGAATCATTGCATCCTAAGACTTACAAGAAACTGACTTGGATTATGTTTGATATGTTGATCGGCTGGATATTCAAGTATGAAAAACACTATGTTCTGTGATGCACTGAAAGTAACTTTCTATGACTGAAGTGGGTAACTCATCAAGGTTTTGTGGTAACTCTGATTCCATGCTAAAATAGACTGAGAGTTATAGTCTGGTAATACTCAAGCCAGTTACTTTCTGATTCAGCTTCTTTTAGATATTGTATATATATGTATAAAATCAAAATAAAAAAATAAAAAATAGATATACAAATGAAAACAAAATACAAAAGAGAAAAACAAGCAAAATGAGCAAAAAGAAGCCAACAAGATGCCAATGAGCGCATTAATAAAGGATATGTCAAAGACATACATACTATATGATAACTATTTTTCTTTTTGAGAATATGTTCTGACACAGGAGGAAAAATCAAAAGATGGGGGATGTAAGTCCGACTTGGCATGTAAGTCGTAAACGTCTTGCGAGGGCAAAAACATAAGTCCGACTGGCTGTTAAATAAGTCCTAAAACTTGTTAATATTTTGTGTTCAGAAATGTTTCTCAGGCTAGTTATGCTCATAATAGATTTTATATTAGAAAATTCATTCTGAAAAGGCTGATCAGAAATGAAAGGTTTAAGTCAAATTGGGGTGACTTGAAATCTCGAAAGTGTCTTGAAGTTGGATAAGTTTCTACAGGATCTTTGATTGTGGGACACACTGAAGACATATAATTTAATCAAAACATGATAAAATCATAGCTTATGTGTATAAGTAAACTTGAAGTCTATGTTTAAATTGGACAAAATATATTGACAATCAATATAACCAGTTCTATTTATAATAAAGCTGGATGATGGTAATGATCAATTTCTAAGAAATATGATCTTGTACTTGAAAATTATCAAAAATATTAAGTAAATAATTAGTCAATATTGTTTGTGTACATATGTTTTTCTACTTGTTTGATTTTTATATCTTTTTTCAAAATTAAGGGTGTTCGAATGATTGTAAACACTTAGTTAAACATAATCATTTTTCATAACAAATCATAAGGCTCAATAAAATCATTAAAATTCAAAAATTCAACATTAAAAAGTTAAAATTTTCAAAGAAAATTGAACTTTTCACGCGAAAGGTTCACACCATGCGTAAAGTTTAAAACAAATGCGAATGAATTAATTGATGCGAAAAGTTTAAATTCATGCGAAAGGTTGAAAGTCATGCAAAATGTTCATTATGCGAGAAGTCAGAGTACTATATAATGCACAGTGTGTGAAAAGTCAAGTATTCGCACAACTGTAGTGTGAAATTTCACTCTCAAATTCTAAGTGTTGAAACTCTGTCCAACTACGAAACTTTTGTTCATTGTGGTCGCCTATTGATTTCTAATCACTTATTAAGGTATATAGATGTTAACAACTTCGATTTGAATGTGTTTGATCTTAACCAAAATGTTAAGGACTTAAAATACGTTAAAATTGAACAAATTAAACAAAATAAACCTTAATAATGACTTTGTCGACACCTATGAAACATGTTTTAATGGCTAAAACACCTTGAAATTAACAGATTGAAAATTTGAAATGCAACAGACTTTTCGCATGCAAAAGGTACTTTGCATATGAACAGACTTGTCGCGCGAGAAGTTGACCTCTAGTCAATTCAAATTCAAGCGATAACTTTGACTTGTCGCATGAGAATTGAATTGTCGCATGAAACTAAAATTTCTAGTTTTTGCGCAAGAAGTTCAAAATTCCAAAAATTTTCTAAGTGTTGATTTTTCTTTTTCAAATTCTAATTTTTTTCTAAATTATTCCTTGTGTACTGATATTCATGCTTAATGTTTCAGGTGGCAAGGCATATGGTTTTTAACAAGAACCATAATGCGATAGCTTACCTTGGTGATGTTACTGAAGACAAAGCATTATTCCGATCGCTTATCGAAGGACTCAAGACTTCACGTATTCACTATGCTATATCAGCATGTCCTACTATATATTTTGATGTCATAGACGAGTTCTGGCACACAGCTTCCAATGAGATAGACGAAGATGGGGAACCCTGTATTGCTGCCACAGTTAAGGGTAAGAGAGTAGTGATTACCACTGAGGTAATCAACAACGTGCTATTACTTGATGATGTTCCTAATGCACTGTGAAGATTGATGATGATGCTGTGAAGGATTGTTTAGTACTTATGGGCTACAGTCATCGTTACCCATCATTGGAGAAGAAGTACCTTCCACCTTTTTGGAAGTACTTGTTTCATATGGTGATCCATTGCCTGAGTAATCTCAAGGCAGGCATGGATAGTTTGAGTGCTTTGTTTGGATCCCTGCTTATTTCACTTGTTGATGATCTTCCTTATAGCATATCCAAAGTGATTTCTCAGAGATGCAGAAGAATGTGATTGCTGCAGTGGGGAAGAAGGTTATTATGTATCCCCAGTTTATATAGATGATTGTGAATGCTGCTCACCCTGAGCTAGCAGTGTCTGATCCACCAAAGTATATAGTTATGACGATGAAGAAAGATATATTCACCTATCTAATGGGTGGTCGTGTGAATGCATGGGATGGATCCTATTTTGCTATGTTAGGAAGGTTTTCCAAGCTGAAGATAGACCCCAAGAGATTGATACTCCCCATGTTCATAGAGATGTTACATCTGGTACATCTACATCTGCTGCTCAAGCTGCTGAAGTTGATACAGCTGGTCCGTCAGTGAGTGCTGCACCAGAAGCACCCGAGAGTTCTCAGGGTGCTACCAGATCTGAGGTCGATGCTGAGATAGACTCATGGTTCACTAACAGTGGGAGTGAGACCGATAGTGATCAGATCGGGAACATACCATACGTATTACAGGAACATCCCAGAGTGCGCAAAACACCTCCCGTGTGTAGGGGGAGAAGAAAGAGAATGGCACGGAGAATGGGTGAAAGTCCTCGTGGTAGGGGTGGAGGATGTAGCGTGTTAAGGAAACGTCAGACCCCCGTGACCACTGAGCCGATTGAGGAAGCTATTATTGTTCAGAGACTCCAGTCATAGTAAGTGAGGCTACACCAACTAAGACACCATCTGACTTGCCCACTTCTACTGATGACGTGTTGAGTACACCTTAAAGAAATCCAGTATTTGACTAGACTATTGGGATAGAAGATTTTCTTAACACCCCTCCTGCACATACACACGGTGCTAGTACTTCTACTAGTTCACCTATATCTGTTACTTTGGAGCAAAGAGTTAACTTTTTGGAGAGGAAGATGTCAGAATAAGCACAGATTATATATGATATGCAGAGATAGTTAAATGAGAAGGATGAGAGAATCAAGGGTCCTGAACAACAGCAAACATTTATTTTTAGTTATGTTTAGATCCTAGAGCAGAATTTGAAAGATCTCACTTCTCGTGTGTCTTATCATTTTACACAAAGGACCACTAAATTTGGTGAGAGTAGTGGACAGCAAACTGCTGGTCCAGAACCTATTGAAGAACCAATTGTATCTATAGAGCTTCCTGTTGATCCTGTTGTTAAGGAAAGGACAGCAGAGACTGTTGAAGTTGGTCAAGAGTCGCCTTCTACTGATTTATATATGACTACTGAGGATCAGCCTGTAGTTTTCACTGCAGAGACATTTATTGAGCCTCAACACATGATGCCAATCCCAAACCCAACTAAAGATGAAGATGAATTATTGGATTTGATAGATTATGATTCATCTAAGGATGGTGATGATGATGAGGATGATGGTGATGATGATGGTGGTGATGATAATGAGGGAGATGATGATGGTAATGATGTTAATGATGATGATGATCAAGGTGGTGACATGGGTTCTGCAGCTACTGGTAATTCTAGAACATCGGGTGTTGGACCAAAAGAACCAATGAGCCTGATCAGAAAAACCTTTAAGTGCCACGGACATTACAACAACTGAAGTAGTCTGCAACAGCTGAAGACATCAACTGATAACAAGGTCTGAAGACAAAGTCTGAAGCGAAAGAGCTGAAGACAAAGTCTGAAGTGAAAGAGCTGAAGACAAAGTCTGAAGTGAAAGAGCTGAAGACAAAGTCTGAAGCTAAAGAACTGAAGACAAAGACTAAAGACCAAGTTTCAGATGTTGTCACAACAGCTGAAGAAGACCTCTTCAGTAGTTGTGATGGTTTCCTTTCAGTAGTTTTATGTTTATTGTAATCAGTACTTGTAGTTTCAGTAGTTTTAGTTTCATCTTGTACTTAGCATACTCTGAGATGTTCTCAGTTGTTATGAACATTC
The DNA here is from genome assembly GCA_025506505.1 of Flaveria sonorensis. Lineage (NCBI taxonomy): Eukaryota > Viridiplantae > Streptophyta > Magnoliopsida > Asterales > Asteraceae > Flaveria > Flaveria sonorensis. Next base: position 41,524,984 of record CM046434.1, read on the forward strand.
TCAGTAGTTTGCTTACTTTCAGTAGTTTGTAATAATTCTGTTAGATGTCACTATCAAGTGACATCAGCAGATGTCACATTCCTTTATATAAGGAATGTTGACCTAATTGTAAGGTGCGACGAGCAGCTATAGCAAACTTAGAAAAGCTTAGCAGCCACCATACCAAAGCATGTGTGCATGAATGATATTATCCATTTTGCAGAAAACCCTCGTTCTCTATAACCGTGTACTGTTCCATTGAATATCTATTGTGTTCTTGCAATATTTGTCTAATTCTTGTTCTAATTCCGCTGCGATTCAACTCTAATTGATCAAACTTAAGATCACTGATCTTGACAAATGGTATCAGAGCAGGTTAATCATTGATCGGTTTAACAATTGATCATTGAAACTGCTATTTTGATATCTAAAGTTTGATCGAATTAGCATATTTGCAAGAATTGGTTATAGAGATTGATTTTCTACTGCTTCTGGTATTCAATTTGAGTTTCTTCTTGGTTCATATTGAGTTTGTTGTGTTTTTGTGCTAAATCTGTTGAAACTTGATTGAATTGGTTTGAATCTGAGAATGACTACTCCTTCTAATGACCCTCACAATACTGGCTCCTCAACCAAGCCTCCGATGCTGGTTAGGAGTGAGTATAACATATGGCAACGAAGAATGCTCCATCACCTGTCTGTTAACAGTTCAGGTTGTTGGACATCTGTGGTTCACGGTCCACACAAGCCTATGGTGAACAATCCGGAGACCAACCAAATGGTTTCGAAGAAGAAGGAGCAATACTCAGATGAAGATCGTAAACTGTTTGAGATTGATGCTAAAGCCCATGGAATTCTAGCCATGGCACTGCCTAATGAAATCTATTCTGGGCTTATGCATCATGAAACTGCTCATGACCTCTGGAATGCTTTGAAGGAACAATTCGAAGGAACTGATGAGGTCTTAGCAAACAACAGAGAAATCCTCGCCCAACAATATGAGACATTCTCTCATAGGAAGGGTGAGACACTGACTCAACAGTTTGAGCGTTTCTCCTGCTTGATCTCTGAGCTGAAAATGGTCAAGCATGAGTATACTAACAGCCAGATGAACAACAGATTCCTCAGATCACTGCCTGAGAGATGGGACACATACACCATTGTCCTACGCTCCAGTGCAAATCTGGATAGCCTATCTCTCACCCAACTCCATGGGAAACTGCTTACATTTGAAAGAGAGATAGAGCAGAAAAGGAAACTGGCATCATCAGGAAAGCTCACTGATGACTTTGTACCAGGGAACACTGCCTTGGTCGGTCATGAGTCAGAATATGCTGGATCAGAAAGCCATTATGATGAGCATATAGATTTCTCTTCAAACAGTTCTGATCATGCATTTGTTGGTGTTGACAGTCATTCTGGGTGTAATAGTGATAATTTATGCTTTATCATGGATGATTTGATGGGTATTGCTGATGATGATTTAGAAGAGATGGATATTTTGAGCCAAATGGCCTTGATCAATATCAGATCTCAAAAGTTCTACAAGAGAACTGGTAGGAAATTTCCAGGACTCTCTGGCAAAACCAAAGTTGGTTTTGACAAGAGTAAGTTGAGGTGTCACAAATGCCACAGGCTTGGGCACTTTGCAAGAGAGTGTAGATCAACTGGATCTAACTCCTCTGCACCCTTTGTGACCTTTCCAAGCAATAGTTCACAAAACAAAGGGCAACATCCTGCTAATTCTGGTCATCACTCACAACCTCAATCTTCTGCATATTTTGTCCCTCAGGGTCCAATGCCATATCCATATCCCTGCTATTACATGCCACAGCCAAATCCAGTTCAAGTTCCTATAGCACAACAACCTCAAGCCCTACCTGAGCCTCAACCATCTCCATCACAATCTCAACCTCATCACAGCTTCTTCACACCAGGAGTTGTTGACTGGAGCAGCTCACCAGATGATCTTTTGGTTTCAACGAGCAATTATTTGCTGGTGCTGGTCAACATGGTGGTGAACATCCTTTTGGGAATCTTGCTCTCATGGCCCTGGAGTCTACTGAGGGTTCCTGCTCCGATGCATCATCTTCACAGGTAACCCAGGTATCTTCTGAGGCTAAAGCCAAGTTATGTTCTGAATCATGCATAGCTGCTTTTGTCTCTATTAGAGAGGCAAATGTAGCTTTAATCAATCAAAATCTTGAGCTTGAGAAAACTATTATCAAAAGAAAAGCTGAGTATGAGTCTGTTCTTAATGACAAAGATGATGAGATTTACAAGCTTAAATGTCAACTTAATGATGAAAAGGCTAAGGTAGAGGTCATACTTGAGAACCACAGAAGTCTCAAAGAGACACTTGCAGATACCCAAGTTGAGTGTGACCGCTGGGTAACATCCTGCAAGGGATTTGAAATGCTTCTCAGCAAGCAAACAGCTTCAAATGTGAAGTTTGGAATAGGTTACAATCATACTGCACCACCTACTGATTTTACTTCAAAATCAATAGTAAAATCTGAAGGTGAAAGTAATTTCCAAACCACATCATCATGTGATTCATCCTCAAATGATAATACAAAATTGTCAAAATTAGAGGATGAAGTCAGTGTTAAGATCTCAGCAAATCAATTGCCTGATGGTTTAAATGCTGATAAACACATGAAGCTGAGCAATTCAGATGTTGTCCCTCAAAGTACTCCAAGTACTGAAGGGCAAGTCACAACATCTGAAAAGCATTTCATATCTGCTAAAATAAAAGGATTAACAACTGCTGAGGAATCTATCATACGGTCTTTCAGGACGGATAGAGAACAGCTAAAGAACAAGTCTTCAGTTGTTACCGATCCTTCAGTACTTAACACAAGTACTGAAAGGAGGAAAGTACTGAAGATCACACCTTCAGTAGTTTCCACTTCAGCAGTTGATCAATCCAAGATGAAGAATAAGCCATGTGAAATATGTGGTAAATTCAATCATCTATCTGATGAATGCTGGTACAAAAAGGGTTCCAAACTAACAGAGATAAGCTCATTAAAGAAGAGATTAATAAAATGAAAAATGAGTTTGAGACCAAGTTTGTACCACAGTCATCTCAAACTGATAAACCCAAGGCCTCGCCAACATCCAAAAAGAAGGATGGGGTTTATCAGAAAACAGCTGATAGTGTTCCTCATGATAAACATCAGATTAAGTCTGTGAATTTCAAGAAGGAGGAAATGGTGGGTCACAGGAACTCATCAAAAACAAGTACTGATGTGTCAAATGAGCTGAAGGCTTTAGCAACAAATTAGACACAACTTGTTATGATGGTTCAGCATTTGTTGGGGAGAGTTAACCAACTAGATGCACCTGTGATCAAACCACTGAAAAGGAAATCCAAGCCCAAATCTAAGAAATCCATTTCAGCACCATCTCCACCTTCATCAGCTGTTAATCATGAGAAACAAGTTATGGTTAAATCTGTTGATGAAAACAGACCCAAAACCAAAAAGGTTTGGGTCTCTAAAGCTAACTAGTGTCTTATGATAAATGCAGGGTTCTTCAGCATGCCAAAGAAGCATCTGGTATGTAGATAGTGGAGGATCTATGCATATGACTGGGAGCAGTTCTCTTTTTAATGACTACTCTCAAGGAAAGAAGGGATTTGTCTCATTTGGAAATGATGCTAAAGGTTACATCATCGGGAAAGGATTTGTGCAAATGGAGAAATCAGATTTGATGATGTTAACCATGTGGAGAATCTCAAGTATAATCTACTGAGTGTTAGTCAAATGTGTGATAAAGGGCATGTTGCACTTTTCACAAGCCAGAACTGCTGGATTCTGTCTTCCAAAGTTCTGAGGCTGATTGACAAGGTATTGGATGAACATACTCTCCTGAAGGCCAACAGGATAGGAAGAGTATATGCCTTGGATTTGTCAAAGAAGATTGATATAAAAGGTTATCCTTGCCTGTTCTCCAAGGCCTCTCCTCAGGAATCTAAACTGTGGCATAGAAGGCTGGGTCATGTTAATCTCAAAAACATGAATCAGCTGATCCACAATAGTTTAGTGAGAGGTCTACCAATAAAGGAGTTCCACTGTGATGAAACCTGCACTGCTTGTTTAAAAGGAAAACAACACAAAGCTTCATTCCCTCCTATAGAAGAACCAAAGTCCACTGCCTGCTTGCAATTACTGCACATGGATCTCTTTGGTCCTGTGAGAGTAATGAGCATGGCAAAGAAGAAATACTGTCTAGTAATTATGGATGATTACTCCAGATTTGTATGGACCTTCTTCTTGCACTCAAAGGATGAGGCTGCTCAGACAATTATTACCTTTGTGTTGTATGTTGAGAAGCAGTATTCCCTATCAGTCAAGTGTATAAGAAGTGATAATGGAACTGAATTTAGAAACCATACACTTGATGATTTCTACCTTTCAAAAGGAATCAAGAGGTAGTATAGCATCCCAAGGACTCCAGAACAAAATGGAGTAGTGGAGAGAAAGAACAGGACCCTAATTGAAGCTGCAAGGTCCATGTTGGCTGACTCTGGTTTGCCACTGACCTTTTGGGCTGAAGCTGTCAACACAGCATGCTATGTGCAAAATAGAGCTTTAGTGAATCAGAGGTTGATGAAGACTCCTTATGAAGTTCTACATCATTTGGCTCCTCTAATTTCATTCTTCAGAGCATTTGGGTGTCCTTGTTACATTCTCAACACAAAGGATCAACTCCAAAAGTTTGATTCTAAGGTGGATGCAGGGTATTTTGTTGGGTATTCATCCACTTGCAAGGCTTACAGAGTGTTCAACTGCAGAACAAAGATGGTTGAAGAAACCTTGCATGTGAAGTTTAATGAATCCCCTAAGGACAAAATTCCACAAATCCCTGTGGAGTTGTTTGATCTGGACATACTGCAATATGTTCCTTATCAGCCTCCAGCTGTTGCAGATCATGTGAATTCATCACCTTCTGCAGCTAGTCATCCATCTGGTGGTACTGATGTCGATGATGATCCCAGTACTCACCTATTCAAGTTTAGTGATCAACTGCCTGAGTCTACTAAACTTGATGTTCCTGTAGCTTTAGTAGCACCATCCACAACAAATGCTGATGAGATTTTTGAATCCTCTACTTCATTTGACTTGCCATCTAATACTTGGTTTCAAGAATCTGGATCAACATCTGTTGCTGCTGAGCGTGCTACAAACACTTGCACAGATCTCATAGTGTACCAAGAGCTGAAGAATCACCCAATGTCTCAAATCATTGGTGATATCAATGCTGGTGTCTCAACTAGAAGTCAATTGTCCAACTTCTGCTTCTATGCTCTCTTCATCAGTCAGCAAGAGCCAAAGAACTATCATATTGCATTAAGAGACAATGGATGGGTTGATGCCATGCAGCTTGAGCTTCTTCAGTTCAAAAAGCAGCAAGTGTGGGAACTGGTTCCTCTACCCCCAGTTGTGTGATGCATTTACAAAGTTGATGCAACAAAAATTCGAAATGAGTGCCATGGGAGAATTACAGTTCTTTCTAGGTTTGCAAATCAAACAAAAGGCTGATGTAACTTTCATTCATCAGTCAAAATACACAAAGAGTCTTTTGGAGAAGTTTGATTTACAAAACTGTAAACCCTGTTCTACTCCTATATGCAGCACCACACAACTGGATGCAGATCAGAAAGATTTCAGGCTGCTCCTAAAGAGTCTCATTTGATTGCAGTCAAGAGGATCTTTAGATATCTGCAAGGTACTCAATCTCTAGGTCTTTGGTATTCCACTGGGCACTCTTGCAAATTAGTTGCTTTTTCTGATAGTGACTATGCAGGGTGTAAATTAACTAGAAAATCAACTTCTGGTGGATGTCAATTCCTAGGCAACTGTTTGGTTTCTTGGCAGAGTAAGAAACAAACATCTGTTGCTACATCCACTGCTGAAGCCGAGTACATTGCTGCTGCAAGTTGTACATCTCAGGTACTCTGGCTTCAGAATCAATTATTGGATTATGGCATTACAGAGACTAAGACTCCATTACTAATGGATAGTGCTTCAGCTCTTTGTATTGTCAAGAATCCAGCCCAGCACTCTAGGACCAAACATATTGAGATCAGACACCATTTTATTAGGGATTGTTTTGAAAAAGGTCTGATTGATCCAAAGTTTGTTCCTAGTGCTGATGAGCTTGCAGACATATTTACTAAGCCTTTGGACAGTTCAACTTTCCAAAACCTAGTGTTAAGGCTTGGTATGCTGCAGCTAGAATAAGTGACAACTACTGATGATCTCAGTCAACAAGTACTGATGAGCATTCGTATACTATTGTCACAAATAAGTACTGATAAGTTCTTTTATCCTCAGTAGTTTTCATAACTACTGAAGACTAAATTACTTAAAAGTACTGAAGTACTCTATCTGTTGAAAAGAACTGATGTGGTTACAACTACTGATGTAGTTTTCATAACTACTGATGTCAGTATAACAGAAGTACTGATGACCAATGAAACGTCTGAAAATCAGACAAAAAGTCTGATAAGTGTTGAGGTCAGAATGAAACAGCTGATGAGCTAAGAATTGACGACAACAGCTGATGAGAAACTTTTCTCTTCAGTTGTTTCTACAACTGCTGTTTCACTTCATACAACTGAAGCCAAAACCATGTCGTCAGTAGTTTTACAACTACTGATGACTAATACCAAGTCTTCAGTTGTTACAACCTCTGAAAGTTAAAACCAGGTCTTCAGTTGTTTTCAAACAACTGATGACAACACCAACACTTTCAGTCGTTTTATATCAGCCTTTTCTTCCACTATAAATACCTAAACCTAATTTCAAACGTTTCATTAGCCATTTCATATCCTTCACTCTCTCAACAATGGCGACCATGAAACTCAAACCCAGACACAACTGTGTTGTCTACCTCTCGAAATCGGCCTTTTGGAACAAATTTGATAATGCCATCGATCTTATGGTAGATTCCCAGTACCGAACCGCTTTTCTTCTGAATCCTACCATATACCCCGATTCCCTAAGCCAATTCTGGACCAACGTCTCTGTGCAAACTGGTGAGAATGATCGCCAAATCACTCTCCAGTCGTTGGTTAACCAGAAACAGGTGGTCATCACTCCAGACATCATTCGACAAACCGTAAATCTACATGATGCCACCTGCGTCACAGAATACCCGAAAGGCACAACTGATATGTCTTTCATCAATAACGGGTATGAAGGAGACTTAAGTGCTACCACCATTCTGAAGAAGCACTTCCATGATGCTAAACGTCTTATATTCCACATGGTGAATGTCTGCCTTGCACCAAAAACCTCCTCATGGGATTAGATGTCCTCCTGATGGTAACAGGTATTATACTCTATCTTTGAACGACAAAATCTAAATTTTTCTGAGATAGTTTTTATGGAACTAAAGGATCTGGCTTTGAAACCTGTGGCAAACAGATGGATATTATATCCCAGGTTTCTCATGGCTATAATTTTAAATCAGCTAAAATCAGACGGCCTTGTTGGCCTTGGAGTCCCTGCTCCGGCTGTATTGCCTGAAGTATACTCCAGGCACAACTCTGACCCTACACTGAAAGGGGCTGCCCGGCTGCTAAAACCCAAGCAGCGGGAACCCACAGCCTCCACTTCCAGATCCAGAGTCCCCACCAAACCCAACACCAAAAGCCCAAAAAGGCTACTCAGGGAGATGAGTCCCCTGAGGATGCCCCTGTAACACCAATACAGGAAACACTTACTGGTTCTAACCCCCCAGTAGTGTCAAAGACTCCACCAGCCCTAGCTGCTCAGGCATCCTCTCAACAGGATCCTTATGCAACCATAATTGGGGATACCACAATTCTGGAACCTATCTCAATTGAGAAGGTTACCATTGAAGAGCACCAGTCACCCCGGGTGCAATCTGCTTCAAACCTATCTCCAAATGCAACCGCCCCTCAAAGTCCAACCATTATAGTTCCACAAGTGCTGAGTCAGCTGCATTCCTCTCCTCCTCCCCAGAAACCAATCACAATGGGGAGAACCACAACAGCTGAGGAAGAGGATGAAAATGCTGCTGATAACCCACAGCACAGGGGTTATAATGTTCAATCTCCCCGTGTAAAGGAGGAGGTTAGAACATCTGGTGAGGCTGCCACTTCTACTGATTCAGCAAATGAACAGGATGCAGTTGGTAACATCTTTAAGACCTCACCAGAGGCAACTGCCGATGAAGGACTCAGTCCTGAGGCAGGAAGTCCCCAGAACCAAGAACAAGGGGCACATGCTACAACTGATCTACACTCAGGGCATGTACATCCTGATTCAATCAGGAGGTCAGGTGATTCAGCAAAGACTGATGATGACCTGGGCTTTTTCTACGATGTCTTAGCCCATAACACAATCCTTGAGGCTGAGGTGAGCAGACTCAAAGAACTGCTTGCCAAAATGTCTCAGGATCAAAGTCCATCTGCCCCAATAAACCCACAGATGGCACCTTCATCTGAAGGTTCACCAAACACTCAGCCACTACACTCAACTGAGCCACCAGCCACTGCTTTTGGCACCACCTCTCAGGGACAGAACCCCTCTGAGCAGATGGTTGCTACATTTCAACATTCCTTACCTCTCATCACTCCCATCATCAATGAGATTGTGCATAAAGCCATTGACGAGAGGATCTCCTCAAATCTACAAACACTTGTTGATGATGCTGTGCAAAAGAAGCTTTTTGCTATTCAAACCCCTGAACCCAATGCACCCAAAAAGGGGGAGTCTAAGGCAGTGAAAGAAAGAAAGAGAAAGAGAGTGGAAGATGAGAAACAACAAGAGAAAGAAAAGGAGTTAGAAAAGGAAAAATAGCTGATCACATACAAGAGAAAGAAAAGTGCTGAAACTCAAAAGCCTGATGAAGAGAAATCATTGGAAGATCTGATTAAAGAAGCTGATGAAGCTCACAACAGATCAATGGACAGAATAATAGACCAACTCTTCAGACAAGGCTTTGATACAGCTACTTTAGACACTGAGATCATAAGGCTGGAGATTAAAGAGATACAAGAGAGATGGGCCAGTTACAGTGTGATGGAAAGGGAGAGGTTGGAGATAATGATCAGGTTTATTGCAAAATACTTGGGAAGATCATTAATTGAGATTAAATCATGGACCAGAGACAGTATTCTGGCAATAACCACCAGAATCTGTGCTTCTGAAGCATTCAATAAAGGGTTGATTATCGAAGCCTTAGATGAAGCAGGTGCTGGGAAGAGAACTGATATGGCCAAGCTTTCCAAAGCCAAACTTACCACAAAAATGCTAGATCAGCCTTCCCAAACTCCCACTCAAAAACAACCAACCCCACAACTCTCCAAACCAATCCCTAAACCTAAACTTAAACCAACTCAACCTTCAAAACCAACTCCCTTACCCCAAAAACCACCTCAAACCACATCCAAGGATGCACCCAGAAGGAGGAGAAGGGTGTTGAGGATGGAAGAAGAAGAAGAAGAAGATGATGAAGAAGACAGTCTGCCAATCTCTGTTGTTCTAAAAAAACCTGAGCCCAGAAGTCAACAAATGATCACATCAGACTTTCAGAGGCAAATGGTGAAAGTTAAGATTGAAGAAGAAGAACAGCAGAAACAGCACGATGAGCAACTTTTGAAGATGGTTGACAAAGAGTTTCCTCAGTCATCATCTATACAAGCCATAAAGAAACACGCTCAAAGGCTGTATGCTCTCAGGTATACCTTTCAATATCAAAGGGAGAGAGTAAGGATTTGGCCAGACCCCAGGGTTAGTTCTAGAATTCATAAGAAATCCATACCAAGTAGATACAATGGCCAAGTGAGAAAGACCATAGATGTTGTTATTATGTTAGCCATTGTAGTCTCACCCTGGGAGATACTTGAAGACTTCAAGAGAGACTACAAGTCAAAGATGACCCCTCAAACTCTAATGGAGAACAAAATGGTCAAGAAGGGGTTGTTATACAAGAGGCTTGAAGAAATCAAGAAAAATGAACTCCAGTTGTTATTAGAAGGGACTCACCCAGATGAATTTGCTTACAGAGAGATAACAACTGTTGAGTTGAAAAATGGAAAGACGTTAAAGTACCTATCAGAGTACTATGGCCCAGAGTTCTTCTTCGAAGGAGAAGCAGAAGAACTCACTAAGGAGGAACAAGTTGTTCTCCTTGAGGCCTACGTCAGAGAGTCTTATAGACTCATCAATGGGAAGTAGGTTTCATGGTTGGGATAACAGCTCTGTGTCCAGTTTCCTAAAGACAGAGTTCCCTTCCATCCTTTGACATTCACATCTACTGAAACCTGTTCCCTGGCCTGTGCTTATCTGATATCTCTGAAGCTGATCAAGAGAGTATTTCTGCCAAGAATAAGTGGGACCTTAATAAGCTTAAAGGTTTTGGCTGCATTGGTTCAGGGGGAGTTTGTTGGACCAAAAGAACCAATGAGCCTGATCAGAAAAACCTTTAAGTCCCACGGACATTACAACAACTGAAGTAGTCTACAACAGCTGAAGACATCAACTGATAACAAGGTCTGAAGACAAAGTCTGAAGCGAAAGAGCTGAAGACAAAGTCTGAAGTGAAAGAGCTGAAGACAAAGTCTGAAGTGAAAGAGCTGAAGACAAAGTCTGAAGCTAAAGAACTGAAGACAAAGACTAAAGACCAAGTTTCAGATATTGTCACAACAGCTGAAGAAGACCTCTTCAGTAGTTGTGATGGTTTCCTTTCAGTAGTTTTATGTTTATTGTAATCAGTACTTGTAGTTTCAGTAGTTTTAGTTTCATCTTGTACTTAGCATACTCTGAGATGTTCTCAGTTGTTATGAACATTCTCAGTAGTTTGCTTACTTTCAGTAGTTTGTAATAATTCTATTAGATGTCACTATCAAGTGACACAAGCAGACGTCACATTCCTTTATATAAGGAATGTTGACCTAATTGTAAGGTGCGACGAGCAGCTATAGCAAACTTAGAAAAGCTTAGCAGCCGCCATACCAAAGCATGTGTGCATGAATGATATTATCCATTTTGAAGAAAACCCTCGTTCTCTATAACTGTGTACTGTTCCATTGAATATCTATTGTGTTCTTGCAATATTTTCTAATTCTTGTTCTAATTCCGCTGCGATTCAACTCTAATTGATCAAACTTAAGATCACTGATCCTGACATCGGGCACTAACAATATCTCCGGACCAAGTCCCGATGATTCAGTTGATTACACACCACTAGACCCTAAGACAGAGGCTGCTTATGAGAGAGAGTTTTATACATTCCAGCAAAGTATGATTGCTGAGGAGACGGAAGAAGAGTTGAGTGTGTTTGATGATTTGGAAGAAGGAGTGGAATACACTGACATATTTGGTATCAGTCTCAAAGACTTGTTTTCCGATGCTTTGGTTAAAGAAGGTGAGATCGTAAGGGAGTCGAGCAACAGACAGACGACTGACGAGATAGTAGATGTTACACGCCAAAGTGCTGTGCGTCAAGTAGGTAACCTAATAGTTAATGCTCCTCCTCCACCAACGTATATTCACAAGCTGAGACATTCCAAACCTTTCACAAGGTACAAAAACTTGAAACCTATTATTAGTTGGGCGTACGATCAAGAGAAGAAGATGTATGTTGTGAAGAGAAAGGGCGGAGCTATAGAGTATTTCTAAGATGAACATGACTTTCATACACTCAGAGATTCAGATTTATATGCTATGGGTCGTGTTCTATTCTTTAACCCAAGTAATTATAGTAACGTGAATTGGATAAGAAATATGATTTATAGACAAAGCAAAACCAATTTCAAGGACTTTAAGACAGCCAAATCCAAAGTTATTGAAGATAAGACAAGGATTGACCTGAACACAAACAAGCCAATAAAGATAAGGGTTTATAGACATCCAAGATATGCTAAGACGATTCCTATTCACTCTCCAGTGCCAATTAATAGCTTGTCTAAGCTAATGGGGTGGAGTTGCAAAAAGGATACCGGTCATGCAGTGATTAAATGTGATGATAAGGAATACCGAATCATCGACCCTGTAGATCTGCTATAGTTTGGTAAAGAAGATTTGATGAAGCTGCAGGCATATCCAATTGTAGCTGATGAATCTGTACATTTCATAGAGGCGCAGTTTGGTTGGATGATTACGAAGGCCCTGAACAACAAGATGTATGCATATGGGGGCAGTTATCAGGTTGCAGACGTGGACTTCTAAAAGCATTGATTTATCGAGCCTAGGGGGAGATTGTAGAGGTTGAACCTAGAGGCTCGAGAAATCAAATCAAGATGAAGATCAAGATGAAGTCATGTGAGAACCTAGAGTTACCGCACAAAAACTGCTTCTCGGGCGACAACTACTAGTCGCGCGAGAACTGATGTTTTCGCTCGAGAACTTCCTTTTGTTTATAAATAGAAGTTTTGCTTTGTAATAGTTAGAACTTTGATAGAGAGATTTTCATTTTTCCTGATTTGTACTTACTGTATTGTAATCAAATCAGAGATCAATCGATTGAGAAGTTTATTTACTCGTGTGTTCTTCATATCTATGTTCAATCTTATATCCGTGATGATTACATTCCACATTCTCATCGCGAGATCGATCTTGGTTGTATTATGTTGATCCTTACACTCTGAATCCTAAGGTTGCCTGTTGTACCTCTTCAAAGAAGAGGAAAGCTTTTGACTCCTCTCCCTATGAAGGCTTGAATCCTGATGAGATTCACTCCAGGATGCTTTCGCTGACCAGCCTAGTAAGAATGCTTCTTAGGATATTTGTATTTCCTCGAACATATCTTGCTCAATATCCTAATGAGTATTTTGATGCAGGGTTGCCAAGAGCTGATTAAGGATCTTCATGATTCTAATCACTCCAACACTCAAATGAAAAAGGCGTTCCTGGGCAAGGATCTCTACATCAGCAACCTACAAAATGACCTGGACATGCTGAAGGGAGAACTTGCTGCCATCAAATCCAATAACCCCGAAAAGCTTGTCAACTTAAAAATGGGGCCAAGAAGTCTATTGCCATATTGGTTCTCCAGGCCAGGATAAAGATGGCCTATGAAGCCAGAGATTGTAACTTCGACAAGAACTCGTGGAATGTTAAAAGTTGGGTGGAAAGGCTTAAGCAGCTTAATAGCAAGGATATGGAGCATCCTGGGTAGGATTCCTTAGTGGCAGCTGAGACTGAAGCGAAGGGCAAGGGAGAGCTGTGGGTTGGTGAAAGTTCAGAAATGGTGGTGGTCCCTAGGGAAATGAAGGCTCTAAAGACAAAGCCTGAGCCCTTTCATTTGTGGTTCTTGATTTCAATATGGTTGTAACCACTTAAACAATTTACTTTTCCTGCACATATGATTTTCCTTTCCCTTAAGTCTTCATATATCCTTCAGGATATTGTCCTTAATATCTTTCTAGAGTATGCTTTAGAAGATAGATAGATAATCCAGCATGTCTTACTTCTGCAAAAACATAAGTGAATGGACAAAACCATTCTTAAGTTATTAATCGTGGGCAATGCCATTTTAATCGTGGGCCAAGCCAGAACTTACGTGGGCCAAGCCAGAAAATACGTGGGCCAAGTCAGAGAATACATGGGCCAAGCCAGAGAATATGTGGGCCAAGCCTAAGAATACGTTGGTCAAGCCTGAGATTACATGGGCCAAGCTAGACATAGGATATCACTAAGGATATAACTTAGGATATAACTTGGGATAAACCACTTTAGTGACATGTATATGCCAAAACCTTAGAATTTTCTTGGTACAAGCCACGTATGAAAGGTGAATACCTTTAAACCTTCAAGTTAACACGTAAGTGTTAAAACCAATAGATAATGTGTTCAAATGTTATTCGTCCGATTCGGAATATAAGTGAGGATCATGAAATTGTCAGCCATACAAGCGTGAACTGGTCCCACAATCCCAAATATACCCGAATAATCGTGCGCTGCTGGTGGAGTGTTTAAACTCAGTTTCTGTGAAAGGTTAAAACCTTTAAACTTTAGAAGATATCCAGGATATCTTAAACTTAGAGACGGGGCCAATCCTCTAGTCTTTGTACTGGTATCTTGAGTAACATCTTTAGGTGTTTTTTGCAAAACACTTCAAACCTTGGTGAGGTGGGTGTTAGCCAGGCTAAAACCCCCTCCGATGCTTAAGTCAGTTATGATTTTAAGAATAATAATGAAGGATAAAAACAGAATATTCATCAGGATATAGTTAGAAAAATGATTGAGCATATAGGTAAGGATAGTAAACATACTAGTCTTGATTCTAAAGAATCTAGGTCTACTCACATGTAATATGCTTTAAGATGAATTGCATTTTAAGACTTGAGCAGAATGTCTCCTTTCATAGTAGCCAATCAATATGCTCCTTTCCTAGCCTCAGAATTAATCATGTATGGGCCTTCCTATTTTGGTGCTAACTTCCCATCACTTGCCTTAGTGGTATTCTAAAATGCCTTTTTTAACACCAAATCACCAACTTGAAATCTTTTGGCTCTTAGGTTTTTGTTGTAAGCTTTTACAATCCTATGTCGATAAACTGCTATTTTGAATTTGGCAGCATCTCTAAGTTCGTCCATCACTTCCAAATCTTCAATCATATTCTGATCATTATCCTGACTTGCTTGTAGACTGGATCTTGCTGTTAGGATTGTCATTTTTATTGGAATCATAGCCTTAGCCCCAAATACCAATGAGAATGGGGTTTGGCCTGTTGCATTCTTAGATGTTGTTCTATCAGCCTAAAGCACAAATGGAAGCTCTTCTGCCTATTTTCCTTTCTTTTCTTTAAATCTGTTTTTCAAATTGTTGGTCCACTTGATCGTTGATACAGTGCACTTGATTGATAAAGCAAACAAATCCCCTTAATAACACAAATATCAATGATGTTTGTGTGAAATCTCGATCAAACAAATAAAAAATGGATGAATATATGAAGAACACTCAAGAACACCAAATAGATCCTTTGTTTGATCTGAATTGATTGCTAAATATATTACAAAATGAAAGCCCCTCAATCAATGGCTCATTCAAGCTCCCCCAAACCTAGTTGTCACTAATCTATATATAGTGATAATATTCACTAATGACATATTAAGCCCCTATACTTGGACAATTAGAGAAATTACATATAAAACATAAAAATGACTTAAACATAAATAAATATATTTTGTTGGCATAAAATATATTTATTAACAATAAACTCCTAGTCATTTATATCTTCAACATCTTGTCTCGGTTCTTTGTTTCGAATGCGTCTGTTTGCCTTTTCTGATGACTTTGACAGTGACTTTGACCTTTGTTGACTTTGACTGTGTTGATAATATAGACTATCCTTATCAGACCCAACAATACTCCCCCTTAGTCTATCATTATCAACGTCTTGTATCATGATCAGCACCGATAAGTCAACCATATAATGATCTTCAATCTTCCCCTTAGATTGATGATCTGGTATTGAAGATTTTTCATCTTTCAGGCTCCCCCTTTTTGTATGCTCCCCCTATTCGTGTGCATTCTTTGTGAATGATCAGGAACAACTTTTCCAACTCTCTATTCTTGAGTGCTTCAGAAGATGTAGGAGGAGGAATCCTAGCTCGGTATCTTTTGCAAACTTGAGGAACAGGTTCTCTGGTCAGGTACTTTGCTCAGCTGATGATCGGCCATCATTTGAAGCAAAAATCTGTAATACAATCACAACCACAATCTTGCAACTTCCTGTCAGATCATTTCAGTTAACAAATAAACTCGTGTTTATCTGTGTGTGCAATTTCCCATGAAATGCATGTGAAAATAATAACATTTTAATAGCATAATGTGGAAGACTTGAAATAATTTGAAAGATATATATATATATATATATATATATATATATATATATATATATATATATAACCTTACATCAAGAACTAATTCGATCATGAGATCACATCCTCAAGATATACTTAAGCACAAGGATGTATTTAATTATTGACAAGTTAGTAAGATCACACTGAAGTAGAGTCTGATCACGATTTTAAAATTTTGATAGCCAAAAATAGTTCAAGAATGATTGTTGGTATATTTGTCCAATTTAAACCCATGCCTTGTTCTTTTCAACGAGTGACCTGCAACTGATTTTATCATGTTTTAGGTTCAATTAGAGAAGCTCAGGTAACTTAGTTCCCACATACATCTGGTAAAGAACTTATCCCGTCATCAGGGCTTATTGAGTAATATGATTAACTCTACTTGATTTTCTCTTGAGGTTCAACAATGATCTTAGTTTAAGAATCACTGTGCTTTTATTTTAGGGAATAGATGATGAGAGCTCCAGGTCTATACTTACGTATAACAGAGGAGATGATCATCTAAGCGTGCTGATGAGAGCTTCAGGTCTATACTCACGTATAACAGAGAAGATCATTGCTCCAGGTCAATGCTTCCGCATAGTAGAGGAGATAAGCATGAAATATACATATGAAGAGCTAACGAGAAGCTACATTCAAGACTTGGGGATAGGGAGATTTTGGGAATGGAAGGGATCAAGGTAGAAGTCAGATACTCTCAACCCATTTTTGATGAGACTTGTAACTTTATGCAGGACGAGATGTGATGGAAATGATCCTTATCACCGAGTTCTAAAGCTTTAGTTAGGCTACAGAATCACTGTTTACTTTGTTTTCGGGCTGAGCCTACCAAGCATATCATATAATGAAACTGTCTTTTTAGATTTTAGAATATTAAGTGATACAGACATCTACATCAGTTACTATCATTTCTCATAAAGGTACAAGTCATGCAACCAAGCATACAAAGAAAACATACTATCATTTCTCAGTCATCCCAAATCAAGTTTTTAGTTCCCATTTCAATTATACTAGCAAAGAAAGTCTTCCAAATTATACTAGCAAAAAGATGAGAAATGAAGTACCAAGAAAAATGCAGTGATTGTGAAGTGTGAACTGTAATAGTGTAGATAAGTATCCAAAATATGGATGAGATACCAAAACCATAACCTGTTTGTTCTGTTTCAAATTTGACTGAGGAACATTCTCTATCGGTAAACCGGATTACTAACATTCCTCCTGAACTATTCATGCACTCATTAATAGATTAATTAGAGAGGGGGACCCAGGCCATCATGGTTTTGGGAGTTCCTTTTTCATCAGTGTACATAACCTGCTTAAGCACACACTCTTTTGAAAAATCATTCATCTCTTTAGTGTTTTGTTTTACTTTCCAAACTTGTTTTCATTCAATTTTTTTTTATTTGAATGAATTAAATTTGGATATCATTTTCTGTTTAAGACCCGAAGGAAGAGATTTTAATTTTAAGACATTGGTATTTTTTATCTTTGAATCATGTGAAACTGGCTTCACATGAGAAGGTTTGGATAAATTGTTCATCATCCAACCATTCAAAAATATGTGCTTTTTACCTTTTGAACCTGAGAAGCAACCCGTGTTATCTTTACCGCTCGAATCCTGTCTTTGAACTTGAGGGCACTTCTTTAGCACATGACCTTCTTTTCCATATCTAAAGCAAGCATTGAAAGGCTTTTGGTTCTTTGTAGTCTCGTGGAAAGCAGGAGAGGGTGGAGCCTGCTTTGTTGTTGTTGCAGCTTATCGATAACCTTGAAGCTTCTTCTTTCAGATATCAAAAGATTGAACTTTTTGAGGCTTTATCGATGTGGATTTCAAACTAGGCTGTGATTTGATATGTGATGTTCCAGGAGATGAGATCTGAACATTCTTTTGAGTACACTTTTGAATGACTGGTGACTTGGTAGACTTGGAGGCAGATTTATGGCAAGCTTGTTTTATAGCAGATGAAGATGGCGAGTGCTTCTACTAAGATTTAGAGGAACTGCTGATTTGTTTAGCATTTAGAGATAAGATCCATATAGATCTTGATTCAATTTTTGGAAGCATTTGAGACTTGACAACTTCAGGTGACTTAATGATTTTGGATTCATCATCTGAGCTTATCCATTCTTGTATACACAAGTCTGCTTCCAACGTATCTTGATTGATACCACTTGTGGAGTTCTGATTGCCTGACGATTCCATAGCTGTTCCTTCTTTAACAAACCTGACAGGAACAAAATAAGGGATGTTAACTGTTTTGAATTTTTTAAAGAAGTAATGGGAAACACCTAATACTAGATTTGAAGCATCAAGGGTGGAATTATCATTTTGCTTATCAGATCCTTGTTTGATGAGTCCCAAACCTGCAGGAGAATCATATTCATCTCGAACCTCTTTGAGATTAACGCTGCTTAAACCTGCATGTAAACTGTTAGTATCTGCAACTTTAATTAAATCATTAGATGGATGAGGTTGAGGCATAGGAGAGTAACAATGAGTGCTATGAGGAGGATAAACATATGAAGTTTCACCACATCCCACACCCATTTTGATTCTAGCTCCCCTTTGCTTATAGAATAGTTCTTCCTGTTTAATCTCTGATATCACCCATTTATCAAGTTTAGTTTTAAGCTTGCTAGTCTCAAATTCTACTAATGTGACTCGTTCGCTCAAAACATTAATCTCGACATTCGTTTCTAAAAGATTTCTTTTTAAAAGATCATTTTTCTTTACAGCTTCTCTTAGTTTGATAAAATATTTGGACTCATTGATTTTAAGTTCTTTGTTTATTTATTTTAATTCCTTTTTATTTTCTAACAATAATCTTGCAGGACCGGATAAGGGTGCTTAACACTTAGTTTCACACTGAGGAGAGATCTTAGATCACTTAACAATTCAAATAGGGAACTGGTAACTAAAGACAGATGATACTAAGAACACAAGTAAATTAAAGAGACAGAACTAAGAACAACACAAGAACAAAAGATTGGTTTTCAAGGATGTTGTATATTGATCTCAAGTTCTTTTACAAGTGTTACAAAGCATAATGAAATTACAAGGACCTGAGACACTTTTATACTACAACCTGCAACCGTCACTTACATGTAAAGACAGTTGGGATTTGACTAATCTAGACAACAAGATCAATCTACAGTCAAAAGGCAGATTGCCTTTTGACTAATGACTATGACATACCATAGCTCACTAACTTTTCCTAATACAAAAAGTCTACAGGAACAAGTAAGGTAAGTTACAAACAAAGACCATTCCTACCTTTTAATAAAGCATGGAAGTTTCACCAACTTGTGTAAAGTAGGTGAACCACCAGAGCAGGCAGCAGAAAGTATGTCAGCTTTATCAAAAGTTGATTCAGAGAAAGCATATTTTCTCTGTCCTCTGAAGAAATCAATCTTCACAGATTCGGAAGACTTTGTCTCTGAAGCTTCGGAAGATTTCATCTTTGGCTTCAGAAGATGCTAGTCTTTGGCTTCGGAAGATTTCACACTTAGAATATTTTTTCTGTTTGAGTGTGAAACTTCCGAAGTACTCCTTCTGAACTATAGCTTCGAAAGATCTTACACTTAGACACATTTAAGAGTGTAAGACTTCCAAAGCTAGTTCATCTTTGTTCCTTAGTGCATGCATGGAAGACTTGCTTGTTCTGGCTTGTTGGTTGCATCAGCCTCATAATCTTCAGATGATCTTACAAATCTGTTAGCTTTATAAACTCCAAACAAACGAATTTTGCAGGGAGGACAACACATGTCTTGAACAACCTCATAAGGAAGTCCCATAACTAGCTTTTCAGTAGCTAGGGCTTTTTCACATTGACATACAGGAGTGTTCTTTTTGTATTCTTCCTCCTCAGCAACTCTCTTCTTAGCTTCTTCCGTTTCACCTTCCTCTTGCTGTCCTTTATCCTAAACTTTACACCAGCTTTCACAATCACCAACATCACCAACATTCTCACCTTGAATGTCATACCTGAATTCTTTGAAAGGATCAAAATCCTCAACAGAATCTTCATCACTGTTTACCACCTCAGCCATCAATGCATGGTGGACTTCTTCTTTAGTTTTTTTTTATCTCAACACTTGAAGATACACCACCATACATGAATTGATTATACTCTCCTCTTTTCATATCCAAATCAAATGACTTCAGCTTGTTGATAACTTCAATGAGTTTGTAGTCAGCAAAATTTCTTTCCTGCTTTAACAATCTAACTTATGGACTCCACTATGGAGGAAGAGATTCCAAAAGTTTTGTGACTTGTTCATGGTTCCCCAGCCGCTCATCACACTTCTTAAGGTTGCTTGCCACCATCAGAAATTGATCAACAAAATCAGATATCTGTTCATCTTTCATGGTTGCAAAAGAATCAAACCGACTTTGTGCCGATATTAGATTATCAGATTTGAAGGAATTAGGGACTTCTGAAAGAGCCATTTTTGACATGATCAGAAAATAATTTCGCTGAAATTTTACTAAATTCGCTGGCAGTCTCGCTAATAGTTTTGCCAGTAATTTCGACCACAGTTTCGCCCAGCAGTGGCACACTGATGCTAGTTTCGCAGAGTAGTTTCGCCCGAAACTAGTTGAACTTTAGTTTAGAAATCAATTTGGTAGCAATTTCGCTGGGTTTGGCACACAAACACCATGAACTTTCGTTCAACGCATGTACTTTCACAGGGACGAAGAAACCAGATTCAAAAATCAAGAACTGTGTAGTTTCGCTGAAGGAGTTCTAGTTTTGTCAGGCGAAACTATGTAGTTTCATTGAATGAAGATACAGTTTCGCTGGAAGAGCTGTAGATTCGCCCAACGTATCTGAATGAATTTTTCAGCATGAAATCAATCCAAACTCATCCAAATCTCAATGAATTTAATGTCTGATGATTTCTAAAACTTTGCACACCCAAAAGGCACAATCCTTAATCAATTTCCATGATGAAAACACTCAAATCAGATACAAAATTGATGGAACAGTAACTTGACTTCGAAAAGGCACAAAAAAAAACCAATTAATCAAGAGCACAATGGCTCTGATACCAAATTGTTGGTCCACTTGATCGTTGATACAGTGCACTTGATTGATAAACGCAAATAAATCCCACTGATAACACAGATATCAATGATGTTTGTGTGAAATCTCGATCAAACAAATATAAAATGGATGAATATATGAAGAACACTCAAGAACACCAAATATGTCACCCCCAACCTTAACGGCGGATACGTTGAGATGTGAGGGTTAAGATTGTTCATGCCACACAACACTAATTAAAAGTGTAAAATTAAATACAAAATTCATGACATTCATAATTATAAATCATAAGTCTCAAAACAACAAACATAACCTAAGTTTAATTTGGCATCAAGCAACAAAATATGCCCTTTTATTATACTTTAGGTCCAATCCTAGATGTTTACAAGTCTTCAAGAGTAATACTAAGCGGGATCATTACCTGAAACATGTTAAAAAATATGGTCAACATATAATGTTGGTGAGTTTCCATAGGTTGAACATACATAAATAAATAAACATTAAGATGGCAATTCATGTCATAGGTTAAAGGATAATGCAAGTATGAATGGATAAACAAATGTAACAATCAAACCTTGACAAATATGGCCACAACAAAATTATACGATTAGCTAAGTATACTTGGTTCCCATGGTGATCAAGAATACGTCACCAGGAGCCAGCAATAACCTCGGCTTTAGCACCAAATAGGTTTGTCAGGCCCATAGATCTATGACATCGCTAGGCTAGCAATAGTTAATGATTGTATTTTACAAGTGTTGATCACATAATAGTTACAAGAATCCAAATAACCATGACAAAATATAAAATGAATTACAATAGTATAAATGTCTTTACAAGTGTGCTTTTAATAAGGTTAACATGTTTCACCCCAAATGTGTGAAATAATATAAAATGGGGTATGGAAAACTCACATGATATAAGGCTTGCAAGGAAAAATAAGAATAAGGTAATTCCAACGATGTCTTCACAATTGGCCTAAAATGTACGTTCCAAGATTTAGAATTTAATTACAAGGGTCAAAAGATGATACACGAAGGCTAGATTTCCAATTGTAGTCGGGGTTCTTGGTTTAGAAATTTAATAATGTATATATACATTCTTATTATTTGGCTTTATTAGTGGGAACGTAACGATATGATTTAACTAAAAATTTAGAGGCTTATTAATAATAAGATAAACACTTTTTATACAAGAGAACATTTAAAATAAAAAAAAAACAGATTTAAAAAAAATATATAGCAGGGGCTCCGGTTCGAACTCAGGCCCTCTACCTATCACTCATATGCGTTAACCGGTGGGCCAAGCCCTAACTGATGTCTTGAAACACAAAACAAATGTTATAAGCTATTTCAGAAAATTTCCCCCAAATCCACTAAGAACCCTAACTTCAAAATCGATTCAATTGAGCTTGAATTCGTAGCCGATAATGGAATTAACCATGGGGCTTTTGTTCCTCATGTAAAACCGAATGTAACACCCAGTTGAATTACCTGATTTGATTGTGGACTCGATGTATACGACTCACGCTAGTGTCGCGACGGTTGTTGGATCAAATTGTGATGTGTGTGTGTGTGTTTCGGTAAAATTAACAGTACAGAGAGCTTAAGAAAGTCGATTTGAAGTTTTCCCCTCTGTTTATATACCTCAATGACAACTGATTCGAGTCTAATAAGATTAATTTACAATCGGAGGTTACGGGTGAACGTTGATTGGGTTAAAGGCTGTTATAAATGCAATTAATCATACTAGTAACTTCTATATGATTAGATGAATGTTTGTACATGTTTAATTGCATTGATAACATAGTTTAAAGGGTTGAAACGGTTTTGTTTCATGAAGCTTTCGGTTACAGGTTCACATGCTAATCAAACCGAGATTAAAATCAAATTAATGTTCATATGTGGGTTCAAACCAGTTCCACGGTTCGAATGACTCGATTTGGGGTCTTAAAACTTAAGTTTTGGGGTTGGCCGGAGCTCGGTCGGAGCAGTGGCCGGAAAAACGGGGGGGGGGGGGGGTGTTGGGTTTGGTTTTAATATTTTACCCTTTGGTCCTTGCAGTTGGTAAGTTATTATTTTATGCCCAAAGTTATTTAAATACAAGTTTTCTAAATTTTAAAAATAATTTTTTATTATACTTATTTATTTTATAAGTTACGAAATATTAGGATTATTATAATCATTATTACTATTTTTATTATTATTATTATTATTATTATTATTATTATATTTTTATATTTATCATTATTATTATTTTTATTATTTCTATTTTATTTTTAACTTTATTATTTAATAACGAACCAAGTTATAAAAATACTAATAAAATCAAGATTGATACAATTACAAATAAGCCCTTGTATTTGTATTAATAACCCCATAACACATGCAAGAGATAACGGAAATTAATAAATAATTAACAAGAAAAAAATACGAAAGGTCACAGTCTGCCCAACTTTAAGAAATTTCGTCCTAAAATTAAAGATAGGACTTAGACAAACAGATGCGGGTGTTTCTTTCTCATGTAATCCTCGCGTTCCCAGGTGAACTCGGCTCCACGTTTATTTTCCCAACGAACTTTGACGATTGGCGTGGTAGTTGTTCGGGGTCTTCTTCAGTGTTCGATCCATAATCTTTAAGGGTTTCTCAACAAAATGCAAGGACTCGTCTATTTGAATCTCCTCCAAAGGGACATGCAAATTTTCATCGGCCAAACATTTTCTCAAGTTTGAAACACGGAAGACAGGATGAACCCCGCTAAGTTCAGAAGGTAGTTCCAGTTTATAAGCCATTTTCCCAACCCTTTTCAGAATCTTCAAAGGTCCTACAAACCGTGGAGCTAACTTACCCTTCTTCCCAAAGCGAACAACGCCCTTCCATGGTGAGACCTTAAGAAGAACCATGTCGTTGACTTGAAACTCCAATGGCTTGCGTCTTTTATCCGCGTAACTCTTTTGTCGACTTCTAGACACCTCAAGGTTATTACGGATTTTGGAGACTTTATCGGTCGTTTCTTGAATGAGTTCTGGACCGGTAATGAAATTTTCACCGATGTCAGTCCAGTAAATCGGAGAACGACATTTTCGACCGTAAAGAGCTTCGAATGGTGCCATCTTGATACTTGAGTGGTAACTGTTTTTATAAGAGAATTCCGCTAATGGTAAATGCGTATCTCAGTCACCACCAAAGTCAAGAACACAAAGTCGTAGCAAATCCTCAAGGGTTTGAATGGTTCGCTCGGTTTGACCTTCCGTTTGAGGATGGTAAGCCGTACTTAAATCCAATTGATTACCCAAGAGTTCTTGCATAGAAGACCAAAAGTGTGAAGTGAAAAGAGCATCTCGATCGGATATGATATGTAAAGGCACGCCGTGACGACTCACAATCTCATCAATGTAAATACGAGCCAATTTTGAAACTTTGTAAGTGTCTCGTATTGGTATGAAATGTGCTGTTTTGGTCAAACGGTCAACAATCACCCATATACTATCATGGCCACAAGGAGTACGAGGTAACTTGGTTATAAAATCCATGGATATATGCTCCCATTTCCATATAGGGATTTCCGGTTGCTCAAGTAAGCCACTAGGCCGTTGATGTTCTGCTTTGACCCTTGCACACGTGAGGCATTTTGCTACATAAGAAGTGATATCTTTCTTCATCCCTGGCCACCAATATTGGCCACGCAAGATCCATAAACATCTTATCGGACCCAGCGTGAATAGAATAACGTGTTTGATAAGCTTCGTTCATGATGAAGTTACGAAGGTTGTCACGATTTGGAATCCAAAGTCGGTTCAAGAAATACAACATGCCATTCGGTTTTGTTTCCAGTTGTGACCGAACGTTAAATGCTAGTTCTTCATCCTTTCTTTCCTCAGTTAATGCTGCTTGTTGAGCCTCGCGGATGCAAAACTCGAGGTCACTATCAATCCTTATATTTTGAAGCATGATAGTAGCCTCGTTGACATCCACATGAATCTCAGTATCAAATTCTCCCAGTGTGTCAAACCATTGTCTTCGATCTCAAATTTCTTGAAGTGAGACAGTCTTATTATGGATCTTGCGACTTAGCGCGTCGGCTACAACATTCGCCTTTCCAGGATGATAATGAATGTCATAGTCGTAGTCGCTAATCAACTCAACCCAACGCCGTTGCCTGATGTTGAGATCCTTTTGATTGAAAACGTGTTGAAGGCTCTTGTGATCAGTGTAGACTATGCATTGCGTCCCATATAGGTAGTGCCTCCAAATCTTTAAGGCAAAAACCACGCACCAAGTTCAAGATCATGGGTTGTGTAGTTCACTTCATGAACCTTCAATTGTCTCGATGCGTATGCTATGACCTTTCCTCGTTGCATGAGAACACAACCAAGGCCTTGACTAGACGCATCACAGTACATAATAAAATCATCATTTCCATCAGGAAGAGTTAGAATAGGAGCATTATACAACTTGCGTTTCAGAGTCTCGAAAGCCTCTTCTTGTTCAGGTCCCCATTCAAAAAGTCTATTCTTTTGGGTTAGCGCCGTAAGTGGTTTCGCAATCTTCGATAGATTTGCAATGAACCTACGGTAGTAACCCACTAATCCAAGAAAGAGCGGACTTCAGTTGGGGTCGTGGGAACACACCATTTTTTCACGGCTTCTTTTTTAGCAGGGTCGACGTGAATTCCTTGGCTATTCTCCACATGACCTAGAAATTGAACTTCTTCAAGCCAAAATTCGCACTTACAGAACTTGGCACACAATTGTTCCTTCTTCAAAAGTTCAAGAACTTATCGCAAGTGCAACTCGTGGTCGGTTTTCGTCTTGGAATAGATAAGAATATCATCGATGAACACAATCATGAATTTGTCCAGGTACGGTTTACATACCCGATTCATGAGATCTATGAAAACAGTAGGAGCATTAGTCAAACCAAAAGGCATAACCATGAACTCATAATGTCCATATCAAGTACGAAAAGCGGTTTTTGGAATATCATTGTCATGGACTCACAATTGATGATATCCAAAGCATAAATCGATCTTCGAGAATTGTATAGCTCCTTGAGGTTGATCAAAGAGGTCATCGATTCGAGGGAGAGGGTATCGATTTTTAATGGTGAGTTTGTTGAGTTCCCGATAGTCGATACACATGCGAAACGAACCATCTTTCTTCTTCACGAATAGCACAGGTGCACCCCATGGTGAAGAGCTAGGACGAATGAAACCCTTATCAATCAATTCTTGTAGTTGACTGGCTAGTTCTTGCATTTTCGAAGGTGCAAGACGATAAGGTGACTTAGCCACAGGGTTTGCACCAGGAATCAGATCAATCTTAAACTCAACCTCTCGAACAGGAGGTAATCCACTAAGATCTTCGGGAAACACATCTGGAAAGTCTCGTACAATGGGAATATCCTTAAGTTCCTTCCCCTTGGCTGTCTTCTTGACTACATAAGCCATAAAGGCTATGTAATTCTTACTCAAGCACTTTCGGGCCTTGATACACGACATAAGCTTGAGTCCTTTAGACGATCTCTCCCCAAAAACCTTTAGTGTATCACCCAAAGGTAGTGGAATTCGAATGCACTTCTCGAAGCAAATGATTTCCGCGTAGTGTTTGGCTAACCAATCCATGCCAATAATGATGTCGAAACTCCCCAGTTGCATAGGAATAAGGTCAATAGGAAATTCGTGCCTATTAAGGCTCAAGATACAATCACGTATGATGACGTCAACAACGATAGATTTTCCATCAGTGACTTCGACCGTAAAGGATTTTTCTAGTTTAAACGCGGCTTAGCAAGGGTAGGTTCAAATTCTAAGGACACAAAACTCTTATCCGCTCCCGAATCAAATAGTACAGACGCATAGCAATTATTTACAAGATACATACCTACTCAGATATAGAGCTATCATTGGTACATGGAAAGCAAAGTAGGAATTTTATTCACCAAAAGATCGAGTAACGGAAAAGAATGACGTACCATTCACCACATCGTTATTTGCTTGCGCTTGATTTGCATTGATGTTGAAAGCCCGTCCTCGAGCTGGTGGAACATTCCATGCAAGACAAGGGCATTGTAGACGAAAATGACCAGTTTCACCACAATTGTAGCAAGCTCGGTTAGCGACCATAGCAGCGTTGTTGGGTGCACGATGACATGTAGCCACCAAATTCCCATATTTCCCACAGAGTGAGCAAATTCGGCATGGATTAATGCCCGCATGATGATACTTGTAGTATTGCACATCGGATGTGGACCAGTATAAGCTCTAGCAATAGGGGCTTGGTTTGCAATGGCAGCTTGTTTTTGTGGGGCATTGGGTGCTGTCACAGCAAAGTTACGAGCAGGGGTAAACTTACGCTTCTTACCTTTAAATGAGGATTCAGCCTTCACCTCCTTCGTCGACTCAGGAGTCACCTTTGCAGCTGGTTTTGCACCCTTCACCATCAAAGTGCCAGCCCTTATGTGGTTCTCGGTGAGCTGTGTGGTGATGTTGATTGCTTCTTCCAGGGTCGTGGGTCTACTCCCCACAACAGCATCTTGAATTTGTGGTGGTACCCCTTTGATAAACTTTTCAATGTTATGGGGTTCAGTATCCACCATATGCGGTAAAAGCATACTCAATTCATGATGCCGAGTGGAGTAAGCCAAGTGGTTGCCACTATCTTGCTTGAGGTTCCAAAATTCTTCCTCTAGCTTTTGCAATTCACTCCTTGGACAAAACTTTTGGATCATGACATTCTTGAATTCTTCCCAAGTGAGTGCCAAGGCCACTTCCGTACCTTGATTTCTCTTTTCACTATTCCACCAAGTAAGTGCCCGTTGTTGAAGGACACTCACAGCATAACGAACCATGAGCTCTTCGGGACACTCACTATTAGTGAAAGTGTTCTCCATGCTTTTGAACCACTCGAGAAGTCCAGTGGCTCCCTCCTTCCTACTAAAACTAGTGGGTTTGCAAGAATTAATGTGCTTGAAAGTACAGGTTCGGTGATTCCCTCCTTGGTTATTGTTGTTTTCACCTTGGCCATTGTTATCACCCCCACCATTGTTCCCATTCACATTTTTACTATTGTTAGCCAGTAGGGTGCTACTTAATTCGGCGACCATGTTTGGAAGAACAACAGCCATTTGTCGGGCAATCATAGCAGCAAGTTTTCGGTCGGAGCTACCATGCTTTCCATGATGACGAGACATTCTAAAAAGAAAAATAGAGCAGATATTAGAGTTTTGGAGATAAAACCAGTTCAATTAGACATGAATCTTTGAAATTTACAAACGTATACAGGACGGTTCCATTTGGTAACACACAGCCAATAGGAACGTTGACACGTCAAGGTGACTTAATTCCAATTTACCTTGGGGAACATGTGTATGTTGACCATAGTTTATCACTCATCCCGGAAATCCCCATGTAAGCATAACAGTTCCCGCAGTGGGATTTATACTAAATGCTTACCTTAGCCCGAGGGCTTTTTGCCAGGAAATCCATTATACAGGTGTTTATGTGTCACACACTTCCTTATAGGCTATTAGAATTAAAACCTCGATGAGATTTTCAAGATTTAGACATAGTGTCTAAAGAATTCTATCCACTTGATATGATGCTTAAGATTCCACACGTAGTCAAGAATAAGTTTTAGAGAAGAGACTAAGCGTGATGGAACTAAGAGCAGATGAGGAGGATTAGAAAGTTGGGGGGGCATACAAGATTAGGGATTTCGTCATTCAAGTCGAACACCTAAGGCACAATTTGCTAAGTAAAGTCAAATAGCACATAAGGGGTTCATCATGTAGCATGGAACATCATGTGATAAGCATATACGTAGACTTACAAGATTATAATGAATATTCATGAAAAGGGTCCCTACATTAACCATAGTCTAGGTCACCATTTCTAATAACCTAAATCCCTATAGTTACGGGCGCTGATACCAATCTGTCACACCCCAACCTTAACGGCGGATACGATGAGATGTGAGGGTTAAGATTGTTCATGCCACACAACACTAATTCAAAGTGTAAGTATTATGAAATACCAAATTCATGGCATACATAATTATAAATAATAAGTCTCAAAACAATCAACATAACATAAGTTTGATTTGGCATCAAGTAACAAAATATGCCCTTTTATTATTCTCTAGGTCCAATCTTAGATGTTTACAAGCTTCAAGAGTAATACTAAGCAGGATCATTACCTGAAACATGTTAAAAATACGGTCAACATATAATGTTGGTGAGTTTCCATAGGTTGAACATACATAAATAAATAAACATTAAGATGGCAATTCATTTCATAGGTTAAAGGATAATGCAAGTATGAATGGATAAACAAATGTAACAATCAAACCTTGACAAATATGGCCACAACAAAATTATACGATTAGCTAACTATACTTGGTTCCAATGGTGATCAAGAATACGTCACCAGGAGCCGGCAATAACCTCGGCTTTAGCACCAAATAGGTTTGTCAGGCCCATAGATCTATGACATCACTAGGCTAGCAATAGTTAAAGATTGTATTTTACAAGTGTTGATCACATAATAGTTACAAGAATCCAAATAACCATGACAAAATATAAAATGAATTACAATAGTATAAATGTCTTTACAAGTGTGCTTTTAATAAGGTTAACATGTTTCACCCCAAATGTGTGAAATAATATAAAATGGGGTATGAAAAACTCACATGATATAAGGCGTGCAAGGAAAAATAAGAATAAGGTAATTCCAACGATGTCTTCACCATTGGCCTAAAATGTACGTTCCAAGATTTAGAATTTAATTACAAGGGTCAAAAGATGATACACGAAGGCTAGATTTCCAATTGTAGTCGGGGTTCTTGGTTTAGAAATTTGATAATGTATATATACATTCTTATTATTTGGCTTTATTAGTGGGAACGTAACGATATGATTTAACTAAAAATTTAGAGGCTTATTAATAATAAGATAAACACTTTTTATACAAGAGAACATTTAAAATAAAAAAAAAAACAGATTTAAAAAAAATATATAGCAGGGGCTCCGGTTCGAACTCAGGCCCTCTACCTATCACTCATATGCGTTAACCGGTGGGCCAAGCCCTAACTGATGTCTTGAAACACAAAACAAATGTTATAAGCTATTTCAGAAAATTTCCCCCAAATCCACTAAGAACCCTAACTTCAAAATCGATTCAATTAAGCTTGAATTCGTAGCCGATAATGGAATTAACCATGGGGCTTTTGTCCCTCATGTAAAACCGAATGTAACACCCAGTTGAATTACCTGATTTGATTGTGGACTCGATGTATACGACTCACGCTAGTGTCGCAACGGTTGTTGGATCAAATTGTGATGTGTGTGTGTGTTTCGGTAAAATTAACAGTGCAGAGAGCTTAAGAAAGTCGATTTGAAGTTTTCCCCTCTGTTTATATACCTCAATGACAACTGATTCGAGTCTAATAAGATTAATTTACAATCGGAGGTTACGGGTGAACGTTGATTGGGTTAAAGGCTGTTATAAATGCAATTAATCATACTAGTAACTTCTATATGATTAGATGAATGTTTGTACATGTTTAATTGCATTGATAACATAGTTTAAAGGGTTGAAACGGTTTTGTTTCATGAAGCTTTCGGTTACAGGTTCACATGCTAATCAAACCGAGATTAAAATCAAATTAATGTTCATATGTGGGTTCGAAACAGTTCCACGGTTCGAATGACTCGATTTGGTGTCTTAAAACTTAAGTTTTGGGATTGGCCGGAGCTCGGCCGGAGCAGTGGCCGGAAAAACGGGGGGGGGGGGGGGGGGGGGGTTGGGTTTGGTTTTAATATTTTACCTTTTGGTCAGTTGGTAAGTTATTATTTTATGCCCAAAGTTATTTAAATACAAGTTTTCTAAATTTTAAATAAATTAATTTTTATTATTCTTATTTATTTTGTATGTTACCAAATATTAGGATTATTATTATTATCATTATTACTATTTTTATTATTATCATTATTATTATTTTTATATTTATCATTATTATTATTTTTATTATTTCTGTTTTATTTTTAACTTGATTATTTAAAAACGAACCAAGTTATAAAAATACTAATAAAATCAAGATTGTTACAATTACAAATAAGCCCTTGTATTTGTATTAATAACCCCATAACACATGCAAGAGATAACGGAAATTAACAAATAATTAACAAGAAAAAAATACGAAAGGTCACAAAATAGATCCTTTGTTTGATCTGAATTGATTGCTAAATATATTACAATGTGAAAGCCCCTCAATCAATGGCTCATTCGAGCTCCCCGAAACCTAAATGTCACTAATCTATATATAGTGATAATTGCAGGACCGTGTAAGGGTACTTAGCACTTAGTTTCACACTGAGGAGAGATCTTAGATCACTTAACAATTCAAATAGGGAACTGGTAACTAGAGACAGATGATACTAGGAACACAAGTAAAGTAAAAAGACAGAACTAAGAGCAACACAAGAACACAAGATTTGTTTTCAAGGATGTTGTATATAGATCTCAAGTTCTTTTACAAGTGTTACAAAGCATATCAAAATTACAAGGACCTGAGACACTTTTATACTACAACCTACAACCGTCACTTACATGTAAAGACAGTTGGGATTTGACTAATCTAGACAACAAGATCAATCTACAGTCAAAAGGCAGATTGCCTTTTGACTAGTGACTATGACATGCCATAGCTCACTGACTTTTTCTACTACAAAAAGTCTACAGGAACAAGTAAGGTAAGTTACAGACAAAGACAATTCCTACTTTTTGATAAAGCATGGAAGTTTCACCAACTTGTGTAAAGTAGGTGAACCACCAGAGCAGGCAGCAGAAAGTGTGTCAGCTTTATCAAAAGTTGATTCAGAGAAAGCATATTTTCTCTGTCCTCTAAAGAAATCAGTCTTCACAGCTTCAGAAGACTTTGTCTCTAAAGCTTCGGAAGATTTCATCTTTGGCTTCAGAAGATGCTGGTCTTTGGCTTCGGAAGATTTCACACTTAGAATATTTTTCTGTGTGAGTCTGAAACTTCTGAAGTAACTCCTTCTGAACTGTTAGCTTCAGAAGATCTTACACTTATACACATTTGAGAGTGTAAGACTTCCAAAGCTAGTTCATCTTTGTTCCTTAGTGCATGCATGGAAGACTTGGTTATTCTGGCTTGTTGGTTGCATCAGCCTCATAATCTTCAGATGATCTTACAAACTCCCCCTAGGCTGATGGTACCAAACAGAGAAGTTCTTCAGATTTTGATAGTCCATATTAGGATCCTCAGCATACCTTTCTTCATCATTAGATCTGGATCCTTTAGACTAACATAGAACCTTCTCATGTCAAAGAGATCATGCAGAGGAAGATTAAGCATGTCTTCTGAGGAATAGACATGCATGCCTTCCTCATCTCTTATGACATACCATCTATCTTGATCTTCATTATAAGACCATGACATAATTTGTCTTCCAACAGCAAGAGGCTCTACTATGATTGGAGTTTGTTGAGAGACCTCTTCATGCACTCCCTCAGGATGCTCTGACTCATCCTGAGGTTGGGAGATGGATGCCTTTCTTCTTTTTCTCTTTGAGGTTGACCTTTTGGCCATCCTTTTTCTTCTCCCTGATGATTTTAACTGAGGGGACTAGTCTTGAGTACCAGGTTATTCAGTTGAGTCCTCCTTAGTTGGGATCTCCTTTCTCACAGGTTCAGAAAGAGAGAGAGGAGGACCCTTGCTATGGATCAGAAGATGAAGTTGGCTGAGATGCAGCTCCAGGTTCAGGTTGTGTTGTCTCGGTGGGTTCAACCTTCACCTCAACTTCAGGTTGAGCTGGACTTGGTGGAGAATGCAAGTCCACCAGCTCTCCCTTCTTTATCTTCTGCTTGATTACCCTGATATGCTCATCCATTGTGGATAGAGACATAGGGCCAAGCCTTCTTCCGGAGAATCCATACAGCTTCAAAAAGCTCATCATCCTTTGTCTGTCAGCAGACTTCTTTTGGCTTTTGTTGATGATGGCCCTTGACTTTGCAGCTTCTTCCCTTAATCTTTTCTTTTCAGCTTGTTTTTCTCTTTTAGCTTTTTCTTCCATCTGCTTATTGTATTCAAACAATATGTACTCAAATGGTAAGGGAAGAAGTTCATTTGCCTGATAGAGACCTACGGCACTCAGGTAGCTGATCATCTTTAGTCTTTCTTCTTCAGTTGCTACCTGAGGTTGTTCAGTGACCACAGTCTCTGGCTCGGGACTTTCTTGAACTAGGGAGAGGACAGGAATGTTCTTGTAGAGTCTTTTCAGCCTCATTTCTTCCTTCTGCTTTAGGAGCAATGCTGCATCCTCTGCTTCCTTCCTCTCCTTTGACAACTCTGTGTCAGCCAGTTCATTCAATTCATCTAAGGGGAGAGAGATGAGTTCATCAACATTATAGTTTCTGGTTCCCAAGTAGTTTAGCCTGGCTGCCCTTAACTCATCTTCCTGAGTATTTTGCCTGGGGGCAGCCCTGATTGTAGCTTCCATAAACCCTAGGAAACCACTTGAACTCTCTCCCCTCAACTTCCTCTTCCTCTCTCTCTTTTCCTCCTCAATCTCCTCAGGAGACATTTTCCATTTACCTTTATCATCCACAGGCTTTGGTGACTCAAGCTGGAGAGAGCTTTGGCCTTCATTACTTGGTTTAGCTGTCAAGCTCTGGCCAGAGAGAGGTTGTGAAACACCATCACCAGCTGGTGTTTCACTGAAGGTAATGGGTGCAGAGGGAGATCCTGTCTCAAGGGTCACAGGTTCAACCTCTAGGCCTTCAGTCAGGGTTTTCCCTTCGAAGCTAATCTCCGGGTCTACCTTAACTTCCAGTTAACCAAAGATCTCACCTGCTAGCCTTTGTCTATATAATTTTGATCTCAATTTAAACTCCTCTAGCACCCTGTCTTGGATTCTTTCTGCCAATTTTACTGCTTGTCTATTATTGCTTGGGTTGACAAGTGGCAGATCTACCAAGTTGGTGATCACATAGAAACTCAGGTGTGAAAAGTTAAGATCTTCTAGTTGACCCTGAGCTCTAGAGATCACAAGAGCTCTCCTATTACTGTCATACCCCCAACCCCAGATTGGGTTCTCAGAAGGGGCATATATTGCTTTTGGTATTCCCACCTCAAACAGTTGTTGAATGAGCAAATGTAGATCATTATCTAGAGGAGATTGCTGAGTATGAACATCTGCAAGAGAGGATGGTGATTCCTCTATGTCCATACTCTGGGAAGAACTCACAGGTTCTGTGATTGTTAGAATTTCCTCCCCCTTTTTGGTAGCATCTCCCTCTTGCATAGGTGAGCTGGGAGATTGATACATAACATCCACAGGTTCTTATGGACCTAGATGAGTTGTACTCATTGGTCTCTCAGCCAACTTGCCCTTGAGATCGATGATCTCAAGTTGCTGGTCATTGACCCTCTTCTGTAAGATAGTCACCTGAGATTCCAGGTGAGCTATCTTTGAAACAAAATAGGTGCAAAGATATGACAGTTTGTGCACCTTTTGTTACAGACTCCCCTCATCTTCAGATGAAGAATCATTGGGGGATGAGAGAATTGGATCTAAGTCTTCTTCTTCACCACCAGTATAGGTTTCTTGGCTGCTAGATTTCCCCTGCCTAATGATAACTTCCAGAGAAGTGTCAAGAGGTTGGGTTGCCATGGTAGAGGTCCTAGTGATGTTATCACTTACAAAAGTGATAGCCTCTGCCATATGGATTTCTTGAATAAGTTCAGGACTATCCACCTCAGTAGGGGGTTGCTGATGTGGGCTAGAGATAGGGGAAGCAGGAGTACTCATCTCTTCTTGAGTTTGGAAGAGAGGAGAGACTCATGGTACTCACCGAAGCCCAAATCTTCATCAGAATAGAAGTCAAGGCTGGGAATGGGGCTGTTTAGATCAAGATGTTGGGGATGGTAGCTTTCCCCAGAAGGTTGATCACTAGAGTGTTGAGACTCAAAGTGATGGCTTAAGGCTGTTTGTGGGGTTGTGAGCTCATCAGGCTGAGCATGAGGAACCTCAACACTGATTAGTTGAAAGATGGGAGTGGTCTGCTCCTCAGGGGAAGTGGGAGCTCGAGATTCCACTTCCTCCTGTATAGGTTCTGATATGGGGGCCTGCACATGCTCAGTAGCAAGTGCAGGGGTTCGTTGGGATTTTCTTTTATAGGTGATGGTGATGGTAGGTTGTGTTTGAGGTGGTTGAGAGGTGAAGGGTGTTGGTTCAACACTAGATGGTGCTACTAGGTTTTCACCTTGAGCAAGGAGCTTAAACATTTTTGGGACAAGGGTTGTTTCTACCCTAGAGAAGCCAACAGTTGGCTTCTTAAAGATTTTGAAGATGCCGGGCCTTATTTTTCCTATTTTAAGAATATTACCTGTTCCCCTCAACTGTGGTCCCAACTCATAGTTGAGAATGTGTTGAACATACCTAGGGAACATGTAATACTCTAAGGAGTCCAAGTTTGCAAGTAAATTAGTATATACAAACTAAGAGTACCTGAACTTGACCCCTTGTACAATCCCATGGACTATAAAGGAGAGGTCTTCTGGAACTTGATCCCATCCTCCATGCTTGTTAGAAAGGCTATGAATGACGACATGGAGGAGGTATTTCCATTGAGATGAGACCTTCCCCTTCCTAAAGGTTTTGACTGAGAAGTCACCTTCATAGCCCATCTACTAAAAGGAATGGTTGACAACAGATTTAGGAAAGGACAGCTCACCTGCTTCATCATCCAGCTGCAAATGGGTGTTTATGATGGCCGGAGTGATGAAAACTGTCATCCCCTATACTGTAGCAGACAGTGCCTTCTCCCCGTCCATGGTGACCTCTTGACAAGTCCTCCAGAACTCAAGTAACTGATCCTCATAGAAAGGAGGATCAATTGTAAGGGAGGTGAAGTAGTGCAATGAAGAAAGGTACCTACACATATCTGAGAAGCTTGGATCCTTCTCAAAGTGTAACAGGGCAACCTGATTGTGTTGCCTGTGTAGGTGCATGGAAAAATCAGGGTCGTTACGGCGATCAATGTTGGCCATTTGAGGAAGCTTTTACAGTGAAGAAAGGAAGAAGAATATGAAATTTGGGGGTAATTTTAGGGTAAGGATCAGTGAGTGTAGAGAGACGAAATAGTACCGTTTGGAAGATATATGTTGTCGATTTGAGAGAAAGTTATGACCTAACTTTGAAATCCGCAAGTAGGTCCTACTTCTGAAAAAGTGCGCCCAAAAAGTTAGTTTTCTTGGAAGTTGTAAGACTTCCGAAGGCAATTTTGGCTTCGTATGCTTTGTAGCAAAGCTTCCGAAGGAAAGTTTTGCTTTGGAAGATTTTTCAAAGAATTTTGAAAATTTGGCTTTGGAAGAAGTGAACAAGTCTTCCGAGACTTAGTTGCTTTCGAAAGATATTTGTTCTTTGAATACATTTAAGTGCTTATATACAAATTTAAGCTTCAGAAGATACACCAAGAATTTCTTCCGAAGGTAAATCTTAGATAAGCTGTTAAATGATTTAAAGACATAAATTTCTTTCGAAGGCAATTTGAGTTCTTCCGAAGGCATATTTTCACAAATCTGAGGAATATCAGTTAAAAGTTAGTTTTCTTCCAAAGAGAACTGCGCTTATGAGATGATCTAATAGACAACTTAGGACACACAATTTTAGGAAATTAAGTTGATTAAGTTATTAAAGAAAATCTATTCAAAGTTAATCATTCTAATAGCTGATACAAGATATTTAAATCTCTGTTCATCAAATGCCTTTGTGAATAGATCAGCATATTGTTCATTTGTGTTAACTTTGATTAGTTTGATCAATCCTTTTTCAAAATTATCCCTAATCAGATGATACCTGATGTTGATGTGTTTGGTCCTTGAGTGCTGCATAGGATTTTTTGTAATGGAGATGGCATTGTTGTTGTCTATGCGGATGGGAGTCTCCTTGAAGTTGAACCCATAGTCTAGCATTTGATTCTAAATCCAAATCACTTGAGTATAGCAGCTTGCAGTAGCAATGTATTCAGCTTCAGCCGTTGATGCAGACACACAGGATTGCTTCTTGCATTGTCAAGAGACTATCCTTCCACCAAGGAATTGACATCCCCCAGATGTGGACTTTGCAGTCATGTTGCAGCCACCATAATCACTATCTGTATAAGCATATAGATTAACGTCTGAATTTCTTTGGATACCAAAGGTCTAGATTTAGAGCACCTTTGAGGTATCTGAGAATCCTTTTGACAGTGATTAGGTATGACATCTTGGGGTTGGCTTGATATCTTGCACATATACATATGGAAAACATAATATCAGGCCTGCTAGCAGTAAGGTACATAAGTGACCCTATCATAGCCCTATAAAGATGTTCATCAACACACTCCCCCTCAAGATCAGGACCAAGGGAGTGGTTTTTGGCTATAGGTGTCTTTGCAACCTTACAGTCAATCATCTTGAATCTTGTAAGTATGTCCTGTACATACTTTGACTGACTAATGAAGATGCCATATTCAACCTGCTTCACTTGAATTCCTAGAAAGAAACTGAGTTCCCCCATGACACTTATTTCAAATCTATTCTTTATCAGCATCTCAAAGTCTTTGCAAAGCTTTAGATTAGTTGAACCAAAAATGATGTCATCGATATATATTTGAACTAGCAGTGTGTCATTCCCTGTTTCTTTGATGAAGAGAGTCCCATAAATAGTA
The DNA here is from genome assembly GCA_025506505.1 of Flaveria sonorensis. Taxonomy (NCBI): domain Eukaryota; kingdom Viridiplantae; phylum Streptophyta; class Magnoliopsida; order Asterales; family Asteraceae; genus Flaveria; species Flaveria sonorensis. The sequence goes on from CM046434.1 coordinate 41,562,592, forward strand.
CCTTTTTTGTATCCATAATGACTGAGGTATGTTGATAGAGTCTCATACCACTTTTTTGGAGCTTGATGCAGTTCATATAGAGCTTTATCAAGCTTGCAGACATAATCAGGATGATCTGGGTCTGCAAAGCCAGGTGGTTGTTTGATATAAACTTCTTCATCAATTACCCCATAGAGAAAAGCACATTTCATATCAAGCTGGTAGACCTTGAAATCCTTGGATGCAACATAAGCCAGGAATATTCTTACAGCTTCAAGTCTTGCAACTGGAGCAAAAACATCAGTGTAATCAATCCTTTCTTTTTGAGTGTATCCTTGGACAACCAGTTTAGCCTTGTTCTTGATGATAATCCCTCTATCATCCTTCTTTTTCTTGAAAACCCATTTGGTACCTATGACAGTCTTCCCTTGAGGATGAGGGCATAAGTTCCACACCTTCTGTCTTCTGATTTGAAGCAGCTTATCTTGTATAGCTTCAATCCAGCTTCCATCCTTCAAGACCTTATCAACTTTCTTCAGCTCTATCTAGGATAAGAAACAAGAGTGTTGACAAACATGGCTGTCATGAGTTTGTCCTCTTGTTCTTACCCCTGAGTCAACATTTCCAATGATGTTTATGGTGGGATGTGACTTGTGGATTCGAAGTTGAGGGATCACAACAAGTTGGTTGGACAGATCTAAATTAGAGAAATTTTGATTTGGCAATGAGATGTCTCCCACCACATCAGCACACTTATCAAGAGAAACTTGATCCAATGAGTAAGTGATATCATTCATGTTATCTTCAATGGAGTGGTTATTAGTATCAAGAAATTCTTGCCCACTGTCACCACCTCTAGTTCCTCCTGCATTAGAAGTTCCTTCTCCTGAATTCTGAGCCTCTGAGCTAGAAGTTGAAGGCAATTTAGTTGAATCAATAGTATTTGTCATACTTGTGCTGATAGGAGCCTCAATTATAGGGTTAGTCACCACTGGAGCTGAAGTAGTTTTCTTGGTTGGTCTTCTCAGCTCAAATCTTGGATCAGGATCTTCTGTTGATCTGTTATCTGTAGATCCTGAAACATTCTCACAAGACTTGTTAAAACAGTTGGTAACTAAATCAAGATCAAACAGCCAATCCGGACCAGAACCTTTCACACAGGGTTTGTGTTCATTGAATGTCACATTGGCTGACTCCTCAATGATTCTAGTTCTGAGATTGTATACTCTATAAGCCTTAGCTTGAGAAGAGTATCCAACAAAGTGTCCATCATCTGATTTCTCAGCAAACTTGGCCATTTGATCTTTGGTATTCAAGATGGTTCTAGGACATCCAAATGTTCTGAGAAAACCAATGAATGGTCTCCTTTTGTGCCACAGTTCATAAGGAGTCTTACCATGTGTCTTAACCACTAAAACTCTGTTCTGCACATAGCAAGCTGTGCTGACAGCCTCTGCCTAGAAGGTGATAGGCAGTTTAGAGTCAAACAACATGGTTCGAGTAGCTTCAATAAGTGTCATGTTTCTCCTCTCAGCAATACCATTTTGCTAAGGAGTCCTGGGAGCACTATATTGTCTTGAAATACCTTTTTCATCACAAAATGTATCAAGGATTTGGTTTTTAAGTTCATTTCCTTGATCACATCTTATGATCTTGACCTTGTGATCAGATTGATTCTCAATTTTCAGAATGAAGTTCTTTAAGATTTCAGGGGTTTCATCCTTAGTTCTAAGGAAAAACACCCAAGTGAATCTTGTGAAATCATCTATGATCACTAGACAATAAGACGTCCTTCCTAGACTCATTACACTAGTGGGGCCAAACACATCCATATGTAACAAGTGTAGGGGAGTAGTGATAGAGTTCATTTCCTTTGGCTTGTGAGACACTTTATGTTGCTTCCCTTTCAGGCATGCAACACAGTGGTCATCACTTGTAAACTCTTTCTTTGGCATTCCAGTTACCAAATCATTCTTAATTAATTTCTTCATGTTTTTAAAGTTTATATGGCATATTCTTTTATGCCAAAGGAAAGACTCATCACTATTTGCTTTAGACAGAAAGCAAGAAACTTCTCCAGAGGGAGATGTTTCCTGCAGATCCATCTTGTACATGTTCCCTCTCCTGGGGGCTCTGAGAAAAATATGCTCTTGAGGAATGTCAACCTCGGGCTTGAGAATAATGCATTCATGCTTAGTAAAGAGCATGTGATGTTTTTGGTCACAAAAATGGGACACACTCAAAAGATTGTATCCAAGCTCCTTGACAAAGTTTACGTTATCAATGCTGAGCTTACCATTTGTAACCTTGCCCCTGCCAGTAATGTATCCTCCTGCATCTCCTCCAAAAGCAACTGGTCCTCCATCAAATCTTTCAAAGTTTTGAAGTAAGGACTCATTGCCTGTCATGTATCTGGAGCAACCACTATCAATGATCCACACATTTTTGTTTGCCTTTGGTTGTCCCTGTACAAAAAAGAGATGATTTAGTTACATTTGGAAACCCAAGCCTCATTGGTCTTCGGCTTATTAAAATGAGTTGAAGGCAATGAAACAGTAAGTGATCCAATGTTCAGGCTTTAAGGATCATTTGCTGTTGCTGATGAAGAGTCTTCAGTCATACGGTCTTCCTTTATCTTCCACACCACCTTTGGAAAATTTGGCTTGACCTTCAAGGCTTCGGAAGCTTTTACAGCTTTGGAAGATTTGGAGACTGGACCTTCGGAAGATCTTGCTTTCACTGCAGCAAGTTTTAGTACTTCGGAAGCATTCCTTTCTTCCGAGACCAAATTTTCTTCCGAAGGAAATTTTTCATTTGCCTTCTTCTTCATTTTAGAGCTTCCGAATCCTTCTTCTTCCCAGAAGCCATTTCTTTGACCATGTGGATTGTAATTTTAGGATTGTAGATGCAATCCTTAGCCAGATAAGAAGTACTACCACACATGATGCAATCCATTTGCTTCCTTCTGGGAGTCTTCTTCTAAGAGTAAGACTGAACTTGAACACTTTCTTTCTCCAGCTTCTTCTTTACAGATGATGCAGTAATTTTCTTAGGGAGAGAATTGCTCTTGGAAGAGGATGGTTCAGACTGTGTAGCAGTGGTACACAGCAGTTCAGCCTTCTCTTTGCTGGAATGAGTTGGAATTGTACTAAAACTCTTAGTACTAGAGTTTGTAGTTGATTCCTTAGACTTTACCACTTCAAACCTTGCAGAGATGAACACTTGTTTCTACATGGAGTCAAAAATGGCCTTGATCTCTTGAGCCTTCTTTGATATTCTCTTTGCTCTTCTGATCAAGTTCTTCCTCTTTGTCTTTGTCATACCAGCCTTCTTACTCTCCTCAGGAGCATGGTGACCCTTTTTGGATTGACTCTTTTCACTCATTTCAGAATCATCCCTTACCATCTCCTCTTCATCCTCTTCAACCTCTTCAACCCTAGGGTCTATGAGGGGAAGCTCATCTTCATCAGTTCCACACCTTGGAGATCTTACGGATAATAGAGTGTGTGGAGGAGCTATCTCACAAGATCCTAGTCCCTGCATATTCTGATAACAAACTTTTGCATGCAGAGATAAGGATATTATGTTCTTGAAGGTCTTTTCTTCAAGAACACATTTTTCTGCCTGGCATTCTATCAACTTAGTAACAAGATCTTTTATTTGAGTCTTGTAGTTTGTTTGCTCATGTTTAAGAGTTGAAATTGTTTTCTCTAGATCTTCTATTTTAAGCTTATAATCATTTTCAGCTCTCTTAAAATCAGCTTTTAAAATGTTTAAAGACTCAATATGAGATATCATTTCTAAGTTGTAGGACCTGTATCTGTTTACTTTAGCAATACATTCAGGAGAGCAAAGATGTTCTAATACCTTGGCTTCATCATGGTCAACCACGAGTGCTTGATTTGGAGAAGCATCTTCAGCTTGGAAGCTCCAGTCAAAGCCTCCTTCTTCAACAGCAACTACAGCTTGCTATCTTGGCTTCTTATTATGGTGCCCTCTTTCAGTGTAGTTTGGCCTGGATGATGCTTGGCCACCATTTGACTTAGGTGCCTTGCATTCTCTAGCAAAGTGTCCCATCTGGTTACAGTTGTAACACTTTACTTTGCTTTTGTCCAGCCCAAACTTGCCACTGCTGCATTGCTAGGAAACCTTCTCCTAGTCCTCTTGTAGAACTTCTGGGCTCTGTGAGTGAGAAGAGCCATCTGCTGGACTATTTCCATATATTCCATATCATTTGGATGGATACAGTCCAGGTCTTCAAGAGTGAAGAGAAAGTTACCTGAACTTTCATTAGTAGAGACAAAGGTTTGAGAGGAACTTATCTCTTGGAAGGGACTTCCTTGGTTGTAGCTCTCTCTGGGTGTCTCTGGGAAGGTGATGAAAGGACCCTTTTATGAAGTTTCAGGGTAGCAGATTAGATGATGTTGTGGTCCTCTGCTATCCCTTTCACCCACATGAAGGGCTGAACTCTGGTGAGTATTGGAGTTACCAGATGAATTTTGCATGTTCATCTCCATCTGGTATCCACCGAGGATCCCATAAAACTCAGTGAGAGTAAGGGTCTTGAGGTTTTTAGTCCTCTTAATGACCACACAGTAATGTGTCGATTGTCTGGGAAGAGAGGACATGAACTTCATAACAATATCCCTATTCTTAATAGTTACTCCAACATCAGCCAGAGTATCCACAATCTCAACATAACTAAAGTATTGTTGAGTCATGGTTTCACCTGTCTTGAAGGTGAAGTTTTCAAACTGCTACTTCAGGAGGTCCTTCTTGTTTTCCTTGGCTTCATTGGACCCCTCATACATCAGTTTCAGTGCATCCCATAGCTGTTTAGCAGTCTTGCACTTCTTGAAACCTCTGTAGATGGAGTTTGGAAGAGCAGTCTGGAGGGCTGTCATGGCTTTCTGATCAATATCAATCCTTTTCCAGTCTTCATCAAAAAGTTAGCCCTCTCCTTTGGTATCATGCCACCACCAGTAGCAGCTGAAGAGGTGCATGGTACATGTGGTCCATTGACAACAGACTCCCATATCCTGGAATCTTGAGACTTGATGAAGCCTTCCATCCTTTGGCACCAAGTGTCAAAATCCTCAGGAGTGATCAGTAGGGACTTTGTCATAGTTCCAGTTTCCATATCAGCCTTAGAGATAGCTGCCATTTAAAGAGTTAAGTGATGTGTGAAGCTAAGAGGATTAAAGATGGTGAGATCTTACAATCAAGAGCCTGGAATGCTCTGATACCAATTGCAGGACTGAGTAAGGCTACTTAGCACTTAGTTTCATACTAAGGAGAGATCTTAAATCACTTAACAATTCAAATAGGGAACTGGTAACTAGAGACAGATGATACTAGAACACAAGTAAATTAAAGAGACAGAACTAAGAGCAACACAAGAACACAAGATTTGTTTTCAAGGATGTTGTATATAGATCTCAAGTTCTTTTATAAGTGTTACAAAGCATATCAAAATTACTAGGACCTGAGACACTTATATACTACAACCTACAACCGTCACTTACATGTAAAGACAGTTGGGATTTGACTAATCTAGACAACAAGATCAATCTACAGTCAAAAGGTAGATTGCCTTTTGACTAGTGACTATGACATGCCATAGCTCACTGACTTTTCCTACTACAAAAAGTCTACAGGAACAAGTAAGGTAAGTTACAGACAAAGACCATTCTTACTTTTTGATAAAGCATGGAAGTTTCACCAACTTGTGTAAAGTAGGTGAACCACCAGAGCAGGCAGCAGAAAGTGTGTCAGCTTTATCAAAAGTTGATTCAGAGAAAGCATATTTTTTCTGTCCTCTAAAGAAATCAGTCTTCACAGCTTCAGAAGACTTTGTCTCTGAAGCTTTGGAAGATTTCATCTTTGGCTTCGGAAGATGCTGGTCGTTGGCTTCGGAAGATTTCACACTTAGAATATTTTTCTGTTTGAGTGTGAAACTTACGAAGTAACTCCTTCTGAACTGTTAGCTTCGGAAGTTCTTACACTTAGACACATTTGAGAGTGTAAGACTTCCAAAGCTAGTTCATCTTTGTTCCTTAGTGCATGCATGGAAGACTTGGTTGTTCTGGCTTGTTGGTTGCATCAGCCTCATAATCTTTAGATGATCTTACAATAATATTCACTAATGAAATAAGCCCCTAGACTTAGACAATTAGAGAAATTACATATAAAACATAAAAATGACTTAAACATAAATAAATATATTTTGTTGACACAAAATATATTTATTAACAATTAACTCTAGTCATTTATATCTTCAACATCTTGTCTCGGTTCTTCGTTTCGAACGCGTCTGTTTGCCTTTTCCGATGACTTTGACAGTGACATTGACCATTGTTGACTTTAACTGTGTTGATAATATAGACTATCCTTATCAGACCCATCAATGATCATCTTTATTCCCCAACTCTCATAGATATTTGTCGTTCTCTTACCTATAAACTAGGATCCGTTGTCATAGACTATCTCAGCCAGGATTCCGAACCTTGTCAAGATATTCCTCTTGATGAAGGATACCACTTCTCTTTCAGTAACCTGAGCAAATGCCTCCACTTCAATCCACTGGGAGAAGTAATCTGTCATTGCTAGCATGAACACCTTTCCTCTTGGAGATTTTGGCAATTTTCCCACTATATCCATACTCCACTTCATGAAAGGCCATGGAGATAAAATAGGGTACATGGGCTCTATAGGTTGATGAAGAATGTTGCTATGCCTTTGACAAGAATCACATTTTTGTGCATATATCATGGCATCCTTTCTTATAGTAGGCCATTAGTATCCTGTCCGTAATACCTTTAAGAATAATGATCTGCCCCCAGCATGATTCCCACAGTCTCCTTCATGGATATCCTTGAGAACATTGGTTGTTTCGGGATCCTCCAAGCATCTTAAATATGGTCCCGCAAGAGATTTTTTATATAGCACATTATCATTGTATATCGGGATACCTAGATTCTGAAAGCCTTTGGGCTTTCATCCTTCGGGATATCCTTATTCTTTATGTATCTCATGATTAGTCAAGTCCAAGATTTGGTATCCTTGTTAGGATCCTGAAGTTCTTCATCCTCTGTGTTCATCACTTTTTGGTTATCTTCGCCAACATGCCCATCATCGTTTATAGCCGGTTCTAGGATAAGGGTGATAGGTATCTTTATCCTTTCTGGTATCCTAATAGTTGATCCAAGATATGCTAAAGCATCTGCCTCAGTATTATCCTCCTTGGGTACCTGTTCTATAGATAATATTTTGAAATATTTTGCTAATTTTTTAACAATTTGGAGATATTAAGCTAGCTTATCCCCTTTTACAGTGTATGATCCGTTACAATGGTTAGTTAATAATAAAGAATCGACATAGACAAGCAAGCATTTAATATTCATACTTTTAGCTAATTGCAATCCTGCTATAAGGGCTTCATTTTCTGATTCATTATTTATAGCTTAAAATTCGCACCTAATCACCTAGGTTAGTATGTCCCCCTATGGCGATTTTAGGATGATTCCTAGTCCTATTCCTTTTATATTAGATGCTCCATCAGTATATAATGTCCATATTTCGTTATTGGTCTCTAAATTTTGAACATCTAAGTCTACTTCCTGCTAGATATCCTGACTAAAATCAGCCACAAAATCAGCCAAGGCTTGGGATTTTATAGTAGTCCTAGGTTCAAATATTAGATCAAAACCTAGGTTCAAATATTAGATCAAAAGCATTAAGTTTGACTGACTACTTAACCATCCTACCAGACATTTTAGGTTTCCTAAGTACATTTTAATTGGATATTTGTCTTTATACATATCCTATGTGTTTCAATGTAATGTCTAAGTTTGGTAGTAGCCATAATCAAAGCTAAATTAGTTTTATAAATGAAAATACATGGTTTTAGCATCAAGTAGGCTTTTACTTTCATAGTATATAAGATGTTGATTCCCGTCATGATCCTTGACAAGGACAACACTTAAAGTGATTTAGGATACTGCTAGGTATAACGATAGTTGTCCTTCATCAATAGAGAAGCTGAGGCTAAATACTTCTTTAATGCTTGAAGAGCTTCTTCATGCTTTTGTCCCTAATCAAATTTTTTATTCTTTTTCAAGATATCATAGAATACTTTACATCTCTCCGAGGATTTTGATATGAATCTATTAAGAGCCGCAACTCTCCCAGTCAAGTTTTGAATATCCTTGACATTGGTTGGGGATTTTAGGATCATGATAGCCTTGATCTGTTCTGGGCTGGCCTCTATTCCTCTTTTTGTGACCATATATCCCAAAAGCTTTCCTGCCCCCACTCCAAAATGACTCTTGGCAGGAGTCAGCTTCATATTGAACTGGTCTAGGATATCGAAAGCTTCTTTAACATCCCGAAGATGATCCTCGACTCTCTTTGATTTGACCACCATATCATTAATGTAAACCTCCATGGTGTCCCCCAGCTTGTTTTTGAACATCTTGTTGACCAACCTTTTGTATGTGGCACCTGCATTCTTAAGACCAAAAGTCATGGCAATATAACAATAAATACATGTTGGAGTAATGAAAGTAGTATCTTCTTGATCTGAAGGATCCATTTGAATCTCCAAAAATCCTGAAGAGGCATCCATGAATGTCAGCATTTCATGGCCAACCGTGGCATCTTCCGTGGAATCGATGTGTAATAGTGGGAATGGATCTTTTGGACAAGATTTGTTGAGGTCAGTATAGTCCACACACACTCTCTATTTTCCATTCTTCTTCTGGACCACTATCTTATTTGCTAGCCATCTTGGGAACTTGACTTCCCTAATCATATTGGATTTTAGCAATCCTTCTACCTCTTCTTGGATGATTTGATTTCTTTCAGGTGCAAATTTCCTCCTCTTTTGATGAATTGGCCCGCATTATTCATCCAAACCAAGTTTATGAGTTATAATATCTTTGGAGACATGTCATGTCTTCATGTTTCCAGGAAAGCGTGCTTCGTCTCGTCTTCAGGAAGGAGATCATATCTTGCTCAATATCCTGAGGGATTTCCTTCCTATCAATACTTTTATCTCTAGATCTTCGAGATCTAAAGATATTTCTTTTACATCATGTTGGATATCTTATTCAATATTCTCCAACACATCCCGAAGCTTCTTCTGTAAATGCTATGTTCCCCTGTTTTGAGTTGATGCTTTCATAGAAGAGGTGTAGCAATCTTTGGCCTCTTGCTGATCACTTTCAATCTTGACCACCCCCAAGGTGTAGGGAGCTTTACACATTAGTGTTACGTTAAAGGGATAGCTTTCATCTCGTGGATCCAAGGCCTACTTAGAGTAATGTTATAACAAGACAAACAATCCATAGCACAAAATCTTTGCATAGAGTTAACTCCCTTTACATAGACTGGCAGTTTTATTTCTCCAATAGTGCTTTTAGTTTCACCACTAAATCCTACAAGGATTGAGGATTTCGAGGTGATTTCCATGTTAGGGATATTCATCTTCTTTAGAGTTTGTAACTGGATGATGTTAATGGAACTTCCTCCATCTATGAGTATCCTGCGCATAAAATGGTTAGCAATATATAAAGTTATAACTAACCCATCATGATAAGGGTCCTGCACATTATCCATATCATCGTCATCAAAGGATATTGTCTTCTCTTCGATTAAAGTAGCTTTGTTTTTGGCCTATCTTCTTTTTTTGATTTTTCCTCTTTTGCATGTCTTTTGGTAGCATAATAGGACGTGCCACATATATCAGATCCACCTGAAATAAAATAAACTACCGAAGCATCTGAGGGAGGAGATGTAACCCTCTTTGGATTCCTGTTAGTATCCTGAGACTTATCCTTCTTCTTCCCCAGCAACTCTTTCAGGTGCCCTTTGCTCAACAAGTAACTTATCTCATTGCATAGAGTAATGCAATCTTCAGTAAGATGAGCAAAGTCTTCATGAAATGCACATAATTTGGACTTGTCCTTCCAATAAGGATTCTTCTTGTTTTCTGAGGCCACCTAGCTTTTTCTCCAAGACCCTACATGGCATATATTAATTTGGAAGTAGATACAGAAAACAATAATCAGTTAGTTAGGATACTCCTCATCATCCTCGTTGTCATCGACGAAGTTTACTTTCTTGTTATCATTCCAGGAATACGGCTTGGAACGATAATATTTTGAAGAGGATTCCGACTTTCTATTGGGGTTCTCATATTTTGAGGATCCATCAATCCTTTGCTGGATCTTCCTGTCTTCCTCGAGCCTTATAAACCTCAAGGCCTTGTTTCTAACTTCATCCAGGTTCCTACAAGGATTCATCACAAGATCCTCATAAAAGGCAGAATCTTTCGGCAAGCCCATTTTGAAAGCTTGAACTGCCGTTGGCATGTCAAGGTTGGGGATATCCAAAGCTTCGTTGCTGAATATGTTGACATATTATATCAAGAATTCCCACGAGATTGCATCACCGTGTACAAATTAGTTGTCAATCTTTCAAATACTCTACTACAAGAAAACTTACTATTAAACATATTAATTAAATAAGAAAAAAGTGTAATAGAATAAGGAGGGAGATTAAGCAGCCATTTTAAGGTTGGCCCTGTTAATGTTGATCCAAATCCTTTGCATATGCAAGCTTCCTTCAAATGTACAGGGATGGGATTGATTTCCATCCTTTCCCTATACTGGGTAATATGCTCTTCAGGATCAGTTGAACCATCATAGAGTTCATGTTAGGAATCTAAAATCTTTTGGGATTTCAGCATCACAGATTGGTGGTGCAAGGCGGGCTATTCTATGACAAGGGTTGGATACTCCTGGTATGGGCTTTATCATCCTAATTATATTACACTTATGTAATGTAACAACCGGGTTTTAGGACCTACTCATCCACATTCAGCAGTTTCAGTCTTTTCATCATCCGCATTTGATACAGCGTTCATCCGCATTCAGCAGTTTAAGTCTTTTGTTCATCCGCATTAGCTACAGTTCATCTGCATTTGTTCTACCAGTATTTCTTTGGACACTTACAATATTTTATGAAGACTTTCATCCACATTAGTCATCCGCTGTGGATAATGGTTGTCCGCTATGAACACTTAGCATTTATGCTATCCACTGTATACTTTATTCATGAATTATGGACACTTAGGTTATTTCTAAAATTTTAGGTGTAGAATCTAAGTGATCTTAGAAAAATTAGAGTTATAAATTTAACTAATAAAATATGTGTATACATACACATCTTCGGCACACATACATGCATATATATTATTGCACTTAAAAACTTATAAGACTAAAATTTCCAACAATTTCACTACATAATAACTTATATATATATATATATATATATATATATATATATATATATATATATGTATATATATTAAACAAACACCCTCCTCTCATTCGGCTGCCCCCACCCACCATACACTCTTCTCCCTTGACTATTTCAAAACCACACCCACACTCAACCCCTCTCTTCTCCCCATACATGTAGACTTCCACTCTTCTCTCCATCTCTCTTTAGCTCTCGAAGCAGCCATCTCTCCCAAGAAATCCAGCACTCTCTTCTTCATTCCAACAAGATTTCAAAGATAACTTCATCAAAATTCGACCAAGACCCAAACAAAGCTAGAAGGCGAGCTAAAGTGAGTTTTCATGAAAGGTTCTTGAAAGAACAAGGTGTTCCAGCTCAAGCTCGTGAATCAACAGCCCTCAAACTCTACAAATCGTTCCAAAAGCACAAACTTCTGAAGTAAACCTATGGCCACGCCTTTCTCTTTAGGGAACACACGACTTTACATAATGTATATTTTAAAGAGTTTACGTGGACCTAGGTTTGGTGCACCCGATTTCACACCGAAAAACCCTCCTTTTTATGTGTTTTAGCACCAAAAACCCACCGGTTTCGAAACGCCCCTCCACCCATGTTATCATTCTGCTCAAAAAAATTTTATGAACATCTTAATAATCTAGGTTAAAAGTTAAAAAAGAGTTTGATGATGCCTAAGCTCAAACCATGATGACTACACATGTGTAAATATGGTATTTCACCCTTAAATGCAACATGTGGTGCTATGAATGCAAAAATCCATGAGCTAACTTTTATTCTAGTAGTTTGGTGATATTAATTGTATAAATTTCATGGTAGTTGTTGAATAGGTAAAAAGATATAGTATTATGGACTAAATAGATGAAACTAAGGACCCGAAAGGTAGTAAATTCTCAAAAATGGTCAAAACTTAAAAAGTTGCAAGTTTAAAAATTTCCAGGCCCTAAAATAAGTATCTTAGTGTTAAAAATCAAATTTGGTGAATTATTGGGTCAAGTAATGGAAAGAAAGCAAACTTTGGGGTAAAAATTATTAAGTTAGAAACCTGAAGGACCAAAGTGTAAATTTCGTATATATAACTAAGTTTCAGTAATCATATGACCAGAAACTATTATTAAACTTATTGTCATAAAAACAAATTTATACAGTCATATAACTTGTCATTCATGTGATAAAACCCTAACTTTCCTAAAAAGAAAACTTTTTGACGCAAACTCCTAAGAAACAAAGCCTCATGAACTTATGATCATAAAATGCACTTAGTTACACTTTTAGTAGTCTAAGAACATATAACTTACTACATGTACCCTATTAATTGGGTGATAGGACTTGGACCTTCTCTGTACTTGAGGAATTTGTTGTTTAACTTTAAGGTGAGTTTTAGTGTTCCCTTTTTACTACTGTTTTGGGATGAAGCATGTTATGATTGAACTAAAGTTATTCATGTGCTATTATGAGATATATATATATATATATATATATATTATATATATATATATATATATATATATATATATGTTGTGGTTAATATTAGAACCTGCACTTACTTGTATGACAATCATTAATTCTTGTGTGAACCGCTTGTTCTATACGGGTAGATCTACTTGGGGAATCCCCCCACACACAATGCCTTCCATCATAACCCAATGATATAACAGGAAGGGTACCACACTGAGATCCTATGGGGTCGTTTGTGTCATGTAACAGGTTTTATAAGATACTATGGTGTACCACTCGGCTTGTATGGCACACCGTTTGAGGCTCAGTTCTCCCTATGGGTTAATCGGTAATAACACAAGTTTAGAAGAGGCTAGCTGAGACAGAGTGCAGGGTTGATTATGACCCTACAACAGTGATACTTATGTTTTTAAAATTAATTTATGGATTCTAAAAAGCCCATTTTTTTTTAAACTATAAGCACTTGAACTCACCAATTTTATAGTTGGCACAAAATCCTTTTGAGCATGTTTAAGATAACCCTTGATGGAAGCTTGGATTACATTGGAAACCTTTTAAGGATGGCCTAGCACCATGACTACCAATGGCATTACTTGACCTTGAAACATTTTAGACAGTTTAATTTAATATCTGTTAAACATTTGAATTTTCTATGATGAATTCATACTTTAGAATTGCGCTAGTCTTTTATGGCCTAGTGATGTTATTTTAATGTAATGCCATGTGATTTCTCTCCTTGTGTGCTCTTCTGATGGTTAGTTTCTACTGCCATGTGTATTTCCAGTCTGTGACATTCCACCCACCTTGGGCCCAGGGTGTGACAGATTGGTATCAGAGCCAAAGGTTGTAGAGAAGTCGGGAATACCTTAGTAGACCCTAGGCTACAACCCTGATACCTTAGGACTGTCCTTGTTTTAGGATGCATTGGAGTGAAGGGGTTGGGTGAATTGATGATTACACCTGATCAACGTAATCATGAATTTACCAGATGCATAAATTCCAACATACCCTCCCCCCAAGTGATGATAACTTGTTTCTTTTAATATGGTAAATGATTTAGGAAATTTTTTTATGTAGTCTAAACTTTATAAACTGACTTTCATGCCTGTTGTAACCTGTATTGTTACTGATTAAAGATACTACTGTCATCACTACCACTATTATTACTATTATCAGATGCTATCATTATTATTGTCATGAGCTATTAAAGATACTACTGTCATCACTACCACTATTATTACTATTATCAGATGCTTAGGGGGGCAACGCCTCCGTCGTAGTATGAGGAGTACTTATGGAGATGCAGTCATCCTGGATCGATATCGGTGACATCCGATGACAAAGAACCCACGGAAGACCCTTCACCATCATCCCTAGAGAGAAGCAGGACCTGCTCCGACTCACCGCACGTCACTGCACCCATTCACTCACCTATCCCGCCTATCGGGAATAGGGGTGCGCGTGCCATTACACGACCGCATAAGGGTACTAGGCCAGGAGCCTCTGTTTCCTTTAGGATGCCGCCCCCTCCACCACCTCCTGCGAGGGCTGCCGCACCAGCACTTTCGGTGATTGACCCGCCCAGACACCAACCGCACGACGAATATTGGATGCCGCCCAGGCGTAGCATGTATGACGGCCCGAGTGTTCTTCCTGGAGACCCCTACTCCCAGTCCAGCCGTCGGGCTAGTGATTTTGGTCCGTCAGACCTCACACTGAGTGATATACTTAGGACTATTCAACATCACGAGGTGACTCTTCAGCACACCATGCGGATCTCACAGTCCGCCCAGTTCCAGGCAATGATGGCATCTCATGGTGTTCAACGCTTGGAGCAGGAGCAGAAGAAGAAGGGTTTGGGCTGGTTTGGGTGGCTAAAGAAGAAGTGGTAGTGATGATGGAGGTGATATCAGATTGTTTGGCTTTGGGTTCCGAACTATTTGAAGAAACAAGTTTATTTATCTCAGACACTATTATTATCTTATGGGGGTGATGGTACCTTCCAATTTGTGATACCATGACACTACTATTGTTTTGCTTGATCGATGCTACATTTAATTATTTATGGATTTCCTCTTATGATACTAATCTTTGCAGGGTGCCTAAAGTGGGTGTATGCAATAGTATATTCCCAAGAAATTAATCTTGTTGCCTTATGGAATTTGTTAGCTCCATGTTACTCGAATGAAACAACTATACATCTCTTGTAGTGTGTTATAGGAATTTCATGTATTTGGTGAACGTGACTAATAGGAGTAAAAATAAATGTAACAAGATACTTGAAACCAAATTATGAGACACTAAATAAGATTATCTATGTTGACACCAGAATGCCACCTAGACGAGGAATTCATGGGCGAAGAAATGAAGAAGTTGTATGAAATAGGAACTAGGGTGGAAATCAACCACCTACTCCACTAGAAACCCCACGTGGAGAAAAATTCAACCATGAGAAAAAGGAGAGAATCGCCAACCTAGTGGTTCAGCAAGTCGCTAATGCTATTGCAACCATCATCGCCAAGCTCAATGCAGACCGGGGAATCGTAACCGGAAGCGGAGTACCAGGAAATGATGAAGGAAACATGGATGAGGCGAAGGAGATAAGGAATGGATGTTCCTACAAAACCTTCATGGCTTGCAAACCAAAGGATTTCTATGGAACTAAGGGTGCAATTGAGACTTACCGGTGGTTAGATGAGATTGAATCCGTATTGGACATCAGTGAGTGCAAGACCGAGCACATGGTAAGGTTTGCCTCTCAATCTCTTAAGGGACCAGCACGAGTGGTGGAAGACTATCATTCAGCCTCGAGGCAGGAATACTGCAGGCCGAATAAAATGGTCTGAATTTAGAGAGCTGATGACCAGCAAGTACTGTCCAATCAATCAACTGGAGAAACTGGAGGCCGAATTTCTGAACTTTAAAATGAAAGGCTCAAATTACACCGAGTACATCAACCGGTTCTCGGCTCTATCTCGACTGGTGCCCCACCTGGTGACACCAAAAACTAAAGGTGTAGCCCGTTTCATCTGGGGATTACATCCTAGAGTTAGAAGCATGGTTCGGTCTTCCAGACCAACAACACTACAAGCAGCAGTTGATCTAACTAGTAGCTTGACTGATGACCTGATCACAGTAGGTTAGACAGAACATGGGAAAACTGAGGACGAGAAGAAGGCGATGGGTGAGAAAAGGAAGTGGTTTGATGCTAAGAAGACGATCGGCAATAGCGGTAGCTCAAGCAAGAGAACTGGCGAAGGTGTAAGGCGTGATGATCATGGTGGAAGGGCTCGAAAGCTATATTTAGGTAAAAACCCCTTCTGCAACAAGTGTAAACTACATCACCAAGGCGAGTGCAACCCGATGCCTTGCTTCAGGTGTAAACAAACTGGTCATTTGATTAAGGACTATACGTATGAACCGGGTAAGCAATGTTATGAGTGTGGGGATCCAAGACACATGAGGAACAAATGTCCTAAGCTAGCAAGGGATAAGGATACTAGATCTAACAAACCCAAGGGAAGAGCGATCGTGATGGATCCAAATGGTGCTCGTAAGGAACCGGATGTGGTTAACGGCACGTTTCTCATAAACAACCATCCTGCTACCGTTCTATTTGATACTGGAGTGACAGGTAGTTTTGTTTCCACTACCTTTAGTTCTTTGATTGATTTAGAAGCTCGTACCCTAACCGATGCATATACCATAGAATTAGCCGATGGTAACATAACAGAAACTAATGAAATCATCGAGGACTGCACCCTAGAATTAAAGGGTAATCCATTTAAGATAGACTTAATGCCTATAACATTAGGAGGATTTGATGTGGTCGTGGGAATGGATTGGTTAGCTAAAAACAAGGCTGAAATCATGTGTGATGAGCGTTTGCTTAAAATACCTTTAATTGAAGGAAACACACTGATGGTTCACAGTGATAGAAGCAACATGCTATACCCCATGATATCCCACCTACAGGCTACCAAGAGTCGATGATATACCGATGGTGTTATAAGTACCCGAAGTATTTCCCGAGGATCTGTCGGGACTCCCTCCAACTAGACAGGTCGAGTTCCAGATAGATCTAGTGTCTGGTGCTGGGCCAGTGGCCAAGGCACCTTACCGACTCACTCCACCCGAGATGAAGGAGCTAATGCTACAAATCCAAGAGTTGCTGGACAAAGGATTTATACGACCAAGCGTTTCTCCGTGGGGTGCACCAGTACTATTTGTTAAAAAGAAGGATAGAACCCTATGAATGTGCATTGATTATCAGGATTTGAACAAGCTTACAATAAAGAACCGTTATCCTCTTCCGAGAATCGATGACTTATTCAATCAACTACAAGGAGCCAGCTATTTCTCTAAGATAGATTTAAGATCGGGATACCATCAACTGAAGATAAGGGAAGAGGACATACCCAAGACAGCCTTTAGAACTAGATATGGACACTATGGGTACTTAGTCATGCCCTTCAGACTGACTAATGCACCAGCGGCATTTATGGATCTTATGAACCGGGTATGCCGCCCATATATAGACAAGTTTGTGATTGTGTTTATTGATGATATTTTGATATACTCCCGTAGCAAGGATGAGCATGAGAAACATCTTAGACTGATTCTTGAATTGCTCAAGAACGATCAATTATATGCAAAGTTCTCTAAATGTGAGTTTTGGATGCGCGAAATCCAGTTTCTAGGGCATGTGGTGAATAAAGAAAGGATTCAAGTAGATCCATCAAAAATAGAAGCTATTAAAAACTGGAAAATTCCTGAAACTCTTACCGAGATAAGGCAATTTCTTGGTTTGGCTGGATACTATCGGAGGTTTATCAAGGACTTCTTGCAAATTGTACAACCACTAACCTCTCTAACCAAAAAGGATACAGACTTCACATGGGGAAAGGAACAGAGCAAAGCATTTGAATTACTCAAGGAGAAGTAGTGCAGTGCACCTATCATTGCCCTACCGGAAGGGGTTGAGGATTTAGTAGTCTACTGTGAGGGGCTGGGATGTGTGTTAATGCAGCGAGACAAGGTGATTGCTTACGCGTCTAGATTATTAAATAAGCATGAGAGAAACTACACTACACATGATCTAGAATTGGGCGCCGTGGTGTTTGCACTCAAGATGTGAAGACACTATCTCTATGGTACCAAGTGTGTTATCTATACCGATCATAAAAGTTTGCAACACATTCTGGATCAGAAAATGTTAAATATGTGCCAAAGAAGATGGGTAGAGATGCTGAGCGATTACGAATGTGAGATCCGGTACCATCCTGGTAAGGCAAATGTGGTGGCGGATTCCTTGAGTAGGAAGGAAAGGGAAAAGCCCCTTCTCGCCCGTGCCTTGAGAATGAGCGTTTATACTAGCCTTACCGCTAGATTAAAGAAGCACAAAGGGAAGCTCTGAAGGAGGACAAACTAACTAAGGAGATGTTAACAGGAACGGAAAAATGTTTAGAAGTGAGTAATGACGTGTTGTTTAAGTATGAAGAAAGGACTTGGGTACCGAAATATCGAGGAATTAGAGAGATAGTCCTAGATGAAGCCCACAAATCTAGATATTTGGTTCACCCAGGAAGTGACAAGATGTTTCAAGACTTAAAGATTCTCTTCTGGTAGCCCGGATTAAAGAAATCCATCGCCACCTATGTGGAGAAATGTCCGACATGTGCGATGGTAAAAGCCGTAAACCAAAAACCGTCAGGAATTTTACAACAGCCCAAAATCCCAGAGTGGAAATGGGATAACATTACGATCGATTTTGTTACAAAGTTACCAAGAACCTTTTGAGGGCATGATGCCATTTGGGTAATCATGGATAGGCTTACCAAATCAGCTCACTTCCTACCTATTTGAGAAGACTACGACTTATTGAAGCTAGCACAACTGTACATCGATGAAGTAGTGACCAGGCATGGAGTGCCACTATCGATTATCTCAAACTGTGATAGTCGCTTCACTTCACGATTTTGGAGACATCTCCAATAGGCTTTGGGGACCCGTCTTGACTTAAGCACTGCATATCACCCTCAAAACCGACAGTCAAAGTGAAAGAACCATTCAGACTCTGGAGGACATGTTAAGAGCTTGCATGATCGACTTCGGTGGAAGTTGGGATAACCACCTTCCCCTAGTGGAGTTCTCTTACAATAATAGTTATCATGCAAGTATAAAAGCAGCTCCGTATGTAGCCCTATATGGTAGAAAGTGTTGATCACCATTAACCTGGAATGAGATTGGTGATAGCCAAGTCATAGGACCCCGATATCGTAATGGAAACCACAGACAAGGTATTTTAGATTAACAAACGATTGAGAGCAGCTAGAGATCGTCAGAAGAAATACGCAGATAGAAAACGAAAGCCCCTGGAATTTCAAGTGGGTGATAGAGTGATGTTAAAAGTCACACCATGGAAGGGGGCAGTCAGATTTGGCAAGAAAGGCAAGCTAAGCCTAAGATACATTGGACCATTTGAAGTTTTGTCAAGGGTTGGCCCGGTAGCATACCAATTAAGGCTACCTCAAGAGTTGAGCTACATACATGACAATTTTCATGTGTCTAACTTGAAGAAGTGTCTCGCAGACAAAGCCTTAGAATTACCATTAAAGGAGGCTAGAATAAATAACAAGTTAAACTTTGTGCAGGACCCTATAGAGATTACTGACCGAATGGTCAGGAAACTTAAGCGAAGTCGCATACCCAGGGTCAAAGTAAGATGGAACTCTAGGCAAGGACCCGAGTTCACATGGGAACAAGAAGATGAGATGAGAAAAGAGTATCCGCATCTCTTTAAACCTACCCGTTCAGAATCTAATCGAAACTAAAATTTTAGGGTGAAATTTCCCAAACAGTGGGAGAATGTAACAACCGGGTTTTTGGACCTACTTTAAACCTTAATGTAATCTAGTAGTATTCCATTTTATTATTGATATTATTTTTCTCTTCCATGTTAATTGACTTCATGCTTGATTTCCTTAGAAGATTCTTTTATGACTTGCCTTAGTCTAGAAATTATTCAGCATTGTCAGAAGGTACAATTGATAACCCACATTTGCTAGTCTTCATCCGCATTTGCTACAGTGTTCATCCGCATACAGCAGTTTGTCTTTTGTTCATCCGCATTTTCTACAGTGTTCATCCGCATTTAGCAGTTTAAGTCTTTTGTTCATTCTCATTTGCTACAGTGTTTATCCACATTCAGCAGTTTAAGTCTTTTCTTCATCTGCATTTGATACAGTGTTCATCCCCATTCAGCAGTTTAAGTCTTTTGTTCATTCGCATTTGCTACAGTGTTCATCCGCATCCAGTAGTTTAAGTCTTTTCTTCATCTGCATTTGATACAGTGTTCATCCACATTCAGCAGTTTAAGTCTTTTGTTCATCCGCATTTGTTACAGTTCATCCACATTTGTTCTACCAGCATTTCTTTGGACACTTAGAATATTTTCTGAAGACTTTCATACGCATTAGTCATCCGCTATGGATAATGGATGTCCATTGTGAACACTTAGCATTTAAGCTGTCCACTATATACTTTATTCATGCGTTGTGGACACTTAGGTTATTTCTGAAATTTTGGGTGTAGAATCTAAGTGATCTTAGAAAAATTAGAGTTATAAATTTAACTAATAAAATATGTGTATACATACACATCTTTGGCACACATACATGCATATATATTATTGCACTTAAAAACTTATAAGACTTAAATTTCCAACAATTTCACTACATAATAACTTACATATATATATATATATATATATATATATATATATATATATATATATATATATATATATATATATATATGTATGTATGTATATATTAAACAAACACCCTCCTCTCAATCGGCCGCCCCCACCCACCATACACTCCTTTCCCTTGACTATTTCAAAACCACACCCACACTCAACCCCTCTCTTCTCCCCATACATGCAGACTTCCACTCTTCTCTCCATCTCTCTTTAGCTCTCGAAGCAGCCATCTCTCCCAAGAAATCCAGCACTCTCTTCTTCATTCCAACAAGAATTCAAAGATAACTTCATCAACCTTCGACCAAGACCCAAACAAAGCTAGAAGGCGAGCTAAAGTGAGTTTTCACACAAGGTTCTTGCAAGAACAAGGTGTTCCAGCTCAAGCTCGTGAATCAACAGCCCTCAAACTCTACAAATCATTCCAAAAGCACAAACTTCTGAAGTAAACCTGCGGCCATGCCTTTGTCATTGGGGAACTCACGACTTCACATAAGGTATATTTTAAAGAGTTTAAGTGGACCAAGGGTTGGTGCAACCGATTTCACCCCGAAAAACCCTCATTTTCATGTGTTTTAGCACCAAAAACCCACTTGTTTCGAAAAACCCCTCCACCCATGTTATCATTCTGCTCAAAAACAGTTTACAAACATCTTAATAATCTGGGTTAAAAGTTACAAAAGGGTTTGATGATGGCTAAGCTCAAACCATGATGACTACACATGTGTAAATATGGTATTTCACCCTTAAATGCAACATGTGGTGCTATGAATGCAAAACTCCGTAAGCTAACTTTTATTCCAGTAGTTTGGTGATATTAATCATATAAAATTTGTGGTAGTTGTTGAATAGGTAAAAAGGTATAGTATTATGGACTAAATAGATGAAACTAAGGACCTGAAAGGTAGTAAATTCTCAAAAATGGTCAAAAGTTAAAAAGTTGCAAGTTTAAAAATTTCCAGGCCCTAAAATAAGTATCTAGTGTTAAAAATCGAATTTGGTGAATTATTGGGTCAAGTAATGGAAAGAAAGCAAACTTTGGGGTAAAAATTGTTAAGTTAAAAACTTGAGGGACCAAAGTGTAAATTCCGTATATATAACTAAGTTTTAGTAATCATATGACCAGAAACTCTTATTAAACTTATTGTCATAAAAACAAATTTATAGAGTCATATAACTTGTCATTCATATGATAAAACGCTAACTTTCCTAAAAAGGAAACTTTTTGACGCAAACTCCTAAGAAACGAAGCCTCATGAACTTATGATCATAAAATGCACTTAGTTACACTTTCAATAGTCTAAGAACGTATAACTTACTACATGTATCCTGTTAATAGGGTGCTAGGACTTGGACCTTCTCTGTACTTGAGGAAACTATTGTTTAACTTTAAGGTGAGTTTTAGTGTTCCCTTTTTACTACTGTTTTGGGATGAAGCATGCTATGATTTAACTAACATTATTCATGTGCTATTATGAGATACTTATATGTTGTGGTTAATGTTAGAACCTGCACTTACTTGTATCACAATCATTAATTCTTGTGTGAACCGCTTGTTCTATATGGGTAGATCTACTTGGGGAATCCCCCATACGCAGTGCCTTCCGTCATAACCCAATGATATAATGGGAAGGGTACCACATTGAGATCCTGTGGGGTCATTTATGTCATGTAACAGGTTTTATAAGATACTGTGGTGTACCACTCGGCAGTATGGTACACCGTTTGAGGCTCAGTTCTCCCTATGGCTTAACCGGTGATAACAAACACAAGTTTAGAAGAGGCTAGCTGGGATCGAGTGTAGGGTTGATTGTGACCCCACAATAGTGATACTTATGTTTTTAAAATTAATTTATGGATTCTAAAGAGCCCTTTTGTTTTTAAACTATAAGCACTTGAACTCACCAACTTTATAGTTGATACAAAATCTTTTTGAGCATGTTTCAGGTAACCCTTGATGGAAGCTTGGATTACGTTGGAAACCTTTTAAGGATGGCCTAGCACCGTGACTACCAAGGGCATTACTTGACCTTGAAACATTTTAGATAATTTAATTTGATGTGTGTTAAACATTTGAATTTTCTGTGATGAATTCATACTTTAGAATTGGGCTTGTCTGTTATGGCCTGATGATGTTGTTTTAATGTAATGCCATGTGATTTCTCTCCTTGTGTGCTCTTATGATGGTTAGTTTCTGCTGCAACGTGTATTGCAAGTCTATGACGTTCCACCTACCTTGGGCCCGAGGTGTCACATGTAACTGTGATGAATTGGTAGTGTGATTAAAGATATTGATTAAAGTAATTATGTTAATGTTTATAAATGTGAACTAGTGCGATTTCTCATCTATCCACTCCGTAGTGACTACGGCCTCATCAAGATGATTACTGAATAAATCCAAACCACTAGTAATGTAGGTAAATCTCCTGTGACCTTTTGACATATGATTTCTGAAAACATAACTTAATGTTAGAAAGAGAGTTCATCAGGTTCCTTTGTAACATACCATTAATTTTAGAAAATCATAACAATTACTGTAGATTTCTCAGACTAATAAAAGGGAACCTATAAATGATCAGAAAGTTAAGGTGATATGATGTCTAATAACCATTTCTAATTCATTAGCCATGGATTTATTATGAAGACCAGTTTCATGAATAAAAGTTAGTTCATACGTTTTTCAACCTTGTATGACATTCATAATTACAAATCATAAGTTTATAACTTCCCGTTCAAATGTAGATGCTACCATCAAAAGTTTTCCCAAGATTACCATAACATTAACATAATATAAATCACACCATTTGTTCATCATAAATTACATAAGTTTCATCCAATCATGATGATAAATGGAGTTTAGCTCATAATGAGTGTGCACATAACAACAAGTAACATAGAAGATAGATATGGAATCATCGATGAAATAGAACAATCAATTCGGTGATCCACAATGGATGATGTCTGGACAATCCCGAGCTTCTTCCAAGTGTTGTATGCACCTCCCGAGCCTCCAAATGATCTTCAAGTCTTGATTCTCGAGAGAATTCAGCAGAGTAACTCTCCCACCAAAAGCTTGCCCAAATGATGAACTTAAGCCTCTATTTATAGGCTTTCTGGAGTTTTTAAGCACTGCCCCGTGCCTAAAAGGCACGGTCCCATGCTCGTACAATGCTTACGAAAATTGGTTGGGTCGTATGTGCAGAAGGTGTCGGGCACGGCCCCATGTTAAATAGGGCACGGCCCCGTGTTTAGGGTGGGCCACGGCCCCGTGACAACTTTTAGGGTACAATACTTTTTGTCCTGTCAGATGTCCAAGCACGGGGGTGTGCTTTAGGCAAGTCATGGGGGAATGCTTAATGAGGCACGGCCCCATGCTTGGACTCCAAAGCTCGGATTTCTTCAATTTCTTTTCAAATATGCTTCTTTTATCCATCTTGCCATTTTTAACACCTGAAAACACAATTTATCAATTTTAAGTACATAATCATCATTTTAAGGGAGATATGTGCTTTTGATAGGAATTTTATGTATAATCTAGAGCACATCAAACATCCCCACACTTAAACTTTGCTTGTCCTCAAGCAAAATCAATTAAAATGACAATTCCACCAAAAACCAAATAAATCAAATAATAAATATGACTTTCAGGAAATACCCAAGTAAACATTATTTCATCCAAATGTAAACATTTTAAGCATATGTAGAATGATATCCTAGCAAGCAATAGATTAGTTAGTAAAGATCATTATCATGTAAAAATCCACACTTCTCATAAGATGCACTCACACTCAGCTCAATATATGGAGTCATAAACAGGATTAAGTATGACTAATACGCTCAATTGCCAAGTATGAATATGTGTGAAATCATATGCTTGTTAAGGGATCAAATCTCCACCTACTTAGATATTTACTTGCATAAATCATTAGGTCTTTGTTGGGTTGTAACTTGGCTCGGGCTCGGGCTCGGGTATGGATTATTTGGAAAAAAGTGGCTAAATGCTAAAAACGACGATCTTGGCTTATTTTTCTAATATAAACTACTAGGAAAGTAGTAGAAGACTCCATATACAATACTTCAAGCTAGAAGGGATATGCTAACTTGAGGACTCGTTTAAGGTCAAATTGTGAAGACCGTACTTTGCTTTCAAAAACCTTACTTCGTCTTTCACCTGAAGATACCCAAAACTTTCCTTTCGTAAGGATTGTTTGGGTTGAAGCCTAATAGTACCCAATCGGATCAGTTCCGCGTATTCGTATTAGGTCTCGGTTTGGTTCTTTTTGCATTTTTCATTATGGGACCAGTTTCCACAATTCGGTCATCTTTCATATCTTTTTGCCCGCCTCTTTATAGCGCTTTTTGAAATTCCACAAAATGGCGGAACTTGTTCCTTTTTTCGCCATTTCTTTCTTACGTCGAACGTGAGGTTGAAAATTTGTTCGCGAATTTCCGGGGTAAGTCCCGATTTTGCATGGTGAAGCAACAAAGTAAATTGAAATCAAAAGAATGCATTCCAGTTCTTTTAGGTCTGACCAAAATTTTCTTTTCTTTATTTTTTATAAGCCAAAAACGTGTCTTTAACGAAAAACGGGTTTTGTTGAAGGTTTTTTGGTTAAGTGACTTGGTGGTTCTGGTGATCAAGAAATAAAAGCATTTAAGCTCAACGGGGCTAACTAGGGTTGTTCAGGTAAGGAAAGTTAAAAAAATGGTTGGGGCTTGAATGGTTAAGGTTTTTTAATGCCTAACTCATTTTTATGCAACAAATACTAATTAAGGTCTTGAAATGTTACCCAAAGCAAGTTCTAATCTCACGTATTATAAGGCACCCTCGATAAAATCCTGAATGAAAGTAGAATTGTATGAATGCAAAAGCTGTTTAAGGCTAAAAAATAAACTCACATACGGATGGAATTGGGTAAAAGTGTTTTTATTTTACATGTTTAAATTTTTACTAAATCATTGCTTTTAAGGATATCACAACAAAAACATTTTTCAATTTTATTTTGATGTCATTTGTTTACTTATTTATTTTCAAAAAACATATATTTATGATTTAATTTATCAAAAATTATTTTAATTTTTGGTTTCTTGTCACAAAAATTAATGGTTAAGTGATTTTTCTAACATTTTTCAATTTGGACCTTTTTGGCAAAGTGTCAAATGTGTTTGGACCATTTTGGCAAAGTGTCAAATGTGTAAATTACCCCATCCCCACACTTAAAATACACATTTTCCCCAATGTGATTAATAAATTAAAACAGGGAAAGGTGACAAATTAACTCTCCTAAAAATGATGAATTTGATACTTGTGCTTGAAATCACCTGAGAATTCTCAGGATCACCTGAAATAACATCAATTTATTGAAAACATTAAAATCCTAAACACACGAAATAAAATAAAATGACGTAAATTAAAAGATAGATTGGCACGAAACAGTCATGCTCGGGCCTCGAAAGTGATACATCCAGTTCCTGATGTACGTGACATCGTTGCTCAGGTCATCCTATAGGAATGTAGATTTTCAACTCGGTTGAATGCTTGTTGTGCGTATTCAAATGATCACCTTGCATGGTTACTAGTGGTTTGGATTGCTTCATAAAGGTCTAACATACTCAGGAATTCACCAGCTTGTGAACTAGAAACCTCGGCTTCTTCATGCTGTGCCGGCATATCAAGTTCCATGATGATTTCTTCGGGACCTGCCGGATCCTAGATTTGTCCCTTTCTGTCCATAAACCTTGGGTGTCCATTTGGTAGGTTTGTTATCATGTACATACTTGTGCAAATGCTCAAATCCAACAGTCCTGGCATCACTCCTTTAGTTCCCTCCATGTTACACCCATAGCTCTTGTATAGGTTTAGAATCCAGCTTCCTCCAAACAAGGGTGTTGGAGCACATGCAATTGTATTTCTAGAAAACAGATTACAAAATAAATACCCAACATTACATGGCAATTGATTCACCATACAATATAAAATGAATAAGTCCCTCAAACTAATAACTCCCTTGCTTTGACCATGAGCTGTTATCGAATGGCTAAGTAACCGATGTATGTGACGCAGCAGCGGGTCTTGAATTTGACTACTTTTGGTTTTACTCAAGTTGAACACCCCTGTTCCAATTTTCTCCCAAAATGCTTTTCTCATGGCACCATTTTCCGCGTCCCTGCTTTCCTTGTCTGGAAAGGTATGGTATGCTGACATTCCTGAAAATGCTTCATCCTCCATCTCTTGTTCTATATAGATACCGAGATAGACACCGAACAAGACGACGAATGTTTTTTGCCAACGTCCCCCAAGTCTGAATGAAACTGCTTGATCATCCCATGGGTCAGAGTCTTTCATGCTAAATCTAAAAGATGCCAAAAATTCAAGAGTCAATTCATAAACTGTAGGTTTGTTTTGTGAAAACAGACGTTTCCACTGAACACTCAATAAATTATATATCTTTCTAGATGTCTGACGGCCACCAAGGTTTCTTCATCTACTTGTAGATGTGATTTTTCGGCCCTTTGTAACAGTCTTTGCAGCCTGTCATGACACCATCTTTCGCGGCTTCCTCCGAATTGTAAATAGGGATGATTCATGATCCTGAAACTTAAAACAATAAGTTAAACTATACAAAACAAATTTCTGGAATACTTTAATTATGTTAGTGATAGACATGGGTTTCATGAGACACAACACCATATTTGTTCAACTCTTGTTTAATAAGAGTTAAAAGTTTGACATTCAAGAAAATTGTTGAACATGGGGGTGCATCTCGTGAAACATGGGGATGCAGTTAAGATTTTGAGGTATGAAATTTTAACTCGAGCACGCGTGGTTTTGTTTGTAAACCTTTGGTTAAGCATTGGTTTAGCATTTTCTTGCTTGAAAAACAAAAGATTACATTTGTATCATTTTAATCACTTGTTAATAATTCAAGGTACTCAAAATATATATAGTGTTTAACACCATTTGGTGACAATTAAACTCTTAAACTTTGAATGTGCTTAACAATGATTCAACCATGAATTATGAAGATAGTCATGTTAACAATGAAAGGAAAAACATAAACAATAATAAACTAACTAAACATAAAAGTTAACAAACTAATTAGCTACAAAGATAAACATGAACAAGAAGGTTTAAAGTATTCCTCATTCCATATAATATTGTTTAGAAGGTTTTACATATAATGGCTAGGATTTTGGTTGTTTGGAGACCTAATCACCTAACTACATGTAAATGACCCATTATAACTAGGAATTAACAATACTAACCTCTTGGACAAACAAACTTGAAAGGAAGTGGAAGAGTTCTTGAAAATAACAAAGGAAAATGAAAAATGTGATGAAAATGGAAGTGAATGCGGAAGAAAACGAGCATGCGTTCGATTTTTAACATGTGGAGTTGATGGGAAACAAGACAAATTGTTTAAACAAGTCAGATGGTGTCATGGTGTGTTGGTCACGGGGGCGTGCCTCCATAGGCACGGGGGCGTGCCTCCCCTTTATTGCCCGGTTTTAGTTTTTTGTTATTCTGTTTTTCTGTGTTACGCGTTATGTAATTTACCTGGTTAAGTTTTATCACTCCCAAATCTCCAGAAAAGTTACAAAAATAGTCCTAAAGTTAATATAAAGCAAGCCAAATGACAATTACATTTCCTAAGGTCTTATGGTTACATGATACGTTAAAACCTGGGAGTCTAAAACTGCAAAACTAGACTCTAAAACTGCAAAACTAGACTCCTTAACGCGCATCAGTGCACATAACACATCATGAAATACTTCTAAAAGAAGCCTCCACACATTTTGTGTGGAAGGTTCGGGATGGGATAATGTGATGTGCGGTTACTTAATTCCGCAAGCTGATGGTTGATTGAAATGAGTTCCTCGCCCATTTCGTGAACTTTTTGGATGAGTTCAGCTAGCCTTTGGGATGCGATGAGGTTCATCTCAGTCAATTGCTCGATTAGCTCATGTAATTTGAAGAAGTATTCTTGCGTCGTTGGCTCTCGCGGTTCAGAACGTCGTTTCTTCGCAGGATTCCAGCTTGAACTTCTGTGACTTGATTCTTTCATTTTTTGACATTTTTAAACAAGAATGGATGTGATGAAAGCTTGGAACAAGTGTGGTATTTATATGCAGGTTGGGAAAGTTGATCATGAGGGGGTGCTTGGCCAGGCACGGCCCCGTGTTTGTCAGAATTCATCTTAAATTCGACCTGCAACGTTCAAAAGTCGTTAGCGGAGATCGTGGAAAAATTTTGTCAGAGGCACGGGGGCTTGCTTCATGATGCACGGCCCCGTGTTTGTGCTTGTAAGGTCCTAGAAAAAGTTTAAAAATCAACAAAAAATGTATGTACAGGTGCCGCGTTTAAGTTTCGGGTCTTCGGCACGACCCTTCCCCACACTTAGTCTTTGTAGGGGCGAAGGTGTAATTCCTCCAAGAAAATCTTGGTTGGTCCAACGGTATGCGGTTTCAAACAATGACCATTTACCTTAAAACTTAAACTGATACGGTCATTGATTTCAATGGCACCGTTCGGAAAAAAAATTTTAATCGTATAAGGTCCTGACCAACGTGACTTAAGCTTTCCAGGAAACAGACGTAAATGAGAGTCATACAGTAAGATATGTTCTCCCACATGAAATTGTTTAGTGTTCTTTAATCGAGAGTCGTGGAATTTCCTTGTCTTTTCCTTGTAAACCCTAGCATTTTTGTATGCTTGTTCTCTCAGTTCTTCTAGTTCGTGGATTTGTAGAATTTGATTTTTTCCTACAATGTTTTGGTCTAGGTTTGCTGCTTTAAGTGCCCAATAGGCTTTGTGTTCTAGTTCCACAAGTAGATGACATGACTTCCCATAAACTAATCTGAATGGTGTGGTGCCAATAGGAGTCTTATAGGCTATCCTAAAAGCTCATAATGTATCATCTAGCTTGGTAGACCAATCCTTATGATTTTGACCTATGATTTTTTTGAGGATCCGTTTGATGCCTCGGTTAGTGACCACAGCTTGCCCATTCGCTTGTGGATGATAAGCAGTTATAAAATGATGGTGCACTGGTTGTTACAGAAATACGTTCCTCGGTCACTAATTAAAGCCTTAGGGGCACCGAAACGAGAGAATAGTTTCTTAAGGAATCTGATAACGTTTCTTGCATCATTGGTAGGTAGGGCTTGAGCTTCGGCCCATTTTGAGACATAATCAACTGCTACCAAGATGTAACGATTACCAAAGGACACCTGGAATGGCCCCATGAAATCAATACCCCATATATCAAATACCTCGCATACTTGAATGGGTCTTTGAGGCATCTCATCCCGTGTTGAGATATTGGTTGCTCTTTGACATGCATCACAGGTGCGTACCATGTTGTGAGCATCCTTGTCTAGATTCAAAGACTTTCTTGGCTATTAGGGTTGCTCCATGGTGTCCTCCTATAGGTCCTTCATGATAGTGCCTTAGAATGTGTTCCGCTTCACTTCCATCCACGCATCTTTGGATCAGTTGGTCTACAGCAATTCTAAATAGATACGGATCTTCCTAATAGAAATGCTTAATATCAGCAAAGAATTTCTTATTTTTCTGATAAGTCATTCCTTTGAGAAGGACTCCGCTTGCCAAGTAATTCGCAAAATCAGCAAAACAAGGATGTTCATCGATCGAGGATTGGATGCGCATAAGGAATTTGTGAGGAAAATTATCGTTTATTTTGGATTCCTCAGTTTATGAATGTCTTGAATCTTCAAGATGCGAGAGACGATCTGCCACTAGATATTCAACTCCTTTCTTATACGAATTTCAATGTCGAATTCTTGAACCAGAAGTATCTAACGAATCAGTCTTGGCTTTGCATCTTTTTTATTGAATAGATAACGAAGGGCCTCATGATCGATGTAAACGATTGCTTTTGAAAGGATTAGATACGAGCGAAATTTGTCAAATGCGAAAACTACGGCAAGAAGCTCTTTCTCGGTGGTGGTGTAGTTTTCTTGTGCATCGTTTAGGGTTTTGCTCGCATAGTGAGTTGGGTAGAATTGCTTGTCTTTATTTTGGCCTAACACTGCTCCTACTGTGAAATCGCTTGCGTCACACATGAGTTAAAATGGTAGTGTCCAATAGGGGGAAACTATGATCAGAGCTGTTACCAGTCTTTCCTTAAGCAAATTGAATGCAGTAATGCATTCGTCTGAAAATACGAATTGTGCATGTTTCTTAAGAAGTTGAGTCATTGGTCATGTGATTTTTGAGAAATCTTTGATGAAACGATGATAGAAACCTGCATGACCTAGGAAGCTTCTGATTTCTTTCACGGTTGTGGGATGTGGAAGTTTGGAAATAGTGTCGACTTTGACTTGATCGACCTCAAGCCCTACTCAAGAGATTTTATGTCCTAACACTATTCCTTCAATAACCATGAAGTGGCACTTTTCCCAATTAAAAACAAGGCTAGAATCTTCACATCTAACCAACATCTTTTCCAGATTTTCAAGACATTGATCAAATGAGTTCGCAAAGATGGAGAAGTCATCCATGAAAACTTCCATTGAATGTTCGATCATGTCGTGAAAGATTGCTACCATGCATCTTTGAAATGTAGTAGGGGCATTACACAATCCAAAAGGCATTCGCCGATAAGCAAATGTGCTATATGGACAGGTGAATGTCGTTTTTTCTTGATCTTCGGGAGCAATAGGAATTCGGAAATATCCTGAGAAACCATCGAGGAAACAATTGAACATTTTTCTAGATAATCTCTCAAGCATTTGGTCGATGAAAGGCAGAGGGAAGTGATCTTTTCTTGTCGCATCATTGAGTTTGCGATAGTCGATGCAAACTCTCCATCCTGTAACTATGCGAGTTGGAATAAGCTTATTCTTCTCATTAGTTACAACAGTCATTCCTCCTTTCTTTGGAACAACTTGGATGGGACTGACCCAAGGTGAATCAGAAATAGGGTAAATCAAACCGACATCTAGCAGTTTGATTACTTCCTTTTTCACAACCTCTTGCATGCTCGGATTTAAATGTCTTTAAGGTTGAATGAAGGATTTGAAGTTCTCCTCCATCAGTATTTTGTGAGTACAAAAGGATGGATTGATTCCCTTGATGTCCATGATTATCCATGCAATTGCTCATTTTTATGCCTTAAGCACATTGAGCAACTTGTTCTTCTAATCATTTGATAAGGTGGATGAGATTATTACAGGAAGTTGAGATGTGTTTTCAAGAAAATGCGTTTTCAAGATGAGATGGAAGTTCCTTGAGCTCTGAAACCGGAGGATCTTCGATAGAAGGTTCGGCTTTAGGTTCTAGTTCTTGTTTGATGATCTCAAATGCTTCTTGATAAGATAATGTTTCATCAACTTCTAGTTCTGAAATGATTTGATTCTCACAGATGGGTTCGGAGGGTTGGACATCTATTATATGAGTGTTGCAAGCTCCATATTTAAGAGATTCCCTTAAATGACAGCTTATAATCGAATCGCAAACATCAATGTAATAGAGTGAGTCATCATGATGTTAAGGATGTTTCATGGATTGTCCTATGTCAAATGTCACTTCCTCCTCATCCACTCGAAGTGTAAGTTTGCCGGTGCAAATGTCAATGAGAGCTCGAGCAATTGCTAAGAAAGGTCGACCAAGGATAAGAGGAACATTCTTATCCTCATCCATGTCAAGGATCACAAAATCAACGGGAAATAAGAATTTGTCAATTTTAACTTAAAGGTTTTCAACGACGCCCCTCGGATATTTAACAGAATGGTCAGCTAACTGGAAGCTCATACGGGTAGGTCTAGGTTTACCTATGTTTAACTTTTCAAAAACCGCATAAGGCATAAGGCTAATGCTAGCACCTAAATCAGCTAACGTATTATGAACAGAAAGATTTCCTATTAGGCAAGGTATGGTGAAGCTTCCTAGATAAGTCATCTTTTGAGGTAGTTTGTTTGAAAAACTACAGAGCATTCCTCATTTAAAACTAAGTATGATAACTCTTCCAGTTTCGTTTGACAACACACCCTTTAAAAACTTAGCATAATTTGGCATTTAGGCCAAGCCTTCCACCAAGGGCAGATTGATATGGAGTTGCTTGAACAACGTTAGGAATTTTCCATATTGTGCCTCCATTCGTTGTTGTCTCAAACGACCAGGATATGGAGGTGGTGGAACATAAGGTGGCAGTGGTACATATTTCTTGGTAGGTTCTTCAGTAGCAACAGGTTGCTTTTGCTTATCACTTGCATTACTTGGAGTTTCGATTTCCGTTTCTTCAAGGATTGGTTGTAATGCAGGTGCATCACCTTGAGTGGTTTTGCCACTCCTTGTGGTGATGGCTTTCACTTGAGCATTAGGTTTTATCATGGTGTTGCTAGGCAAAGCACCTTGGGGTCTTTCAGATAGTTGTTGTGCTATCTGACCTACTTGGTGTTCAATGGTTTGCAATGATGCTTTGTTGCTTTTGATGTCAGCCTTGTTTCTTTGGAACCTCTCCTCATTTCTTCTATCAGATTTCGGGATGTATTCATCTGTGGCTTGTGTAGTTATCAACAATTGCTGCAATAAGTCTTCTATTGATGATGCTCCATGGTCTTGGTTACTATTTCTTGGACCTTGGTATGGTGGTTTCTGTTGTTAGTAAGGTGGCCTTCGGGTGAATCCAGATAATGATTGGTTGTTACCACCTTCTCTGTAATTCTAGTTGTTCCTCCAATTCGAGTTGTTGTTATATGAGTTGTTTGGGCCTCTTATGTAATCAACATCTCCAACCATCATAATGCCTTGTGGCCATTCGTTGGTCTTGTGTGAATTTCCGTATATGTTGCATCGTGTTGGGGTTTTCTTTGGTTTGGCTTACAATTTTTCGAGTCGTTTGGTTAGGGCTTCTAACTGGGCTGCAATTAGTGTTTCAGAGTTTACTTGATGAATGCCTTTAGAACTGGGTTTGTTTCATAAAGGTTTATAAGCAAAGCTCTTCTAAGCTGCTCTTTCTACGGCTTGGTATGCCTCGGTTGGCGTGACACTTCCTAAATCTCCTCCCGCACTTTGATTGATAGCTTCTTTGTGTGCTCCGCTAATTGCATCGTAAAAGGTTTAACACTGCAGCCACAGATCAAGTCCGTGATATGGGCATCTCCGAAGGAGACCTTTGTATCTCTCCCATGCTGCATGTAAGGATTCATCCTCATCTTGGCGGAAGCTTGTGATGCTGCTTCTTAGTTTGGCAGTGCGATGGGGTGGAAAGTATTTTAAAAGGAATTGTTCAGCCATTTCCGCCCATATAGTGATGGAACCAGGCGGAAGCAAATCGAGCCAGTCAATGGCTCGGCCTCGAAGTGAAAATGGAAAAAGTCTTAGTCTAATGGCGTCGTCTGAACAGTTGTTGATTTTGAAAGTTGCACAGATACGAAGGAATCGTGAGATGTGAGCGTTAGGATCTTCATCTTGCAATCCGTGGAACTGAACAGAGTTTTCTACAAGTTGGATAATGCTAGACTTAATCTCGAAATTGTTGGCCGCTATTGCTAGTTGGACAACACTAGACTCGTAACCATCGATTGACGATGTCGCATAATGTGTCATCTTCATTTCCTCGTCTTGGTTAGCCATGTCTTCTTCGGATGGTGTACCTTCCAAAACGTCTTATTCGATATTCGTTGTTGTTTTTCGAGGTCTTTACGGAAAAGTCGTTCGGGTTCCGAAAGAGGTAAGACAAGTTCAGGACTAGACGAGTCGGACATACACTAACTTAAGGAAGCATAAACTTACTAAGACTTAGAATGAATTAGGCAAATGTAACTAAACTAACTAACTAATAAAAATAAAATAAATTTGAACAAAAATATATAAACAGGATACAGACAAGATAGTCAAAAATTTAGATTGTCTTTCAAAACTGTTGTGTGTCCCCGGCAACGACGCCAAAAACTTGATACGTGTGAAGATTATATATGTTTTGATAAAGGTTTTTTTGCACAGATTTAGTTTTAATTGGTTATTACTAATACTAAACTACACACACTAAAGGCAAGTGTACCTGTCGAGTGGTAATATAGTGATTGTAAGAACTGAGTATCAATCTATGGACACACCGAGCCTACTCAACAACCTTAATGATTGACTATGGAATTAGATTTTTGTTTTGAGAAAATGATAAATTTCATTGATGTAATTAATATTTTTAGGGTTTAGAAACAATAATTAAAATAAAGTAAAAATAAGATTGAAACTTTTGGATTTAAAACAGAGAATAACGACAATCATCCTAATTAGATTACACATATATAACTGTGATGAATTGGTAGTGTGATTAAAGATATTGATTAAAATAATTAGTTAATGTTTATAAATATGAGCTGGTGCGATTTCTCGTCTATCCGCTCCGTAGTGACTACGACCTCATCAGGATGATTACTGAATAAATCAAAGCCACTAGTAATGTAAGTAAATCTCCTGTGACCTTTTGACAAATGATTTCTGAAAACATAACTTACTGTTAAAAAGAGAGTTGATCAGCTTCCTTTCTAACATACCATTAATTTCAGAAAACCATAACAATTACTGTAGATTTCTCAGACTAATAAAATGGAACCCGTAACTGATCAGAAAGTTAAGGTGATATGATTTCTAATAACCATTTCTAGTTCATTAGCCATTGATTTATTATGAAGACCGGCTTCACAAATAAAAGTTAGTTCATACGTTTTTCAACCTTGTATAACATTCACAATTACAAATCATAAGTTTATAACTTCCCGTTCAAATGTAAATACTACCCATCAAAATTTTTCCCAAGATTACCATAACATTAACATAATATAAATCACACCATTAGTTCATCACAAATTACATAAGTTTCATCCGATCAGGATGATAATAGGAGTTTAGCTCATAAGGAGCTTGCACATAACAACATGTAACATAGAAGATAGATATGGAATCATTGGTGAAATGGAACAATCAAACCGGTGATCCATAAAGGATGATGTCCGGACAATCCCGAGCTTCTTCCAAGTGTTGTACGCACCTCCTGAGCCTCCAAATGATCTTTAGGTCTTGATTCCCCAGAGAATTCAGCAGAGTAACTCTCCCACCAAAAGCTTGCCCAAATGATGAACTTAAGCCTCTATTTATAGGCTTTCTGGAGTGTTTAATCACGGCCCCGTGCTAGTACAATGCTTACGAAAGTTGGTCGGGTCGTACGTGCAGAAGGTGTCGGGCACGGCCCCGTGTTAAATAGGGCAAGACCCCGTGTTTAGGGTGGGGCACGGCCCCGTGACAATTTTTGGGAGACAGTACTTTTTGTCCTGTCAGATGTCCAAACACGGGGGTGTGCTAATTTAAGCACGGGGGTGTATTTCAGGCAAGTCATGGGGGCGTGCTTAATGAGGCACGGCCCCATGCTTAGACTCCAAAGCTCGGATTTCTTCAATTTCTTATCAAATATGCTTCTTTTGTCCATCTTGCCCTATTTAATACCTGAAAACACAATTTAACAATTTTAAGTACATAATCATCATTTTAAGGGAGATATTAAGAATAATTGATGTGCTTTTGATAGGAGTTTATGTATAATTTAGAGCACATCAAGAATCTTTACGAAAATCCCATGTCTTTCGTGGTTGTA
The DNA here is from genome assembly GCA_025506505.1 of Flaveria sonorensis. Classification (NCBI taxonomy): domain Eukaryota; kingdom Viridiplantae; phylum Streptophyta; class Magnoliopsida; order Asterales; family Asteraceae; genus Flaveria; species Flaveria sonorensis. The sequence goes on from CM046434.1 coordinate 41,598,724, forward strand.
GTTCTGGTTGAAGCAGTTGGTCCAGCCGCCTTATGTCATCATCCTGCCCATATAGGACCACGCAAAATCAAATTAAGTGTCCTAGGGCGCAATGGTGTTTCCATATCTTGGGCTGACTTTTTGGACGCTGACTTTAACTCCATGAGTTCATTCAACACCAACTTGTTTGTCTACTAGTTTTGTGCCATATGCTTCTTCATCAAGGATATTACCGAGCGGAATTCCTCATTAGAAACTGAGGCAGATTTCCCACCAGGATTCCCAGATCTGGGGATATAAAGACACGACGTAGCAGATTGGCTGACAGCCTTATCCTTATTCCTCTAAAATGTTACGAAAGCTGGAAGAGGAGGAGGAAGAGATGAGTTCAAGGTAGCAGAAATGGAAAAAGAAGGTGCTGAAGATGAAGATTGCTTTAATTGAAAAGCCATTTTTTGAAAGGCAAAGAATGAAAGAACTGAATAAACGAAAGATGTTTAGAAAGATTTTGAAGATTATAGCGACACTTGCCACATGGTGGGTGCCAAATTGTTTTGGTAAAAAAATTACACAAGTAATCTATGAATAAATTAGTAAAGTGAGGTAGTGTGCTATTTCAGGATATTGACTGGAATATCTAATCAATACTAGAATATCGACCTGAATATCACATAAATAAACAAGTAAAAGTAAAGAAAATCAAAGACAAACGATTTTTCGATGGGAAAAAGCCCTTGATCAGATTGATCTCTGACACAAAAAACCCCTTGGCGCCTAACAACTTATAGGCGGCTGATTTTATTAATACTTGAAAATAGAAGGACAACTCGAGAGCTAGATTTGAGCGATTCTAACCGATTTTATTAATACTTGAAAATAGAAGTACAACTCGAGAGCTAGATTTGAGCGATGCTAACCGATTTTATTAATACTTGAGTGTGTGTAAGCTAGTAGTAGAGACTATGTGAAAGCTAAGTATGAATCAAGTGTCTGAATTGATCAATCCAGCCTCATTTTATAGCAAAACGTAGCAACTAAGGTCAACCGATATCCTCGGTCATATCCCGAAAATATCGGATTCTTTGGTGAACCAGTCTTCATGAATGTTGGAAGAGACTTTGAACGTGTGTAAACTTTTGTTAAACGTCTTTTCCGACTTCTGAGGGTTGACTTAATCTCTTATACACGTTCATGTTAAAACTAAACTTGTACAACAAGAATTATTAGCATAATATATGAATATTGTTCGAGATATCAAACCTATTTGCATATCCAGGCCATCGGAATGCTGAGCAGAATATAGCTCAAGATTTTCACCCACAACAATCATGATTCCATTTTCTCAAATCTAGGTATGTTTTAGCACCTCACAATCTCATATTTACAATTTCATGTTTTCGAATACGATGCTTATTATTTCAACGCGTCTAACATACGGGTATCTAACCTAGTGTACACTATGTCAATAAGATTTAATTTTGTTAAGTATCTAAATCATTTATATTTAAACTAGTAACATGTTTTAAGTATCTTTCAGAATTGATACAATATTAATTTAAACTATTATCACCAAAAGATTTTAAGTTTTTTATACTAAATAGAAACCAAATAAATATTTTTAAACTCATTAAATTGATCAAATCTATTCTAATTGAAGTACTAGTATGATCTACACTATACAAAAAAGTAATCAGTTTTAAATAATTCTCTAGAAGGTTTGATAGTTTCATTATCGGCATTTTCATCATATATTTTTATTTTTACGAATGACAAGTTTTTCTTGAAATATAGGTTTTGCATTCATCGCCGAAGCCATTTTTATTAAATTATCTATAGATTTTTTCAAATCCGTATTCTCTTTCTCTCTATTTTTCAAACAAAATATAAAAACCCATTTAGTTGGTCTATAGCATCATCAATACACTATTTTTGGATAGTAAGTTTTACTAACAAACTCAATAGCAAATAATATGTCATACCATATAATTTTCCTTAATATAAATTTAGAATTTCCAAACTCATACATTGCCAAACATTTAGCCTTAGTTTTAACTTTTGAATCTGACCAGTCATCATATTAATCTAAGAGTGTGTTTCTTAATTGTGGTGTTTGGAATCTAATTGTTTAACACTTTCTTGCCTACTACGTACTATAGACTTTGTGTTAATGATTTAAGTGTTAAATTTTGTATATTTTATTGTAATAAGCTCTACCTTTTGGTTGAAGAAACAAATACTGAATAGGTTCATTTGTATAATTCCATTAACTTCACCATCTTTACTACACGAGTTAGTCATATCACAAATTACTAATTTTTACTATATAATCATAAGAAGTAAAAAGATCCTCTATAATTAATATCTGATAATCTTTTTTATATACTCTAAATTCCATTCAGTGTGGTCGTTGTTGTAAAATAATGATAGCATAATATTCTTCCACTTTCAATTTGGGAAATCATCCGCAGACAAAAGCTTTGAAGGACGAGTGTTAAAACTTGTCTCATTCGTCACACTGAACTAAACCATACTTAACACAAAAAATGTAAAATAATTATACATAAGTGTGTTATCAAAACAATCTTAATTAATATGAAACTTTCCTCTAATTAAAATATATCACAAAATGATATTGTAAATTTGGAACTCGATTCAAATGACTCGAAAATAAATCGTCAAAAAAGTTTTATTATGTACTTATTATAATAAAATTATATCCAGTCATGTACATTTATGAATCAAAGCCCCCTCTGATTTTAACCTTGACCCTTTTAATGATACTTAAATCATAACTCATGTTAATTGGAAAAAAATTATATAATATGTAGCACATAGTATAAATTTTAAAAAATTAACATCATATAAATTTGTAAATTGTTGTGGTGGTGATAATGCTTATTGTGGTGGCTGATGGTGGTTTTGGAAGCCACTGTTAGTGGTTGTGGTGTTGGGGAATTGTTGGCGGCTTGGGATTGTGATGGACTATGACGATGTGTATGGCAGACATGAGCATACCATAGGGCTAATTCTTAAATGTCGGGTGTCACAAATAATATTAACACCATACAGACTTATCAATCATATACAAACACTTAACCCCATATAGGTACTTAAAAACTTATGTAAACTCAACAAAGTAACATCAACACTATCACCAAAGCATAACATATAGACATGAGCATACCATATGGCTAATTCTTGTATGTATTATACTTATTGTAGCACCAAAGTAGAATGGATTTCTCAAGAGCCTTAGCAATCATCAGTATCCAGTAAGTCTCTTGACCTTCTTCATGTTTTCCCAGAGGGAAAAGATTGTTTAAATGTTTTCTTTACCCTTTAACTTACGTTCTAACATTTTTTTGACTAATGTGTAATGTATGTGTTGCAAGTATAAATTTATGTATGTCCATGAGTGTCTGTGTGGTTCTTTATTTTCAAAACTAATCAACTATCGGTTTGGAGACAGTGGAGAGGTAGCGTTAGTACTTTCGGGTTAACACTCTCACCCTTGTATGGTATGTTACTTGTTGCTACAAATAATTCTAGGTCATGCTTGATGTCGGATGAACCGTGGCTAGCTAACCCGAGCTTGGATCTAGGTTGCAACAATAAAGAAATCTACGTTAGAGGGCCTAGCCCTAAGGGCACTCTGACACTCAAGTCAGTAATCTATACAAGGTGATTGTAGGTATAACATGTTTAAAGCATATACGTAAGTATATGAGGAAGTATAAGAAATAAGAGAAAATATGAGATACCAGTTTGATGCAATGGAAGTTTATCCTTACCACACATGGAAGAAGCCTTAATAATGCTAACCATGTATAAGTTACCATAATCCAATGTAATATAGGTAGGGATTCTTATACAAAGATGATGGTAAGAAAAGAGAAGATAGTTCTCAATCTATAAAAAGAGATAAGATACTTGTGGTGATATCTTTCTACTACAAATGGTATATATTATACGAAGGGGTAACCCTCTTATTTATAAAGAGATAAGTTACCATATATTATGTCGTTCCTTGGCCTTGCCAAGCGAAATAAGTTTGGCTTCCAATGGTAAGGTTAGAATGAGTTCCAATAATGAGAGAGGTGTAAGGCCCCGTTCTCGGGAAGCCTTACAGTTGGACATTCGTAGCATAAAACATTTATAAACTTAACATTTGTAGCAGAAAACATTATTTTTCTTTTAAAACTATACTTGTGTCAAAAAATCATATCATTTCCTTTACACTTCAAAAATCATATTAATACGATATCATTTCCCAAAAGTATAGATGCCAGACTTGAACTATCCCAGTAGCTTTCATATCCATGCCTGCATCTCCTCAGCATGATCAACTACCTGCCAACTATTATGCATACAAAGTCAGCGACGCTGAGTGAGTTCTTGTTTGTAATAAAATACTTTTCGTTGTTAAATACACTTCCTTTCTAAAACGTGAGCATACATCAATGCGTACATCTTAATACATTCATTTCATTATCTATCATCATCATTCATTCATTCATTCATTATCTTTCACTTTCACGAATCAGTGTCATATGATCGGCCCCCAACATAAGTTATGAGACTAATCATAATCTCAATGCGTCATGACAAAGATCCTATTCCGTTCATGGTCAATCACGAGGATTAGACCCCTGTGAGTATCCTTTTGGACTTGCTAGGTCTAGATGTCTTGTATAGGTTTAGATGATGGATCAAACTCTTGTAATCACTCTTTTTAATTATAATTTTGATAATATAATATAATGCATTGAGTACATGATGAGTTTATGAATTGCATGATATATGGTATCTAATAATATATGTGTTGATTTATGTATGATTGCAGGAAACATTAAATGTAGTCAAGTTGGAAAAATTGACTAAGTGTTAGAACAACTGCGGATGAACAAATGGCTCTTCCGTAGATGTTCTCAGTAATACAACTGGTCTACATCCGTAGATCTCATGCGGAAGAACAACAACAGCTGAACAAGTCCAAAGATCAAGTGGAACAGCTGAAGGAGAACTTGCTGCTGAAGAATAAGAACTCCTGCGGAAGCACAATCACTGAAGAACAAGCACTGAAGACAAAGTGTTGCTACGGAAAACACTTGAATGATTCCGCATCATCAAGTAGTCAACAGAAAGTCAACAAGTCAACATGGCAGATCAACAACATTAATGATAGCAAAAGACATTTAATTCAAGCGAAGATATTACATCACATCAACAATATTATTTGTGTTTAATTCATTGTAAATCACGAACTCCTATGCCGATAAATGTGGCAAGGATTCGGATAGCTATAGGAAGTTAGCTTAATTATAGCAACAGGATAGCGAAAGATTAGTAATGTTTTAGGAACAGAATAAGATCTCTATATAACAAGAGATAAAGAACATGTAACACGAGATGATCAACAGACGATCAAGCAACTTTAGATCATATAACGATCACAACAATAGAATCAATAGCAGCAGAGGCATTACAATCGATTGATTGTAATTATTGAGCAATCGTGGTTTGATTATTATTATATTTTGATTGTTCTTTGTATTGTTTGATCAATTTCAAGTTCATTAATCAATTAAACAGCAAGTATTGGTAATTCCGCAATCAATACTTGTTGAAATCAAATCTGATAATTCATATATCGATCTCTGGATTCTCACAAGTGGTATCAGAGCTTGGTGCTCATTGATCCAGATCAATTGATCTATCGATTTGATTTGTTTAATTGATTTTTGCTAAAACAGAGTTGTTGCTTTTTCAAAATTAATTAACATGAGTAACTCAGTTGTTGGTGCTTATCAACCTCCTAAACTGGAAAACAAATCTGATTTCAAAACTTAGAAAATCAGGTTCAGGAATCATGTTAATTATACAGATTCTGATTTATGGGTTTCGATTACCGAAGGACCTTATATTCCACCTGCGTTAGGAGCGGATTATAAGGATAATAATCAACCCATAAGTCTGAAAAATCTGTCACCTAATGATGCTAAGAAATTCAAGACATCAAAGCCTATAGTATGCTTACTATGGCTTTACCTGAAGATCTTTTGATCATGTGTGAATCATACAAAACAGCTCACTCGTTATGGAAAATACTGCACACACTATGTCAAGGAAGTGACAAGATTAGGAGAATAAAGAAGGATACTCTTCGCTCACAATATGAAACTTTTCATCATATTGCGGGTGAGTCAGTTCCTCAACAATTGCATAGATTTATGCAACTTGTTACAGAGATGAACATCTTTGAACTTAAGTACAGCAATGAAGAGCTGAACAAAAAGATGCTACATGCCTTATAGAAAGTTGGACACAGACTGTGTCTATGTTCAAGAACACAATTGATTTGAAGGCAATAGGACTAGACACACTGGTGGCGAAGGTTGAAGCTTTGGAGCTAGATGAAAATACCAGAAACAAGAGTGTGAAAGCACCTATAGCACCTTATCAATACAAAGAGTTAAAGAATGCTGGAAGTGCATTCATCTCCAATGAAGATGAAGATACCTCTTGTGATGAGAGTGAACATGAAGAAGAAACAAGATTTATACTGCCAAGTCTTCCAAATCAAGTACTCAAAACAATCAGCACAGAAAGTCCAAAGGAAAAGCTGATGACTCCAAGAATAAAAAGAACAACAATCAAATAGAACCAATTACTATGGTTCTGGAATCAGAAGAACAGAAAGCTGCTTTTGCAGCCTTTAGTTCAAGCTTTCAGGCTTATCTGGGAAGCACTTTGACTGCTGCACACTTCTGTCAACAAGATCTAGAAGAACTTCATCCTGATGAGGTAGAAGAGATGGATCTATAATGTCAAATGGCCATGATCGCCTACAGAGCCAAGATGTACTTGAAGAGGAACAAAGGACTGTCTGTAGGAGGAAGATCAACTAAAATTGGTGTTGACAAGTCCAAAGTAAGATGCTTTAAGTGTAATTTATATGGACACTTCTCAAAAGAGTGTAACAGCAATCAACAACAATCAAATGGCTCAAGACAGCCTAGTCCAAGAAGTTTTACGCAAGCTCAAGTGACCAATTCATCCCCACCAACAACAAGCAACACTACAGGTACTAACAATGCTAAAGAATCTGGTTTAATTATTTTGCAGGATGGTACTTGTGATTGGAGCATGTATGAAAAGGAAGTACTGGAGGAAAATCAAGCTTTAATGGCTAACATTGAAAACAAAGTTCCACTAATGGCCACAAAGGTGAGAGAAAGGTTATGTTCTTCCACCTGTATTGATGAAGTTGAAAGATATAGAACACATGCTCAACAGTTAGCTGATAAAGTAAAAGAAACTTTACTTTTAAATGAATCACATGAAAGAGAACATAAACTTTATCAAGTCAAAATCAATTCTTTACAAAAGGATTTAGATAAACTTTTATCTGAAAATTACAATTTGAAAGCACAAGTTGAGCATTTGACTACGTTTTATCTAAGTCTATGTCAAATCATGCATCTACTGAAGTGAAACTTCAAAAATTCCAACTGTCATCATAGCAGTATGAGAGACTATTAAACTCTCATATTGAGTCAAAGAACATATCTGGTTTGGGATTTCATGCTGTTGCACCACCAGTAAATGATAATTACACTCCTTTACCCGAGTCCATGACTAACAGCTTATCTGATCACTTTGTGTCCAGTACCAAATCTGAGTCAACAAATAAAATCATAATGATGTAACTAATGACACTGAATCATTTGAAACTGAATCATCAAAATTAGAACTTTCAAAACAAAGTCAATCAGAATTTGATTATGATAACTGTGATGATCTGGATGAGGATGATGATGAGCCTCATAATACTGGTTTGGGTAATGGTAAAACTATTTTAAATGAACATCGAATTCCCAAAGTGTTGGATGAAATCAAGCTCCCTTACCCACCAAAACAAAGAAATATGTTGAAGACCATTTACATAAGGATTGGTCAACTGAATGAAGCCATTCATGCTCTCAACAAACAAAACAAAAGAAAATCAGCAAAAAGAGCTTCAGAAGATAACAAATTCACTTCAACAGATCTCCTACGGAAGCAGTCTGAGAAAGCTGTAAAATCCGAGAAAATCCATAAACAATCATCCGTAGAAGAAATACGGAATAAGAAAGAATCTGCTGAAGCTTCATCCAACATCAACAAGGTGAAGGAGTTGAAGCAAAAGAAGTCACTGAGTAAGAAAAGGCAAAGGTAAAGGTTGCTTCTGATAGTGAAGCTGAAGAGAAGTACTGTAAATGGTGTGATATGCACAATCACAGCACAGAAGAGTGCTACTTCAGCAGCTATTGCTCAATATGTAATATGAACAATCACATGACATCTGATTGTCACTTCAACAAATATTGTGTAATATGCAACAAACACAATCACTCAACTCAGGAATGCTTCTTCAACAAATAAAACAAAACAAAGATCCTCAAGAAGAAGCTAGCAGAGAACACTGAATCAGATTCCCAATCTTCTGAGGATGATGATTCAAAAGTCTCAAAACAAAAGAAGCAACAACAAAATAAGAAAGCTCACAAGACAAGGATAACAGCTACTGAGATGCAAACAAAGAAAAGAAGGAAAAACAACAATTTCAAAGCAAAACACCTCACAAAAAGGTAGCACTTGAAGAAGATGATGACTTCTTTGATCATTTTGACAAAGGCAATCACGTACCTCAGTTTAAATCAAAGGATGCAGAAACATTTTCTGGGCAATCCTCAACATCAGGATCAAAGAAGAAGGCACTGAAGGAAGGAATGACTGACCAAGTCAGTATGAATCAAGACTAAATTACCTCAACATCATCACCAAAATGATCCTCACCCAAAACAAAACAAAATGAATCAACTAATATTAAAATTAATTTAGAAACATCAAGGCTCATTCATAAGAAAGTTACTATATTAGATAACAATGGCAAGCCCAAGACCATCAAGGCTTGGGCTCCTCAGTCTAATTAAGTTCATTATATTTTGCAGGAACATCCAAGGAGGACTGACAACAAGTGGTATGTTGACAATGGTTGTTCCAGACACATGACAGGAAACTGTTCTCTCCTTCATGACTTCAAACATAAAAATGCTTCATATGTAGCATTTGGTGGGGATAAGAAGGGAGGTAAAATCACTAGTGAAGGAATGGTAATCAATGGAGTTCTCAAATTTGAGAAAGTCAAATTTTGTAAAAATTTACAATTTAATTTACTAAGTGTATCTCTGTTAGGATCAGTGATCTAAGTTTGATCAATTAGAGTTGAATCACAGCGGAATTAGAGCAAGAATTAAGCAAATATAGCAAGAACACAATAAATATTCAATGGAACAGTACACGGTTATATAGATATAGGGTTTTCTGCAAAGAGATAATAACATTCATGCACATATGCTTCGGTGTGGCGGCTGCTAGGTTTTCCTAAGCTGCACCGATTACAATTAGGTCAGCATTCCTTATATATAGGAATGTGACGTCTGCTGATGTCACTTGATAGTGACATCTAACAGAATTATTACAAACTACTGAAAGTAAGCAAACTACTGAGAATGTTCACAACAACTGAGAACATCTCAGATTATTCTAAGTACACGAAGAAACATAAAACTACTGAAACTATAAGTACAAAAAAGAAACTACAACTACTGAAAGGAAACCATCACAACTACTGAAGAGATCTTCTTCAGCTGTTGTGACAATCATCTGACACTTGGTCTTCAGTCTTTGTCTTCAGCTTTGTCTTCAGACTTTGTCTTCAGCTCTTTCACTTCAGACTTTGTCTTCAGCTCTTTCACTTCAGACTTTGTCTTCAGCTCTTTCACTTCAGACTTTGTCTTCAGCTCTTTCACTTCAGACTTTGTCTTCAGACCTTGTTATCAGCTGATGTCTTCAGCTGTTGCAGACTACTTCAGTTGTTGTAATGTCCGTGGGACTTAAAGGTTTTTCTGATCAGGCTCATTGGTTCTTTTGGTCCAACAAACTCCCCCTGAACCAATGCAGCCAAAACCTTTAAGCTTATTGAGGTCCCACTTATTCTTGGCAGAAATACTCTCTTGATCAGCTTTAGAGATATCGGATAAGCACAGGCCAGGGAACAGGTTTCAGTAGATGTGAATGTCAAAGGATGGAAGGGAACTCTGTCTTGGGGAACTGGACACAGAGCCGTTATCCCAACCATGAAACCTACTTCCCATTGATGAGTCTATAAGACTCTCTGACGTAGGCCTCAAGGAGAACAACTTGTTCCTCCTTAGTGAGTTCTTCTGCTTCTCCTTCGAAGAAGAACTCTGGGCCATAGTACTCTGATAAGTACTTTATCGTCTTTCCATTTTTCAACTCAACAGTTGTTATCTCTCTGTAAGCAAACTCATCTGGGTGAGTCCCTTCTAATAACAACTGGAGTTCATTTTCTTGATCTCTTCAAGCCTCTTGTATAACAACCCCTTCTTGACCATTTTGTTCTCCATTAGAGTTTGAGGGGTCATCTTTGACTTGTAGGCTCTCTTGAAGTCTTCAAGTATTTCCCAGGGTGAGACTACAATGGCCAACATAATAGCAGCATCTATGGTCTTTCTCACTTGGCCATTGTATCTACTTGGTATGGATTTCTTATGAATTCTAGAACTAACCCTGGGGTCTGGCCAAATCCTTACTCTCTCCTTTTGATATTGAAAGGTATACCTGAGAGCATACAGCCTTTGAGCATGTTTCTTCATGGCTTGTATAGATGATGACTGAGGAAACTCTTTGTCAATCATCTTCAAAAGTTGCTCATCGTGCTGTTTCTGTTGTTCTTCTTCTTCAATCTTAACTTTCACCATTTGCCTCTGAAAGTCTGGTGTTATCATTTGTTGACTTCTGGGCTCAGGTAATTTTAGAACAGCAGAGATTGGCAGACTATCTTCTTCATCATCTTCTTCTTCTTCTTCCATCCTCAACACCCTTCTCCTCCTTCTGGGTGCATCACTGGATGTGGTTTGAGGTGGTTTTTGGGGTAAGGGAGTTGGTTTTGAGGGTTGAGTTGATTTGGAGAGTTGTGGGGTTGGTTGTTTTTGAGAGGGAGTTTGGGAAGGCTGATCTAGCATTTTTATGGTGAGTTTGGCTTTGGAAAGCTTGGCCATATCAGTTCTCTTCCCAGCACCTGCTTCGTCTAAGGCTTCTATAATCAACCCCTTGTTGAATTCTTCAGAAGCACAGATTCTGGTGGTTATTGCCAGAATACTGTCTCTGGTCCATGATTTAATCTCAATTAATGATCTTCCCAAGTATTTTGCAACAAACCGGATCATTATCTCCAACCTCTCCCTTTCCATTACACTATAACTGGCCCATCTTTCTTGTATCTCATTAATCTCCAGCCTTCTGATCTCAGTGTCTAATGTGGCTGTATCAAAGCCCTGTCTGAAGAGTTGATCTATTATTTTGTCCATTGATCTGCTGTGAGCTTCATCAGCTTCTTTAATCAGATCTTCCAATGATTTCTCTTCATCAGGCTTTTGAGTTCCAGCACTTTTCTTTCTCTTGTATGTGATCAGCTGTTTTTCCTGTTCTTTTTCTTGTTGTTTATCCTCTTCCACTCTCTTTCTCTTTCCTTCTTTCACTACCTTAGACTCCCCCTTTTTGGGTGCATTGGGTTCAGGGGTTTGAATGGCAGAAAGCTTCTTGTGCACAGCATCATCAACAAGTGTTTTTAGAGTCGAGGAGATCCTCTCATCAATGGCTTTATGTACAATCTCATTGATGATGGGAGTGATGAGAGGTAAGGAAGTTTGAAATGTAGCAACCATCTGCTCAGAGGGGTTCTGTCCCTGAGAGGTGGTGCCAACAACAGTGGCTGGTGGCTCAGTTGAGTGAAGTGGCGGAGTGTTTGGGAAACCTTCAGATGAAGGTGCCATCTGTGGGTTTATTGGGGCAGATGGACTTTGATCCTGAGACATTTTGGCAAGCAGTTCTTTGAGTCTACTCACCTCAGCCTCAAGGATTGTGTTATGGGCTAAGACATCATAGAAAAAGCCCAGGTCATCATCAGTAATCACCTGACCTCCTGATTGAATCAGGATGTACATGCCCTGAGTGTAGATCAGTTGTAGCATGTGCTGTTCTTGGTTCTGGGGACTTCCTGCCTCAGGACTGAGTCCTTCATCGGCAGTTGCCTCTGGTGAGGTCTTAGAGATGTTACCAACTTCATCCTGTTCATTTGCTGAATCAGTAGAAGTGGCAGCCTCACCAGATGTTCTAACCTCCTCCTCTACACGGGGAGATTGAACATTATAACCCCTGTGCTGTGGGCTATCAGCAGCATTTTGGTCCTCTTCCTCAGATGTTCTCCCCATTGTAATTGGTGTCTGGGGAGGAGGAGAGGAATGCAGCTGACTCAACACTTGTGCAACAATAAATGTTGGGCTTTGAGGGGCGGTTGCATTTGGAGATAGGGTTGAAGCAGATTGCACCCGGGGTGACTGGTGCTCTTCAATGGTAACCTTCTCAATTGAGATAGGTTCCAGCATTGTGGTATCCCCAATTTTGGTTGCATCAGGATCCTGTTGAGAGGATGCCTGAGCGGCTACGGTTGGTGGAGTCTTGGACACTACTGGGGGGTTAGAACCAGTAAGTGTTTCCTGTATTGGTGTTACAGGGGCATCCTCAGGGGACTCATCTCCCTGAGTAGCCTTTTTGGGCTTTTTGGTTTTGGGTTTGGTGGGGACTTTGGATCTGGAAGTGGAGGCTGTGGGTTCCCGCTGCTTGGGTTTGAGCAGCCGGGCAGCCCCTTTCATTGTAGGGTCAGAGTTGTGCCTGGAGTATACTTCAGGCAATACAGCCGGAGCAGGGACTCCAAGGCCAACAAGGCCGTCTGATTTTAGCTGTGTTAAAATTATGGCCATGAGAAACCTGGGATATAATATCCATCTGTTTGCCACAGGTTTCAAGGCCAGATCCTTTAGTTCCATAAACACTATCTCAGAAAAATTTAAAGTTTGACGTTCAAAGATAGAGTATAATACCTGTTGCCATCGGGAAGACATTTGATCCCATGAAGAGGTTTTTGGTGCAAGGCAGACATTCACCATGTGGAATATAAGACGTTCAGCATCATGGAAGTGCTTCTTCATAATGGTGGTAGCACTTAAGTCTCCTTCATACCCGTTGTTGATGAAAGACATATCGGTTGTGCCTTTCGGGTATTCTGTGACACAGGTGGCATCATGTAGATCTAGGGTTTGTCGAATGATGTCCGTAGTGATGACCACCTGTTTCTGGTTGACCAACGACTGGAGAGTGATTTGGCTATCATTCTCACTAGTTTGCACGGAGACGTTGGTCCAGAACTGGCTTAGGGAATCGGGGTATATGGTAGGATTCAGAAGAAACGCGGTTCGGTACTGGGAATCTACCATAAGATCGATGGCGTTATCAAATTTGTTCCAGAAGGCCGATTTTGAGAGGTAGGCAACACAGTTGTGTCTGGGTTTGAGTTTCATGGTCGCCATTGTGTGAGAGTGAAAGGACGGAAAACGGCTAATGAAACGTCTGAAAGTAGGTTAGGTATTTATAGGGTAAGACAAAGGCTGATATAAAACGACTGAAAGTGTTGGTGCTGTCATCAGTTGTTTGAAAACAACTGAAGACCTGGTTTTAACTTTCAGAAGTTGTAACAACTGAAGACTTGGTATTAGTCATCAGTAGTTGTGAAACTACTGAAGACATGGTTTTGGCTTCAGGTGTTGTAACAACTGAAGACTTGGTGTTAGTCATCAGTAGTTGTGAAACTACTGAAGACATGGTTTTGGCTTCAGTTGTAAGTGAAGCAGCTGTTGTAGAAACAACTGAAGAGAAAATTTTCTCATCAGCTGTTGTCGTCAATTCTTAGCTCATCAGCTGTTTCATTCTGACCTCAACACTTCATCAGACTTTGTCTGAGTTTCAGATGTTTCATAGGTCATCAGTACTTATCTGTTATTCTGACATCAGCAGTTGTAACTACAGCAGTAGTTGTAACCACATTTTCAACAGATGAGTACTTCAGTACTTTTAAGTAATTTAGTCTTCAGTAGTTGTGAAAACTACTGAGGATAAAAGAACTGCAGTACTTATTTGTGACAGTAGTATACGAATGCTCATCAGTACTTGTTGACTGAGATCATCAGTAGTTGTCACTTATTCTAGCTGCAGCATACCAAGCCTTAACACTAGGTTTTGGAAAGTTGAACTGTCCAAAGGCTTAGTAAATATGTCTGCAAGCTCATCAGCACTAGGAACAAACTTTGGATCAATCAGACCTTTTTCAAAACAATCCCTAATAAAATGGTGTCTGATCTCAATATGTTTGGTCCTAGAGTGCTGGACTGGATTCTTGACGATACAAAGAGCTGAAGCACTATCCATTAGTAATGGAGTCTTAGTCTCTGTAATGCCATAATCCAGTAATTGATTCTGAAGCCAGAGTACCTGAGATGTACAACTTGCAGCAGCAATGTACTCGGCTTCAGCAGTGGATGTAGCAACAGATGTTTGTTTCTTACTCTGCCAAGAAACCAAACAGTTGCCTAGGAATTGACATCCACCAGAAGTTGATTTTCTAGTTAATTTACACCCTGCATAGTCACTATCAGAAAAAGCAACTAATTTGCAAGAGTGCCCAGTGGAATACCAAAGACCTAGAGATTGAGTACCTTGCAGATATCTAAAGATCCTCTTGACTGCAATCAAATGGACTCTTTAGGAGCAGCCTGAAATCTAGCACAAACACAAGTTGCAAACATAATATCTGGTCTAGAAGCTGTTAAGTACATCAAGGACCCAATCATACATCTGTAAAGTGTTTCATCAACAGCTTTACCTTTCTGATCTGCATCCAGTTGTGTGGTGCTGCACATGGGAGTAGAACAGGGCTTACAGTGTTGTAAATCAAACTTTGCCAAAAGACTTTTTGTGTATTTTGACTGATGAATGAAAGTTCCATCAGCCTTTTGTTTGATTTGCAAACCTAGAAAGAACTGTAATTCTCCCATGGCACTCATTTCGAATTTTTGTTGCATCAACTTTGTAAATGCATCACACAACTGTGGATCAGAGGAAGCAAAAATAATATCATCAACATAAATTTGAACAAGGAGCTTATGTGACCCACTTTCTTAATGAACAAAGTTTTATCTATGGAGCCTCTAGTGAAATTATTCTGAAGAAGAAAATTTGACAGTGTTTCATACCAGGCTCTAGGAGCTTGTTTCAACCCATAAAGAGCCTTATCAAGTTTATACACCCAATCAGGATGTTTATTATCCTCAAAACCTGGTGGTTGACACACATAAACCTCTTCTTTTATTTTACCATATAAAAACGCACTTTTGACATCCATTTGAAAAACTTTAAGATTGTGGAATGCAGCATAGGCTAAGAACAATCTAATTGCCTCCAGTCTGGCTACAGGGGCAAAGGTTTCATCATAATCAATACCTTCTTCTTGTGAAAACCCCTGGACAACCAGTCTGGCCTTGTTCTTGACAATTTGCCCATTTTCATCTGTTTTATTCCTAAACACCCATTTAGTGCCTATTGCACACTTACCTGGGGGTAGAGGAACCAGTTCCCACACTTGCTGCTTTTTGAACTGAAGAAGCTCAAGCTGCATGGCATCAACCCATCCATTGTCTCTTAATGCAATATGATAGTTCTTTGGCTCTTGCTGACTGATGAAAAGAGCATAGAAGCAGAAGTTGGACAATTGACTTCTAGTTGAGACACCAGCATTGATATCACCAATGATTTGAGACGTTGGGTGATTCTTCAGCTCTTGATGCACTATGAGATCTGTGCAAGTGTTTGTAGCACGCTCAGCAGCAACAGATGTTGATCCAGATTCTTGAAACCAAGTGTTAGATGGCATATCAAATGAAGTAGAGGATTCAGAAATCTCATCAGCATTTGTTGTGGATGGTGCTACTGAAGCTACAGGAACATCAAGTTGAGTAGACTCAGGCAGTTGATCACTAAACTTGAATAGGTGAGTACTGGGATCATCATGAACATCAGTACCACCAGATGGATGACTAGCTGCAGAAGGTGATGAATTCACATGATCTGCAACAGCTGGAGGCTGATAAGGAACATATTGCAGTATGTCCAGATCAAACAACTCCACAGGGTTTTGTGGGATTTTGTCCTTAGGAGATTCATTGAACTTCACATGCAAGGTTTCTTCAACCATCTTTGTCTTACAGTTGAACACTCTGTAAGCCTTGCAAGTGGATGAGTACCCAACAAAATACCCTGCATCCACCTTAGAATCAAACTTTTGGAGTTGATCCTTTGTGTTGAGAATGTAACAAGGACACCCAAATGCTCTGAAGAATGAAATTAGAGGAGCCAAATGATGTAGAACTTCATAAGGAGTCTTCATCAACCTCTGATTCACTAAAGCTCTATTTTGCACATAGCATGCTGTGTTGACAGCTTCAGCCCAAAAGGTCAGTGGCAAACCAGAGTCAGCCAACATGGACCTTGCAGCTTCAATTAGGGTCCTGTTCTTTCTCTCCACTACTCCATTTTGTTCTGGAGTCCTTGGGATGCTATACTGCCTCTTGATTCCTTTTGAAAGGTAGAAATCATCAAGTGTATGGTTTCTAAATTCAGTTCCATTATCACTTCTTATACACTTGACTGATAGGGAATACTGCTTCTCAACATACAACACAAAGTTAATAATTGTCTGAGCAGCCTCATCCTTTGAATGCAAGAAGAAGGTCCATACAAATCTGGAGTAATCATCCACAATTACCAGACAGTATTTCTTCTTTGCCATGCTCATTACTCTCACAGGACCAAAGAGATCCATGTGCAGTAATTGCAAGCAGGCAGTGGACTTTGGTTCTTCTATAGGAGGAAATGAGACTTTGTGTTGTTTTCCTTTTAAACAAGCAGTGCAGGTTTCATCACAGAGGAACTCCTTTATTGGTAGACCTCTTACTAAACTTTGTGGATCAGCTGATTCATGTTTTTGAGATTAACATGACCCAGCCTTCTATGCCACAGTTTAGATTCCTGAGGAGAGGCCTTGGAGAACAGGCAAGGATGACCTTTTAAATCAATCTTCTTTGACAAATCCAAGGCATATACTCTTCCTATCCTGTTGGCCTTCAGGAGAGTATGTTCATCCAATACCTTGTCAATCAGCCTCAGAACTTTGGAAGACAGAATCCGGCAGTTCTGGCTTGTGAAAAGTGCAACATGCCCTTTATCACACATCTGACTGACACTCAGTAGATTATACTTGAGATTCTCCACATGGTTAACATCATCAAATCTGATTTCTCCATTTGACACAAATCCTTTCCCGATGATGTAACCCTTAGCATCATTTCCAAATGAGACAAATCCCTTCTTTCCTTGAGAGTAGTCATTAAGAAGAGAACTGCTCCCAGTCATATGCATAGATCCTCCACTGTCTACATACCAGATGCTTCTTTGGCATGCTGAAGAACCCTGCATTTATCATAAGAAACTAGTTAGCTTTAGAGACCCAAACCTTTTTGGTTTTGGGTATGTTTTCATCAACAGATTTAACCATAACTTGTTTCTCATGATTAACAGCTGATGAAGGTGGAGATGGTGCTGAAATGGAATTCTTAGATTTGGGCTTGGATTTCCTTTTCAGTGGTTTGATCACAGGTGCATCTAGTTGGTTAACTCTCCCCAACAAATGCTGAACCATCATAACAAGTTGTGTCTGATTTGTTGCTAAGCCTTCAGCTCATTTGACACATCAGTACTTGTTTTTGATGAGTTCCTGTGACCCACCATTTCCTCCTTGAAATTCACAGACTTCGTCTGATGTTTATCATGAGGAACACTATCAGCTGTTTTCTGATAAACCCCATCCTTCTTTTTGGATTTTGGTGAGGCCTTGGGTTTATCAGTTTTAGATGACTGTGGTACAAACTTGGTTTCAAACTCATTTTTCATTTTATTTATTTCTTCTTTAATGAGCTTATCTCTGTTGAGTTTGGAACCCTTTTTGTACCAGCATTCATCAGATAGATGATTGAATTTACCACATATTTCACATGGCTTATTCTTCATCTTGGATTGATCAACTGCTGAAGTGGAAACTACTGAAGGTGTGATCTTCAGTACTTTCCTCCTTTCAGTACTTGTGTTAAGTACTGAAGGATCGGTAACAACTGAAGACTTGTTCTTCAGCTGTTCTCTATCCGTCCTGAAAGACCGTATGATAGATTCCTCAGCAGTTGTTAATCCTTTTATTTCATCAGATTTGAAATGCTTTTCAGATGTTGTGACTTGCCCTTCAGTACTTGGAGTACTTTGAGGAACAACATCTGAATTTCTCAGCTTCATGTGTTTATCAGCATTTAAACCATCAGGCAATTGATTTGCTGAGATCTTAACACTGACTTCATCCTCTAATTTTGTATTATCATTTGAGGATGAATCACATGATGATGTGGTTTGGAAATTACTTTCACCTTCAGATTTTACTATTGATTTTGAAGTAAAATCAGTAGGTGGTGCAGTATGATTGTAACCTATTCCAAACTTCACATTTGAAGCTGTTTGCTTGCTGAGAAGCATTTCAAATCCCTTGCAGGATGTTACCCATCGGTCACACTCAACTTGGGTAGCTGCAAGTGTCTCTTTGAGACTTCTGTGGTTCTCGAGTATGACCTCTACCTTAGCCTTTTCATCATTAAGTTGGCATTTAAGCTTGTAAATCTCATCATCTTTGTCATTAAGTGCAGACACATACTCATCTTTTCTTTTGGAAATAGTTTTCTCAAGCTCAAGATTTTGACTGATTAAAGCTACATTTGCCTCTCTAATAGAGACAAAGGCAGCTATGCATGATTCAGAACATAACTTGGCTTTAGCCTCAGAAGATATCTGGGTTACCTGTGAAGATGAAGCATCTGAGCAGGAACCCTCAGTAGACTCCAGGGCCATGAGAGCAAGATTCCCAAAAGGATGTTCACCACCATGTTGACCAGCACCAGCAGATAGTTGCTCATTGAAACCAGAAAGATCATCTGGTAAGCTGCTCCAGTCAACAACTCCTGGTGTGAAGAAGCTGTGATGAGGTTGAGATTGTGATGGAGATGGTTGAGGCTCAGGTAGGGCTTGAGGTTGTTGTGCTATAGGGACATGAACTGGATTTGGCTGTGGCATATAATAGCAGGGATAAGGATATGGCATTGAACCCTGAGGGACAAAGTATGCAGGAGATTGAGGTTGTGAGTGATGACCAGAACTAGCAGGATGTTGCCCTTTGTTTTGTGAACTATTGCTTGGAAAGGTCACAAAGGGTGCAGAGGAGTTAGATCCAGTTGATCTACACTCTCTTGCAAAGTGCCCAAGCCTGTGGCATTTGTGACACCTCAACTTACTCTTGTCAAAACCAACTTTGGTTTTGCCAGAGAGTCCTGGAAATTTCCTACCAGTTCTCTTGTAGAACTTTTGAGATCTGATATTGATCAGGGCCATTTGGCTCAAAATATCCATCTCTTCTAAATCATCATCAGCAATACCTTGCAAATCATCCATGATAAAACATAAATTATCACTATTACACCCAGAATGACTGTCAACACCAACAAATGCATGATCAGAACTGTTTGAAGAGAAATCTATATGCTCATCATAATGACTTTCTGATCCAGCATATTCTGACTCATGACCGACCAAGGCAGTGTTACCTGGTACAAAGTCATCAGAGAGCTTTCCTGATGATGCCAGTTTCCTTTTCTGCTCTATCTCTCTTTCAAATGTAAGCAGTTTCCCATGGAGTTGGGTGAGAGATAGGCTATCCAGATTTGCACTGGAGCGTAGGACAATGGTGTATGTGTCCCATCTCTCAGGCAGTGATCTGAGGAATCTGTTGTTCATCTGGCTGTTAGTATACTCTTGCTTGACCATTTTCAGTTCAGAGATCAAGCAGGAGAAACGCTCAAACTGTTGAGTCAGTGTCTCACCCTTCCTATGAGAGAATGTCTCATATTGTTGGGCGAGGATTTCTCTGTTGTTTGCTAAGACCTCATCAGTTCCTCCGAATTGTTCCTTCAAAGCATTCCAGAGGTCATGAGCAGTTTCATGATGCATAAGCCCAGAATAGATTTCATTCGGCAGTGCCATGGCCAGAATTCCATGGGCTTTAGCATCAATCTCAAACAGTTTACGATCTTCATCTGAGTATTGCTCCTTCTTCTTCGGAACCATTTGATTGGTCTCCGGATTGTTCACCATAGGCTTGTGTGGACCATGAACCACAGATGTCCAACAACCTGAACTGTTAACAGACAGGTGATGGAGCATTCTTCGTTGCCATATGTTATACTCACTCCTAACCAGCATCGGAGGCTTGGTTGAGGAGCCAGTATTGTGAGGATCATTAGATGGAGTAGTCATTCTCAGATTCAAACCAAATCAATCAAGTTTCAAAAGATTTTGCACAAAAACACAACAAACTCAATAAGAACCAAGAAGAAACTCAAATTAAATAACCAGAAGCAGCAGAAAATCAATCTTTATAACCAGTTCTTGCACATATGCTAATTCGATCAAACTATAGATATCAAAATAGCAGTTTCAATGATCAATTGTTAAACCGATCAATGATTAACCGCTCTGATACCATTTGTTAGGATCAGTGATCTAAGTTTGATCAATTAGAGTTGAATCACAGCGGAATTAGAGCAAGAATTAAGCAAATATAGCAAGAACACAATAAATATTCAATGGAACAGTACACGGTTATATAGATATAGGGTTTTCTGCAAAGAGATAATAACATTCATGCACACATGCTTCGGTGTGGCGGCTGCTAGGTTTTCCTAAGCTGCACCGATTACAATTAGGTCAGCATTCCT
The DNA here is from genome assembly GCA_025506505.1 of Flaveria sonorensis. Classification (NCBI taxonomy): domain Eukaryota; kingdom Viridiplantae; phylum Streptophyta; class Magnoliopsida; order Asterales; family Asteraceae; genus Flaveria; species Flaveria sonorensis. Next base: position 41,619,582 of record CM046434.1, read on the forward strand.
TATATATAGGAATGTGACGTCTGCTGATGTCACTTGATAGTGACATCTAACAGAATTATTACAAACTACTGAAAGTAAGCAAACTACTGAGAATGTTCACAACAACTGAGAACATCTCAGATTATTCTAAGTACACGAAGAAACATAAAACTACTGAAACTACAAGTACAAAAAGAAACTACAACTACTGAAAGGAAACCATCACAACTACTGAAGAGGTCTTCTTCAGCTGTTGTGACAATCATCTGACACTTGGTCTTCAGTCTTTGTCTTCAGCTTTTGTCTTCAGACTTTGTCTTCAGCTCTTTCACTTCAGACTTTGTCTTCAGCTCTTTCACTTCAGACTTTGTCTTCAGCTCTTTCACTTCAGACTTTGTCTTCAGCTCTTTCACTTCAGACTTTGTCTTCAGACCTTGTTATCAGCTGATGTCTTCAGCTGTTGCAGACTACTTCAGTTGTTGTAATGTCCGTGGGACTTAAAGGTTTTTCTGATCAGGCTCATTGGTTCTTTTGGTCCAACAATCTCAAATTTGTGATCAAAACTATACTACTTACTTTGACAACTCTAATTGTTACATTCTCAAGCCAGGTCAAAAAATTCCAGAAGACTGGATCCTTCTCAAAGCACCAAGAAAAGGCAACACTTATGTATTGGACATGAACAACATAACCATAACAAGTAAAGAAACATGCCTGATCTCCAAATCATCAGAAGATGAATCTCAACTGTGGCATAGAAGGATGGCTCATTCCAACATGAATAAACTAGTGAAAAATGACATAGTAATTGGTGCTCCTAAGAAAGAATTCTTCTGTTCTAATCACTGTTTATCATGTTCTAAAGGAATACAACACAAAGTGTCACATAAATCTAAAACAATTAACACTAACACAACACCACTGAAGTTATTGCACATGGATCTTTTTGGTCCAACTAATGTATTAAACATTAGAAAAAGGCAATATTGTTTGGTGAATGTTGATGATTTCACTAGATTTACTTGGGTATTTTTCTTAAAACACAAAAGTGAAACATCAGAAATATTAATGGAGTTTATCACCAAGATAGAAAATCAACTTGATCTAAAAGTCAAAATTTTACGAAGTGATAATGGAACTGAACTTGTTAATTATGTCTTAGACTCATATTGCAGGGACAAAGGCATAGCTAGGCAATTTAGTGCACCAAGAACTCCATAACAGAATGGAGTCGCTGAAAGAAGAAACAGAACTCTAATTGAAGCAGCAAGAACAATGTTGGCTGATTCAAAGCTACCAATAACATTTTGGGCTGAAGCAGTGAATACAGCATGCATTGTTCAAAATAGGACATTAATAGTCAAAGAACACAACAAAACACCCTATGAACTTTTGTTTAAAAGAAAACCTTTCATAGGATATCTTAGAGCTTTTGGGTGTCATGTGTCTGTATTAAACACTAAAGAACAATTAGGAAAGTTTGCTGAAAAGGCATATGATGGTTTCTTTGTTGGGTATTCCTCAACATCTAAGTCATACAGAGTATATGTCCCACATGATAACATTGTGGAAGAAACTCCTAATGTGTCATTTGATGAATCCTTGTTTACACAGTCTGTGAAAGGATCATCATGGTTGTTTGATATAGATGCATTAACTAACTCATTTAACACTAGCTATCTCAATATGTCAGATGCTATGGATACATGTTATCCTTATGTTCCTCCAAAAATCGGTGTACCATTGACTGCTGATCCACCAAGACAAGTTCACAAAGATATTCAAAGATACAATGATCTTGGTGCTTCAGCTCAAACAAGTAAAGACATGTCTGATGTCCTTGAAACTTCTACATCAGCGGAAGTATAATCTACTTTAAAAGTACCTCCCTCCACAGAGGTTCCTTCCACTTCCGTAGATGTTCCCACTCCTACAGATGATGCATTGAAACTCCCTAAAGTTCCTCACACTTCAGAAAACATCCCATCATCAATGCCACATGCAGATACACCAATTACAGACTCTGCAGCATATCCTTTAACTGCTACGGAAGGTCTATCCATATCTGCGGAAACACAAGTCCATGTAGAACATCATTCAGTCGCACAAGATCATCATACTGAGGAGTTAGATTACTTTGTTGACTCTCCATCACAGCTGAATCCATCTCCACCAACTAACATCACAAACCTGGATTCCTCTATCTAAGTTCAATATGTTCCAACAGTTAGGATTCATAAGGATCATCCAATTGATAATATGATTGGTGAACTCAACAGCAGAACTAGAAGAAGGCAAGGGGGAGCTGCCAACACTTGTCTATTCTCCTGCTTTCTATCATAAGTAGTTCCTCCTAACATCACTGAAGCCCTAAAAGACAATAGTTGGATTGAAGCAATGCAAGAAGAACTTCAGCAATTCAGGAAGCAGAAAGTCTGGAACCTAGTTGATCTACCTGAAGGCCAATATCCAATTGGGACTAGATGGTTGTTCAAAAACAAACTAGATGACAGAGGAATAATTGTCAGAAATAAAGCAAGGCTGATAGCACAAGGATATACACAAGAAGAAGAAATAGACTATGATGAAGTCTTTGCACAAGTTGCAAGGATTGAGGCTATAAGAGTATTTCTAGCCTATGCATCATATAAGAGATTCATAGTTTACCAAATGGATGTAAAGTGTGCATTATTATATGGAAAAATTGATGAAGAGGTATATGTTTCTCAACCACCAGGCTTTGAAGACCCTCACTACCCTCACAGAGTGTACAAACTTGACAAAGCATTGTATGGTCTTTATCAAGCACCAAGGAAATAGTATGAAACATTGTCTTCATTCCTACTGAAGCATGGCTACAAAAGAGGTACAATTGACTAGACACTTTTCCTCAAACATGAACATCAAGATCTCTTAGTTGCGCAAATATATAATGACATCATATTTGGATCAACCAACAAGAGATTGTGTGAAGATTTTGAAACTTTGATGCAATCTAAATTTCAAATGAGTTCCATGGGAGAATTAACCTTTTTCCTGGGTCTACAAGTACATCAAAAACAAGATGGCATCTTCATCAATCAAGAGAAATACGTGCTTTAACTACTGAAGAAGTTCAACCTTGCTGAGTCCTCATCATGCAAACACCAGCATCAACAATTGAGAAAATTGTTCCGGATCCAATAGGGAAGTCTATTGACCAAAGATTATATAGATCTATGATAGGATCATTAATGTACTTAACTTCTAGTAGACCTGACATAATGTTTGTTGTGTGTGTGTGCTAGGTATCAAGCTGATCCAAAGGAGTCTCACTTGAATGCAGTGAAAAGAATTTTCAGATATCTCAAAGGGAAACCAGCACTTGGACTATGGAATCCCAAAGAAGGATACTTCAAACTGTACTCTTACTCAGACAGTGATTTTGGAGGCTGTAACAACGACAAAAAATCAACAACTGGAGGGTGTCAATTCATTGGACCAAGACTTGTTTCTTGGTAGTACAAAAAGCAGACTAATGTTTCAGTGTCCACAGCAGAGGCTGAGTACATAGCTGCTTCGGCTGGGTGCTCTCAGGTTCTATGGTTGCAAAACCAATTTCTTGACTATGGTTACAATTTTCTTCAAACTCCAATTTACATAGATAACTCAGATGCTATGTTCATCACAGCCAATCTAGTACAACATAGTAAAACTAAACACATTGAAATCAGATACCATTTTCTGAGGGACTATTCAGAACCTAATCAAGTTGATCAAAGTGGACACAACAAATCAACTTGCTGATTTGTTCACTAAAGCCTTTGATTCAGTAAGATTTAATTTCTTAATTGAGTCCTTAGGCATGCTCAACTTAGATTAGATCATAACAACAACAAAAATATTTGTCCATTACTTGCAATCATATGAGAAAGGCACACATTTGTTAAAAAATAACTACATAAGGCAGTGATATTCTAAGGATATGATAGTACACTATAACTTGACATCCACTCCTGATCTTCAATTAACAACTACCTACTGATCAGATGTGTTTGATATGTGAATAGGTTCAGCTTGAGTGGAAATTAAACAATGTCATGCACAACATAAAGTCAAGGTGACTAAGAGTGGACAAGTCATTATGAGAAGCATTCAAGTAAGTCTAATCCGGATGTGATCATATTAACACCCACGCACACTTACTATGTTGTAACACCTTATAACCTCTATCTTTGTGCATCATGACCCTTTGTTTTGCGTGAGCAAAGACCTAGGTCAAAGGTCAAAGACCTCTGTTTTACGTGAGTAAAGACCTGGTGACCTGATGTTGATCATCAAAAGTTCCAAAAGGAACTGCTATAAAAGAATCCAATGTGATCAACTGTATAATTATTCCAGAGCATGCAAATTATCTCAACATTAATAAGATTTCAAAGAAATCTTAAGATAGAGCTTATAATCTATGGAACATAGTTTAAGTGTGATAAAGTGATAACTTGATTCACTTCTGGAGGACTAACTTACACGCAACTTCAATGATGAGTTCATCTTTGCTATCTATAATTCTTACCAAAACATGATAACCAGCATGATAAGTTGAATATACACTCTTGACTGAATTTCTGTGAATCCACATATTTGCAATCAACACTAGATCAAGTATACTATAATCTCACTCATAATATTCAGGAAAATGTCTAGATCATAGTATGATCTCTAGTATATCCTATGTTTTTCTATATCAAGCTATAAACAACATTCTATTTTCTCTATGATTATTAGTCAGACAAATTAACTGTTATTCATGCTATGCTCTTATAAATTTTTGATAAATACATAAGTTTATGATTAATCACAAATTTAGGGGGAGTAGTTAAAGCATGAAACTGAGTTTAAACTTTTAACATAATGATATGAAGAAAATTGGAACTTGAGCACTAACTTGGCTTGGCTACAGGATATCTGAAGTGTTTAACTACTTTTGCACAATTGCCTTGAAGCAAAGTTATAAGGTCCAACAACAAACAAAGAAAATTTTCAGCAAAATAAAGAAAACTAACTTTGGAAGAAAGTGTTTAACAAAACCAACTTCAGAAGAAAAGTTTATCAACATTTAAAATCACTTTTGAAAGAAGTGTTCAAACAAAATAGAGGATAAATCAGGATATCTGTTCTCCGTTGATGCCCTGCGGAAGACAGATTGAACCAGAGGAATCTTGACTTCCGTAGATATTCTACGGAGATTCAAAATAAATGTCTGCCTTGCATAAATATTAATTACTTATAGACATTGATAACCTCAGAGGGGTAAAAAGGGTAAATGGATCCCACGTCATTAGGACGAGGTTAGACAGCCTGTAAAAGTATAAAAAGGGCACCTTAACCATTGGCCTTTCTATTCACTTTCAAAACACTTTACGACCTAGAAATCCTTTGATCAAAAAAACTCGTTTCACCTTTGTCGACATCGATCGTTCCACTCAAACAGTATCACACCGCTCAAACATCACAGCCACTATGGCTAATCATTTTGTAAAGGATCACAACGTGTGCGCATTCCTTATTCCAGACGTAGAAGACGAGTGTAGAACCATCCTCTGCTACCTGAGAAGAACATGACTCTTCTATGCACTGACTGCGGACCCCATTATCTATCTGTCACATATGATGGACTTCTGGGAGTCTGCATGGATAGAGGAAGAAGAGGACGAAAAAGTAATTCATGCGTCCATTAGCGTTCATCAACTGAGGATTGATGACCATCAGGAGATTTCTCGAGCTCGGAGACTCAGAAGAAGGCCATCCTGATGTATTTGATCATGAATACATTCAGAGAGTTTTTGGTCTGATAGGCTACGACGGTGACTACCGCAACGGTGAGATTAAGAAGGGGAGGCTGAGCAAACCGTACAGATTCTTATGCCACACTTATCTAAAGTGTATCTTCAATCGAAAGTCAGGATTGGATAGGTTTTCTAGGCACATTTCATCAGGAATTATTGGGATATTTGAGGGGAGAAAGTACAACTACTCAAAGTACAACTACTCAAAGTACATCCTCAACTGCCTATGTGATCATATACATATGCATAAAGAGAATAAGATGTACATGTTCCCAAGATTCCTTCAACTCATCATCAATGATCAACTGCCAAACATTGCAAGAGATGGTGATGTCTGCGTACAAGCTCACCTGGGAAGATCACTCCTCAACAAGCTGACAGGATAATACCAGGGAGGAGATGTAGAGATGTTCTCTCATGTCCTAGATGAGGCAGAGGACATACCTCAGGAACTTCTATGGACTGAGGAACCACAAAATCACACCCCACCAACACAATCCCCTGAACAACCTCAGTTTCAACCACCAACACCTGTAATCGATTTGACACAATCACCACCCGCTCAACTGGATTCACCTTCCAGTGAACATACTCAGCCCTGTACTCTAGCTCAATCTCAGTCATCAATACACACTGGTGCTATAGAGCCCATCTCACCCTCACTCACTCAAACACTTACACCAACTGAACTAATTGCCTCTCCAACACTTACTGAACCAATCATTTCACCAACACCAATAGAACCAACCACCTCACCTACACCCACTAAACCCATTGATAGCCCAACACCAACCGAGGAACTCAACCTAGATGAGGATGTTTATGATGTTGTTAATGATGATGATACAGAGGAGATCTGTATAGAAGATGAAGGGGAGAAAGATGAGAATGTTGAACACGAGGAGAGGAGGTATGTTGACATCATTGCCTAAAATGAAGATGACTTGAATGAAGAATATATTGATGTGAGTAAGAGCTACTTGGTAGCAAAATACAACAATTTGATCATTAAAAGCAACAGGAAGTTAGAAAAGTTTAGGAAAATGAAAAAAGAGCTGATGGAGAAAAATAGACTGATAGCTGAGAAAGATGCTACAATCACCAGTTTGGAAGGAAGCTTGAAAAGGCTGAGAAAAGATATGGAGATAGATAATGAAGTAATAGATGCATTGAATGACTTCGTTGATGAACAATCAGATCAGTTCAAAGCCAAATATCATGAGATTGAGAGGTTAAAGTAGAAGTTATCTGAAGCTGAACTGATCAAAAGTGAGTCAACCATGATCACTTACAGCAGAAAAAGGAAATACCTGGGGAAAACAACGGATGTTGCTGGTGAATCACCAAAAAGAATAAAACTAGATTCACCAGAGCATTTAGCCCCAGTGGAACAAAGTAAAGAAGACAGTTATGCGGAGTGGGAAGAACTGACAACAGAAAAGCCTGCTAAAGTGGCTAAAGAAGTTAAAGAAGATGAATTGTTAACAACAAAAGACATTCTAGAAGAAAGACCTCACTCTGCCATGTTCATGGACCTAATTAATAATGGCTTTCCCTATGACATGGTGGAGAAGATGAACATGTCTGAGTTGATTCAAACACTGAAAGAGTTTGATGCTATCAGAATGATGCTCTATGCATGCAACTATGAAACCTTATTCAAGTTCAAGGCAATGGAGAAGATCAGAAAGGAGTTGGGACACTGTGACACAGCCAAACTGACAAGATACAACATGATCTGCTGGTTACAAAGTCACAATTATGAGCAGCATGAACTCAAGGGAAGAACAGTTGGTGAGCTGAGAAGAATGATGGAATATGTGATGAATACTGAGCTGAACAAAAGAGTGAAGTTCAGAACTGGGGTTCTTAATCCTGCTCATCAACATCAATCTGATCAAACTCCTGCTGAGTCAACTGTAGTTGAAGTCAAAGACATGCACAGAGGAACTGAACAAATGATAAGAGAGCCAAGGGATGTGATTCCTAACAACATCTGGCCTTTGGGGACTGCTGTCTGAGAGATCACTGAACAGAAGACTACTTTAATTCAACTTTTTGATCTGATGACAACTCCAAGTGCAGCAGAAGAAAACAAGATAATAGCATGGAATTTTAATTCAGAATGGGACTGTGTTATGCTGAAGAAAGCATCTGGAATGGTACAATACATTCCATGGGTGGAGACCCTCCTTACTCTTCCAGATGCTGATCTCATCACTTTGCAAAACATCCCTATCACAAATTACCCAATCAGTCCAAGAGGTAGAGACTTCTCTGTACTTGTGGCTAAGCTTAGTCACAGGTTCACGGGAGATGTGATGAAAGAAGAAAAAAGAGAGGATGCTGAACATAAGAGAAGAAAGCTAAGACAGAAGAGGCATCAATTCAGTTCTTAATATGTTGATGCTGAATTTGTGCAAAGACTTGGTTATGAAGATCAATCTGAAGCATCCATCAAAGTCATTGAGGGAAATCAGTATACATACCCTATCACTGAATGGGGTTATGTTGAAAAGAGAAAAGAGCTGGTGCTGCAGAGGAATGATCCCAGAAGAAAGCCTCGAGTATCAGATTATTTGACCCTGTGGAGATCAAACTCCTGCACCCAAGCTACACATCATACTTACATGACAAATTCTTCCCAAAGTTGAATGACCAAACTGCTCAAAATGACATGTGCCTATATGTTCATCTGATTCAAGTCATAGACAAACTACATGTTAAGGTGCATAAAAGAAGGAAGTTTGAGGCTGGACAGTTGATTGGAACACAGATAAAGCCCATAACAGAACTAAGAATTTCAGAATAGGATGAATTGGAGGTGGTTTCTAACAATAGTGTTGTTGCAACACTCACCACTGAAGAGGATATCCTGGGCATGAAATACAAGACTTTGAAGAGAATGAGTAGATGGCAGATCAAGTATAAGTATGAAGATCAAAAGAATGCCGTGAACTACTTCAATACCAAGATTTTGGCAAGAGTGCAAGAACTGAAAGAACTAAACCCATGATAACTAGAGTCTAAACCTAAGGGGGAGTATTGTTAGGTCCAGATGTCTTGTATAGGTTTAGATGATGGATCAAACTCTTGTAATCACTCTTTGTAATTATAATTTTGATAATATAATATAATGCATTGAGTACATGATGAGTTTATGAATTGCATGATATATTGTATCTCATAATATGTGTTGATTTATGTATGATTGCAGGAAACATTAAATGTAGTCAAGTTGGAAAAATTGACTAAGTGTTAGAACAACTGCGGATGAACAAATGGCTATTCTGTAGATGTTCTCAGTAATACAACTGGTGTACATCCGTAGATCTCATGCGGAAGAACAACAACAGCTGAACAAGTCTAAAGATCAACTGGGGCTGCTGAAGGAGAGCTTGCTGCTGAAGAACAAGAACTCCTGCGGAAGCACAATCACTGAAGAACAAGCACTGAAGACAAAGTTTTGCTACGGAAGACAAATTTCCTGCGGAAGAGTAAATTCCTACAAAGACTGTTTAACACTTGAATGATTTCGCATCAAGTAGTCAACAAAAAGTCAAGAAGTCAACATGGCAGATCAACAACATTAATGATAGCAAAAGACATTTAATTCAAGCGAAGATATTACATCACATCAACAATATTATTTGTGTTTAATTCATTGTAAATCATGAACTCCTACGCCGATAAATGTGGCAAGGATTCGGGTAGCTATAGGAAGTTAGCTTAATTATAGCAACAGAATTGCAAAAGATTAGCAATGTTTTAGGAACATAATAAGATCTCTATATAACAAGAGATAAAGAACATGTAACACGAGATGATCAACAGACGATCAAGCAACTTTAGATCATATAACAATCACATTAATAGAATCAATAGCAGCAGAGGCATTACAATCAATTGATTGTAATTATTGAGCAATCGTGGTTTTATTATTATTATATTTTGATTGTTCTTTATATTGTTTGATCAATTTCAAGTTCATTAATCAATTAAACAGCAAGTATTGGTAATTCCATAATCAATACTTGTTAAAATCAAATCTGATAATTTATATATCGATCCCTGGATTCGCACAGGACCATTACGGCCACCAGCAGTTGAGCTAATAATCACAAGGATTGTGTACCCCCATTCATACATGGTCAATCTCAAGGATTATACCCCCTTGTGCGTCCTTCTGGGCTACCTAAGCCGTACATAGTTGAGCTAACTAGCCCACACAGGGAATTGTGAACCTCCTTATATTTTGATTGCAAGACTTTCATTCATTCATTACATTTCACTTTTCGTTATCGTTACCTTTCTTTTTCATTACATAATACTTTACTGATAGTAATACATAACACATGTAAATATGTATCGTAAACCTTTATCATTTCAAAAACGGTTAAAACATAAGATAAAATAACACATACACAGCAAATCATGCGAGAACTAGCCCATGCGACAACATCATCTCGCGCAAGAACCTCCTTTCGCGCGAGAACCTTACTAGAATCAAACCCTTGCATAACAAGTCACTCCAGTCGTGCGAGAACTTTACCAGATTTAAAATTCCTTACAACCTGATCTACCTAATTCACGCGAGAACTTACAGATTTCCCACTTAAATCGAAATTATCGCGTCTAAGGCTGTTCTAACATGCTCAACACTATAAACGACACCATAACAAGCACAAACAAGCAATTTAGTATGCATAATATCCCCAAAATGTAAAAATTACATAAAAAGGGGCTAAAACTCACCTCTTGAAGATTCCAACACCAAACTAACTTTTCGAAAGCTTTTCAAACAAAACTACACATTCATGCATTATTTTCATCAATAATCCATTCTTAGTACATAACATAAGTTACTACACGAGTTACATACCTTAAACACTTCCAATCTTCACTTTCTCTCTCTACAACGCGGCTTTCTCTCACTAACAGTAGTAGTATTCACGTGATAATAGGGTCAAACAGGTGTTCTTACCTATTTATACGATTCTCATCTTCTCGCTTGGGTTCTCGCGCGAGAACTTTTCTTCGCGTGAGAACTTTTCTTCGCGTGAGAACTTCTTCTTCTTTCGTGTCCTTGGAAATTTCATGGTGTTACAACTCTACCCCCCTTATTTAGGTTTCATCCTTGAATAACTGCAGATAGTGCCGCCTCATCTCCTCCTCAGTCTCCTATGTAGACTAGGATCCCTTTTTGTGCCTCCACTTTACTCGTACAAATGGAACCACTTTATTCCTTAAACGCCTCTCTTTTCTATCGACGATGTCTAGCGGCTGTTCCATGTAAATCAACCGTTTATACACCTCGATATCCTTAAGTGGCACGATCATGTCGTCATCAGCCTAACACTTTCTTAGGTGAGATACATGGAATGTCGTATGTATTCCACTTAGCTTATCGAGTAGCTCTAATTGATAGGCCACCTCCCCTACCCTTGTGATGATCTGGAATGGCCCTATATACCTTGGGCTCAACTTTCCTTGCTTCCAAAACCTGATAACCCCTTTCCAGGGAGATACCTTCAATGTCACTCTATCCTCAACTTGGAACTCAATCGGCCTTCTTCTCTTATCAGCGTAGGATTTTTGCCGATCTTTCGCTACTTTCATAAAGGCTTTGATCTTATCCAACTTCTTTGTAGTGGCCTTGATCACCTCAATACTTTCCAGTTCCTTCTGCCCTATGTCTCCCTAACATATAGGCATTCTACACTTCCTACCATATAGCATTTCATAAGGAGGCATACCAATGCTGGCATGATAATTGTTATTATATGAAAACTCTGCTAACGGTAAGTGTTCATCCCAACTTCCTCCCAAATCGATAACACATGCTCTGAGCATATCCTCCAACGTATGTATCGTTCTTTCTGATTGACCATATGTCCGAGGTGGTAAGCAGTACTGATGTGTAACCTCGTCCCCATCGCATTCTGAAATTTCTTTTAGAACTTGGATGTAAACCAAGTGTCCCTATTAGAAACAATAGATACCGGTACACCATGACAAGTTACAATCTTCTTGATGTCAGCCAACCTTTCCGACAAGTACGTCTCTCGAATTGGCAAAAAGTGGGCACTTTTCGTCAAGCGGTCCATGATCACCCAAATGGCATCAGATCCTCTCGTCGTGTGGGGTAACTTCGTAATGAAGTCCATTGTGATGTGCTCCCACTTCCATTCGGGGAATATCCAATGGTTGGATCTTCTTTAGGGCTTCTGGTGTTTGGCATTCACTTGTAAACAAGTTAGGAACATACTCACATACTCTGCCACATCACGCTTCATCCCCGTCCACCAATAATCCTTTTTCAGGCCGTGGTACATCTTCATGGCACCAGGATGAATGGAATACTGAGTTTTGTGAGCTTCATCCATAATCCTTCCCTTCAAATCCTTGTAATGAGGAATCCACATCCGCCTAGATCGGGTTCTAACGCCAAGGGTGTTCTCCTCCAATTCTGAGATCTATCCCTTCATTCTCTCCGAGTTGATCTTGTCGTTTTCTAATGCCTCAACTTGGAAATCCCTGATCTGACTCATGACATTGGGTGTCACGATCAGCTGATAAGCCTGAACCTGAATTGGATCAGGCCGTCCCTTCCGACTAAGGGAATCAACAACCATGTTCGCTTTGCCAGGATGATAGTGAATTTCACATTCATAGTCCTTGATCAATGCTAACCACCTTCTCTGCCTCATGTTAAGATCCTTTTGTTCGAAGAAGTACTTTAGGCTCTTATGATCGGTAAAGATAGTGCATTTGGTTTCATATAAGTAATGCCTCCAAATCTTCAACGCAAAGACCACAGCCGCCAACTCCAAGTCATGAGTCGGATAATTGACTTCGTGGATCTTCAACTGCCGGGATGCATAGGCTATAACCTTTCCTCATTACATCAACAGGCAACCTAAGCCTAAATACGAAGCATCCGAATAAACCACTAAGTCGTTATTCCCTTCGGGTAACATCAAGACAGGGGCTTGAGTTAACCTTGTCTTTAACTCTTGGAAGGCACTCTCCTGGTTTAGACTCCATTTGAACTTCACATCCTTATGAGTCAGCTTAGTCAACGGACAAGTTAGCTTAGAGAAATCCTGGATAAGTCTTCTGTAATATCCCTCCAAACCCAAAAAACTATAAATCTCTGATAGCGTCTTTAGGGACTTGCATTGCATTACTGCTTCAACTTTTGTAGGATCCACCATGATTCCCTCAGGATTGATCACATGGCCAAGAAATTAGACCTCTTGTAGCCAGAATACACACTTAGAGAATTTTACGTACAACTTCTCGTTTCTAAGTGTCTCTAGTACTTCTTTAAGGTGACGGCATGCTCCTCTTCGCTCTTTGAGTAGATCAGAATGTCGTCGATGAACACAATCACTGATTTGTCTAACATAGGTTGGCATACCCGATTCATAAGATCCATAAAAGCAGCTAGCGCATTAGTCAAACCAAAAGACATCACGAGAAACTCGTAGTGTCCATAACAAGTGTGAAAAGTTGTCTTAGGGATATCTAGCTCCTTCACCTTTAGCTGATGGTAACCAGATCTAAGGTCTATCCTCAAAAACTAACTGGTACCTTGAAGCTGATCGAACAAATCAACAATCCTTGGCAACGAATACCGGTTCTTCACGGTCAACTTGTTCAGCTCGCGGTAGTTGATGCACATCCTCATACTACCATCCTTCTTCTTCACAAACAGGACTGGAGCACCCCACGGAGAGATACTCGGTCGAATGAAACCCTTATCCAGTAAATCTCACAACTGAGTCATCAATTCTTTCATCTTAAAGGAGCTAGATGATACGGCGCCTTAGCCACGGGTTGAGCCCCGGGTAGCAGATCAATCTGGAACTTGATCTCACGGTTAGGTGGTACACCCGATAAATCCTCAGGAAAGATGTCAGGGAAGTCACACACGACTGAAACGTATGGCAGTTGCGGTACCAATGCGTCCACATCTTTCACGTAGGCTATATATGGACCTCATCCACACCTCAAACACTTCTCTTCTGTAATTATCGAAATCACCTTTCGGGCCATACGAACTCTATCCTCATAAATCATAACAGAACTTTCGTCGGGCGCGATCAGTCGAATCATTTTCTTGTGGAGCATGATATTGGCCTCATAGGATGCTAGCCAATCCATCTATAGGATTACATCAAATCCGCCTAAGGTCATTACAAACAGCCTAGCAGAGAACCTATGGCCATCCAATTCTATTTCACAATCATCTATCACATCCATAATCTTAAAGACTTACCAACAGCAGTTTCAACTTTGAAGGGCTTATCAATCTTTTTACTCCTAGCAGACAACTTATCATAGAAGATAGCAAAAATAAAACTCCTACTAGCACTAGAATCAAAGAGTAAAGATGCACAAGTTTGGTTTTCTAGGAATGTACCCGACACCACGTCGAGGTCCACCCTAGCCTCTTCTCCAGTCACAGTGAATGCCTTAGCTTTAGCTTTCTGTCCCTCCTTCCCTTTCTCGACTCCCTTCTTTACCCCAAAGCTCTCAACCCGGGACTTCTTACAGTCTCTGCTCATGTGGTCAATCTCTCCACTGTTGAAACACTTGACCTTCTCTACACAATCTTTTGCCATGCGCCCCTCCTTCCTACACCTAAAGCATAGATTCGATACCCACTTACATTCCCCTACATGATTCTTCCCACACTTGCTATAGAACCTTTCCCCATACCTCCTGTCGGTGCTTTCTGATCATCCACTCTCGCCTTCTTACTGCCAATTGGAAAACCACCACCACCATACCATTTCCCCTTCCCGTTCTTATCGTTGCCCTACTTCTTCTTTGCCTTTATGACTTTCACCACCTCTCGTTCATCATACAGTCTCCGTGCCAGATCAACCACCGACCTAAAAGTACCTGGCAGGGCGGCGATCATGTGTCTGTGGATGTCCATTGGCAGACCTTGGATGTATCTCTTGATCTTTTATGACACGGGTTTCACCTGCTCTGGCACCAGCCTTACCATCTCATTAAAATTGGCCATGTACTACTGGTGTGTCATGGTTCCTGCCTCCAAATGCAAGAACTCTCCCTCAATCTTATCCAACTCTTAATAAGGACAGAATTCCTCAATCACTAACTTCTTCAATTCTGACGACCTCATCTTACTAATTGCCCTGTTACCCTCAGCCTGGACAATATTGTCCCACCAGTACAATGCTGAATCCACAAATGAGTGGGCGGAAAACTTCACCTTCTGATCCTCCCTGCACTCTCTAGTATCTAGCACAGCCTCCATCTCTCTCACCCATCAAAGAGTAGTAGTAGCCTTCCCGTTTCCATCAAAAGTCGGGGGCTTGCATCTTTGGAAAGCCCCATAGTTGCACCCTTTTTAGTTTCCTACACAGCTTCCTCCTTCTCCTCATTGCTAGAAACAATCATTTTAGTCTCGGGTTGTTCCCACTCCCTCATTCCTCCTTCCTCACCCCCTCTCCTAGCAGCGCTCTTTTCTCCTTCTCTTCCTTTCATCTTCTTTTATGGCTCTAATAACCTCGGTCACCACAGAGGACAGAATCGTCTTCTTGGCTTGATGAACCTCATCGACTATAGCCTCCTTCACTAAGGCATTCAAATTAGTACTATTATTCCCACCTTCATAATTATGGGGTTTGTGGTCCCCATGAGCTGTTTCGGCAGTCTTACCCCTGCTCCTAGTGACACGCGGCCCAGTACCACGTCCACCACGACCTCCACCTCAGAAAGCTTTCGATGACCTTCCACCAGCCATCTCTTAAATACTATAAGATCCAAACACCAACATGATCATTCAGGGTAATAGCTCATATTACATCAAGTATAGTAAGTCCCTAATTACAGTGACCAGTTGTGATTAGCCACTTAATTTACTATTCAGTCCCTAAGCATTTCCTATCCTGATTACATTAGCGTCCAAGTCTACTATAAGCACTTAATCCACGTAACATGCGCACATAAGTCCATTTCCATTACTTTACATAAAATATTTACCTGCAGGCATGTAGCTACTCGGACTGGAATCCCTTCCATTTGATCTCATTTTCAGGTTAAATTTTTGTTTAAAAATAATTTTATCCAATTCTCTAAAACTTTGGCTCTAATACCAACTTGTAAGGCCCTATTCCCAGGAAGCCTCACAGTTGGACATTCGTAGCATAAAACATTTATAAACTTTTCATTTGCAGCGGAAAACATAAATTTTCATTTAAAACTGTACTTGTGTCAAAAAATCATATCATTTCCTTTACACTTCAAAAATCGTATTAATACAATATCATTTTCCAAAAGTGTGGATGCAGGACTTGAACTATCCCAGTAGCTTTCATATCCATGCTTGCATCTCCTCAGCATCATCAACTACTTGCCAACTATTATGCGTACAAAATCAGCGACACTGAGTGAGTTCTAGTTTATAATAAAATACTTTTCATTGATAAATACATTTCCTTTCTAAAGCGTGAGCATACATCAATGCATACATCTCAATACATTCATTTCATTATATGTCATCATCGTTTCATTCATTCATTCATTCATTCATTATCTTTCACTTTCACAAATCAGTGTCATATGCTCGGCCCCCAACATAAGTTATGAGACTGATCACAATCTCAAGGCATTGCGACAAAGATCCCATTCCATTCATGGTCGATCACGAGGATCAGACACCTATGAGTATCCTTCTTGACCATTAAGGCCACCCACAATTGAGCTAACACAATCATAAGGATTATGTACCCCCATTCATACATGGTCAATCTCAAGGATTAGACCCCCATGGGCATCCTTCTGGGCTAGCTAAATTGCACACAATTAAGCTAACAAACCCACACAGGGAATTATGAACCTCTTTATGTTTTGCTTTCAAGACTTTCATTCATTCATTATGTTCCACTTTTCGTTATGGTTACCTTTCATTCAATACGTTCCACTTTTTGTTTTCATTACCTTTCTCTTTCATTACATAATACTTTACTGATAGTAATACATAACACATGTAAAGATGTATCGTAAACCTTTATCATTTCAAAAATGGTTAAAACATAAGATAAAATAACACATACACAGCAAATCATGCGACAACTAGCCCATGCGACAACATCATCTCGCCCGAGAACCTCCTTTCATGTGAGAACCTTACTAGAGTCAAACCCTTGCACAACAAGTCACTCCAGTCACGCAAGAACTTACATGACGCATGAGAACTTAACCAGATTTGAAGTTCCTTACAACCCGATCTACCTAATTCGTGCGAGAACTTATAGATTTCCCGCCTAAACCCAACTTATCATGTCTAAGGCTGTTCTAACATGCTCAACACTATAAACGACACCATCACAAGCATAAACAAGCAATTTAGTATGCATAATAGCCCCAAAATGTCAAAATTGCATAAAAGGGGCTAGAAACTCACCTCTTGAAGATTAACACCAAACCGACTTTCCAAAAGCTTTTCAAACAAAACTACACATTCATGCATTATATTCATCAATAATCCTTTCTTAGTACATAACACAAGTTACTACATGAGTTACATACCTTAAACACTTCCGATCTTCATTTTCTCTCTCTACAATACGGCTTTCTCTCTCTAACAGCAGTAGTATTCGCGCGATAATGGGGTCAAACAGGTGTTCTTACCTATTTATAAGATTCATATCTTCTCGCCTGGGTTCACGCGCTAGAACACCCCTTCACGAGAGAACACCCCTTCGCGCGAGAACTTCTTCTTTTGTTTCCTTGGAAATTTCGGGGTGTTACAAGAGGTGGTTACCTATTTGGTCTGAAACCTACTTACATCATCAAACCTCCAAGGTGCGAGCATGATCCTAATCATGGTTGTGCCTGACTTGGCTTGTCCTTTTTTTGCACTACTTATTCGTCATTTCCTTCTAAGTTATTAATGATCCCTATTACTAAGTTAATTTGAAATGACTGATGAGGTGACGATGCTCATGAGTATCATCTCCTAAGATAAGTTACAATAAAGGGGTAAAAGTAGCTTAGCTTATCCTACCTTAGCATAAGGTTCTTTTGACGCATAGTCAAGCGGGGTACCTTTACATGTGATGTGTCTTTGCATGTGGTTATGTAGTGTTCTTCTGGCCTATGGCCCCGGGGAAGGTTTTGTTGGTATTCTCTAATGAGAACCTCATACGCCTATCCGATGAGAAAAGAATTTTATTGAAGGAGATGGTTTGGTTCATATAGTAAGCTTGTCATTAGCCATACGTGAGTGGATTAGATGTTGTCAATTATAGCGCCTTATGTTGATTATCTAAAGATCTTTGGTTAATTCTTCGTGTTACACTTTTGATAGGATTGTAGCACTTTTGTTGTGTTAGCCTTCCCATGGAGATGAGGAAAAGTTTCCTTTTAATATAATAAGTTGACATTTCTTTCTTGGAAAAGGTTTAGCTTTGTTTTTAGCACCACTCAATTATTTTGGGTCTTATTGTTTGGGGTTAGGAAGTACCAATTACCACTTGGCAAGGTTAGACCCGACTCCCTATAAGAAAATTAATCCCCTTCTCTTGCTATGTGGTCAGGGAGTTGCTTGCCAATGAGATGTCTTTGGCAAAGATAACTAGTTGTTTGGCTAGAGGCTACTTGCCAAGGGAATATTCTTGGCAAGGATGGTAAGAGATCTAGCAAGAAAGTTGTTTGCCAAGAGGATGTTCTTGGCCAATGTGGTGGCAATAAGATAATATTGTCAAGACATGGAAAAAGGTGACATGTCATTCCCTGGGAACACCTCAAGTTAGTCGAGCAATCATTCTCTTACATATGTCTAGGTAAGTTTTTCCATGTATACAATTATGCAAAGAATGTATGGTTTTTGTTGATCGATGAAGAGGATGAAGCTATCAAAAACTCAAGAATTCAGCACTAGTTGCCAACTGCAGAATTCTACCAAGTGCTGAATCAACTACTGATCATCATATGCTGAACCACTGCTGATCAGCTCTTATCTGATGTGCTGTTGATCGACTATTGATCAACAATGAACTCCATGAGCTGTTGATCAACTGTAACACAAGACAAGAGTGTTTGTACTGACGGCTGCTGTGTTCTGCCTTTTGGAGACAATATAGTACTAAAGCTGCCTAACTCTTATATGTCGATTGTCTATCTTGTTATACATTATGAACATAGGATATTTTATTCTTATTATTTAGATTTCATAGTATAAAACTCTCATGCTTGTATAGTAGAGGTTAGCTTGTTTAAGCCACTTGTGTATATACTGAATATCACTCTTTGTACAAAATTTTGATTAATCAAGTGAATACTTTGAAAGAATAAGTTGTGTACTTATCTTTACTCAAAGTATTTGTGTTTGTTAGTAACTTATTAACTTAGATTCTACATTTGTTAACTACTGATCAAATAGAAAAGTCTTGTAAATGTATAACCTCGATCCAACAAGTAGTATCAAAGCTTTGGCACATGATTTGCTTGAGGTCATCTATTAGCATATCACTTGTTTTTCTTTTGATTACACTATCAAACATCACACTCCTTCATAGCCCTCTATCTTTTTGAAATGATTGATGTAGCCATCTCAAGTAAGCATGACTTGGAAAATGGAACTCAGACCAAACCCACATGTTCACACCATATGACCATGATACTTGGAAAATTCGAATGGAAGATTTTCTAAGAAATAAAGATTTGAGACTTTAGTTATCTATTCTGAATGGAACATATCTCCCCATGGTTCAAGCTACTGGTGAAGATGGAGTCATGATTCCCAAAGATACCACAAAGTATTCAGATGAAGATCTGAAGAAGATGGATGTGAATTCAAAGGCTCTATGCCTGATCAAAATAAGCATACCAAACATCATCATCCACGGCTTCAAGAAATTCATTACTGCACAAAAGTTGTGGGAAGCATTAAAGGGCAGATTTGAAGAGACTGAAGACATGAAGGAGAACTAAAAAGATGTCTTCAAGCAAAAGTTTGAAGAATTTTGTTTTACAATAGGAGAAACCATTACTGTAACATATCTTAGATATGTTGAGCTGCTAGACTCTCTAAATGAAGCTGGAGTAAAGATTGAGAATAGTGATGTTCTTAGAAAGTTCTTAAGGTCACTACCTAAGACAAGGATAGTTTACATAATGTCCATCAGAAGATTTAAGAATCTGAAGACAATGACTCTTGATGAGTTTTATCGCATCCTGAGTGCTTATCAGATGGAAATGGATGTAGATGAAAAATCACTTGGAAGATCTTCAAACCCCTCAAAGTCTTCAGCTCTTATCGCACCTATTCATGAAGCTTTTCAC
Source organism: Flaveria sonorensis (assembly GCA_025506505.1). NCBI lineage: Eukaryota > Viridiplantae > Streptophyta > Magnoliopsida > Asterales > Asteraceae > Flaveria > Flaveria sonorensis. Next base: position 41,639,714 of record CM046434.1, read on the forward strand.
TCCCACTCCCACTCCCACTCCTAAGCCTATCAAATTCCTATGGTCAATCATCAAGTACCAATGATCACCTATCCTGAATCTCCAACTTCTGAATCTCAGCCATCACCATCTTTTAGTAGATGGAATCAGCAGACCTCACAACCCTTTTCACTAACCTACTCTTCAAACTCAGCCTTTGTCAATAAACAAGCCAACTTCTTCCAGATTTCTGAAGAAGATCGGGAATGCATTCATCCAGATGATCTTAAGGAGATGGACATCAACTATCAGATAGCCATGATCTTCTTTAGAGCTAAGCAGTTTTAGCAGAGAACTGAAAGGAAGTTCCTAAGTCAGAGAAGATTAGGTTTTGTTTTTGACAAGAGCAAAGTAAAGTGCTTTAACTGCAACCAGCTAGGACATTTTGCCAAAGAATGCAAACCACCTAAGTCAAACACATCTCCCCTAAGTTCATCAAACTTCAAAAAAAACCCCAACCTATCAAAGTCTCTTTACTTCTACCAGCCAAAGACATCCAACAGCTGTAGCCTTAGGAGAAGGCATGATTGACTGGAGCTTCAAAGTAGAAGATATTACTCCTATCAACAATGCACTAATGGCTAGAAGCTTAACATCCTCACCTCAAGTAAATTCTGAACCCTGCTATACACCCGAATGCATTGCGAAGTTAAACTTGTACAGAAATCACAATCTAGATCTCATGAAGGATGTTGAATCAATTAATCATCTGAAAATAGATTTTAAGAAATATGATCAAGCTTAAAAGGAAAAGATAATATAACTAGAAAAGATTGTTTCACAACTAAAACATGAACAAACGAACTTGGAGACCCAAATTGATGATCTCTTGAGAAGATTGAAATCAGCACAATGTAGTTTAGCCATAGCTAAAACATATACTAGTAAATACAATATTCAAACTAAAATGTTTTAAAAATTGCTTGCTTTTATTGAAAACTCCCAAAAGTTGTATTAAACCAAGATAGATTTAGGGTATAATACTATGGAACCACCAATGATATGCACTCCCACATATATCCCTAAGTGCAATCTGGAGGTAAAGAAGCAAGTATCTGCTGAACCAACATGTACTAAGGCATCTGCTGAAAAAGGTTAAGACAGCAAAGAAGGAAGAGAAAAAGGGAGTAGTTGAAGAACTAGATAAAGAAGAAGAGAGAAGAGAAAAGGAAGAGGCAGAAAGGAGAAGAGGAAGGAAGAACTCAAGACCAAGGAAAAGAAGGATGTGATTCAAAAGATGGAGTTTGTCAAAAAAATTCATCTTCTAAAGTCAATAAAATGTCTACTGTGTCAAACTCCTCCATCAAAACATAGCTTTAACCAAAGCACAGCTACAACAAGAAGATTCACAACAGAAACTTCTGGGCAGGAACCTCAAACTCTTCAGAAGTGAGACCTCAACCGTAAATTCAAATGTCTACTTCTGAAGTAGAAAAGATCCACAACAAGAGGTTACTAAAGAAGAAGATAAATTTAACCACCCATACTGATCACAAGATAAACAAAAGGATGGGTGGAACTTAGGGAAATCAGCTAATGAAATCTTCAAAAAAGATAAAAGCTAAAGATTTCATTGATCATGAGTTGATCAAAAGAGGCAAGAAAGAGGAGATGAAAAAGAAGCTACAAGAGCTCAGGAGGAAGATCAAGTCAGCTGAGAAGCTAATAAAGATCACATGCCTAATGTGTTGGGAAGATAGTCACTTAGCAAAAAGTTGTTAATACAACCCCCTAGCACACTTTATCATCCATCCCAATCAACCTAGACACTTAATGAAGTCTGTAGCTGCTGAACAACCATCAAAATAAAAGGATGGCATTCATAAAGTTGTTCAGAACTCAAGTCTCTCAGGTGCTGATTCTAAGACAAAGTCAACACCTCTGAAAGATCCGTCGAACAAATCAACAGTTACAAACTTTAAGAAGAAGAAGAATTTTGGGAAACCTTTACCATCTACAAAAGGTTCAAGGATCATCAAAAGAAGGAGGATGTCAAAACATCAAGCAAAGTCAAAAGTAAAGTCTGGAAGCCAAAGACATCTGCCAAATCCTTAGATGTCCCAAAACCAAAAACAACCCCCTCAGCATTTACCATTGAAAAACAACTACTGGAAATTGAAAGACCCAAGACTAAACAAGCTTGGGTCCCCATTCATAACTAACCAATTTGTTTATGTGCAGGATCATCCGTATACCAAAAAAAACTTGTGGATTATGGATAGAGAATGCGCCCAACACGTGACAAGTGACAGATCATGCCTGATGAATCTAGAATCATATGATGGTGGATTTGTTGCCTTTGGAAGTGATACAAAAAGCGGATACATTAGTGGCAGGGGGACAGTCAATAATGGCAAAGTAAGCTTTGACAAGGTGAACTATGTGAAAGAGTTAAACTATAATCAGCTGAGTGTGTCTCAGCTGTGTGACCAAAAACAGAACACTCTTTTCACAGAGCATGAATGTATTGTCCTATCTCCTGGGTTTGAGCTCCCATGAAATGTATCATGTTACCTTTCCAAAGCTTCAATAAATGAATCCTCCCTTTGGCATAGAAGATTAGCACATGTAAACCTCAAAAACATGAACAAACTAGTTCGGAATGGATTATTCACAGGACTGGCGAACAAGGAGTTTGCATGTGCTCACCACTGTGTTACCTATCAAAAAGAAAAGCAATACAGATCTTCTTATACATCCAAAGAATTGAATTCAGTCACAACTACTTTACATCTGTTTCACATGGATTTGTTTGGGCCAATAGGAGTAAAGAAGTTGGGAAGAAAATCGTATTGTTTGGTAATAATAGATGATTTTACAAGATTCACTTGGGTTTTCTTTTTAGAAACTAAAGATGAAGCTACTAAAATATTGAAATCATTTGTTATCAAAATTGAGAACCAAATTGATCAAAAGGTTAAAATAATTAGATGTTATCAGGGCATTGAATTCAAAAACCACACCCTTGATTCTTTTTGTGAATCCAAAGGTATTATAAGACAATATATTGCTCCAAAAACTTCTTAGCAAAACAGAGTTGCTGAAATGAGAAATAGGACACTTATTTAGGCTGCAAGAACTATGTTGTCCGACTCCAAACTTCCTATAACATTCTGGGTTGAAGCAGTCAGCACTACGTGCTATGTTTAGAATAGTCAAGACACATGGAAAAACCTCTTATGAATTATGGCATAAGAGAAGACCATTCATAGTGTTCCTAAAACCTTTTGGATGTCCATGATGACTCATCAGATAAGAAGTCTCATGATCATTGTGGTACTAGAGAATCTCTTCAAAAAGAACTAAGTGTGTCAAATGCTGAAAAAAGGAGTGAATTCGGCAATTGAACTAGTCAATCCATCTGTCAAGCTTCCTGAAACAAACTTCTCTGATTTGGATCTAACTCATCAACTCTAAGTAATCCCAAGACTAAGAATTCATAAAAAGCACTCAGTTGAGAATGTCATTGGCAATATTGATGCTGGTGTCAAGACAAGAAGCAGGGTGAATGAAGCAAATATTTGTTTGGTTTCATGTTTCCTTTCTCAACTAGAACTAAGAAAAGGTTATGACGCCTTAAGAGATAGCAGCTGGGTAGAAGCTATGCAAGAGGAGCTTCTTCAGTTTGCTAGATAGAAGGTCTGAAAACTATATGCACTTCCTAAGGGGAAGACTGCAATAGGAACCAAATAGGTGTTCAAAAATAAGAAGGATGTAGAGGCATTGTTATCAAGAACAATGCCACTTTTGTGGTACAAGGGTACACACAAGAAGAAGGGATTGATTATGATGAAGTCCTTGATCCTATGGCCAGGCTTGAAGTAATCATAATTTTTCTAGCATTTGCTGCCACCAAAGACTTCATGGTGTTTCAGTTGGATGTCAAGAGTGCATTCTTCAATGGTGAGATTGATGAAGAATAGTATGTCTACCAACATCCTACCTTTGAAGATCCCAAGTATCCAGATCATGTATGCAAACTTGATAAAGCCCTTTATGGTCTTCATCAAGATTCGAGGAAATGGTATGAGACATTCTCTACCATTATCTAGAAGAATGGATACACCAGAGGATCTATAGATAAAACTCTCTTCATCAGGAAAGTTGATCTGGATATCAATTTGGTACAAGTCTATATGGATGATATCATATTTGGGTCTACAAATAAGAGCTTGTACAAAGCCTTTGAAAGTCTCATGAAGTCAAAGTTTGAAATGAGTTCAATGGGAGAACTCACTTTCTTCGTAGGGTTGCAAGTGAAACAAACCTCTGATAGCATTTCATTAATCAATCTAAGTATGTTTAAGACATCTTAATGAGATTCCAAGCTACTGATGCTAAGGCTGCAAAAACTCCTATGTCTAAGACATGCTCATTAACTCCTGATTTTGAGAGGGAATCAGTTGATCAACACTAGTATATATCCATTATTGGATCTCTCATGTATCTCATAGTGAACAGACCAGATATCATGTTTGCTAAATGCTTGTGTACAAGATTTCAAGATGCTCCAAAAGTGTTGCATCTAAAGGTTGCCAAGAGAATTTTAAAGTATCTAAAAGGGGAACCTAAGTTAGGATTATGGTACCCTAAGAGTCCTAACTTCAATATCTTTGGATATTAAGTATCATATCGTTAGAGATTGTGTAGAAAAGAAAATCACTAAATTAATTAAGGTACATACAGATGAACAATATGCAGACCTTCTCATAAAGGCATTTGATGAAACAATATTTAAATATCTTGTATCTGCTATTAGGATAATAAATTTTGAATAATTAAATAATTTACATATAGATATCTAATAAAAATTATGAAAACTGCTTTGTTAATAACTAAAATGGGTAAAATTGGGCATCTGCCGAGTATCACAAATCAACAGATAAGCATAATTTGGCAAATGGAATGGCTTCAGCACATGTCTTTTAAAAAGATCCGGTAGGATCCACTTTTATCTACTAACACGTAGTGGCGCTGTTGTAGTTGCCTGAAAAGAATGATCCATCATCACAAGCTGTCGGATTTTACAGTTACGGTGGTAAAAATTTTAAGGTAATACTATTATATATTATCCACAAACTGTAAAATCTAAACTTTTCCTACCATTGTCATCTTCAATCTTCGTCTAAAGCAAGATCACTCAAAACCTTCGCATCTCTTAAACCCTACCAAAATTAAACTTCAAAAACCTTTCATGGCCACTCAAAACCTAGAGTTCAAACTGAATCACAACATCACCACATCGCTTGAACTCCTTGGTGATCCCTTCTATGATCCAGATCTTCAATTCCTATGCAATAGCAATTATGCATCTGCAATCTTTGTAGGCCAGGTGATTTGTGAGTCACACATCCACAAATTCTGGACTATATGTTTTATTCAACGAGAACATGGAACAAAGACCTCACCGTCATGGTGCAAGGACAGAAGATCACCATCTCTTGTGTAAAGATTTGACAACATCTGTAGTTAAATAATGCAAATGGTAGATCTTCATTCTCCAAAGAGGTTGTAAGAGTTAACTTAGAGGCTGATGCAACCAAAGATCTCTTAGTATGCATATAGAAGTACAAGGAAAGTTACTTTGGAAGATTTGATAAAAGCACTAACAATTTCTATAAGTGTTAAATCTTCCGAAACCAAAAGACCATATCTTCTGAAGCTAAAGATGAAGTCTTCTAAAGCTTCAAGACAAAGTCTTTCGAAGCCAAGAGACTAATTTCTTTCGAAGACAAAGAAGAGATGCATTCTCTGACATGCTTTTGACAAAAGCTGAACAATTTTCTGCTGCCATCTCTGAAGACGTTGGTGATATCTCCATGCTTTTTTCAACTGTAGGTTAAGGTCTTAGAGTTTGTAACTTTCAACTTTGTACTTTTATCCTTTTTGTAATAGATAAGGATGTGAGCTGTGGCATGTCATAGTCACTAGTCAATAGGTAATCTGCCTTTTGACTTTACATTGATCTTGTTGTCTAGATTAGTGTTCGAGCTGGCCTTCAAAGTATGACCGGCTGTAGGATATAGTATAAAGTATCTCAGGTATCGGTCCTTAGGACTAAGCCTTGTAACATATGTAAAACACTTCAGAGCAATATACATCATTCTTGAAAACCAATTACTTATGTTTTGCTTGTGTTGTTTATATTTGTTCTTTGTTTTATTTAGCCAGTTTACTATTTGATCTGTTAAGTGTTCAAGTCTCTCTAACCTTGTGAAACTGTTGCATTGCTCCCCAGCACCAGTCCTGCAGAAGTGGTGAGTGCTACTTTTAAGGAGATGAGATATGAAGGACCCTTCCCAATATTCACTTTCCCCAAATCACTGGTATATCACAATTGGAGAATCATTCTTTATATCTTTTTACACTGCTTGTCAAACAAGTCGGGAGGATGGGATCAAGTACCATTAGATCTAGTAGGAGCTAGCAATGGGCTTCAAAAATAGTAGAGTTATGATTTCTCATACTTTATTTTTCAAAACCTTTGTAAGAATGTAACTGTTGCTGCAAAAATTCAAGTTTTTAATGTACCCTAGGTTCATTCAACTAATTTTAAAAGAAGAATTGGGTAACAAACTTCAAACTAAAGGAGTTATTCATGCCTTAGGAGTTTAAACAAAGCAATTTTCTTAAAGTTCAAGGCCACTCATCTTTTGCTGGGAAGGCCACTCCCATGTTCGCACATATGCTTGAGGTCACTAATCCTCAAGGTGATAGCATGGAAACACCCTCCATTGCTAATCCCACACCCTCCACTTAAAAGCCTAAATCACACAAAAAGAAGCGAACCCCTGAATCTTCTACTGAGAAGATGCAGGCCCCCAAATCACTTCCCCTAAAAAAGGCAAGGCTGGAAATAAGGATCCTAGCCAAGTTAAAGGTGTCAGCCATACTTAAGCATAGTTTAAGGAAGAATGTTTCTCTTTTTTCTTCTGAGCATGCCCAAACCAAATTTGTTAGCCCTTAATTAGAGTCCCAACAATCTATTGAGCAACCAAAAAGGGATACCCATATTGCAGAGACAACTTCTGAGGAAGAAGTCTCATTAGGAACTGGTTCACATCCCAGGACATTAGACTCAGCTTCTCAATCTCCCATACACATGTCTATTACCCAGGATGAAGATGTTTATACTGCACTTTAGCATGACCCACTGTCTTCCACTTCCCATACACTATAGATAGTGGAGACTGATATGTTTGTAGAGGCATCTGACCCACATCCCTTATCCCAAGAGATTGGTCCTAAGGAGGAAAGGATCAATACGGAAGAGGCCGTCTCTACTGCTGATCCATCAATTGATCAAAGGGACAGAGACAACATACTTAAGACCTTAACCATGACAACTCTAGTGGTGAAGGTGCAGAGGCTCAGCTTATGACCTTATCTCCTAAGGATTCCACACCTGTGGAAAAGGGAAGTCGGGAACAAATCCATGAATTGACAGCCCATAACTTTGAGCGTGCTCAAAAACTAAATGCCTTACATGTTGAAAATCTCAGACTTCAAGGTTATGCTGAACGAGCCACAGTTCTCGAGTTTGAGAACCGTCTATGGAAGGCTTTGGCAGATAGAGTCACTAAGGTGGAAGCTTAACTCAGGACTTTCCAACAACAAGCTGCAAGAGTTACTTCCTTCGAGCAACAACTTACAACTCTTCAGCAATATGCAGCCAGAGCATGGATCTTGAACACAAAGTTGAATCACTTCAAGAGACCAATGACCTTCAACAATCTATCTTCCTAAGTCTCTAACTCTTAGCACCCCAAGAACCTTTAAATGTGCATTTATCTACCCACTTAGTGTCATCTGGAATCTCAGATGCTGTTACCAAAAAGGGGGAAGATAGGCCCAAAGAAGCTGAGGATATTCTTTAGGGATTGGCTGACTAAGTTGTACAAGCTGCATAGCCAATCTTTTTCTCTTCTAAATAGGCTAAAGATTATGAGCCTCTATCTGAAGCTGAAGTCAAACTGAATGAACTTTTAGATAGGTATGGCTATGACAGCTCAGAAGAGAAGGAGATGGAAGCTAGGAGGATGATGAGTAGGATGAACCAAAAGATTCAACTTAGGAAGAGAAGAATGGAAACAATGAAAAGATCTAGCACTTCTTCCTTTCTCTTTCCTAAGGCATCTGTTAAAGAAAAAGAACCAGTATTAAGAGTGCTATTAGAAGCTACAGAAGTGCTAAACAAATCAGTTGTTGATTCAACTGTCAAAAGTACCAGGCAAGAGTCTTTTTCAGCGGATATATCCTCACACAAAATGGTGGTTTGCGCACAAGGCACCTAGACCATGGAAGATGACATGAAAAGGCATGGGATGACTCTTGAAGTTGAACCAACCCAACTTCAAAAGCAACATAAGGACACACTTGAGTTTGAACTCAGAAAATCAGATAAAGTGATAATTGGTCAATCGGATGTTGAAGCTGAAACTCTAGTTAACTATAAGGTGAATGTGGAAAAAGGTGGCCTAAAAGTCACTAAGGATGTTAAGAGAGCTCGGACAACTACCAATGATCCTAAGTCAGCTGGTGAGGCATCAGGTATAACTACTAGATCTTCAGCAGTCAGACCTACTACAATCTCTACCTCTAATAAAGATAAGATCTCTATGATTGCTAAAGAAGAAGTTGAAATAGAGTCACGGAAAAGGAAGGATAGATTTTTGATGACTAAGAATGTGGAGCTATTCCCACGCAAGGTTGATGAAGATTTTCTGGAACTGAAGGCAGGTAGAGCTCAAGAACTTCTATAAAGAAGAACATCATTGCCTTAATCACAAGTGCAAAGAAATCAAGAGCTGCAAGAACTACAATAAGAGGATTCAACCTTGGTGGAGAACCCAGTAGAATAACACCAAAAGCTCCACCTAAACCAAAGGCCAAAGTTGTCAAAAAGGTGACATCTAACTTATCTAGGCCAAGTGCCGAAAGCACTTAAAGGGCTAGCACTCAGCAAGCTCTAATACCCAAAACTATCGAATCCAAAACAATGACCTCCACTTAAAAGATAAAGAAGAAAGACCAAGATAAATGTCTCCTAGCAGCTCAACTTAAGTTGAAAGTATTCAATTTTAAAGAGGTAATGGAATGAAGCATTGCTGAGGTGAAATCAAAACTGATAGCTGCAACTCATGTTGAGATGGAGAAATCAGCTGAGTTAGCTAGAAGAAAGAGAGCTGAATCAGAGAGGAAGCAAGTAGAAAATGTCAAACAAGAGTTCAGGGATAAGCAACAAATCAAAACGTTCCTCAAATACTATGGTTTCTTTAGCAAGGGTAATATTGTTTTTAATAATCAGAAACATATAAACAACACTAAAATTAGTTTCTTTTATTTTCTTTAATCTATTCTTAATCTCAATTGATTTTATTTATCTCTTCTTTAAGTTTTTGATTTCATTCAATCAAAACTTAATCCAATTTCAATATAAAATCAATTTCTTCTTCCAGATCTGTGTATTCTAATCAAAAGTCAATCTAATTTTAATATAAAATCAATTAAGAACAAATGCTGCTTAATATTACATTCATTTTTTTATTTATTCAAAACCTAGATATATCATATTTTTTATACAGATTTTGTTTAATTTTATTCATATTTAAAGTCAGAAACATCAATCTCTATATAATAGAGCATTTTCTTTCTCGAAAATCACTTTGATCTGCATAATTTTTTACTTCGTAATTTATACTATGTCTTCAAACATGATAACTGATTTTAAAACTAATAGTAATATAATCATTTTTAATATGTGTTATATGTCAAAATACCACATAAACACAACATGTTTTGTGCTGTTTTACCCCGAATGTGCTGGTTTACCTTAAATCAGTTAAAAACATCTTTTTTATGTTAAATAAGCACATCACATATTGTTTTATATGAAAACATCAGATAATATGTTGTTTTATATAAAAGTAGCACGAAACATGCTTTTTCTCATAAAAGCAACTCATAACATCCTGTTTTATATGAAAAACCCAAAATGTGTTGTTTTACATGAAAGCAACACAGAACGTAAAAACAACACAGAACGTGTTATTTTACATACTACCCACACATGAAAACATTAAAGAATATGTTGTTTTACATTGAAACCATATAGAGCGTGTTGTTTTATTATAAAACAACAGAGTATGTGATATTTTACTTTGTTATTTTATTGTAAACAACACATAAATTTACGTTGTTTTATATAATCTTTTACACTAAACAAAATTAAACATGATCTCTTACCGTAAAATAATATATAACCTAAAACAACATATAAGGTGTTTTCTTATCATGGAACAACACAAAAAGCACTATCTTATTGTAAAACAATACAATTTTAGAATAATTTTAAGTGACGATTTTAATATTAGACAACACAAAACATTATATTTTACCCTAAACCAGAATATAATATGTTTTTCTACCCTAAAATAGCACATAATATGTTGTTTTAACCTAAAACAACACATAACGTGTTGTCTTAACGTTAAACAACACAAAAATGTTGTCTTACGACAAAACGTACATAATGTGTTGTTTTTATCATAAAACAGCACATTTTCGTAACAACGCTTTTTTTTATTAAAAAAAATATTGCAATACTATACTTAAATTAAAGATGATAAAACGCTTGATTTTATGATGCGATTAAATTTAAAAAATAATATCGAATAAAAAAGTTATGAACGTTTGAATAAAGTGGGGGAATTTGAAAAAAAGTCAACAAAAATGGATTTCCCATATTACCGTTGGGACCAGTTTTATGCTTAAAAGTTGGTTTTAACCATTGATTAATGGAATAGAGGGTTAGGATTTTTTCTTAAACTTTTTAGACAAATATATTTTTATATTTTAATCAGCCCCTATATATATATATATATATATATATATATATATATATATATATATATATATATATATTGAATTTGGTTTGGTTTGGATATACATAATATTTGAAAATCCTTTTAAAGTTACCTACGCTTGTTTAGAGGGTTTGTAGGAATATATATGATTTTAGTGTTAGTTTGGGTATATATGATATTTGAAAAGTTTTTTAGATGTATATATATTATTTTAAATTTAAATTTTTTGTTATATATAATATTTTAAAATTTTATACAAGTATGTATGAAATTCTTACATTTAACAATTGTCAATTTCTTTACTCATCTCTGACTGCTTTTTATTGTTTTTTTTATGAATCCTTGAAAAGAAATGTTCTATGCTACTATAATAGTAAATGTAAAACACTATTTTATATGGTAATAAATATAACATTAATAAAAAATGACTAGTATAATAGAGTTTATATGATTAAAAATAATATTTATTTTCTTAACAACTTGTAATTTACTTTGATTATCATATATACTTGCATCATGTATGTTTTAAACTTTCACATTTTAAATAAAAATGAGACACCTCACCGGTAGAATGTCTCATTTGCAGACGAATAAAACTAATTTTTTTAATAGAATAATTTATAATTTTTCAAGCTAACTCTTAATCTATTGCTAATTTACTATTAACCAATTATTGTTGCACCTGACAAATTTTGTACCCTCAACATATTAGATAGAATGAAGAGACCTTACGACTAAGATATCTTCTTAAGCCACTGTTTTCAGAACCGAACACCATGAGCCTGCGATTGAACCGGCAACCAGTCGTATGTTTATTTGGAAAGATTCTATTTAAACTAGTTGTTTACCAATCAGATTGGTGAACTAGTTGATCCGGGCCAATTCCAAATAAATAATTTTAATTTTTATTATTATTTATAAAATCATTGAGTTTCAAAATCTTGTTAAGCCGATTCCACTTATTTAACCAATGGAAAATAATACGATCAGTTTACTATCCACTGCGTTTCCAAAAATATCATGATAAGCACAAGTAAAAATAAATAACTTTAAAATAAGATTATCAGAATAATTATACGTCTCATATAAGATTATACAACCCTCTGTATACGACATGTATAGTATTGTGCGATCTGTATAAAATTTACAGGGTGTTGATATATAAAGAAATCGTTTTCGTAACCAGATCCTTAAAATATCACAGACCAAAAAAGTTAATAAAGATACAAGACATACAGTCTGACACACACACACACATTCTTACAGCACACACGCACAGGCGTCCCACCTTTTACCACCTGTGTCCTCTCTCTCTCTCTCTCAAAACCCTCCTTCCTTTTCTCTCTCTCTCTCTCTGTCTCTAAAACCCACCTCCTCTGCATCTTTAATCCCACAAAACAACAAACAAACACCACACCACGGCACCTTTCAATTCTCTCAAACCTTCAAATCTCCCCAAGAATCTTTACACAAATCTCTCTTTCATTCCCACAGTTACAAGGTATATACCCATTTCCATATATATAACAGCAATATATGTATGAATGCATCACTCTGACCCACATACATTCATATGTTCATAATGCTTCAAGGGTCCTTGTTCTTTGTGGGTTTGAAATTTTGAATGTGATTGTTTCCCCCCAAAAGTTCAAACTTTGTGGCTGATTCTCCGTATATATCTAGGGTTTTGATTTCTATGTTGTTACGGTTTTATTGCAGGTCAACCACATTCAGATCCCAACCTTTTCAGTTTAACAAGGTAGTGGTTACATTGTATATAATATATTATTTATGATGCTTTTTGGCCTGATAATCTGTAATACTTAAGGGTGTTTGGTGGGTTGATGGGTTTCGAGTTAGCAGGTTGAACCATTCAACCTGAAGACGACCCATATTTTTATTGGTACAAAACTAAACATGACCCGAGCTGGATGTGACAACCTAAAACCTAAAACCTGATTAATTTCTTTTTGGGTTCGTGTAGTGTCAGAAATTCGCATCCGGTGATTCTTAAAAGATTTTGTTTACTTTCTTTGTATAGGTTACATATCTATGTTTAACGGGTGTTTGGATGTCTGTTTAAAACATTGCAATAACGACTGTTTGGGTAACATTTGATAAAATCTTGATTATTTGAGTAGCAATTACTAGATGTAGCAATTTCGACCCTATTTGCCTATCAATGTAATGATTTTATCTAGTTTTTATCTCATTCTCATACGAATCAAACATGTTACGTTTTATCTCTAATTGATCAAACGGAATATTCTCCAATGTCCATTAAGTTGGAAATTACATATACGTTCGAACAAGGTTTAAAAGTACGGAATCGAGCCTTAAGGCGTTTTCCCTTCGCCTCATGAGGCGTAAGCCTCGAGACGAACCGAAGCGTAAGGCCGAGGCGGAATTAAAAAATAAATATAAAAATTATATATCTTATAAAAAATAAAATATAGACTAATTTCATCATAGGATTCATCAAAAACATCAAAAAACACACATTAAAAAGACATGGAATGTTTGAAACTGACACAAAAAGTCTAAAACATTAAAAACAAAGTGATAACCCCCTGAGGCGCACCCGAGGCGCACCTGAGGCGCACGCCTCAGTCATATGAGGCGCACGAACAAAACAATCCCCTGAGGCGGCGCCTCAGACTCGTTTTCTGAGCGCCTCGCCTCGAGGCGCACGCCTCAACCGTTTTTTAAAACCATGCGTTCGAAACACCATTAGTTAAGCGTACACTGCTTTTAAAGTATGTTTTGAACGTTTATCTAATTTCCAACTATGAGGAAAATGGATCAAAGGATTCGAACAGATCAAGCGTGTCAAAGTGGTCGAACAGATCGAACGTGTCAAAGGGGTCGAACAGATCTAAGGCGTCAAAGGGGTCGAACAGATCTAACGCGTCAAAGGGGTCGAACAGATCAAACGTGTCAAAGAGGTCAAACTCTACAAACAAAATATGTGGCGAAGGGTGTTTTTACCACAGAATTTTAGAAATCATTTTATCAATAAAAATGAGACTAATGATAAATTAAAAGAACTTTTTTAACCATATTATACAAAGGTTTAAACTTTATGGACAAAAAATGTTTCGGGTCAACCCAACCCGTCTTGACCCTTTGACCGATGTATAAAGCCCATTTGTATAGATGGTTTGCTTTACCCAACCAGCTGGTTTTACCACCTTAGCGACAGTTGGTTTCTAAACCCATATCCAAACACATCTTTTATGATTTATTTCATTATATATTACATCCATTTGTAATTCGCCTTTAAAAGATTTTTGTTTGTTTTTATGAATCACCAGATGATGAATAAACCACCCCAGATGATGAACAAACCTCCCCATGAAGATTTTTCACTCAAAGAGACCAAACCCGCCCTCGGTGTTGGTAAAACCACAGGCGACAAGCTCACAAGCACCTATGATCTTGTGGAACAAATGCAATATTTATACGTTCGTGTGGTTAAAGCCAAAGATTTGCCTGCAAACGATCTAACAGGTGGTTGTGACCCGTATGTGGAGATCCGAATGGGTAACTATAAGGGCACGACCCGTCATTATGAGAAGAAAACAAACCCCGAATGGAATCAAGTGTTTTCTTTCTCTAAAGACCGAATTCAGTCCACTATGCTCGAGGTTACAGTGAAAGATAAAGATGTCCTGAAAGATGATCTCATAGGCGGGGTTTTATTTGATCTTAATGAGGTCCCCAAACGAGTCCCACCGGATAGCCCGTTAGCTCCACAATGGTACAAGTTAACAGACCGAAAAGGTGATAAACTTAAAGGGGAGCTTATGTTAGCGGTTTGGTGGGGTACACAGGCGGATGAAGCGTTTCCAGAAGCATGGCATTCAGATGCTGCTGCAGTTAGCGCCGATGGGCTTGCTAATATCAAGTCAAAAGTGTATTTATCACCTAAACTTTGGTATCTTAGAGTTAATGTGATCGAGGCGCAAGATTTGATCCCGAATGATAAGACTCGGTTCCCTGAGGTTTATGTGAAAGCTATACTCGGGAATCAGGTTTTGAGGACTCGAGTTTCGGTTAGCAAGACTATAAACCCGTTATGGAATGAAGATCTAATGTTTGTAGCATCAGAACCATTTGAGGAACCGTTGATTTTGAGCGTTGAGGATCGGGTCGGGCCTAACAAAGACGAGATTCTTGGAAGGTGTGCGATCCCGTTGCAGTATGTTGACCGGAGATTAGACCATAGAGCAATCAACTCGAAGTGGTTTAATCTTGAAAAACATGTTATGGTTGAAGGTGAGAAGAAAAGAGAAGTTAAATTTGCTAGCCGGATTCACTTGCGGGTTTGTTTAGAAGGCGGTTATCATGTTCTTGATGAATCGACTCATTATAGTAGCGATCTTAGAGCAACGGCTAAACAACTATGGAAAAGTAGTATTGGTGTTCTCGAGGTTGGAATATTGAGTGCTACCGGGCTTTCACCTATGAAAACGAAGGACGGACGGGCCACAACTGATGCTTATTGTGTCGCAAAATATGGTACAAAGTGGGTCAGAACCCGAACCATAATTGATAGTTTTACACCCAAATGGAACGAGCAATACACATGGGAAGTTTTCGACCCGTGTACAGTTATAACCATCGGGGTTTTTGATAACTGTCACTTACAAGGCGAAGACAAGCCCGGTGGGGTCCGTGATTCGAGGATCGGTAAGGTTCGGATTCGGCTATCAACCCTTGAAACCGACCGCGTTTACACCCATTCGTACCCGCTTATAGTCTTGCACCCATCTGGGGTTAAGAAAATGGGTGAAGTTCATTTAGCAGTTCGGTTTACCTGTTCATCATTAATGAACATGATGCATATGTACTCGCAACCCTTATTACCCAAAATGCATTACATTCACCCGTTAACCGTGAGCCAGCTTGATAGCTTGAGACACCAAGCGACCCAGATTGTGTCAATGAGGCTGGGCCGGGCTGAACCACCTTTGAGAAAAGAAATCGTCGAGTATATGCTTGATGTCGGGTCACATATGTGGAGTATGAGGAGGAGTAAGGCTAACTTCTTGAGAATCATGTCGGTTTTGGGCGGGCTAGTTGCAATCGGGAAATGGTTCGATCAAATTTGCAACTGGAAAAACCCGATAACCACTGTTTTGATCCACATTCTTTTCCTGATACTCGTTTTATACCCTGAACTCATCCTCCCGACCATTTTCCTTTATCTGTTCTTGATTGGGATATGGTACTACAGATGGAAGCCTAGAAACCCGCCTCATATGGACACCCGAATTTCATGTGCTGATAACGCTCACCCTGATGAACTAGACGAAGAATTCGACACCTTCCCGACATCTCGGCCTCCTGATGTCGTCCGAATGCGGTATGATCGGCTCAGAAGCATCGCGGGTCGGATGCAAACCGTGGTTGGTGATTTGGCAACTCAAGGAGAACGGTTTCAGTCGCTAATAAGCTGGAGAGACCCGCGAGCCACGTCACTTTTTCTTGTATTTTGTTTAATTGCTGCTGTTGTCCTCTACGTTACGCCTTTTCAAGTTGTCGCTATTTTCGCGGGGCTTTATGTTTTGCGCCATCCAAGGTTTCGACGCAAACTACCTTCTGTGCCGCTTAACTTCTTCAGAAGATTACCCGCGAGAACCGACTGCATGCTATGAGGAAAATGATGTTGACTTTGTCCGACGTTTGTCAAGATTTTCGCTCTTGGTGTGTTCTTGGATCAGCGTAGGTGTAGAAAATCAGACTTTTTGATGGTACGATGTTTAATATTTGTTTTGTGTTGTTATCTTGAGGATATTGTCGTTGGTTAGTTTGCAGTTATGCTGTTTGAATTTGACTCAAGTCTATATATATTTGTGGCTAAACAATCGTATCTAGATTTTGGTTTATGTTAACCACTCACTACCTAGCCGGACTAGTGGGGTGATGTTTGCTAACTGAAAAGAGAAACAATGTAAAAGGGAGATAATCATAAAATGGTGTTTGAATGGTTGTTAAACTGAAAAATATTAAAGGATGTATAGAGAAGTATGATGATGTCTTGATAGTTGTTTATCGCAAATATAAATATATGAATTGATGTATGTCTCTGTGTGGGTTTATGAAAGTAACTTTAATTTTGTTTTTTGTTTTTTTTTTTTATTGTCTTTTTCTTTTATGTTATTTACGTGGTTGTTTTAGAAGAATATCTTGCCATATTGATTTGGGTTTATTGAGTGGAGAATCTGTACTAGTGAACTTCTAAAATTTTAGAATAGTAAATTGTTATTTTCGTTACATTGAATTTGTTATTTTAGTTTAAAATATCAATCACTGTAGTTTATCAAATGTTGTCATTTTCATTCACTCCATTAACTTCGTTAAATATGAGAGTATGTTAGTCTTTTTCAACACCCTAATTATCAAATTAAAACAAATTAATTAATTAATATTCAATTAAAACTAAAAAACATATAAAGCGACTAGTAAGACCGGGCGTTTCGATTTAAATGTTTTGATTAACTATAACTCATGTTGTTTAATTGAGGTCTGCTGTGAGATTTCAATTGATCTTCACGTTTTGTTCGAACGTGCACCGTAGTTCGATTGAGATCTACTGTTGTCACATTTTGTTTGATTGAAGTATGTTGTTGTCACGTTCGAACAAACGTGAAAATACAAACATGATAATATCAGACCTCAATCAAACAAAGCGTGACAACAATAGAACTCAATCCTACAGCACACCTCAATCGAATAAAGTTACATGTTAGAAAAAAATGTGAAGATTAAAATATCACAGCAGAGCTCAATCGAACAATATGAGTTAGAGTTAATCGAAGCTTTTAAATCGAAGCGTTCGGTCTCACTAGTCACTTCATATGTTTTTTAGTTTTAATTGAATATTAATTGATTAATTTGTTTTAATTGGATAATTAAGGTGTTGAAAATGACTAAAATACCCTCATATTTAACGGAAATCTTAACGGAGTTAACGACGTGGATGAAAATGACAACATTTGAGTTAACGAAGTGAATGAAAATGACAACATTTGGTAAACTACAGTGACTGAAATGACAAAAAAAATAAAATTTATGGATTGAAATGACAAATTCAACAAAACGTCAGGAACAAGAATATCATATCATGCACGACAAAATTAAATTAAAGGATCATACAAACCCTTTTTTAGTGTTGATTTTAGATACATCTTCACTATGGTTTTTCAAATGATGTTCTCTCCTTTCTCATTAAATACCAACAACCACCTATTCCCAAACCGTTTCAGATTCTACTTAACTCTAGGCATGATAGATTCTACAAAATCAATAGTTATTTTCATAAACCCACACACAAACAACATTCAAGCTATTTATCGTATTCATTATCCATAAAACAATTCAACTGAGTTGAGCATTTCCTAACCTGTTACACTGGCCCTTTGGATTGTCCCCGTTTGAGTCTTAAGAAACGTCTTACTCGCGAGAAACGAACGACAGCCCCCGATATCATACTAATAGATACTATGTAGCAAATGAAGTGACCACACTGGCATGACGAAGATAGCAATGATGAAATTATTGAAGTCACACTTTGACCGTTCTAGACATGGTATATTAAAGTCCAGCAAAGTCCACATAGCACAAATGCTACCACCTACCAAGTATGTGTCATCAACCAAATGTTACGAGGCCACAACATGTGACGGTGTTTGGATGTGCGTTTTAAAAGAGATTATCTATATATAATACTAAAAAAGTAACTTAGAGGGACACTTGACACATTTATAGGCCCCCTAAGTTTATTTTTCTCGTCTCTCTCTCCTCTTAAATAATTACTTAAATTAAAAAATATTAAATAATTTTATTTCTTTTTTAGATTAATTTTTTAATAAATTAAGAAAGATAGTCTTTTTATTAATGTTATTTTTAAAAAACATTCTTTATACAATTAAATTTTTTTCTAAAACATCTAACTTTTTTTAAAATATAAAATATTTTAAAATTGATATTTTTAAAAAGTAAATTTTTTTATAAACTAAAAATAATTAAAATTAGGAGTTTATAACAAAAAATTTAAAAATAACATTTTTAATACGTTTTGTTTTGAAAAAAATGTTTAACTTTTTTTGGAAAAAAAGTTTAAAAACAAAAGTTTAACAATTAATATCGTTATTTTATTACTTATAGTTATTAGTCATATGTAATTTTAATTATATTTTATTTTATATTATCATTTTATACTTCATAAATTTTTATTATACTTAATATTTTATTTTTTTAACCAGTATAATACACGAGTTTACTAAAGTTAGTATTAAATAAATAATAATCAACAACTAATCAGAGATATTATGAACATTTATAGTCCTATCCAACACGATTCAATACTATCAATATATAATACTAAAATAGTAACTTATGGGGACAGTTGACACATTGACCCCCTAAGTGTATTTTTTCCGTCTCTCTCTCCTCTTAAATAATTAATTAAATTAAGAAATATTAAATAATTTTAATTCTTTGACCAGTCAAAAGTACTTCTTTTAAGTCTAAAAGAAGGCAGTTTTCTTTGACTGTATATTTCGTCATGACAATAAACAAAAGTTAAGCTCAATCTCTGTTAAGTGTCGGTTTATACTTAAAAGTGTCTATTTTTACGCATGATCAGCTTTAGGTCATCTTGTCACAAGTTAAGAGTAAAGATGAATGTTTTTGCTCATTTGTGACCTTATAACAAAAATTGTAAAGCTATAACAAAAGTTGTGACCTTATACTTAAAAGAGCCTATTTTTAGATAATGAATGTAAACCTACTAATGTTACTACAAATGTAGTTTACAAGGATGTTTTTGCTCATTTGTTACCTTATAACAAAAGTAGTTATGTCTTATTTAATATATAACATACTTGATTTTATTTTTATTTTATATTATTTAATAATTAACTCTCCACACTTCCGTGTAATACACAGGTAACCAAAGCTAGTTCAATATTATATAATTAGAATTTTTGGGCCCACAACATTATCATAGGCGTACACATTCTATGTTGACTTGCATATAGCAGTGTTCAGATGCGCGCTTTATTACTTAGAATGTTATGGGGCCACAACAGCGTTAGAGGCTAGCGCGTTCTAGGTTGACTTGCATTTAGGGGTGTCTGGATGCGCGTTTTCAACTTTTCAAGATGATTATTCAAGAACAGCATAACTATCTGCTGTAACAATCAGATAATAAGTTCTGAAACACAGATCCAAACACCCATGACCCATTTAACAAAACAGTACCGAGGTTTTAATTTCTTTACTTCTGCATTTACTTGAAGTTGATCATATCTGCAGATGAGGAGCTACTGTTTATTTTTCATTATATGGTTAAGTTTATCATTTTCAATAATGATTAATACAGCAGTTGTGTAACGAATTAAGTAGCAGTTAAGTTTCTAAAGTCTAGATCGGGAATCATTTTTACCAGGGACGTGTAAAGCATCATAATGACCAAACCCGTGATACAAGACTTTAATAGGACTTTCTTTCCCATATTCATGACCGTATTCCGCAATACATATAAGGCCACCTGAATCTTCATCATTCATGTAAACAGAAATCGGCATCCTGCATAAGAAAATGCAAATATTAACTTAAATATCATGATTTTTGCAAAACCTTGGAGAATATATGCAATTTCAGTATTTCAACCGCATTATAATAATGATGATGATACGGCTTACACATACATATGTGTGCGTGTGTGCTCAATAAAACTTTTAAGGATAATTTATCATGCTTTTTATTTTTAAGTAACATAAAACCCTTTATATTATCTAAGGCAATTATACCATCATTGTTTAGTGGAGAATAAGGTAATTTGTAGCTGAATAAACCTTGGATGAATATCAGAGAAATCAAGATATCCTCTAATTCGATTCAGGAATAATGTCATAAAAAGATAAATACGGTATACGCAATAGATGCATTTTTAATTACCAAGACCCACTTTTGCAATGCAATTTAGAAAGTATCTTTTCATTTCTACTCCAAACTATCTTTATATGGTAAAGATATTCATCTAGATATCTCTCAAAAAGATTAATTGGTTTACTTTTTCATACTTCCATAATGTTTGTAACTAGAAATCAAAGCCGCACGTTTGCGAACTTTGTAAGAAGCATAGCAGCAATGACATTACATAGTTAAGTGCATAAAAGAAACGTATGAAGTTGCTACCTTTCAGTTTTGAAGATGGAAACATAAATTGAAAACAATACTATGTTCCGCACGTGTGGTCTAATAAATGCATGCCGCAAGGTTCGAACCCACGTTACCTGGGTCAAAGAGTGAATAAGGTGGTGGCACATGGCATGTCGATTTAATTTGATAGAAAAAAAGAAAGGGATTATATTTAGAAACACTAACTATGAAACATAATAGAAATGAGTCAAGAGAGATAAAAATTAGAGATTGCAGCCGATAATTTTCGATGTAAAAAATAATTGAGATCACAACCGGGAATTGAACCTGCCTCCGTTGATTAAGGAAAGAAGGAACTAACTCTTGGAGCAATTGAGTTTTATGTGACTAAAGGTGGCTTCTATGATATTTAAGCAAAGAAATAAGAAAATAAAAAAATAATAAATAGCACCGACCTTATCTTTTAACATATGGTATAATTTTCTTCCCTTTCTATTTTCGTCTATAGGGCATCAAGCCCTTATGTTGGTCTATTAAATTTAAGTGATATATTAATAATAATACCAGCAGTATACATTCAACCTTTATTGCGTTACCATTTTATACAACTCACGTGCTATAACCAAGAAAAGTCATTGCCGCAACACCTTTTCCCCTTTATAGCAGGTCAAAAATGGTCGCATAATAAAAAGATCAAATATTTCATATGTTCAAATATGCATGTTAAACATATAAGATATTTCAACCAAGGTAAGTAAAACCATCTACATGAGAACAAAATCAAGATTTTTAGGTTTTTCCAACATGAATTACTAAAATGATTTGGATAAAAAAGATACCATAATTCAGCTTCTAAGAACTTGATGCCACATTATTAATTATAAGAAACTAACAATCTGATAAACAACAGAGGTAAATCAATGATGGGCTTGTGTTTCTGTTTTCTTTTAAATGGTTAAGGGAATTCCTCACTGCCAAGCCGAAAATCCTTTGTTTAGAGCTAAAATGGAGCTTTTTTGGCTTTCAAACAAGATTGTCAGTTCTACTTATTTATGATTGTTTGGTAAATCCGTAAATCACATGAATTAGTTATTTATAGATGATTTTAAATTTTGTATTCTTGGGCAAGAATGTCATCTGCCCAGGGCCCCAGCCAGCGGTCTAAAAAGATCTCTTGTAAATGAAAAAATTAATTGATACAAAGGTAGCTTGTTCAAGATTTGACATTTTCTTTTTTCGCAGTTACATTCTTTTAAAAAAGTAATTTTTTTTTTACAAAAAAGGTGATTGATGTAAAAATACAATACATAAGGACTCTGCTTTTTAAAGTGTGGGCTTTGGAGCTTAGGATCAGGCTTTAGATATTTTCGGTTTTATAATCCACTTATCAACTTTATCATGGCAAAAGCACATTAGAAGGCACACATGTGAGGCAAGGGGAATATACCTTAATCCACTTATTAATTTTATCACGGCAACAGTTGAAAGTGGTCTTAGCAATAGATTTCTACCTAAAACATGTGAACTTATATATAAGAATGTTCTTCATGGTGAGATATCACATCATCAAAGAGTTGATAAGAGACGATACATATGTTTTTTAAGTTGTTTTTGCATAAAGCACACTGCATTCTAGATGACTGAGAGAAGGCATCTTGCAAACTGCAAAGAGTTACATGGTTTAGGGTTTGCTAGAGTTGCATGCTTCGGAGGCATATGGTTTGATCCTCCAAGCTGAAGATTGTTGAGCTAGGAGGTAAATTCTTGTGAGGCATATAGTTATGTTGTGGAGTCTAAGGGTGCAAGTCCGAAGTTTAGGACTATGAGCTTGGCTTATATGGATCTTTAGGCTCCATTTACATGTTGGTTAAATGGCAGTTTGGAAAGCTGGTTACTTAGAGAACAAGGAGACACTTGGCATTAACCTTAACCAGCCTCTATATAGAATATTAACGTAATTATAAGCTGTAAAAAATTGAAATTAATAGAAACTCTATCTAGTTCGGTCGTGTCACATGCTACTTACTTGCAAATTAGCAATCATGTTTTCATACACATTTTTACTCAACATGTGTGTGTGAGAGAGAGACTTACTTGAGAACATGAGAAGCCATTAGCAATTCAGGTTCACCTCCCCATATATGTGTCTTCCTTATTTCTGACAAGAATCATTTAATATGAGCACAAACATCATTCATTATAATTACTTGTGAAAATCATTTAAAACCACTTGTAAAACAAGAATAACTTTCAATGAGTGTTTAAAAAACTCCACATTAGAATTAGTTCATGCTTTGCATGTAAGAAGCGAATGATTAAATACATAGATTGGATGGCACAACACGATGATTGTCAAGGTACGACGGAAAAAAAACTGACACAACTCACCATTCTGTCTCTTTTCGTCTTTTAACAAACTCATCCGCCACCTACAATGGCAGATTAGAAGTATTATAAAATGGGGGTCTGAATGGCTGAATGTATAATGCTAATGATGCTGCGGCCACCACCACCAAAAGTAAACAATACTACTGCTAATACTCATAAAAGAATAGCTGATGCTATATCTAGAAAAGTCCTGATAAAATAAAAATAATAACATTTTTATAAAAACTAGTAACCTTTCTATCCAGGGAAGTTGTGATAAAATTGAAAAAAAAAAAGAATAATGTATGTAGATGTCACTCAACTATTAAACTATTTTTAACAACTACACCCACATATATATACTCTTTCATTTATACCAATTCTGTTCAAAAAACTACAAATAATGAAAACGCCCTTAATTTGTTTTTGGAAAGACAGCAACATGTTGACACCTTATCAAAAGTAATTATGCAATTTCAAAGGGCATTTCCATCATCAAACATGTTCTTGACAAAAACTTGTATAAATGAAACCACATACATATTTGGGTAGCATATAAAATAGTTTTCATCATGGAGGGCATCAAAACATACTTCTAGGCACACAACTATGTTACGGCTTCATTTGTATCAATTCCGCCAAAACATGCTAATTGAACTCATGGTTTTTAGAAATATAACAACTTTAACGTCTGATATATTGACCCCTAAGAGAAGTAATTTTGTCGATTAAAAATCTTTAAGGACATTTAATGCCTTTCCCTAGAATCTTAGAAGTGGAACCACATACAAACCTAGGAGGTCTATAAAATAGTTTAAATGTATGAGTGACCTCCACATCCCTGATCCCCCATAAAACTAAACTATCATTTTCTAACATACCCTAGCACGTAATTCGTCAGCTAACTCTCTTTGCAGGCTCTCATTAGGAGCAGGTTTCCCTGACCTTATACAAGCTCCATGAGCAACAGCACGAAACAAACATCTCCCATCTGCAGGTATCCCTGTACAGAAAAAAAAAAAACATAAACTTAATATCAAATCTTACCAGACCCAATCCAATCCAATTTAACTTTTAGCAAGCTCACCTATAACAGAATAGTCGGTGTAAGCTTGCTTTCCATATGAAAAATTGGTGGTGGAAGAACTAGGGTTATCTTGTTTGTTCTCTTTAGCTTCAGCATGTACAGGTTCAGAACTTGGATTACAAACCAATAATCCGAGTAGAAGACCCGCTGAAGTACATCCTTGCATCCAAGATCCGGATAACAAATTCCATTCCATTCTTGAAATAATCCTTTGTTTTGGAATTATAAACCTTATATTCATATTGCTGGACGCGACCAAAAGACCACCTAGGTTAGTTTTTGGTAAATGCATACTGCTATTGATGGTCAATGACTGGCGGGTGTTTAACTTTGCAACATATTCTGGTTTGGCAAAACCAAGGGAGAGATGAAAATAACATGCACTTGATGCAAGTTGAGGCATCAGATGTTGGCGGGTCCTGCTTGGACGGATAATGTGTTTCACACATGTTTTAATGGGAGAAAAAGCAATCATGGTGTCATGAATCGGAGTCAAATTGCAGGTGATGGCACTTGATCACTGTGCATAATAACATATGATTCAGAGTAATTGAGATAAAGCGAAAACAAGCTAAAGTGATGATATTTATTCACTGTCTGGAAATTAATCCATATGTACTCAATTTTAATCCCCTGGGCTTCCATAGTATGTGTTATGCTTTATAAATTTTCAATATGTTTCACCGTTGTTATTTTTTTAGTAAAAACCAACCTTCAAGTCTTCAACAGTTCAAACTGTATTGTATTCGCAGTTAAATATGATGACGATGTGTAATAATTGTATAAAATAGCTGACATAGTGCATCAATTTGTAAAATTGATGATATGGCATGAAAAGACAACCATACTTGTTGACATGAGTCCATGACATGCCATCAGTTTGAAACAGCTGGATGCCATGTCAGCTAGTTCACACCGCTGGCATGTAACATCAGCTATTTTACACCATGTCAGCATTTATAATGATTAATGCATGTCAGTTTTACATAAAGTTCACAGCACTTAAACAAATATCAAAACTTAAGTGGTAAATCCTAAAACACTTGAACATGTGTAAAACTTCGTTACTATTTATGTAGTGACATTTGCTCTAAGTTATATTCCCACCTATACATCAACTTTTTCCTGCCTGATTTACAGCATTTTCTCCCCCTTTTTGGGGAAGATAAGTAAAAGAGGGCATATATCTCTGATCATTGTTGTGAATACATAAGATTGCTCCTAAAAGTGAATCATTCTCATAATTCATTTGGCTTAGCAAGTCATACATGCAGTTCTGCTTTGACCATTTCGAATTTTGCTTCAGCTTTTCAAACAGTAAACCCTAATTAAAACATACCAAAATGTATTAATTTCCGATGGCTATCAGTTCAGAAGAAATTAACACAAAGAATCTGAACAAAACAGCACAAAGAACCAGCAACTTTGGTCGAAAACCACGTGTTATTTTTATTCATCATGACATATATCCAAAGCAGCACAAAGCAGTGTTATAGACTGTAAATTCGACAAGCAATCAAAAGTTTAATCGGTTCAATCATACGGCCATAACCTAAATAATCGAACATAAGTAATCGTAGATAGTTTAGATAAATGTAATTGATAATTCAACTTAACAATTGAAACTGCGAGAACAAAATCAGAAAATTGCGACGTGCATTCATCAGGTAATAGAACGTAAAGGTGGCAATTGGTGAAATTTTGGAAAGGAACATACCTGTTGAAGATTCAAATATTCACAGTATCGATGACGAACACTTGATAAGGAATTGGAATTGAATGCGGTTGATGGAATCAAAGGAGATATAATAGAATTGAGGAAGCTGGAACTATCTTGAAACTTCCATTTAAATTTGTCACAAGGGTTTATTATCCATCTATTAAAATGTTTTTTTTTCTCTTCACGTTTCGTTAAATTTATCATTTTAATTTAAAGTTATTTTTTTTTGTCATTTCAGTCACCGTAATTTACTAAATATTAACATTTTCATTCATTTTACTAACTCCGTTAAGATCTCCGTTAAATATGAAGGTATTCTAATCTTTTTCAACACCCTAATTATTCAATTAAAACAAATTAATCAATTAATATTCAATTAAAACTAAAAAAAAATATGAAACGACTAGTGAGACAGGACACTTCGATTTAAAAGCTTCGATTAACTCTAACTCATGTTGTTCAATTGAGGTCTGCTGTAAGATTTCAATTAACCTTCACATTTTGTTTTGACGTGTATTTCTATTCGGCTGAGGTCTGCTATGAGATTGACGTCTGCTGCTGTCACGTTTTGTTTGATTGAAGTCTGCTATTGTTGTGTTTGTTCGAACGTGACAACAACATACCTCAATGAAACAAAATGTGACAATAGTATATCTCAATCGAACAACGGTGCACGTTCGAACAAAACGTGAAGATCCATTAAAATCCCACAGCAGACCTCAATCGAACAACATGAATTAGCGTTAATCAAAGCTTTTAAATTGAAGCATCCGCTCTCACTAGTCGCTTCATATTTTTCTTTTAGTTTTAATTGAATATTAATTGATTAATTTGTTTTAATTGGATAATTAAGGTATTGAAAAAGACTAAAATGTCCTCATATTTACCGGAGATCTTAGTGGAGTTAATAGAGTGGATGAAAATGACAACAATAGGTAAACTACAATGATTTAAATGACAAAAAAAAGTTTTTAAATTGAAATGACAAATTCAACAAAGCTTCATGGATGAAAATAGCATTTTACTCTTATCCATCTATACTAACTAGACTAAAGAATACACGGTTCAATCATTAAAAAAAAATTTATTTAAAAAGATCCGTAAGTCATAATATTATTGTTAATACTTTGTATATCAATTTTTATGTTTAATTTTTAGTAAATTGGATTTTAATAATCTATACTATTACCTATTGGCCGATATTAATTCATAATATTAGTTTGGACAATAAAAATCCTAACTTTTATTTTTGTCGTTAAGCGCAATCCTAGTAGGATAATTATAATCAATTTACACTTGATTTCCTCTCGTTTTTTACTCCGTTTCGTTGTATGTTTCCCTATATAATTAACAATCATCATTAGCAGCAAAATCGACTGAAAATCAAGTGTAAATTAATGAATGATTATGTAAGTAGGATTGCCCTCGGCAAAAAAAAAATAAAAGTTAGGATTATTATTGGCCAAATTGATAGTACGAATATTATTGGCCAATACGTCATACTTTGAATTGTTAAAATCCAATTTGCCTTAATTTTTTAAAATCATCTATATCTAATATTAGTAGCTTTTTTTTATCAATGCTTATAAGTCTAAATAGCGTATAATATGAAATAAAATAAACTTATAAATAAGAACTTTAGGTAATAAACACATTATATTGAATATGAAAACATTCATAAACATCCGAAAACTTCTTTGATACAAAATTTGATGTTATTTTTGTAATTTTACCATCATTGTCTAATATTAATAATTTTAATTCATGTCTACCTGTAACTCGAGATAATGCAACATAGAGCTTGAATTGGTGCCAGAGACCAAACATGCAATGATTACACAAAAGTTTGGACTATCTTTGCAATTTTTAAGTTTGGGGACCAACCATGCAATTTTGTTAAACAACAGGGACCATTTATGTAATTTTCTCTTTTTGTTGACCAAAAAGATAAATTAGTTTCATGCTTACATCAATTAAAACTACATTAAAGTTTCATGCTTTCATAAACAAAAACATAAATCAGTCAAATTGATGTAAAAAACCAAAATACTAAAGTTTATCTTGAAATCAAAATCAAAATCCTTGAAAAACCAAAATACCAAAGTTTATCTTGAAATCAAAATCAAAATCTTTGAATCGTACGTACCACTGCTACTGTTGCAATCGAGATTTGTATATATGAGCATTGAATTGAGAATTTGCAGAAGAGCTATTGTGATTTAAAACTTGGGGTGTGAATAATATTAAATAGATCAATGAAGGCGTAAAAGGATCGGTGAGTTGAACTTGAAACATAACGTGATTTGGGGTAAATCGAAACCATGATATGCTTTTAAATTAAAAAAGGATATGCAATGGTTCATCTTTCCATTTGAAAATTGATATCATGATTTGGGGAAATCGAAACCCTGAATTGATTATTTGAGACCCTTGATTTGACGAAATATCTAAAATCGTTTCGGAATAGAAGACGCGTATGGGGTTTCTTCTCATTTGCATAGGATGAATGAATTAGGAAGCCTTTAATTGCTTGTTTGAATAAGCAAGAATCCAACACGTTTCAATTTACAATTTTAGTGTAATACAACCTGTAAAAACTCATTATATTACCTCTTTGATAGGGATAGAGTCAACTTGTTATTGGGTGGTAAAAACACTCAACTATAACTTGCGATCTATTTCAGGGTTTTATTTTGAAAACATCACAAATGCCCTTTGTAATGAGTTTTTTTTTTCAAAGTAGGGTTGGTAGAAAAATATTTTAACAAAATGAGTGTTTTCAAAAATATTTACCAAAATGGTTTTTTAGTAGAAAGTTAATTTTTCTTAATTCATAATATGATTGGATAAAAGTATTTTTATTATTAATAATATTATTTAAGTAAAGTTAAAAGGATAAATTTTTAATAAAATAAAAACCAATTTAACACCTGTCATGATTTTAAAAAAAATGTTTTATAGTTCTTTTTATGAAGGTTGTTTTAAAACCTTTTTATTAAGGTTTTCTCATACAAAAATATTAATATTCTTTCATTATTATTTTTTAACGTCTATTTATAGAATACTTGAGAAAAGATCTTTTTATGAAATTAAATGATTTATGTATTTTTCTTAAAATACGATATATATTATATAACTGTTTTAAACATAAATTTATATATAGTAATAATCATTTATATAAATATATACATAAAAGATAAAATAAACATCATATACATACAACGCTAGTTTCGTCTTGCGAGCCGGCTCGATCTCGACATATGAAGATCGGGCTCAAAACCATTTATTAAATGAGTCGTAAAATGAGTTCGAGCTTGTTTAAGCTCAGCTTAGTTAGAGTTTTTAGCTAGTCGGTCTCAAGTGGCTCACGAGACGGTGTGACTCGTTTCTCCCCTAATTGTTATTGAGAGTCTATTAGAAACATACATGCCCACGGTAATTGAGAATTACATTTATAGTTCGTAAAATAAAATAAAAATTAATCATTAACTTTTTTTGTTTCGTCATGATATTTATATAAAACATTTTTAAAGAATGCATTTTTTGTTAAAAATAGTTTTTCTTATTACATCTTTTAAGCTACTTAAGAATATTTTCAAAAACTACATTTCAGGACCGGTGAATGGAGGTCAATACAAGAGTTTCATAATGTTTGGAGAGAGTTATTGTAGGAACCTCTGAAGTTAAGAGGCTGATGCAACCAAAGGATACCAAAACAACCAAGTCTTCCAACATGCACTTTGGAATAAAGAAGAACCAGCTTTGAAAGTTTTACACACTCAAGAGAAATGCTAAGTGTAAAATCTTCTAAAGCCAAAGTTCAGAAGAAACTGCTGCAGAAGCTTTACACTTAAGTTAGAAAATACTCTAAGTGTAAAGTCTTCTGAAGCCAAAGACTCAACTCTTCCGAAGGTAAAAGATGAAGTCTTCCGAAGCTCTCAAGACAAATTCTTCTGAAGCTGTTTAAAGACAAGACTGATTTTCTTCTGAAGAGAGAGAAAAGATACCTTTTCCATTAACTTTATCATAAAGTAACTTACTGTCCGCTGCATGCTCTGGTGGTTCACCAACTATCATCATTTGGTGAAACTTCCATGCTTTATGATAAAGTAGATAAGGTCTTTGTCTACAAGTTTCTGTTTTTGTTCCTTTTTGGCTTTTTGTAATAGGAAAGTCAGTGAGCTATGGCATGTCATAGTCACTAGTCAAAAGGCAATCTGCCTTTTGACTTTATGCTGATCTTGGTGTCTAGATTAGTCACTTCCAACTGTCTTTTTGCATATTGACGATTGTAGGATGTAGTATAAGTAGTCTCCGGTTCTTGTATTCAAAGATATACTTGTACAACACTTGTAATAGAACTAGAGAAGCAATATACAACTTCCTTGAAAATTTTATCTTGTGTTCTTGTTCTTGTTTTTACTTGTGTTTGTCTTGTATCTTCAGTAAAAGTTCACAGTTCCCTATTTGAATTGTTAAGTGAACTTAAGATTCTCCTAAGTGTGTTAACTAAGTGCAAGCTTAAGTACCCTTTAACGGTCCTGCATTTGGTATCAGAGCATTCCAGGCTCTTGATTGTAAGATCTCACCATCTTCAAATCCTCATAGTTACACACATCACTTAACTCTTCAAATAGCAGCTATCTCTAAAGCTGATATGGAAACTGGAACTATGACAAAGTCCCCACTGATCACTCCTGAGGATTTTGACACTTGGTGTCAAAGAATGGAAGCCTTTATCAAGTCTCAAGATTTCAGGATATGAGAGTCTGTTGTCAATGGACCTCATGTACCATGCACCTCTTCAGCTGCTGCTGCTGGTGGCATGATACCAAAGGAGAGGACAGACTTTTCTGATGAAGACTGGAAAAGAATTGACATTGATCAGAAAGCCATGATAGCCCTCCTAACTGCTCTTCCAAACTCCATCTACAGAGGTTTCAAGAAGTGCAAGACCGCTAAACAGCTACGGGATGCACTGAAACTGATGTATGAGGGTTCAAATGAAGCCAAAGAGAACAAGAAGGATCTCCTGAAGCAGCAGTTTGAAAATTTCACCTTCAAAATAGGTGAAACCATGACTCAACAATACTTCAGGTATGTTGAGATTATGGATACTCTGGCTGATGTTGGGGTAACTATTGAGAACAGGGATATTTTTAGGAAGTTCATGTCCTCTCTTCCAAGACAATGGACACACTACTGTGTGGTCATTAAGAGGACTGAAAACCTCAAGACCCTTACTCTCACTGAGTTGTATGGGATACTCAGTGGATACCAGATGGAGATGAATATGCAAAATTCATCTGGTAACTCCAACACTCACCAGAGTTCAGCCCTCCATGTGGTTGAAAGGGATAGTAGAGAACCACAACATCATCTCATCTGCTACCCTGAAAACTCATAAAAGGGTCCTTTCATCACCTTCCCAGAGACACCCAGAGAGAGCTACATCCAAGGAAGTCCCTTCCAAGAGACAAGTTCTTCTCAAGCTTTTGTCTCCACTGATGAAAGTTCAGGCAACTTTCTTTTCACTCTTGAAGACCTGGACTGTATCCATCCAGATGATCTGGAGTACATGGAGATAGTCTAGCAAATGGCTCTTCTCACTCACAGAGCCCAGAAGTTCTACAAGAGGACTGGGAGAAGGTTTCCTAGCAATGCTGCCAGTGGCAAGTTTGGGCTGGACAAGAGCAAAGTCAAGTGTTACAAATGTAACCAGATAGGACACTTTGCTAAAAAATGCAAGGCACCTAAGTCAAATGGTGGCCAAGCCTCATCCAGGCCAAACTACACTGAAGGAGTGCACCAGAATGAGAAGCCAAGACAGCAAGATGCAGTTGCTGTTGAAGAAGGAGGCTTTGACTGGAGCTTTCAAGCTGAAGATGCATCTCCAAACCAAGCACTCATGGCTGATCATGATGAAGCCAAGGTACTTGAACATCTTTGCTCTCCTGAATGTATTTCTAAAGTGAATAGATACAGGTCCTACAACTTGGAAATGAGATATGATATTGAGTCTTTAAATATTTGGGAAAGAAGGCTCTCAGAAGGAAAGATTTGGATTGTGTTATGTGTGGTAGTACTTCACATCTGGCTAAGGATTGTCAATACAATCCCAAGGGCTCTATCCACATGATCAAGAAGAAAACTTCTGAGAAGAAGAAGAAACAAACAGCTTCGGAAGGAAAATCTGTTTCCTTCAGAAGCTCCAAAATGAAGAAGAAGGCAAGTAAGAAATTACCTTCGGAAGAAAAGTTGGTATCGGAAGAAAGGAATGCTTCCGAAGCACTGAAGCTTGCTGCAGTGAAGTCAATATCTTCCGAAGGTCCAGTCAGTTACCAAAACTTCCAAAGCTTTGAAGGTCAAGCCCAATCTTTCAAAGGTGGTGCGGAAGATGAAGGAAGACCATATGGCTGAAAGCTCATCATTAGAAACAACAAATGATCCTCAAAGCCTGAGCATAGGATCCATTACTGTTTCATTGCCTTAAACTCATTTTAATAAGCCCAAGACCAATGAGGCTTAGGTTTCCAAATATAACTAAATCATCTTTTTTTATGCAGGGATAGCTAAAAACCAACAGAAATATCTGGATCATTGATAGTGGCTGCTCCAGGCACATGACTGGTAATGAGTCCTTACTTCAAAACTTTGAAAAAATTGATGGAGGACCAGTTGCTTTTGGAGGAGATACAGGAGGTTACATCACTGGCAGGGGCAAGGTTACAAATGGTAAGCTCAACATTGAGAAGGTAAACGTCATTAAGGAGCTTGGATATAATCTTCTGAGTGTGTCCTAATTTTGTGACCAAAAACATCACATGCTTTTTACTGAGCATGAGTGCATTGTTCTCAAGCCTGGGGTTGCAATCCTTAAGAGCATATTTTGCTTAGAGCCCCCAGGAAAGGGAACATGTACAAGATGGACTTACAAGAAACATCTCCCTCTGGAGAGATTTCTTGCTTTCTATCTAAAGCAAATAGTGATGAGTTTTTCCTTTGGCATAAAAGAATGTGCCATGTAAACTTTAAGAACATGAATAAACTGATTAAGAATGATTTGGTAACTGGAATGCCAAAGAAAGAGTTTACAAGTGATGATCACTGTGTTGCATGCCTGAAGGGGAAGCAACACAAAGTGTCTGACAAGCCAAAGGAAATGAACTCTATCACTACTCCCCTACACTTGTTATATATGGATCTGTTTGGCCCCACCAGTGTAATGAGTTTAGGAAGGACCTCATACTGTTTGGTGATCATAGATGATTTCATAATATTCACTTAGGTGTTTTTCCTTAGAACTAAGGATGAAACTCTTGAAATCTTAAAGAATTTCATTATGAAAATTGAGAATCAATCTGATCACAAGGTCAAAATCATACGATGTGATCAAGGAACCGAATTCAAAAACCAAATCCTTGATACATTTTGTGATGAAAAGGGTATTTCAAGATAATACAGTGCTCCCAAGACTCCTCAGCAAAATGGTGTTGCTGAGAGGAGAAACAGGACACTTATTGAAGCTGTAAGAACCATGTTATCTGACTCTAAACTGCCCATCACCTTCTGGGCAGAGGCTGTCAACATAGAGGCTATGTGCAGAACAGAGTTTTGGTAGTTAAGACACATGGTAAGACTCCTTATGAACCGTGGCACAAAAGGAGACCATTCATTGGTTTTCTCAGAACATTTGGATGTCCTTGCACCATCTTGAATACCAAAGATCAAATAGCCAAGTTTGCTAAGAAATCAGATGATGGACACTTTGTTGGGTACTCTTCTCAAGCTAAGGCTTATAGAGTATACAATCTCAGAACTAGAATCATTAAGGAGTCAGCCAATGTGACTTTCAATGAACACACACCCTGTGTAAAAGGTTCTGGTCCGGATTGGCTATTTGATCTTGACTTAGTTACCAACTGTTTTAACAAATCTTGTGAGAATGTTTTAGGATCTACAGATAACAGGTCAACAGAAGATTCTGATCCAAGATTTGAGCTGAGAAGACCAAACAAGAAGTCTACTTCAGCTCCAGTGATGACTAACCCTGCAATTAAAGCTCTCATCAGCACTAGCATGACAAATACTGCTGATTCAAATGAATTGCCTTCAAATTCCAGTTCAGAGGCTTAGAATTCAGGATAAGGAACTTCAAATGCAGGAGGAGGAATTGGAGGTGGTGACAGTGACCAAGAATTTCTTGATGCTGATAACCACTCCATTGAAGACAACATGAATGATGTAACACACCCATTGGATCAAGTTTCTTTTGATAAGTGTGCTGATGTGGTTGGGGACTCTTCTTTGCCAGATCAAAATTTCCCTAATTTAGATCTGTCCAACCAACTTGCTGTGATTCTTCAACTTAGGATCCATAAGTCTCATCCTACCACCAACATCATTGGAAATGTTGTCTCAGAGGTGAGAACAAGAGGACAAACTCATGACAGCCATGTTTGTCTATATTCTTGTTTCTTATCCTAATTTGAGCCTAAGAAAGTTGATGAGGCTTTGAAGGATGGAAGCTGGATTGAAGCAATACAAGAAGAGTTGCTTCAAATCAAAAGGCAGAAGGTTTGGAACTTATGCCATCTTCCTCAAGGGAAAAGTGTCATAGGAACCAAATGGGTATTCAGGAACAAGAAGGATGATAGAGGGATTATCATCAAGAACAAGGCTAGACTGGTTGTCCAAGGATATACTCAAGAAGAAGGGATTGATTACACTGATGTCTTTGCTCCAGTTGCAAGACTTGAAGCTGTAAGGATATTCTTGGCTTATGCTGCATCCAAGGATTTCAAGGTCTACCAGCTTGATGTGAAGCGTGCCTTTCTCTATGGGGTGATTGATGAAGAAGTTTATATTAAACAACCACACAACCACCTGGCTTTGCAGACTCAGATCATCCTGATTATGTCTGCAAGCTTGATAAAGCCCTTTATGGACTGCATCAAGCTCCAAGAAAGTGGAATGAGACACTATCAACATACCTCTATCAACATGGATACAAAAAAGGTACTATTGATAGGACTCTCTTCATCAAAGAAACAGGAAATGACACATTGCTGGTTCAGATATATGTAGATGACATCATCTTTGGTTCAACTAATCCAAAGCTCTGCAAAGACTTTGAGATGCTGATGAAGAATAGATTTGAAATGAGTGCCATAGGGGAACTCAATTTCTTTCTAGGAATTCAAGTGAAGCAGGTTGAAAATGGCATCTTTATAAGTCAGTCAAAGTATGTTCAGGACATACTTGCAAGATTCAAGATGACTGACTGTAAGGTTGCAAAGACACCCTTAGCCAGAAACCATTCCCTTGGTCCTGATCTTGAGGGGGAGCTTGTTGATGAACATCTCTACAGGGCTATGATTGGGTCTCTTATGTATCCTACCGCTAGCAGGCCTGATATTATGTTTTCCATATGCATATATGCAAGATATCAAGCCAACCCAAGATGTCACACCTAATCGCTGTCAAAAGGATTCTTAGATATCTCAAAGGTGCTCCAAATCTAGGCCTTTGGTATCCAAAGAATTCAGACTTTAATATGTATGCTTACACATATAGTGACTATGGTGGCTGCAACATGACTGCAAAGTCCACATCTGGGGGATGTCAGTTCCTTGGTGGAAGGATAGTCTTTTGGCAATGCAAGAAGCAATCCTGTGTGTCTGCATCAACTGCTGAAGCTGAATACATTGCTGCTGCCAGCTGCTGTGCTCAAGTGCTTTGGATTCAGAATCAGATGCTAGACTATGGGTTAAATTTCAAGAAGACTCCCATTCACATTTACAACAATAGTGCCATCTCTATTACAGAGAATCCTGTACAGCACTCAAGGACCAAACACATCAACATCAGGTATCATCTGATTAGGGATAATTTTGAAAAGGGGTTGATAAAACTAATCAAAGTTAACACAAATGAACAATATGCTAATTTGTTCATAAAAGCTCTTGATGAACAAAGATTTAAGTATCTTGTATCAGCTATTGGGATGATTAACTTTGAATAGATTTTTCTTAATAACTTAATCAATTTTATTTCCTAAAACTGTGTGTCCTAGGTTGTCTATTAGATCACTTCATAAGTCCAGTTCTCTTTTGAAGAAAAATGAACTTTTAAAATGATATCTCTTAGAATGATGAAAATTTACCTTCGAAAGAAGCAAAAGTTGCCTTTGGAAGAAAATTTATGTCTTTAAATCGTTTTAAACAGGTTTTCTAAGATTTACCTTTGGAGGAAATTCTTGAAGTATCTTCCGAAGCTTAAATTTTGGTATAAGTATTTAAATGCATTTTTGGAACAAATTTCTTCCGAAAGCAAAGGTGAACTAGCTTTGGAAACAAAGGTGAACTAGCTTTGGAAGTTTTACACACTCAAGAAAAATGCTAAGTGTAAAATCTTTCGAAGCCAAAGTTCAGAAGAAACTGCTGCGGAAGCTTTACACTGAACTTGGAAAACTCTTCCGAAGGTAAAAGATGAAGTC
The DNA here is from genome assembly GCA_025506505.1 of Flaveria sonorensis. NCBI lineage: Eukaryota > Viridiplantae > Streptophyta > Magnoliopsida > Asterales > Asteraceae > Flaveria > Flaveria sonorensis. The sequence goes on from CM046434.1 coordinate 41,676,442, forward strand.
TTCCGAAACTCTCAAGACAAAGTCTTCCGAAGCTGTTTAAAGACAAGACTGATTTTCTTCTGAAGAGAGAAAAAATATACCTTTTCCATTAACTTTATCATAAAGCAACCTACTTTCCGCTGCATGCTCTGGTAGTTCACCTGCTATCACTAGTTGGTGAAACATGCATACTTTATGATAAAGCAGATAAGGTCTTCGCCTGCAAGTTTCTGTTTTTGTTCCTTATTGGCTTTTTGTAATAGGAAAGTCAGTGAGCTATGGCTTGTCATAGTCACTAGTCAAAAGGCAATCTGCCTTTTGACTTTAGGCTGATTTTGTTGTCTAGATTAGTCACTTCCAACTGTCTTTTTGCATATTAACAGTTGTAGGATGTAGTATAAGTAGTCTCCGGTTCTTGTATTCAAAATATACTTGGACAACACTTTTAATAGAACTAGAGAAGCAATATACAACTTCCTTGAAAACTTTATCTTGTGCTCTTGTTCTTTTTTTACTTGTGTTTATCTTGTATCTTCATTAAAGGTTCATAGTTCCCTATTTGAATTGTTAAGTGATCTTAAGATCATCCTAAGTGTGTTAACTAAGTGCAAGCTTAAGTACCCTTTAACGGTCCTGCAAAGAGGCTCTCACTGTTGCCAGTGATTACATCTTTAAGACCTCAACCACGGCAACCCAGCCTCTTGACATTGTCATGGGGTAGGAGAAATCCAGCTGCCAAGAACCCCATGCTGGTGGTGAGGGAGCAGACCTCGGTTCACCTCCTTCATCCCCTAATGATTCTTCAACTGAAGATGAGGGGAGTCTGAAACTCAGGGTGCAGCAACTCAAAGACATCTGCACCCAACTGGTTTCAAAGATAGCTCACCTTGAATCAAAGTTGACTATCTTGCAAAGGAGGGTCCATGACCAGCAACTTGAGATCACCGATCTCGAGGGCCAGTTAGCTGAGAGACCCATAGGACAAACTCATCCAGGTCCACAAGAACCTGTGGATGTTATGGATCACTTCCCCAGCTCACCTATGCATGAGGGTGATGCTACCAAAAAGGGGGAGGAAGTTCTGACAACCACAGAACCTGGGAGTTCTTCCTCAAGTATGGACATACAGGACTCACCATCCTATCTTGCAGTTGTCCATGCTCAGCAACCTCCTCAAGACAGAGATCTCGACTTGAAAATTCAACATCTATTTGAGGAAGGGATACCAAGAGCAATGTCTGCCCCTTCTAATTACCAAATCATGGGTTGGGGGTATGACAGTGATAGGAAAGCTCTTGTACAATCTAGAGCTCAGGGTCAACTAGAAATCTTAAACATTTCAAACTTGAGTTTCTATAAGGGTATAAATCTGGTAGATCTGGCACTTGTCAACCCAAGCAATAACAGATAAGCTGTCAAATTAGCCAATCAAATTCAAGACTGGGTGCTGGCAGAATTTAAAAGGAGAACAACATCATATAGATAGAAGCTAGCAGTTGAAGTCTTTGGTCAACTGGATGTTGAGGTAGACCCCAAGATTAGCTTCAAAGGGAAAGCCTTGACTGAAGGCCCAGAGGCTGAGACTGTGAACCTTGAAACAAGATCTCCTCCAGCACCCCATACCCTCAGTGAGGCACCAGCTGGTGATGGTGCTTCATAACCTCTCTCTGGCTAGAGCTTGACTGCTAAATCAAGCAATGAAGGCCAAAGCTCTTCTCAGGCTAAGTAATCAAGATCTATAATTGACAAAGGCAAAAAGAAGATGACTCCTGAAGAGATTGAAGAAGAAAAGATAGAGACGAAGAGGAAGCTGAGGGGAGAGAGTTCAAGTGGTTCCCCAGGATTCATGCAAGCTGTAATTCTGGCTGCCCCTTCCTTTCTCTCTTCTCCTCCTTAATCTCCTCAGGAGTCATTTTCCTTTTGCCTTTGTCAACCACAAGCTTTGGTGACTCAGGCTGGAGAGAGCTTTGGCCTTCATTGCTTGGTTCAGCTGTCAAGCTCTGGCCAGAGAGAGGTTGTGAAACACCATCACCAGTTGGTGTTTCACTAAGGGTAATGGGTGCAGAAGGAGATCCTGTCTCAAGGTTCACAGGTTCAACCTCTGGGCCTTCAGTTAAGGTTTTCCCTTCGAAGCTAATCTCCGGGTCTACCTCAACATCCAGTTGACCAAAGATCTCACCTGCTAGCCTCTGTCTATATAATTTTGATCTCAATTTAAACTCCTCTAGCACCCTGTCTTGGATTCTTTCTACCAATCTTACTACTTGTCTGTTATTGCTTGGGTTCACAAGTGGCAGATCTACCAAGTTGATGCTCTCATAGAAACTCAGGTGTGAAATGTTGAGAACTTTTTGTTGACCTTGAGCTCTAGAGATCACAAGAGCTCTCTTATTACTGTCATACCCCCAACCCCAGATTGGGTTCTCAAAAGGGGAAGACATTGCTCTTGGTATTCCCTCCTCAAACAGTTGTTAAATGAGCAAATATAGATCACTGTCTAGAGGAGGTTGCTGAGTATGAACATCTGTAAGAGAGGATGGTGATTCCTCTATGTCCATACTCTGGGAAGAACTCCCAGGTTTTGTGATTGTCAGACTTTTCTCCCCCTTTTTAGTAGCATCACCCTCTTGCATAGGTGAGCTGGGAGATTGATCCATGACATCCACAGGTTCTTGTGGAACTGGATGAGTTGTCCTTATGGGTCTCTCAGCTAACTTGCCCTTGAGATCGGTGATCTCAAGTTGCTGGTCATTGACCCTCTTCTGTAAGATAGTCACCTGAGATTCCTGGTGAGCTATCTTTGAAACAAAATAGGTGCAAAGATGTGACAGTTTGTGCACCTTTTGTTGCAGACTCCCCTCATCTTCAGATGAAGAATCATTAGGGGATGAGAGAATTGGACCTAAGTCTTCTTCCTCACCACTAGCATGGGTTTCTTGGCTGCTTGATTTCCCCTGCCCAATGACAACTTCCAGAGAATTGTCAAGAGGCTGGGTTGCCATGGTAGTTGTCCTAGTGATGTTATCACTTGAAATAGTGATAGCCTCTACCATATGGATTTCCTGAATAAGTTCAGGATGATCCACCTCAGTAGGGAGTTGTTGATATGGGCTAGAGATGGGGGAAACAGGAGTACTCATCTCTCCTTGAGTGTGGGAAGAGAGGAGAGACTCATGGTACTCACTGAAGCCTAAATCTTCATCAGAATAGAAGTCAAGGCTGGGAATGGGGCGGTTTAGATCAAGAGGTTGGGGATTGTAGCTTTCCCTAGAAGGTTGATCACTAGAGTATTGAGACTCAGAGTGATGGCTTAAGGCTGTTTGTGGGGTTATGAGCTCATCAGGCTGAGCATGAGGAATCTCAGCACTGAGTGGTGGAAAGATGGGAGTGGTCTGCTTCTCAGGGGAAGTGGGAGCTCGAGATTCCACTTCCTCCTATATGGGTTCTGATATGGGGGCCTGCACTTGTTCAGTAGCAAGTGCAGGGGTTCGTTGGGATTTTCTTTTATAGGTGATGGTGATGGTAGGCTGTGTTTGAGGTAGTTGAAAGGTGGATGGTGTTGGTTCAACACTAGCTGGCGCTGCTAGGTTTTCACCCTGAGCAATGAGCTCAAACATTTTTGGGACAAGGGCTGTTTCTACCCCAGAGAAGCCAATAGTTGGCTTCTTCAAGATTTTGAAGATACCGGGCCTCATTTATCCTATTTTAAGAATATTACCTGTTCCCCTCTACTGTGATCCTAACTTACAGTTGAGAATATGTTGAACATACCTAGGGAACATGTAATACTCTAAGGAGTCCAAGTTTGCAAGTAAATTAGTATATACAAACTGAGAGTCCCTGAACTTGACCCCTTGTACCATCCTAAGGACTATAAAGGAGAGGTCTTCTGGAACTTGATCCCATCCTCCATGCTTGTTAGAAAGGCTGTGAATGACGACATGGAGGAGGTATTTCCATTGAGATGAGAGCTTCCCCTTCCGAAAGGTTTTGACTAAGAAGTCACCTTTATAGCCCATATGCTGAAAGGAGTGGTTGACAGCAGATTTGGGAAAGGACAGTTCACTTGCTTCATCATCCATCTACAAATGGGTGTTTATGATGGCTGGAGTGATGAAAACTAACCTCCCTTGCACTGTAGCAGACAGTGCCTTCTCCCCGTCCATAGTGACCTCTTGACAGGTCCTCCAGAACTCAAGCAACTGATCCTCATAGAGAGGAGGATCAATTGTAAGGGAGGTGAAGTAGTGAGATGAAAAAAGGTACCTACACACATCTGAGAAGCTTGGATCCTTCTCAGAGTGTAACAAGGCAACCTGATTGTGTTGCCTGTGTAGGTGTATGGAAAAATCAGGGTCGTTACGACGATCAATGTTGGCCATTTGAGGAAGCTTTACAGTGAAGAAAGGAAGAAGAAGATGAAATTTAGGGGTAAATTTAAGGTAAGGATCAGTGAGAGTAGAGAGATGAAATAGAACCGTTTGGAAGATATATGTTGTGGATTTGAGACAAAGTTATGACAAAAAGATAAACTTTGAAATCCGCAAGTGGGTCCTACTTCTGAAAAAGGTGCCCAAAAAGTTAGTTTTCTTGGAAGTTGTAAAACTTCCGAATACAATTTTGGCTTCGGAAGCTTTGTAGCAAAGCTTCCGAAGGCAATTTTTTGCTCCGGAAGACATTTGAAAGAATTTTCAAATTTTGGCTTCGGAAGAAGTGAATAAGTCTTCCGAGACTTAGTTGCTTTCGGAAGATATTTGTTCTTTGAATGCATTTAAGTGCTTATATACAAATTTAAGCTTCGGAAGATACTCCAAGAATTTCTTCCGTAGGTAAATCTTAGATAAGCTGTTAAATGATTTAAAGACATAAATTTCTTCCGAAGGCAATTTGAGTTCTTCCGAAGGTAAGTTTTCACAAATCTAAGAAATATCAGTTAAAAGTTAGTTTTCTTCCAAAGAGAACTAGGCTTATGAGGTGATCTAATAGACAACTTAGGACACACAATTTTAGGAAATAAAGTTGATTAAGTTATTAAAGAAAATCTATTCAAAGTTAATCATCCCAATAGCTGATACAAGATATTTAAATCTCTATTCATCAAATGCCTTTGTGAACAGATCAACATATTATTCATTTGTGTTAACTTTGATTAGTTTGATCAATCCCTTTTCAAAATTATCCCTAATCAGATGATACCTGATGTTGATGTGTTTGGTCCTTGAGTGCTGCACAGGATTCTCTGTAATAGAGATGGCACTGTTGTTGCCTATGTGGATGGGAGTCTCCTTGAAGTTGAACCCATAGTCTAGCATCTGATTTTGAATCCAAAGCACTTGAGCACAACAGCTTGCAGCAATAATGTATTCAGCTTCAGCAGTTGATGCAGACACACAGGATTGCTTCTTGCATTGCCAAAAGACTATCCTTCCACCAAGGAACTGACATCCCCCAGATGTGGACTTTGTAGTCATGTTGATCTATTATCTGTAGATCCTAAAACATTCTCACAAGATCTGTTATCTGTAGATCAAACAGCCAATCCGGACCAGAACCTTTCACACAGGATGTGTGTTCATTGAAAGTCACATTGGCTGACTCCTTAATGATTCTAGTTCTGAGATTGTATACTCTATAAGCCTTAGCTTGAGAAGAGTATCCAATAAAGTGTCAATCATCTGATTTCTCAGCAAACTTGGCTATTTGATCTTTGGTATTCAAGATGGTGCAAGGACATCCAAATGTTCTAAGAAAACCAATGAATGGTCTCCTTTTGTGCCATAGTTCATAAGGAGTCTTACCATGTGTCTTAACCACTAAAACTCTATTTTGCACATAGCAGGCTGTGTTGAAAGCCTCTACCTAGAAGGTGATAGGCAGTTTAGAATCCGACAACATGGTTCTAGCAACTTCAATAAGTGTCCTGTTTCTCCTCTCAACAACACCATTTTGCTGAGGAGTCCTGGGAGCACTATATTGTCTTGAAATACCTTTTTCATCACAAAATGTATCAAGGATTTGGTTTTTAAATTTAGTTCCGTGATCACATCTTATGGTCTTGACCTTGTGATCAGATTGATTCTCGATTTTCAAAATGAAGTTCTTTAACATTTCAAGGGTTTCATCCTTAGTTCTAAGGAAAAACACCCAAGTGAATCTTGTGAAATCATCTGTGATCACTAAATAATAAGAGGTCCTTCTTAGACTCATTACACTGGTGGGGCCAAATAGATCCATATGTAACAAGTATAGGGGAGTAGTGATAGAGTTCATTTCCTTTGGCTTGTGAGACACTTTTTGTTGCTTCCCTTTCAGGCATGCAACACAGTGGTCATCACTTGTAAACTCTTTCTTTGGCATTCTAGTTACCAAATCATTCTTAATCAATTTATTCATGTTTTTAAAGTTTACATGGTACATTCTTTTATGCCAAAGGAAAGACTCATCACTATTTGCTTTAGACAGAAAGCAAGAAACTTCTCCAGAGGGAGATGTTTCCTACAGATCCATCTTGTACATGTTCCCTCTCTTGGGGGCTCTGAGCAGAATATGCTCTTGAGGAATGTCAACCCCGGGCTTGAGAACAATGCACTCAAGCTCAGTAAAGAGCATGTGATGTTTTTGGTCACAAAATTAGGACACACTTAAAAGATTGTATCCAAGATCCTTGACAAAGTTTACCTTCTCAATGTTAAGCTTACCATTTGTAACCTTACCCCTGCCAGTAATGTAACCTCTTGCATCTCCTCCAAAAGCAACTGGTCCTCCATCAAATCTTTCAAAGTTTTGAAGTAAGGACTCATTGCCTGTCATGTGCCTGGAGCAGCCACTATCAATGATCCACACATTTCTGTTTGCCTTTGGCTGTTCCTGCACAAAAAGAGATGATTTAGTTAAATTTGGAAACCTAAGCCTCATTGGTCTTGGGCCTGTTAAAATGAGTTGAAGGAAATAAAATAGTAAGTGATCCTATGTTCAGGCTCTGAGGATCATTTGCTATTGCTGATGAAGAATCTTCAGTCATACGGTCTTCCTTCATCTTCCACACCACCTTTGGAAAATTTGGCTTGACTTTCAAAGCTTTGGAAACTTTTGTAGCTTCGGAAGATTTGGAGACTGGATCTTCAGAAGATCTTGCTTTCACTGCAGCAAGCTTCAGTACTTCAGAAGCATTCCTTTCTTCCGAGACCAAATTTTCTTCCAAAAGCAATTTTTCACTTGCCTTCTACTTCATTCTGGAGCTTTCGAAGGAAACAAATTTTCCTTTCGAAGCTTTCTTTTCCTTCTTCTTCTTCCCAGAAGCAATTTCTTTGACCACGTTGATAGTACTTTTAGGATTGTAGTTGCAATCCTTAGCCAGATGGGAAGTACTACCACACATGATGCATTCCATTTGCTTCCTTTTAGGAGTCTTCTTCTGAGAGCAAGACTGAACTTGAACACTTTCTTTCTCTAGCTTCTTCTTCACAGATGATGCAGTAATTTTCTTAGGGAGAGAATTGCTCTTGGAGGAGGATGGTTCAGACTGTGTAGCAGTGGTACACAGCAATTCATCCTTCTCTTTGCTGGAATGAGTTGGAATTGTACTAAAACTCCTAGTACTAGAGTTTGTAGTTGATTCCTCAGCCTTTACCACTTCAAACCCTGCAGAGATGAACACTTGTTTTTTCTTGGGGTCAAGGTGGTCTTGATGTCTTGAGCCTTTCTTGATCTTCTTTTTGCTCTTCTGATCAAGTTCCTTCTCTTTGACTTACTCAAACCAGATTCTTTTTCCTCCTCAGGAGCATGGTGACCTTTTTTGGATTGACTCTCTTCACTCATTTCAGAGTCATTTCTCACCATCTCCTCTTCATCCTCTTCATCACTGGGGTCTATAAAGGGCAGCTCATCTTGACCAGTTCCACACCTTGGAGATCTTACTGATAGTAGGGTGTGTGGAGGAGCTATCTCACAAGATCCTAGTCCTTGCTTATTCTAATAACAAACTTTTGCATGTAGAGATGATGATATTATGTTCTTGAAGGTCTCTTCTTCAAGAACACATTTTTCTACCCTGGCTTTGCTGATCACAAGCTCAGCCTGGCATTCTATCAACTTAGTAACAGGATCTTTTATTTGAGTCTTGTAGTTTGTTTGCTCATGTTTAAGAGTTGAAATTGTTTTCTCTAGAGTATTCCTTACAAACTCCCCCTAGGCTGATGCTACCATAACTGTAGAGATCATTGATTCTTGATCTTCATCTATTGACAGTCCTCATTAGAATCAAGACCATTCCTTTGATCCTCAGCTGGTCAGGATTCCTTAAATTCTTAAAGTATCTCCTCATGTCATAAAGATCATGCAAAGGGAGGTCAAGTATGTTTTGCCAGAAGTATAAGTCTTGACCTCCTTGATCTCTAGTAACATACTATCTATCTAGATTAGTGGCAAACATCCAAGACACAATAGGTCTCTCAGCAGCAAGAGGCTTTACTTGAATAGGAGTTGGATGAGCAGCCTCTTCTTGATCTCCCTCAGGATGTTCTAACCCATCTTGAGGTGTAGAGGTGGATGCCTTGGACTTCTTCTTCTTCTTCTTCTTGTCCCTTCTGATGGCTATCCTTTTCCTCTTTCTATATTTCAACTAAGGAGACTTGCCTATAGTACCAGATTGTTCTTGCTTTTCTTCCTTAGTTAGGTCCTTGTCCTTCACAGGTTCAGAAGGAGAAGGACCAGGACCCTGCTGTGGATCAGAAGATGAAGTTGGTTAAGCACTAGGTCCAAGTTGTGTTGTCTCTTGTGGTTCAACCTTGACCTCAGCTTTAGGTGCACCCTGACTTGGTAGAGAATGCAAGTCAATCAGCTCACCTCTCTTGATCTTCTGCTTGATCACTCTGATGTGCTCATCCATGGTGGATAGAGACATTGGACCAAGTCTTCTTCTAGAGAATCCATACAGCTTAAAGAAGCTCATCATCTTCTGTCTATCAGTAGATTTCTTCAAGTTAGCTCTGATGGTGGCACTTGACTTTACAGCCTCTTCCCTCATCTTCTTCTTAGCAGCTTTTTGTTTTTCTTGTACTTGTTGCTCAAGCTACTTGAGGTATTCAAATTCAATATACTCGTATGGTAAGGGAAGGAGGTCTGTTGCCTAATAAAGACCTATGGCACTCAGGTAGATGATCATGTTTTGTCTATCTTGTTCCCTATCTTCTTAAGTTTGTTGCTCAGTGGCCACAGTCTCTATCTCAGGACTTTCCTGAACTGGGGAGAGGGTAGGAACTTTGTAGATTGTCTTTCTTCTTCTTTTTGATCTTGAGAAGCAGTTCTGATGTCTCAGCTTCCTTTTTCTCCTTAGACATTTCCTTGTCAGCTAGTTTATTTAATTCCTCCAAGGGGAGAGGGATGATTTCGTCAATATTGTAGTTCCTGGACCCCAAATAATTCAATCTGGCTACCCTTAACTCATCATCTTGAGTACTTGGCCTGGGGCAGCCCCTGATTGCAGCTTTTATGAAGCCAGGGGTCCTGCTTGAACTCTCTCCCTTGCCTTCCTCTTCCTCTCTCTCTTCTCCTCCTTAATCTCCTCAGAAGTCATCTTCCTTTTACCTTTGTCACTCAAGACTTGTGTGACTCAGGTTGGAGACAGCTTTGTCCTTTATTGCTTGGTTCTTCACTTAAGCTCTAGCCAGAGAAAGGTTGTAAGACACCTTCACTAGCTGGTGCCTCATTGAGGGTAGTGGGTGTTGAGGGTGCTAAAGAAGCTCGTGTCTCAAGATTCACAGGCTCAACTGCCGGGCCTTCAGCTAAGGTTTCCCCTTCGAAGCTAATCTTAGGGTCCACCTCAGCATCCAGTTGACCAATAGTCTTGTCTACTAGCCTTTGTCTATACAGTCTTGTTCTTAGCTTGAACTCTTCAATCACCCTTTGTTGAATCTAATCAGCCAACCTTGTAGCTTGCCTATTTTGACTTGGGTTAGAAAGTGGGAGATCAACTAGATAAGTGCTCTAATAGTATCTCAGGTTAAAGAAGTTGAATATCTCTTATTGACCCTAAGACCTAGAGATTACTAGGGCTCTTCTTTGATTATCATACCTCCATCCCATAATTGGATTATCAGCTTGGTGAGGTGGAGTTGGCATTGCCCTTAGTATACCTTCCTCAAACAAGCATTGAATGAGTGAGTCCATATCAATATGGACCTGAGGAGGTTGTTGAGTATGGACAACTACAAGTGAGGGTGGTGAGTCCTCCGTGCCCATACTCTGAGAGGAACTCCCAGGTTCTATGATTGTAATTAAGACTTTCTCCCCCTTTTTGGTAGCATCACCCTCTTGCACAGGGGAGCTAGGAGTTAGGTCCATCATATCCACAGGTTCTTGTAGGCCTTGTTGAGTCCTCTAGATGGGTCTCTCAACTAACTTTCCCTTGAGATCGATGATCTCAAGTTACAGGTCATTAACCATTCTCTGTAAGGTAGTCACCTGAGATTGTAGGTGACTAACCTTGGAAACTAAATAGGTGTAGAGTTTAGTTAGTTTGTGCATCTATAATTGCATATTCCCCTCATTTTCATCAGAAGAATCACCGTGAGATGAGAGAATAGGACCAAGGTCTTCTTCCTCATTACCAGCTTTAGGTTCTTGGTTGCTGGTTTACCCCTGCACACTAACAGCTTCAAAAGAAGTGTTAATGGGCTGGGTTGCCATGGTTGAGGTCTGAATGATATAATCACTTTCAAAAGTGAGAGCCTCTTCCATATGGGCCTTTTGAACAGGTTTAGGGAGGTCCACCTCAGTTATGGGCAAATGATGTGGGCTAGATATAGTTGATGCAGGAGTACTTATCTCTCCTTGAGTAGGGGTGGAGAAGAGAGATTCATGGTACTCACTGAATCCTATATCTTCATCATCATAGAATTCAAGGTTAGGAATTGGTTGGTTGAGGTCAAGAGGATGGGGATGGTAACTTTCCCTTGAAGGTTGATCACTAGAGTTTTGAGACTCTGAGTGAAAACTTAAGGCTGGGGTTATGAGCTCATCAGGCTGAGCATGAGGAACCTCAGCACTGATCATAGAACGAATGGGAGTGGTTTGCTCCTCAAGAGAAGTGGGAGCTCCAATGTCCACTTCTTCTTGCATGGTTGGTGATTTGGGGGCCTACTCAACCTGGGTAGACTGAGCAGGGGTTTGTTTGGATTTTCTTTGGTAGGTAATGGCGATTTATGGTGGTGTGGGGGTTGCAGATGTAGAAGGTATGGGTTCAACATTGGCTGGTGCTACCAAGTTGTCACCTTGAGCAATGAGCTCTAACATTTTTAGGACTAAGGTTGTTTCTACCCTTAAGAAGTCAATAGTTGGCTTTCTTATTGTCTTGAAGATGCCAGGCTTTAACTTTCCCAATTTTAGAACATTACATGTTCCTCTTAACTGGGAGCCTAGTTCATAGTTAAGAATGTATTGACATATCTAGGGAACATATAATATTCTAAGGAGTCCAAGTTTGCAAGTAAATTAGTATATACAAATTAAAAATACCTAAGCTTCACCCTTTGAACCATTCCATGGACTATATAGGAAAGGTCTTCAGGAATTTGGTCCCATCCTCCATGCTTGTTTGAAAGGGAGTGGATGACCACATGGAGGAGGTACTTCCACTTGTATGAGACCTTTCCTTTCCGGAAGGTTCTTACGGAGTAGTCCCCTTCATAGCCCATCTGTCGGAATGAGTCATTAACAGCAGACTTAGGGAAGGAAAAGTCACCCACTTTATCATCCAGCCTTAGATGTGTGTTGATGGTGGCTAGGGTGATGAATACTGTCCTCCCCTGTACTATGGCAGACAGTGCCTTCCCACCGTCTAAGATGTCCTATTTGCAAGTCCTCCAGAACTCCAAAAGTTGATCTTCATATAATGGAGGGTCGATTGTGAGGGCGCTGAGGTAGTTGGTGAGAGATAAGAAGCGGCAAACATATGAGAAACTAGGATCTTTCTCAAACGACAACATAGAAACTTGATTATGTTGCTTGTGTAAGTGCATGGCAAAATCCAGTTGGTTTCAGGGATCAAGGTTGGCCATTTTGAGTAGCTTTATGATGAAGGAAGGTAAGAACAAGGTCGTTTTATGGGTGAATTTAGGGTTTGAATTTTGAATATGAAGGAGAATAGTGAAAGGGGGGAACTGTTGTACAAATATATATATGATATGGATTTGAGACAAAGTTAATGCAAATGGATAAACTTTGAAATCCGAATGTTGGTCCCACCTCAGAAAAAGTGCCCAAAAAGTTATTTTTCTTGGAAGTCTAAATCTTTTGAAGGTAATTTGTCTTCAAAAGGTTTTAGAAAAACTTCCGAAGCCAAATTGGCTTCAGAAGACATTCCTTAGTTTTCTAAGAATTTTGCTTTGGAAGAAAATTACTTAGAGTATTTTTACTTTCTAGATAGATTTTGCTTCGGAAGATATCAAGTCTCAGAAGTCTTATTCAATTAAGAGAATAAGACTTTCGAGACTTAATTGTTTTCGGAAGAAAATAGTCCTTCAATACATATAAGTACTTAGTGACAAATATAAGTTTCGAAAGATATAGTCAAATTTCTTCCAAAGGTTAACTTCTCAGAAGTAGTTATTTGTTTTGATGACATAATTTTCTTCCGAAGAAAACTTGATGTCTTCCAAAGGAAAATATATCCAAAATTCTAAGGGATATCATTTTGAAAAGTTTCTTCCAAAGTAGACTGGCCTTACATGGTGATGATATAGACAACTTAAGATACACATATTATAAAAAATAATCTTGAGTGTAGTTTAAAGAAAATCTACTCAATGTTAATCATCCCAATAGCTGATACAAGATACTTAAATCTTTGCTCATCAAAAGCTTTTGTGAACAGATCAGCATTTTGTTCATTTGTGTTAACTTTGACTAACTTTATCAATCCCTTTTCAAAATTATCTCTAATTAAATGATACCTGATATTGATGGGCTTTGTCTTTGAGTGCTGAACTAGATTCTCTGTGATAGAGATAGCACTGTTGTTGTCTATATGGATGGGAGTCTCCTTGAAGTTGAATCTATAGTCTAGCATCTGATTCTGAATCCAAAGCACTTGAGCACAGCAGCTTGTAGCAGCAATCTATTCAGCTTCAATAGTTGATGCAGATACACAGGATTGTTTCTTGCATTGCCATGAGAGTATCCTTCCACCAAGAAATTGACATCCCCTAGATGTTGACTTTGCAGTCATATTGCAGCCACCATAGTCACTATCTGTATATGCATACCGATTGAAGTCAGAATTCTTTGGATACCAAAGGCCCAATTTAGGAGCACCCTTGAGATATCTGAGAATTCTCTTGACAGCAACCAGGTGTGCCATCCTGGGGTTGGCTTGATATCTTGCACAAATACATGTAGCAAACATGATATCAGGCCTGCTGGCTATGAGGTATATAAGAGAACAAACCATGAGCCTTGTATAGATGTTTATCAGCACACTCCCCCTTAAGATCTAGTCCAAGAGAGTGGTTTCTGGCTATGGGTGTCTTAGCAACCTTGCACTCAGTAATATGAAACCTAACAAGTATGTCTTGTACATACTTTGAATGGTTTATGAAGATTCCATTGTCAACTTGCTTCACTTCAATTCCTAGAAAGAAATTGAGTTCCCCCATGGCACTCATTTCAAATCTATTCTTCATTAGCTTCTTAAAGTCTTTATAGAGCTTCGGATTAGTTGACCCAAAGATTGTGTCATCTACATAAACTTGAACCAACATCAATTATTTCGTGTTCCTTTGATGAAGAGTGTTCCATCAATTGTACCTCTCTTGTATCCGTGCTTATAGAGATACTGTGATAGTGTCTCATACCACTTCCTTGGAGCCTGATGCAGCCCATAGAGAGCTTTGTCAAGCTTGTAGACATAATGAGGATGATCTGGGTCTACAAAGCCAGGTGGTTGTTTGACGTACACCTACTCATCAATCACCCCATATAAAAAGGCACACTTGACATCAAGTTGGTAGACCTTGAAATCCTTGGATGCAGCAAAAGCCAGGAATATCCTAATAGCTTCAAGTCTTGCAACAGGAGCAAACACATCTGTGTAGTCAATCCCTTCTTCTTGTGTGTATCCTTGAACAACTAGTCTTTCCTTATTCTTGACGACAAGTCCTCTATCATACTTCTTGTTTCTAAATACCCACTTGGTACCTATGGTAGTCTTCCCTTGAGAAAAAGGACATAGATTCCAAACCTTTTGTCTCTTGAATTGAAGAAGCTCCTCCTACATTGCTTCAACCTAACTTCCATCCTTCAAAGCCTCTTCAATCTTCTTAGGCTTTATCTGGGACAAGAAACAAGAGTGAAAACAAACATTTTTATCATGGATTTGTCCTTTTTTTCTCACCCCAGTCTCAACATTTCAAATGATGTTTATGGTGGGATGGGATTTGTGGATTCTTAGTTGAGGAATCACATCAAGTTGTTTGGACAGATCTATATTGATGAAATTCAGATCTGGTGCTTGAGAGTCATCTACCACATCAACACACCTATCAAGTAAGACTTGATCCAATAAGTGTGTTACATCATTGATGTTGTCTTCTATAGAGTGGTTATCAGTATCAAGAAACTCCTGATCACTATCACCACCTCCATCTCCTCTTACATTGGAAATTCTTTCATCTAAGTTCTGTGCCTCTATGCTGGAATTTATAGGCACCTCAGATGTGTTAGCTGAAGAATTTGTCATGGTTATGCTGACAGGATTTCCAACTGCAGGGCTAGTTACCACTGGCGCTGAAGTAGTTTGTACACTTGGTCTTCTCAGCTCAAATCTTGGATCAGAATCTCCTGTTGATAAGATACCTGTAGATCCTAAAACATTCTCACAAGATTTGTTAAAACAGTTGGTAACTAAGTCAAGTTCAAACAGCCAATCAGGACCACAACCTTTCACTATGGGTGTGTTCTCATTGAAGGGTCACATTGACTGACTCCTCAACTACTCTGGTTCTGAGATTGTATACTCCATAAGCCTTGGCTTGGGAAGAGTATCCAATAAAGTGTCCATCATCTGATTTCTCAGCAAATTTGGCTATTTGATCTTTGGTATTCTAGATGGTGCAAGGACATTCAAATGACCTGACAAAACCAATGAAATTTCTCCTTTTGTGCCACAGTTCATAAGGAGTCTCACCATGAGTCTTAACCACTAAAACTCTATTCTGCACATAGTAGGTAGTGTTGACAGCCTCTGCCTAGAAGGTGATGGGCAGTTTGGAGTCAGACAACATGGTTCTTGCAGCTTCAATAAGTGTCCTATTTCTCCTCTCAGCAACACCATTTTGCTGAGGAGTCCTGGGAGCACTATATTTCCTTGTAATACCCTTTTCATCACAAAATGTATCAAGGATTTGGTTTTTAAATTTGGTTCTTTGATCACATCTTATGATCTTGATCCTGTGATCATATTGATTCTTAATTATTAGAATGAAACTCTTCAAGATCTCAGGGGTCTCATCCTTAGTTTGAAGAAAGAAGACCTAAGTGTACCTTGTGAAGTCAACTATGATCACCAAGCAATAAGAGGTCCTTCCTAAACTCATTACACTGGTAGGGCCAAAGAGATCCCTATGCAATAAGTGTAGGGGTGTAGTGATGGAGTTCATTTCCTTTGGCATGTGAGATACCTTGTGTTGCTTCCCTTTAAGGCATGCAACACAATGATCATCACTTGTAAACTCTTTCTTTGGCATTCCATTTAGTAAATCATTCTTAATTAATTTATTCATGTTTTTAAAATTTACATGGCACATTCTTTTATGCCTAAGGAAAGATTCATCACCATTGGCCTTAGATAGAAAGCAAGAAACTTATCCTGAAGGGGATGTTTCCTGTAAGTCCATCTTGTACATGTTCCCTTTCCTGGGGGCTCTGAGCAGGATATGCTCTTCAGGAATGACCAACCCGGGCTTGAGAACAATGCACTCATGATTAGTAAAAAACATTTTGTGTCTCTGATCATAAAATTAGGATACACTCAAAAGATTGTACCTAAGCTCCTTGACAGATTTTACCTTTTCGATGCTGAGCTTACCATTTGTGTCCCCTTCCAGTAATGTAACCACCAGATTCTCCTCCAAAACCAACTAGCCCTCCATCAATTCTTTTAAAGTTTTGAAGCAAAGAGCCATTGCCTGTCATGTGCCTGGAATAGCCACTGTCAATGATCCATACATTTCTTTTAGTCTTTAGCTGTTCCTACATAAAGAGAGATGGTTAGTTACATTTAGAAACCCAAGCCTCATTGGCCTTGGGCTTGTCAAAGTGAAAAGAAGATAATGAAATAGTAATTGATCCTATATGCAATTTCTAAGGATCATTTGCTGTTATTGATGAAGAACTTTCAGTCACTTTGCCTTTCTTCATCTTCCACACCATCTTTGGAAAACTAGACTTGGCCTTCAACACTTCAGAAGTTTTGATAACTTTGAAAGTTTTGGAGAGTAAACATTTGGAATCTTTTGCATCCACTATAACAGACTTCAGTATTTCAGAATCATTCCTTTCTTCTGAGACCAAAATTTCTTTCGAAGGTAAGTTTTCACTTATCTTCTTTTTCACATTGAAGCTTCCGAAAGAAAGAGATTTTCCTTCTAAAGCTATTTTCTTCTTCTTCTTCTCAGAAGTTTTTTTCTTGTTCATATGGATAGTACTTTTGGGATTGTAGATGCAATCCTTGGCAAAGTAAGAAGTACTTCCACACATAATGCATTTAGTTGGCATACTTTTGAGAATCTTCTTTTGAGAGGGAGGCTGAGCCTAATCACTCTCTACTTCTTTTTTCATCTTCTCAGATGATGCAGCAGGCTTCTTGGGATGAAGCTTGCTCTTGGAACTAGATGGTTCAAGCTGTGCAGCAGTGGTGCACATTTTATCAGCCTTCTTCTTTGAATTAGAATGACTTGGACATAAACTAGAACTCCTGGTACTAGAGTCCATGGTTATGTCCTCAGTTTTTACCATTTCAAATCCAACAGTGATAAAAACTTGCTTTTGATTGGAGTTGAAGGTGGCCTTGATCTCTTGGGCTTTCTTGGATTTTCTTTTGGTTGCCCTGATCAAGTTATTCCTTCCAGACTTAGTCATCCTGGATTCATTCTTCTCTCCAGGAGAATAGTGTCCCTTCTTAGGATAACCCTTGTCACTCTCCTCAGGTTCATCCTTCAATATATCCTCTTCATCTTCATCTTCTTCTTGAATGAGATCTGTGGAGGGCAGCTCACCTTGACAAGTTCCATACCTTGGAGATCTTACAGATAATAATATGTGTGGATGAGCTATCTCACTTGAACCCAATCCTTGCTTGTTCTGATAAAAAATCTTTGCATGTACGGATGAAGTTATTATGTTCTTGAAGGTTTCTTCTTCAAAAACATATTTTTTTCCTTAGCTTTGTTGATCACAAGCTAAACTTGGCATTCAGTTAATTTGGTAAAGAGATCCTTGATCTGAGTCCCGTAACTTGTGTGCTTATGCTTAAGAGTTAAAATGGTTTTCGCTAAATCTTCTATTTTAAGTTTATAGTCATTTTCAGCTCTTTTAAAATCAGCTTTTTAAAATATTAAAGGACTCAAGATCAGATCTCACTTCTAAATTGTAGGACGTATACATGTTAGCTTTTGCAATGCATTCAGGGGTACAGTGATGTTCCAATACCTTAGCTTCTTCGTGATCAACCATTAGTGCTTGGCTTGGAGATGCATCTTCCATCTGAAAGCTCCAGTTAAAGCCTCCTTCTTTAACAGCAACAGGAACATGTTGTTTGGGTTGGCTTGGCTTCTTAGTTCTTAGAGCTGCATCAGTGTAATTTAGTCTGGTTTGTGCTTGGCCACCATTTGTCCTTGGTGCCTTGCACTCTCTAGCAAAGTGGACCATCTAGTTACAGTTATAAAACTTAACTTTGCTTTTGTCGGTCTAAACTTTCCACTGG
This sequence comes from Flaveria sonorensis, assembly GCA_025506505.1. Lineage (NCBI taxonomy): Eukaryota > Viridiplantae > Streptophyta > Magnoliopsida > Asterales > Asteraceae > Flaveria > Flaveria sonorensis. The sequence continues at coordinate 41,694,398 of CM046434.1, forward strand.
CCACATTGCTGGGAAACTTTCTCCATGTCCTCTTGTAGAACTTCTTGGCCCTATGAGTGAGAAGACCCATTCGCTGAACTATCTCCATGTACTCCAGGTTATATGGATGGATATAGTTCAAGTCTTCAAAAGTGAAAAGAAAGTTGCCACAACTTTCATTAGTAGACACAAAGGCTTGTGTAGAGCTTGTCTCTTAGAATGGGCTTCCTTGGATGTAGCTCTCCCTTGGTGTCTCGGGGAAGGTGATGAAAGGACCCTTTTGTGAGTTTTCAGGGAAGCATATGAGATGATGCTATGGTTTTATGCTATTACTTTCAACCACATAAAGGGCTGAACTCTGCTGATTGTTGGAAGAGCTGCTGGATGGATTTTGCAAGTTCATCTCCATCTGGTACCCACTAAGGATACCATATAGCTCTATGAGGGTAAGAGTAGAGAGGTTCTTAGTTCTCTAATAGCCACACAGTAGTGAGTCCATTTTCTGGAAAGAGAGAACATGAACTTCCTTACTATGTCCCTGTTCTCAAGCTTTACAAAAACATCAGTCAGAGTGTCCATAATCTCAACATACCTGAAGTATTGTTGAGTCATGGATTCACCTTTCTTGTAGCTGAAGTTTTCAAACTACTGCTTCTTGATATCTTTCTTGTTCTCCTTGGCTTCATCAGACACCTCATACATCAGCTTTAGTGCATCCTAAAGCTGCTTAGCAGTCTTGCACTTCTTAAAGCCTCTATATATGGAGTTAGGAAGAGCAGTTTAAAGAGCGATCATGGCCTTCTGATCTACATCTATTCTTTTCATGTCTTCTTCAGAGTAGTTAGCCATTTCCTTTGGTATCATGTCACCTCCAGTAGTGGCTGAAGAGGTGCATGGAATGTAAGGTCCTTCAACAACAGATCTCTACATCCTGCTGTCTTGAGACTTGATGAACCCTTCCATACATTGGCACCAAGTATCAAAGTCACCAGGAGTGATCAATGGAGAATTTGTCATAGTATCGGTTTCCATATTAGCTTTAGCTAGAGCTACCATTTGAGTTGTTAAGTGTTTTGTGAAACTAAACTGATCAAAGATGGTGAGATCTTACAATCAAGAGCCTGAAATACTTTGATACCAACTGCAGGACCAGTGAAGGGTGGTCAACGCAATAGTTTAACAGGAAGGAGAGATAAGAAACACTTAGCAGATCAAATAAAGAACCGGTTAGAGATGATGCAAAGAACACAAGCAAAAGAACAAGAACAAGAACACTCAAATATGGTTTTCAAAAATGATGTATATTGCTCTCAAGTTCTTACAAGTGTTACAAAGCATACATAAAGATACAAGTACTTGAGACACTTTATACTACATCCTACAACCATCCATACTTTGAAGGCCAACTGGATATACTAATCTAGACAACAAGATCAATGTAGAGTCAAAAGGCAGATTGACTTTTGACTAGTGACTATGACATGCCATAGCTCACATCCTTATCTATTACAAAAAGGATAAAAGTACATAGTTAGAAAGTTACAGACAAAAGATGTTAATCTACAGTTGACAAAAGCATGGACTTTTCACCAACTCATATAAGTTGGTGAGTCTTCAGAGTGGCAGCGGAAAGTGGTTCAGCTTTTGTCAAAAGGTGATTTAGAGAAAGCATGTCTTCTCTGTCTTTAGAAGAAATCAGTCTTTGGCTTTGAAAGACTTTGTTTTTGAAGCTTCGGAAGACTTTATCTTTCACTTCGGAAGATATAGTCTTTTGGATTTGGAAGATTTGACACTTAGCATGATTCACTAATTTGTATCAAGTCTTCTGAAGTAACTTCCATGTACTTCAGTTCTACATGTTGAGAGATCTTGGTTGTTCTTTGGTTGCATCAGCCTCTAAGAGTATTCCTTACAATGTCTATCTAGCAAAGTTAAAGGACCAATCTTGCCAACTGTTGAAGCCTTTCTATTTTGGGAGCTTATCACACCTATAAGAACAATAATAAGTAGAACTTATAAGATAATGACCTAACCTTAATCACAATTAAAGATACTATCTCAAAAATCAAGGACCTAAAACAAGATTACACATGTGTAACACAAAACATCAAGCCAAGTAAGACAAATATAAAACATGAGGGTTAGGCTTAATTGATCACTTAATAAAGTACTAATTCATTTGAAATGAACATCTGAACCCTCCCGGTAGGTAGCATCCAAACTTTTCAAGAAACCACGTAACCAACCCACTTATGAGTTTGATGAACCCCCTTTTACTTTAAAATGTTTGGGGTGAAACATATACTTGTTAGATATTATCTTTTGGTGTAATACTACCTGCTCTTGTCCCTAGATATGAGCACAATCATTAACTCCATGAGGAGCCACGTGGTTTGTGGATAGTACTATTTGGGAAATCCCCCCACACAATAGGCCCTTTATGCAGGGAAACCCCCCCATTTAGATTCAATAATCATTATGTCATAAATTAGTGGAACTTAACCATGCTTAGCAGGGCAAACATAAACCCAACAATCTAGTGGTAACAGGTTAGGGGATATTTTAGTACTCGGGCAAGAAAGTCCGGGTCAGGTTTGATTATGATACATTCTATAGTGCACATTGGATATTATATTATTGTTATGGTCACTATCAAATTATTGAATATTATATTTTTCATGAAAGGTAATGTGTCTTAAACTCATGAGCTTACCAATATTATCTTGACGTATTTTGGGTGTGTATTTCAGGAGAAGATTGAATAATAGGTGTCAAAAGGATAGGTACCGCCCTAGATGGACCCTTGGAGATTTAGCCACCACTCTATCCATTTTACCTTTTATGAATAATTAAACTAATATGTTTTATTTGAAGATTTAGACAATTTAAACATTGAATATTGGTGGATGATGTAAGGATTAAGTTTGAAATTTTTAATTTCTGTTGCATTATGATGATATCAATCGGTCATGGCTATCTTCTCCCTCTTTCTATACTTTAACTAAGAAGGCTGGCCTTGAGTACCAGTTGGTTTTTGTTTGTCCTTCTCAATTGGGTCGTTTTCCTTCACAGATTCAGAAGGAGAGGGATCAGGACCCTGCTGAGGGTCAGAAGATGAAGTTGGCTGAGATGAAGCACTAGGTATAGGTTGTGTTGTCTCTTGTGATTCAAGCTTGACCTCACCTTTGGGTGCAGCCTGACTTGGTGGAGAATGCAAGTCAACTAGCTCACCCCTTTTGATCTTCTGCTTGATCACCCTAATATGCTCATCCATTGTGGATAGAGTCATTAGACCAAGTCTTCTTCTGGAGAACCCATACATCTTCAAGAAGCTCACCATCTTCTGTCTGTCAGCAGACTTGTTCTGAATAGCTCTGATAGTGGCTCTTGACTTTGTAGCATCTTCCCTCATCTTCTTCTTAGCAGCTTTTTGTTCTTTCATCACTTCTTGCTCAAGCTGCTTGAGGTATTTAAATTCTATATACTCATAGGATAGCGGAAGCAGATCTGCTACCTGATAGAGGTCTGTGGCACTCAAGTAGGTTATCATGTTTTGCTTGTCTTGTTCCCTACCTACATGAGTTTCTTGTTAAGTGGCCATAGCCTTTAACTCAGGGTTTTCTTAACTGGGGAAAGGGTAGGAGCTTTGAATAATCTTTTTCTTCTTTTTTCTTTGATTTTGAGGAGCTGTTCTGCATCCTCAGCTTCCTTCCTCTCCTTTGACACTTTATTTTTAGCCAGTTCATTTAATTCTTCCAAGGGAAAAGAGATGACTTCATCTATGTTATAGTTCCTGGACCCTAGATAGTTCAATCTGCCTACCCTTAACTCATCGTCTTGAGTGTTTGGCCTGGGGGCAGCCCTGATTGCAACTTTGATGTGCTCTAAATTATGCATAAAAATCCTGTCAATAGCACATCAATTATTCCTTAATATCTCCCTTAAAATGATGATTATGTACTTAAAATTGTTAAATTGTGTTTTCAGGTATTCAAAAGGGCAAGATGGACAAAAGAAGCATATTTAACAAGAATTTGAAGAAAACCGAGCTTTGGAGTCCAAGCATGGGGCCGTGCCTCATTAAGCACACCCACATCACTTGCCTGAAACACACCCCATGCTTAGATTGGCACACCCTCATGTTTGGACATCGGACAGGACAAAAAGTATTATCCCTCAACAGGAGTCATGGGGCCGTGCCCCATGAGTCATGGGGCCGTGCCCCATTTAACAAGGGGCCGTGCCCGACACCTTCTGCATGTACGACCCAACCAACTTTCATAAGCATTATACTAGCACGGGGCCGTGCCTTTTAGGCATGAGGCCATGCTTAAACACTCCAGAAAGCCTAAAAATAGAGGCCTAAGTTCATTATTTGGGTAAGCTTTTGGTGGGAGAGTTACTCTGCTGAATTCTCTCGGGAATCAAGACTTGAAGATCATTTGGAGGCTGGGGAGGTGCATACAACACTTGGAAGAAGCTTGGGATTGTCTAAACATCATCCATTATGGATTACCGGTTTGATTGTTCCATTTCACTGATGATTTCATATCTATCTTCTATGTTACTTATTGTTATATGCAAGCTCATTATGAGCTAAACTTTTATTATCATCCTAATTGGATGAAACTTATGTAATTTGTGATGACCTAATGGTATGATTTATATTATGTTAATGTTATGGTAATCTTGGGAAAACTTTTGATGGGTAGCATCTACATTTGAACGGGAAGTTATAAACTTATGATTTGTAATTGTGAATGTCATACAAGGTTGAAAAACGTATCAACTAACTTTTATTCACGAAACCAGTCTTCATTATAAATCCATGGCTAATGAACTAGAAATGGTTATTAGAAATCATATCATCTTAACTTTCTGATCATTTGCGGGTTCCCTTTTATTAGTCTGAGAAATCTACAGTAATTGTTATGGTTTTCTAAAATTAATGGTATGTTAGAAAGGAACCCGATCAACTCTCTTTTTAACATTAAGTTATGTTTTCAAAATCGTATGTCAAAAGGTTATAGGAGATTTACCTACATTACTAGTGGCTTTGATTTATTCAGTAAGCCTAATCCTGATGAAGTCCTAGTCACTACGGAGCAGATAGATGAGAAATCACGCTGGCTCACATTTATAAATATTAACATAATTACTTTAATCAATATCTTTAATCACACCACAATTCATCACAGTTACATAAGTGTAATCTAATTAAGATGATAGCCTTTATTCCCTAGTTTTAAATCCAAAAGTTTCAATCTTATTTTTACTTTGTTTTAGTTATGTTTCTAAATCCTAAAAATCTTAATTACATCAATGCAATTTATCATTTTCTTGAAACAAAAATATAATCCGATAGTCAATCATTAAGGTCGTTGAGTAGGCTCGGTGTGTCCACAGATTGATACTCGGTTCTTACCATCACTATATTACCACACTACAGGTACACTTGCCTTTTGTGTGTGTAGTTTAGTATTAGTAATAATCAATTAAAACTGAATCTGTGCGAAAAACCTTTATCAAAATATATATACTTTTCACACGCATGAAGTTTTTGGCGCCGTTGCCGGGACACACGACAGTTTTGAAAGACAATCTAAATTTTTGACTATCTTGTTTATATCTTGTTAATATATTTTTGTTCAAATTTATTTTATTTTTGTTATCTAGTTTGCCTTAGTTAGTCAGTTTAGTTATATTTGCCTGATTACTCTAAGTCTTAGTTAGTTTATGCTTTCTTAAGTTAGTGTATGTCCGACTCGTCTACCTGAACTTGTTTCGCCTCTTTCGGAACCCGCACGACTTTTCCGTCAAAGGTTACACGAAAGACCATGACAAACAACAATGATTATCGAAGAAGACGTTTTGGAAAGTACACCATCCGAAGAAGACATGGCTAACCAAGACGAGAAAATGAAGATGACACACTACGCCACACCGTCAATTGATGGCTACGAGTCTAGTATTGTCAAATCAGCAATATCGGCCTATAATTTCGAGATTAAGTCTAGCATTATCCAACTTGTAGAAAACTCTGTTCAGCTCCACGAATTGCAAGATGAAGATCCTAACGCTCACATCTCACGATTCCTTTGTACCTGTACAACTTTCAAAATCAACAACTGTTCAGACGACGCCAATAGACTACGACTTTTTCCATTTTCACTTCGAGGCCGAGCCATTGACTGGCTTGATTCGCTTCCGCCTGGTTCCATCACTACATGGGCGAAAATTGCCAAACAATTCCTTTTGAAATACTTTCCACCCGATCGTACTGCCAAACTGAGAAGCAGCATCACAAGCTTCCGCCAAGACGATGATGAATCCTTACACACAGCATGGGAGGTGTGAATCTAGGGATCGTTCAGGAATTATCAGAATTGATTTGAACAAGTATTGATCGCGGAATTATCAATACTTGGTGTTTAATCTATTAATAATATTAAAATCAACCAATCAAACAGATAAAATAAGAATAATCAAACCGAGAGAAATCAATAATGTTGATCGTAATGCTTTCTTATTGCTATTGCTGATCTTGAATACAATATTGATGATTCTAATGAATCTCAACTGTTGTTATATGATTTATTGATTACATCTGTTGATGATCTCGTATCTATTTATAGAGATCTAATGCTGTTATATTGCTAGCTATTTTGTTGCTATAATTAAGCTAATCATCATTATCCGAATCTTCGCCATGTTTATCGGCTTAGGAATTCGTGATTTACAATGATTCTACTGATGATAAAAGTTGTTGATGTGACGTGGAATATCCGTTTAAATAAAACGTCTTCAATCGTCATTAATGTTGCTGATGTTTTGCCACGTTGACTTGTTGACTTGATGTTGACTTTCGAGTTAGTTGGTCTTCCGCAGGAATTTACTCTTCCGCAGGTACTCTGTCTTCCGCAGCAAATGTTGCACTGTGCTTGTTCTTGTGCTTCCGCATGAGTTCTTGTCTTCCACAGTAATCCCTCCTTCACTAGCTTGTTCTTTTCTTGTTCAGCTGGTTGTTCTTCCGCAGAAGATCTATGGATGTACACCAGTTATGTTCCCGAGAACATCTACGAAAAACACTTTATTCATCCGCAGTTGTTCCAACACTTGGTCAATTTTCCAAATTGACAGCGTTTAATATTTCCTGCACATTCACACATACATTCTGAAATATATTAAATCATCGATGAATATATTATGAAGTGAAAATTAAATGTTCTTTAATTCATAAACATAATTATAATCAAATATATTCATATTATATCATCAAGAACTATAATTACAATAATGATTACAAGAGTGATCTTATCATCTAAACCTATACATGAGTTCTATCCCTAATAGTACTCCCCCTTAGGTTTAGACTCTAGTAATCATTGGTTTAGCACTCTAAGTTCATTCACTATTGCCAAAATTCTTGATTTGAAGGAGTCAACATCAGCTTTTTGATCTTCATATTTAAAACTGATCTGCCTTCGGCTCATTCTCTTCAAAGTTTTGTATTTCAAGCCCAGGATATCTTCTTCAGTGGTGAGTGTTGCAACAACACTATTATTTCACACCACTTCCAACTCATCCTGTTCTAAAATTCTTAGTTCAGTGATTTGCTTGATTTCTGATCCTATTAGCTGGCCTGCTTCATACTTCCTTTGTTTACTTGAATTGGCATGCAGTTCGTCTATGACTTGAATTAGATGAACGTATAAGCATAAGTCATTTTGTGCAGTTTGATCTTGCAGCCTTGGGAAGTGCTTGTCGAGGAGGTATGATGTATAACTTAGGTGCATGAGTTTGATTTCCACAGGGTCAAATAATCTAATACTTTGTCCCCTTTTCCGTGGATCATTCCTCTGTAGCACCAATTCTTTTGTTTTCTCAACATACCCCCATTTTGTGATTGGGCATGTAAACTGCTTTCCTTCAATCACTTTGACTGATGCATTAGTTGAGTCTTCAGCACCAATCCTTTTCAAAAATTCTTTATCAACCAATTGAGACTTAGGCTGAGACTTCCTTAATTTTCTCTTTATATGCTCTGCATCCATCAGTCTAGCTTCCCTGAGAACATCTCCCTTGAACTTGTGACTCAGTTTGGTCATAAGTCCGAAGAAGTCTCTTCCTCTTGGACTTATAGGATAATTGGTGATGGGAATGGTTTGTAAAGTATGAAGGTCATCATCTGGCAGGGCTAGTAGAGTTTCTACTTTATGAAAGTATTGCACCATACCAGATGTCCTCTTGATGAGCGTGCAATCCCATTCCCCATCATATTTCCATCCTATGATCTCTTGTTCTCCAGATGCTCTTGGAAGTGTCATTTGATCAAATAGATGAATTAGACTTGTATTCTTCTCAGTTATTTCCCTCACAGCAGTTCCCAGAGGCCATACCTTATTAGGAATCACTCCCCTAGGCTCAATTATCATTTGTTCTGTGCCTTGGTGGATGTCTTTGACTTGAATTATAGTTGGCTTGGGAGGAGATGTTGTTTGTTTATAAGCAGGATTAGGGGCTCCGGATCTAAATTTAACACCAGTTTCCAGCGCTACCTTCATCACATAATCCATCATTGCCCTTAATTCTCCAATAGTTCTTCCTTTAAGCTCATGTTGGCTATGATTGTGACTTTGCAGCCAACAGATCATGTTGTACCTGGTCAGCTTGGATGTATCATAGTGACTCAATTCTTGTCTTGTTTTCTCTATTTCCTTGAATTTTGAGAATGATTCATAATTGCACATTGGGATCATCATTCTTACTGTATCAAATCCTTTGATTGTCTGCATCAGCTCACACATATTCATCCTTTCTACCATGTCATATGGAAAAACTTTATTAATTAGGTCCATGAACATGGCAGATTGGGGTCTTTCCTCTAGGATGTCTCTGGTTGACAGTAGACTTTGTTTGCTCTCATCAGATTAAAGGTCACTTTGTTTTACTTGTTTCAATGGAGTTTGATACTCAGGAGAATCAATTTTGATCTTCTTTGATGATTCTCCAGTCGCATCAGCTAACTTCCCTAAATACTTCCTTTTTCTGCTGTAGGTGATCATTGCTGTTTCACCTTTAGTCTGTTCTGCCTCAGTCAATTTCTTCTTTAAACTTTCAATCTCATCATCTTTCATCCTCAGACTTGCAGCTTGCTCATCTACCAGATTGTTTAAAGCATCTATTACTTCGTTGTTCATTACTTCATCTTCCCTCATCCTTTTTACTCTGCTCTCCAGGCTTCAAATGGCTTCAACTTTCTCATTCAACTCCTTTTTTATCCTTCTCAGCTTTTCCATCCTCTTGTTGCTCTTCAATACAAGGTTGTTGTACTGGGCCACCAAGTAGCTTTTGCTTACATTGATTTCTTCTCCATTCAGGTCATTCTCATTGTAAGCAATGATATCAATGAAAGCACTCTCTTCTTGCTCAACTTCCTCTTCTTTATCTTTCTCTTCTACATCAATACAAACTTCTTCTGTATCTTCATCATTAATAGCTTCGTCAGCATCCTCATCAAGGTGGAGTTCTTCTGTTGGTGTTGGGCTGTCAATGGGTTCAGTAGGAGTGGGTGAGATGGTTGGTTCAGTTGGTGGTAGAGGAGATATGGGCTCTATGGCACCAGTATCAATTGATATTATAGAGATTGGTGATTGTGGGAGTGAAGGTTGAGTCCCATCCTGACCAACTACTTCAGTAGAAGCAGAGTTGATTGATATTGGTGATTTGCCAGGAGAGATGGGTTTAGTATTCTCACCTGAAGATGTCAAGTGGATGGGTGATGGTGGTGGCTGTGATTCTTGTTGGGGTGATTTGGGTGAGGTATGTGGTGGTGTTTAAGGCTGTGAGTGAGTAGCAGATGGCGCTGATGAGCTAGCAGTTAGTTGCTCTTCTTCCCACAGCAGCTCCTGAGGAATGTCCTCATGTTCATCCAATACACGAGTGAACAAGTCCACACCGCCTCCTTCATACTGCCTTTTCGGTTTATTGAGCAGGGATCTTCCTAGATGTGTTTGTACTAGAATATCTCCCTCTCTTTCCACGCCCGGCAGTTGATCATTAATGATGAGCTGAATGAATCTTGGGAACATAAACATCTTATTCTCTTTTTGCACTCCTATGTGGTCATGTAGGCAATTGAGAATGTACTTGGCGTAGTTGTACTTCCTTCCTTCAAGTATGCCGATGATTCCAGAAGATATGTGCCTTGAGAATCTGTCTAAACCAGATTTCCGATTGGATAGGCACTTGAGGTACGTGTGACATAAAAATCGATAGGGCTTGCATAATCTTACCTTCTTTATCTCTCCGTGCTCGTAGTCACCATCATACCCCATAAGGGCAAACACTTTCTGAATGTATTTATGATCGAATACATCAGGATGCCCTGCTTCTTCATCTCCTAATTATAATACTCTGCGTATTGTTCCTTCGTCTATCCAGAGGGGTAGATTCCCTATGAATGCGGTGATAACAGATCCTTCTCCCTCATTTCCTACTTGTGCTGAGCTCCAAAAGTCGATCATATGAGATTGAAAGATGAGGGGGTCTGCTGTTAGTGCGTAATGGAGTCGTGTTCTCCTCAGGTATTGTATAATGACCCTGCACTCGTCATCCATCTGGGTTCAAGAAAGCACACACATTGTGGTCCTTTACAAATCTATTCGCCATGATAGCAGAGATGATTGGTGTTTACAGTGATTGATTTTGGTAAGTTGGAAGGGGGTTTTGGATGATAAGTTTTTAGGTCAGTGTGTTTTGAAAATGAATAGAAAGGCAAAAGGTCGAAGTGCCTTTATATACCTTTTCGGACAGGCTGTCTAATATGTGGGACCCATTTACACTTTTTATCCTTCCGATGTGGGACAGTTTTACCCCTCTGCGGTTATTAACTATGCCTAATAAATCATTAATAGCAATTATTGATCATATAATTAAGCAAAGTATAATATCCACGGAAATCATAGTTTCTGTTTCTTCCGTACTTTATTTACGGAAGTGGACCCATTTTGTCTTCCGCAAAAACATCTGCGGATGAACAGATTTCACTGTGAACAGATTAACGGAATTAATTGATCAGTTATGCTTATTCCCCCTAAATTTGTGATTAATCATCTATGGATGAGTTTATCAAAAATTTATATGAAGATCGCATGATCAATATGTGTAACTGAAAATGTCATGAGGATAGAGTTCTGTGTCAGGCAATTGATTGAGAAACTAAGGATCATACTACAAATTAGACACATTCCTGCTTAGTTTGGTTGAGAAAAGCCTACTAGATCTAGTGCAAATTGCAAATATGGTGGTCCGTAGAAGTTCAACCTAGAGTGTATGTTAAGTATGTCCGGCTAGTTATCATGTTTTGGTAAGAATTAAAGATAAACAAGGATGAATGCATCATGCAAGGTGTGTGGAAGTCTGTCTCCCAGATTGTGATCAATTCATCACTTTATCACACTTACCATGTTCCGTAGATTATAAGCTCTATCTTAAGATTTCTTTGAAATCTTATTAATTTATTTTATGAATTCTCTTTGAATACTATGTATTTGATCGTTTAGGATTCTTTTGGCAGCAGTTCCTTTTTGGGAACTTTTAATGATTAGCATCAGGGCACCAGGTCTTTACTTACGTAAAACAAAGGTGTCCTTTGACCCAGGTCTTTGCTTACGCAAAACAGAGGGTCATGATGCACAAAGATAGAGGTTATAAGGTGTTACAACATAGTAAGTGAGCATAAGTGATGAGTTGTGTACTTTTTGATAAGACTTACTTGTTAACTCCTCACAATGACTTATCCATACTAGGTCATCTTGGCTTTATGTTGAGCATGACATAGCTTATTTTCCACTCAGGATGAACCTATTCACATATTCAACACATCAGTTCAGTAGATAGTTGGTTGGGTGCAAGCAGGATATATGTCATGTTTATAGCATACTATCATATCCGTAGGTTATCAAAAGCCTTACACATAAGTTTATGTTGTATCCTCATATTGGCACAGTTAATGAGCCTATATACCTATTTGTTAATGTTTTGAACTTATTCTAAGTTGATCATGCCTAATGATTCAGTTAAGAACTGAAATCTTACTGAGTCAAAAGCCTTAGTGAATAAGTCAGCAAGTTGATTTGTTGTATCTACTTTGATTAACTTAATTAGTCCCTTTTCTGAGCAATCTATTAGAAAGTGGTATCTGATTTCTATATGCTTAGTTTTACTATGTTGGACTGGATTAGCAGTAATAAACATAGCAGCTGAGTTGTCTATATATATATATATTGATGTATGGAGAAAGTTATAACCATAATCAAGTAATTGATTTTGTAACCATAGCACCTGGGAGCAGCCTGCTAAAGCAGCTATGTATTCAGCCTCTGCTGTGGATACTGAAACATTTGTTTGCTTTTTGCATGGCCAAGACACAAGTCTTGGACCTATGAATTGACATCCTCCTGTGTTGACTTTCTATTGGTGTTGCATCCTCCGTAGTCACTGTCTGAATAGGAGTAAAGCTTGAAGTCTCCTTCTTTGGGATACTATATTCCAAGTGATGGTTTCCCTTTGAGGTATCTGAATATTCTCTTTACTGCATTCAAGTGGGACTCGTTTGGTTCTGCTTGATACCTAGCACACACACACACAACAAACATTATGTCAGGTCTACTAGCAGTTAAGTACATTAAGGATCCGATCATAGATCTATATAATCTTTGATCAATAGACTTCCCTGTTGGATCTGGTACAATTTTATCTATAGTAGATACTGGTGTTTTGCATAATGTACAGTTTGCAAGGTTATATTTCTTTAATGTTTGAAGGATATACTTTTCTTGATTGATGAAGATGCCATCTGTTTTCTGATGAACTTGTAATCCTAAGAAGAAAGTTAATTCTCCCATTGAACTCATCTGAAACTCAGATTGCATTAAGGCTTCAAACTCTTCACAAAGTCTCTTGTTTGTTGATCCAAATATGATGTCATCAACGTATATTTGTACAACTAAGAGGTCTTGGTGTTCATGTTTGAGGAAGAGTGTCTGGTCAATTGTTCCTCTATTGTATCCATGTTTTAGAAGAAACTTGGATAGTGTTTCATACCATTTTTTTGGTGCTTGATGAAGGCCATATAAAGCTTTGTCAAGCTTGTACACCCTGTGAGGGTGATTAGGATCTTCAAATCCTGGTGGTTGAGATACATAGACCTCTTCATCAATTTTACCATATAAGAAGGCACACTTTACATCCATTTGATAAAATGTGAACTTCTTATATGATGCATATGCCAAGAACACTCTAATTGCCTCAATCCTTGCAACTGGTGCAAAGACTTCATCATAGTCTATGCCTTCCTCTTATGTGTAGCCTTGAGCAATTAGTCTTGCTTTGTTTCTGATTATTATTCCCCTATCATCTAGCTTGTTTTTGAATAATCACCTTGTGCCAATAGGATATTGGCCTTCAGGGAGTTCAACTAGGTTCCACACCTTCTATTTTCTAAACTGCTGCAGTTCTTCTTGCATTGCATCAATCCAGCTGTTATCTTTTAAGGCTTCTGTGATGTTGGGTGGAACTACTGGAGATAGAAAACAGGAGAATAGACAAGTATTTGTAGCTCCCCCTTGTCTTCTGGTAGTTCTGCTGTTGAGGTCACCTATCATGTTATCAATTGGGTGATACTTATGTGATCTAACTATTGGTACATCATTAACTTGGATGGATGAATCCAGGTTTGTGATGTTCGTTATTGGAGATGAGGGTAGTTGTGATGGAGAGTCAATAAAATATTTCATCTCATTTTCTGGTGCAGCTGACTGAGCTTCCGCAGAAACATGTATGTCATCCGGGGTAGTGGGCATGTCTTCCGTAGCAAGTACTTGATCAGCTATGGTCTCTGTCCAAGGCATATCTGTGTGTGACAATGGTGTGGGATGATTTTCTGATATGGTTTGATTTTTTGGGGGTCTTCGTTCAACATCTGTAGTAGGCACATCTACGGAAGTAGAGACATCTACGAAAGTAGAGGGTATTGCTGCTGATGTGCATGGAGTAAAAACATTTGAACCATCTTTGTGTGTTTGTGCTGATGTTCTAGGATCAATATCACTTTGGTTTTCTGGAGTAATGACTCTTGGTGGATCAGCTGTCAATGGTACACCCATATTTGGAGGAACATAGGGGTAACATGTATCCGCAGCACCTGTCATATTAAGATAATCAGAGTTAAATGAGTTAGTTAATGCATCTATATCAAACATCCAAGATGATCCTTTTACAGACTGTGGGAATAAGGATTCATCAAAGGATACATTAGGAGTTTCTTCCACTATTTTGTCATGTGGAATATAGATTCTATATGATTTAGATGTTGATGAATAACCAACAAAGAAACCATAATAGGCCTTTTCAGCAAATTTTCCTAATTGTTCTTTTGTGTTTAATACAGATACATGACACACAAAAGCTTTAAGATATCCTATAAAAGGTTTTCTTTTAAACAGAAGTTCATAGGGTGTTTTATTATGTTCTTTGACAATCAAGGTTTTGTTTTGAACAGTGCAGGTCGTGTTCACAGCTTCTGCCCAAAATGTTATTGGCAAATGTGAGTCAGCCAGCATTGTTCTTGCTTCTTCAATGAGTGTTCTATTTCTCCTTTCAGCAACTCCATTCTGTTGTGGAGTTCTTGGGGCACTGAATTGCCTGGCTATGCCTTTATCCCTGCAAAATGAATCTAATACATAATTAACAAATTCAGTTCCATTATCACTCTCAGTATCTTGATTCTTAGATCAAGTTGATTTTCTATCTTAGTGATGAACTCCGTTAAAATTTTTGATGTTTCACTTTTATGTTTTAAGAAAAATACCACCTGTGAATCTAGGGATCGTTCAGGAATTAATTTGAACAAGTATTGATCGTGGAATTATCAATACTTGGTGTTTAATCTATTAATAATATGAAAATCAACCAATCAAACAGATAAAATAAGAATAATCAAACCGAGAGAAATCAATAATGTTGATCGTAATGCTTTCTTGTTGCTATTGCTGATCTTGAATACAATACTGATGATTCTAATGAATCTCAACTGTTGTTATATGATTTATTGATTACATCTGTTGATGATCTCGTATCTATTTATAGAGATCTAATGTTGTTATATTGCTAGCTATTTGTTGCTATAATTAAGCTAATCATCATTATCCGAATCTTCGCCATGTTTATCGGCTTAGGAATTCGTGATTTACAATGATTCTACTGATGATAAAATTTGTTGATGTGATGTGGAATATCCGTTTAAATAAAACGTCTTCAATCGTCATTAATGTTGTTGATGTTTTGCCACGTTGACTTGTTGACTTGATGTTGACTTCCAAGTTAATTGGCCTTCCGCAGGAATTTACTCTTCCGCAGGTAGTCTGTCTTCCGCAGCAACTGTTGCACTGTACTTGTTCTTGTGCTTCCGCAGGAGTTCTTGTCTTCCGCAGCAATCCCTCCTTCAGTAGCTTGTTCTTTTCTTGTTCAGCTGGTTGTTCTTCCGCAGAAGATCTACGGATGTACACCAGTTATGTTCCCGAGAACATCTACGGAAGAACACTTTATTCATCTGTAGTTGTTCCAACACTTGGTCAATTTTCCAAATTGACAGTGTTTAATGTTTCCTGCACATTCACACATGCATTCTGAAATATACTATATCATCGATGAATATATTATGAAGTGCAAATTAAATGTTCTTTAATTCATAAACATAATTATAATCAAATATATTCATATTATATCATCAAGAAAAATAATTACAATTATGATTACAAGAGTGATCTTATCATCTAAACCTATACATGAGTTCTATCCCTAACAGGAGGGATACAAAGGTCTCCTTCGGAGATGCCCATATCACGAACTTGATCTGTGTATGCAGTGCCAAACCTTTTACGATGCAATTAGCGGAGCACAAAAACAAGTTGTCGATCAAAGTGCGAGAGGAGATTTCAGAAGAGTTACGCCGACCAAGGCATACGAAGCCCTAGAAAGAGCATCTGAGAGAAGCTTTGCTTATAATCCTTTAAGAAACAAACCTAGTTTTAAAGGCACTCATCAAGTAGACTTTGAAACACTAACTGCAGCCCAGTTAGAAGCCCTAACCAAACGATTTGAACATTTGCAAGCCGAACTGAAGAAAACCCCAACACGATGCAACACATGCGGAAATTCACACAAGACCAACGAATGCCCACAAGGCATTATGATGGTTGAAGATGTTGATTAGGTAGGAGGCCCAAACAACTCATATAACAAAAACTCAAGTTGGAGGAACAACTCAAATTACAGAGAAGCTGGTAACATCCAATCATCATTTGGATTCAACCGAAGGCCACCTTACCAACAACAAAAACCACCATACCAAGGTCTAAGCAGTAGTAACCAAGACCGTGGAGCATCATCAATGGAAGACTTATTACATCAATTGTTGATAACCACACAAGCCATAGATGAATACATCTGGAAATTTGATCGAAGAAGAGAGGTTTCAAAGAAACGAGGCTAACATCAAAAGCAACAAAGCATTGTTGCAAACCATTGAACACCAAGTAGGTCAGATAGCACAACAACTATCTGAAAGACCCCAAGGTGCTTTGCCTAGCAACACTATGATAAACCCTAATGCTCAAGTGAAAGCCATTACCACAAGTAGTGGCAAAACCACTCAAGGTGATGAACTTGCATTACAACTAATCCTTTAAGAAATGGAAACCGAAACTCCAAGTAATGCAAGTGATAAGCAAAAGCAACCTGTTGCTGTTGAAGAACTAGCCAAGAAATACATACTACCGCCTCCCTATGTTCCACCACCTCCATATCCAGGTCGTTTGAGACAACAACGAATGGAGGCACAATATTGCAAATTCCTTGGGTTGTTCAAGCAACTCCACATCAATCTGCCCTTGGTGGAAGCCTTAGCCCAAATGCCAAATTATGCTAAGTTTTTAAAGGGTGCGTTGTTAAACAAAAAGAACTGGAAGAGTTATCACATGTAGTTTTAAATGAGGAATGCTCTGCAGTTTTTCAAAACAAACTACCTCAAAAGATAACTAATCCAGGACGCTTCACCATACCTTGCCTAATAGGAAATCTTTCTGTTAGTAACGTGTTAGCTAATTTAGGTGCTAGCATTAACCTTATGCTTTATGCGGTTTCTGAAAATTTAAACTTAGGTGAACCTAGACCTATCCGTATGAGCATCCAGTTAGCTGACAGTTCTGTTAAATATCCAAGGGGCATCGTTGAAAATCTTTCTGTTAGTAACGTGTTAGCTAATTTAGGTGCTAGCATTAACCCTATTTCTGATTTTCCTTGGGTCAGTCCCATCCAAGTTCTTCCAAAGAAAGGAGGAATGATTGTTGTAACTAACGAGAAGAATGAGCTTATTCCAACTCGTACGGTTACAGGATGGAGTGTTTGTATCGACTATCACAAACTCAATGATGCCACAAGGAAAGATCACTTCCCTTTGTCTTTCATCGACCAAATGCTTGAGAGATTATCTAGAAAAATGTTCTATTGTTTCCTCGATGGTTTTTCAGGATATTTCCAAATTCCTATTGCTCCCGAAGATCAAGAGAAAATAACATTCACCTATCATATGGCACATCTGCTTATCGGCGAATGCCTTTTGGATTGTTTAATGCCCCTGCTACATTTCAAAGATGCATGGTAGCAATCTTTCATGACATGATCGAACATTGAATGGAAGTTTTCATGGATGACTTCTCTATCTTTGGGAACTCATTTGAATAATGTCTTGAAAATCTGGAAAAGTTGTTGGTTAGATGTGAAGATTCTAACCTTGTTTTGTATTGGGAAAAGTGCTACTTCATGGTTACTGAATGAATAGTGTTAGGACATAAAATCTCTTGAGTAGGGCTTGAGGTCGATCAAGCTAAAGTCGACACTATTTCCAAACTTCCACATCTCACAACCGTGAAAGAAATTAGAAGCTTCCTAGGTCATACAGGATTCTACCATCGTTTCATCAAAGATTTCTCAAAAATTGCACGACCAATGACTCAACTACTTGAGAAAGATGCACAATTTGTATTTTTAAATGAATGCATTAGTGCATTCAATTTGCTTAAGAAGAGACTGGTAACAGCTCCGATCATGGTTTCCCCTGATTGGACGCTACCATTTGAACTCATGTACGACGCAAGCGATTTCGCGGTAGGAGTCGTTTTAGGCCAACGGAAAGACAAGCAATTCCACCAATTCACTATGCGAGCAAAACCCTAAATGATGCACAAGAAAACTACACCACCACCAAGAAAGAGCTTCTTGTCGTAGTTTTTGCATTTGACAAACTCCGCTCGTATCTAATCCTTTCAAAAACAATCGTTTACACCGATCATGCAGCCCTTTGTTATCTATTCAATAAACAAGATGCAAAGCCAAGACTGATTTATTGGATACTTCTGCTTCAAGAATTCGCGATAAGAAAGAAGCAGAAAATTTGGCGGCGGATCATCACTCGCGTCTTGAAGATTCAAGTCATTCATAAACTGAGGAATCCAAAATAAATGATAATTTTCCTCATGAATTTCTTATGCACATTCAATCCTCAATCGATGAACATCCTTGGTTTGTCAATTTCGAGAATTTCTTGGCAAGCGAAATCCTTCTCAAAGGAATGACTTATCAATAAAAGAAGAAATTCTTTGCTGACATTAAGTATTACTATTAGGAAGATCAGTATCTATTCAGAATCGTTGCAGACCAACTTATCCGAAGATGCGTGTACGGAAGTGAAGCGGAAAATTCTAAGGCACTGTCATGAAGACCCACAGGAGGACACCATGGAGCAACCCTAATAGCCAAGAAAGTCTTTGACTCTAGATTTTACTGGCCCACGATCTTCAAAGATGCTCACAACATGGTACGCACCTGTGATGCATGTCAAAGAGCAACCAATATCTCAACATGGGATGAGATGCCGCAGAGACCCATTCAAGTATGCGAGGTATTTGATATATGGGGTATTGATTTCATGGGGCCATTCCCGGTGTCCTTTGGCAATTGTTACATCTTGGTAGCAATAAATTATGTCTCAAAATAGGCCGAAGCTCAAGCCCTACCTACCAATGATGCATGAAATATTGTTAGATTCCTTAAGAAACTATTCTATCATTTTGGTGCCCCCAAAGCTTTAATTAGTGACCGAGGAACGCATTTCTGTAATAACCAGCTCAAAAGAGCAATGGCTTGTTATGGAGTACCGTCGCTTTACAACTGCTTATCATCCATATGTGAATGGGCAAGCTGAAGACACTAACCGAGGCATCAAACGAATCCTTAAGAAAACCGTAGGTCAAAATCACAAGGATTGGTCTACCAAGCTATATGATGCATTATGGGATTTCATGACAGCATATAAGACTCCCATTGGCACCACACCATTCAAATTAGTTTATAGGAAGTCATGTCATCTACCTGTGGAACTAGAACACAAAACCTATTGGGCACTTAAAGCAGCAAACCTATACCAAAACATTGCAGGAAAAAAATCATTTTCTAAAAATCCACGAACTAGAAGAACTGAGAGAACAAGCATACGAAAACGCTAGGATTTACAAGGAAAAGACAAGGAAATTCCACGACTCTCGATTAAAGAACACTAAATGATTTCATGTGGGAGAACGTGTCTTACTGTGTAACTCTCGTTTACGTCTGTTTCCTAGAAAGCTTAAGTTACGTTGGTCCAGACCTTATACGATTAAAAACATTTTTCCAAACGATGCCAATGAAATCAACGACCACGATGGTTTAAGTTTCAAGGTAAATGTTTATCATTTGAAACCGTATACCGATGGACCAACCAATATTTTCTCGAAGAAATTACACCTCCGCCCTGACGAAGACTAAGTGTGGGGAAGGGTTGCGCCGAAGACCCAAAACTTAAACGCACCACCTGTACATAGGTTTACCTTTGATTTTTAACTTTTTCTAGGACCTCACAAGCACAAACACGGAGCCGTGCCCCATCAGTGCCTCTGACAAAAATTTTCCACAATCTTCGCTGACGACTCTGGAACGTTGCGGGTCGAATTTAAGACGAATTCTGACAAACACGGGGCTGTGCCTGGCCAAGCACGCCCCCGTGATCAACTTTCCCGATCTGTATATAAGTACCACGCTTGTTCTAAGCTTTCATCATATCCATTCCTGCTTAAAAACATCAAAAAATGAAAGAATCAAGTCACGGAAGTTCAAGCTGGAATCCTGCAAAGAAACCGTGTTCTAAAATGCGAGAGCCAATGACGCAAGAATACTTCTTCAAGTTACATGAACTAATCAAGCAATTGATTGAGATAAACCTCATCGCATCCCAACGCCTAGTTGAACTCATCCAAAAAGTTTAAGAAGTGAGCGAGGAAGTTCAAGAAATGAACGAGGAACTCGTTTCCGTCAAACGTCAGCTTGCGGAATTAAGTAACCGCACTTCACACTATCCCATCCTGAACCTTCCACACGAAATGAGTGGAGGCTTATTTTAGAAGTACTTCTCGATGTGTTATGTGCGCTGATGCACGTGAAGGAGTCTAGTTTTGCAGTTTTAGACTCTCGGTTTTCAACGTATCATGTAACCGTAGGACCTTAGGAAATGTAATTGTCATTTAGCTTGTTTTAAATTAACTCTAGGACTATTTTCGTAACTTTTCCTGTGATTTGGAAGTGATAAAACTTAACCGGGGAAATTACGTAATGCGTAACGCAGAAAAACGGAACAATAAAAAACTGAAACCGGGCAACAAAGGGGAGACACGCCCTCGTGCCTAGGGAGGCACGCCCCCGTGACCAGCAATGAATGACAAATTCTGACTTGTTTCAGCCATTTTTCTTGTTCCCCTTCAATTCTCCATGATAAAAATCGACCTCATGCCTGCAAAGACCCGTATCCACTTCAATTTTCACCACCTTTTCCATTTTTCTTTCTTGTTTTCAAGCATTCTTTCATTTCCTTTCAAGTTTGATTGTCCAAGAGGTTAGTATTACTAATTCCTAGTTATAATGATGGTGATCTACATGTAGTTAGGTGATTAGGTCTCTAAACAACCAAAATACTTGAAGCCTTCTTGTTCATGTTTATCTTTGTAGTTAATTAGTTTGTTAATTATTATGTTTAGTTAGATTATTGTTGTTTATGTTTTTCCTTTCGTTGTTAACATGACTATCTTCATAATTCGTGGTTGAATCATTGTTAAGCACATTCAAGTTATAAGAGTTCAATTGTCAAACAAGTGGTGTTAAACACTATATATATTTTGAGTACCTTGAATTATTAACAAGTGATTAAAATGATACATGTGTAATCTTTGGTTTTTCAAGCAAGATGTAACAGCCGAATTTTTATAAGGGCCAAAATGCAAAAGAAGAATAGAATCTTGAATAAAGTAGACAAAGGCCAAAATTGAAGGGTGAAAAGTGTAAAAAGTACCAAATTCTATTATTTTAATGCAAAAGTGGTATGGCCACCCATAACACTTTCGGTTGCTGCTGCTGCTTGACAAACCAAAAGAAGAAAAACTGAAATCCTTATTTCTCTCGGTCAAATTGTGAGGGTGAAGAGGAATCTTCAAGGTTAGTAGGTTTTTGTGATTAATTGGTTCGGTTTCTTTGAGGTTTCAACCTTAGAAACTGATTTCTATGTGTATGTGGTGTTTTAGTGCTTGTTTATGTTTGTTTTAGGTGTTTTGAACTCAAAGTGCGGCCAAGTTTGTGGGGTTCAACAATAGATAAACTGAAGCTTTCCAAAACACAATCAAAGCCAACTGAAGATCTCATTGTACAAGTTCAGAGACCAAGGTGATCACAGCAAAAAACAACAATACAAGACAATTCAACATGACAAAGTCCACGTACCATAAACTATTGGACCTGTATGAATGACCCTGCAAGCACAACAGAACTTAGTTAGAATGTGGAACCCAAGCCATGATGGTCTTGGGTTTCCCGTTCCTATCCATGATAGTAACTTTTCAGGGAATATCATTAATCTAACTAAGTTCATGGCTTGGGTTCCACATTCTAACTAAGTTCTGTTGTGCTTGCAGGGTCATTCATACAAGTCCAATAGTTTATGGTACGTGGACTTTGTCATGTTGAATTGTCTTGTATTGTTGTTATTTGTTGTGATCACCTTGGTCTCTGAACTTGTACAATGAGATCTTCAGTTGGCTTTGATTGTGTTTTGGAAAGCTTCAGTTTATCTATTGTTGAACCCAACAATACTCCCCCTAAACTAATGCTTGCCAAACTTTGACTTGAAGATCTTCTCTGTCATATGTCTTCTTGATCAACTGATGTTCTGACACAGTTCACTGTAGTTCTCCCCCTCAGATTAAGCTTCTCCTAATGTATTTCTGATAAAGGATAGAATCTCTTTGAGAATACTTAACGTATTGGATATGAGGTGTATCACTTTTGGATTACTGTTTGTTCATATCACACTCAAAGGATTAGAATGTATTAGGCATATGATGAGGCTTTGAACTTCAATAAACAGCATCAGAAACATAAGTCAGTCTTGAAGATACTTCAACTCTTTGAATCTCTGAATTACTTGATAATGGATGGTTTCAAGTACTTCAGAAAGAGTTTCTAACAGTTGTACAAATCCTTGATTGGATCAGTGATTATGTGACCAAGGTTGATTTCTTCATTTCTGTTGAATGTGAAAATGGATGTGCCTGTTGGTTGCAATCATCCGTATTCATCATGTTTTTTGTTTTCTTGTTTGTTGTAGTCATCTATTCATCGATATTATTGTTGTTGATGATGTTGTTGTTGATGATGATGTTGTGCACGAAATGAAATCAAAGCTCAAAAACACAAAAGTGCCCAAAAACCCATTTAGAGGCCTTATTTTGGAAAAATAACGGGATAAAACGCCTATGGCAGGTACCATGACGTAGCCCTCGTTTCCACGGTCGTTTTGACTGGTAGCACGTCGGAAACGGAGGCTCGTAGCCCAGGTTATGTCCATTTTCGTGCAGCGTGGTCTTGTGCTTCCTCATCCGCATTGGCATGTTAAACATCCGCATTAGTATGTTCAACATCATCATTTGTTAACCAACATCTGCATTTGTTTTCAATGCATCCTCATTAGTGCTTAAAGTACCCGCATTTGTTTACAAGTCAACCGCATTTGGTGACAAGGCATCCGCATTTGTTGACAAGTCATCCGCATTTGGTGACAAGTCATCCGCATTTGGGTATAACACATCCGCATTTGTGGATAACACATCCGCATTTATGGTTAATTCATCCACATTTGATCAAGCTTCATCCGCATTTGTTTTTGTTCATCCGCATTTGTTTTGAGACTTGAACAAAATTCGATTTCATGCAGTGCAGGTCGAGAAATCAACAGTAGCTTCTATTTCTTCATCTTTTCTTCGTTTTTAATGATAATCATGTTCAATTGCATCGAATTTTGAAGGAATATTCATGAACATGTTCACGATTCTTCAAATCGTACCATAATTGAATAGATTTGTTGGTTTTTCTTCTGATTTTGGGTATGAACAGATAGGTTTTGATGAACAGGGACTTTGTTCTTCATTTTTCTTCTTTTCTTCATTGTTCTTGACATCATTAAAGATGAAATCAGAGCTGAAAACTAGATAAATCCAGCAACCAATAGCTCTGATACCAATTGACTGGGTTTGAGAATGATATTCTCTGTTGATGTGAATCAACAAGGACCGAATATGATGATTGAGTCAATGATTGTAAGGCGGAATCAAACAATCACAGAACATTGAATGCTGAATAATACTCATAAATGCTCTTTGTATTAAAGAAGGTGAAAAACGGTTACAATGAATGCTAGGGTTTTCAGCATGAACTGTAATGATACACCTTGAAATATTACAAAGCAAAAATATTCTGATTGTCTAATGTCTAACAACAGTCAGTCTCGGTCCCCTAATCTTGTCAGCATTTCTTCTTGGTCATCCGCATTGACAAATGCGGATGTTGAGTTGATCATGAGCATTGGTGTTTGGTCATCAGCATTGACAAATGCGGATGAACAAACACTGCGCATTTGTTGATGACCATCCGCATTTGTTAATGCGGAAGAACAAACACAGGCGCATTAGATCTTGGACTTGGGGAGATTTCAGCAGAACAACTATCAATCCACCAATTGAATTGGCATGTATGATCCTTTCAGGGTCCAACAAAGTTAGTGGAGATCTACTTGTCTTCTACAATAGGTGAGTTCTAGGACCCCGATTCTATGTTTTTAAACTTCTTTAGGGCTGAAAATGCATTTGAAATGTTTTACAACCGTTATGTATGATAACTGTGTATGTATGTGTATGAACTTCTATGAGGTTGTAAGCTTGTTCTAAGAGTTTAGCATGATAGATCTATGTTAAGAATGTATAAAAATGAGGTTTTAGAACTGGTTATAGCATAAGTCTCATTTACAGGTCTGATGGTTCATCCACATTTACATTGTGATAATTGCCTAAGTGTTTTGTTCACCCGCATTTGCCTTAATTCAACCTAAGTGTTCACCCGCATTTGCAGTTGTTCACCTGCATTTGCCTAAATTCAGCCTAAGTGTCCATCAGCATTTCTTTTTATACATGTACATTTGCTACAGTGTCCATCAGCATTTCTTTTAAGACAAAATAATTACCAAGTGTTCACCCGCATTAGTTTTTGTTCACCCGCATTAGTTTTGTTCACCCGCATTGGTTTTGTTCACCTTCATTTCTTTAAGACTTAAGGAATTTTCTGGAATTTTGGAAGATCAAAAATTAAGGTTTGACCATGGTTGACTTGATGCTTTTGTTTGATTATCTTATGCATGTTGTGAGCTGCCCTTATGTGCCTATTATGATATTAACATGTGACTTTACGTGGATTGTCTATGATCATAAAGTATTATTATTAATCAAGAGAAAGATTAATATTAACGAAAAGTGGAACATAAAGAATGAAAAGGCTTGCAAGTAAAAATTTACAGGAGGTGCACGACCATGTTGTCGTTAGCTCAACTGTGTACGGTTTAGCTAACCCAAAGGATGTACACAGGGTCAATCTTTAAGATTGAGGGGACCAATGTTGTTGCCCCGGTACTAGAGTTAGCATATGTGCACCACAGATGGAGTCTATTTATAAACTTCAAGGCCCATTACCAGGTTTATGCGCATTATATGGGGGGTATAGCACTTTGGTCCATATCGACAGTGAAAGATAATAAAAATAAGCAAGAAAGAGAATTTTGATGATGTAATGGATATGATTTGTATGTATGATGTGTGATCACATCCGAAAGAAAGATAAGATACATTTTTTTAGAAGTACTTTGTATAGAAATCTATCAAGATATTTTTATGATTTTAAAACTAGAACTCATTCATCAAAGCTGACTTTTATGCATTTTCAGTTGGTAGATAATTTGCTGAGGATGGCACTCGGGGAGGCTAATCGTCGGGATTTGACTGACGTCCATTCAAGAAGATAACACTGTTGTTTCGTGATACAACTAATGATCTTTTGTAACTGTTATCAAACATGTATTGCTTAGCAACAACATTTATAAAGTAATGAATGGCTTTTGAAGTTTAAACTCCGCTGCATTGTGATAATAAATTATGAAATGTTTTTATAAATTGTGCTGTGAATGTCCAACTGTGTGGCCTCCGGGAACGGGGCCTTACAAGTTGGTATCAGAGCCAAAGTTTAAGAGAAATGGGTAAATATTTTCAAAAACCTAAACTTAAACTGAAAATAGGACCGAATGGAGGGATGCCAGCCCGAGTAGCTACGTGCCATCAGGTATTTCTTTTCAATATGATAACCGTTATTATGTGCGCATGCTATTTGATTTATGTGCTTTAGTAGATTTGAATACTGATGTAGTCAGGATAGGAAATGCTCGGGGAATGAAGAGTAAAGTAAGTGGCTAATCACAACTGGCCACTGTAATTAGGGACTTACTATACTTAACATTAACTGAGCTATTACCTTGAATGATCGTGTGAGTGTTTGAATCTTATAGTGTTAGAGGATGGTTGGAGGTAGATCATCTAAGGCTTCTAGAGGTGGAATACGGGGTGGTCGTGCTGGTAGACCCCGGGCCGCAAAGAACAAGACGAGAACTGTAGAGACGGCTCCTGCTGAGCCTGAGCTTCATCACCCGGAGGGAGTGGATGAGAGTGCCAATTTGAGGGCCTTAGTGAAAGAGGCAGTGGTGGAGGAGGTTCACCAAGTCATGCAGACGATCCTACTGTCTGTCGTGACTGAGGTGATCCGGGCTGTAAGGAAGGATGAGAGGAAAGAAAAGAAGGAAGAGAGAAGGGCTGCTGCTGGGAGAAGGGAGGACGAGGGAGATCATGATGATGAGGAGGAGATGAATGTTGAAAGGGGAGCCTCTAGTGATGAAGATGATGTAGAGGTGCGGGAAACCACGAGGGGATGCAGCTACGGGGCATTCCAACAGTGTAAACCCCCTGCTTTTGACGGCAACGGTAACGCTGCTACTGCCCACCGCTGGGTTAGAGAGATGGAGGTAGTGTTGGATATTAGTGAGTACAGGGAGGATCAGAAGGTGAAATTTGCCACTCACTCATTCGTTGACTCGGCACTGTGTTGGTGGGACAATCTTGTCCAAGCCGAGGGCAACAGGGTTGTCAGGAGGATGAGATGGAGTGAACTGAAAAAGTTAGTGATTGAGGAATTCTATCCTCATCGAGAACTCGACAAGATAGAGAGGGAGTTCCTACAGCTTGAGGCGGGAACCATGACCCACCAGCAATACACCACCTAGTTTAACAAAATGGCGAGGCTGGTGCCGGATCAGGTGTTGCCAGTGTCAAGGAAGATTAAGCGGTATATTCAGGGGTTGCCTGCTGATATCCATAGGCACTTGATCACTGCCCGACCGAGCACTTTTAGGTCGACGGTGGATTTAGCTGGGAGACTGTATGATGAAAGAGAAGTGGAGGTGGTGGAGGTGAAGAAGACGGGTGGTAATAACAAGAGTTGGAACGGGAAGAGATTCGAGCGTGGTGGTTTCACCCCGAATAGTAAGAGGCCGAGGGTGGATGATCGCCGAGTGGTTACTGCAAGTTTGGGGTTGAAGCGGTGTGATAAGTGTGGGAAGGAACATAGCGGGGAATGCCGCTTGGGAATGAATGTCTGCTACAAATGTGGCAAGCCCGGTCATATTTCTAAGATGTGTGGAGCCCCACGGTGCTTTAACTGTGGTGAAATCGGCCATATGAACAAGGATTGCAAGAAGCCAAGGGCTGAAAGTTCTGGGTTGAAGAAGAGGCCAGAAAAAGGAGGGCAGAGGGCAAGTGCAAGAGCCTTCACGATCACCCGAGAGGAAGCCCGGGTAGACCCCGATGTCGTGTCATGTGTGTTCCTAGTTAACCAAACTTGTGCCTCTGTATTATTTGATTCTGGTGCTAGTAGGAGTTTCATATTTGCTGCCTTCTGTGCTAAATTGCTTATTAGTAGTAGGAGCATCGATGAACCTTTTGACGTAGAAACTGCTATTGGTAAGTCTACCAGAATCTCTGATATTATGGAAAGCTGCGACATGGAACTAGAAGGCCATAAGTTCTCTGCTAAGCTATATGTAATGCCCCTAGGTGGATTTGATGTAGTACTAGGGATGGATTGGTTAGCAGCCTATGAGGCGAACATCGTGTGTCGGAAGAAGATGATTCAGTTAGTTGCACCCGATGGGAGTTCAGTGACAGTTTATGGTGATCGCGTCACTACGGTTCCGAAAGTGATTTCGATGACAGTGGCAGAGAAGTGTATGAGGCGCGGATATTGTGCCTACTTGGCATACGTGAAAGATGTGGACGTATCGATACCATAATTATCAGAAGTGCTAGTGGTACGTGATTTCCTGGATGTGTTTCCCGAAGATCTACCAGGTGTGCCACCGGACCGTGAGATAGAATTTCAGATCGACCTGATCCCCGGTGCGCAGCCCGTTGCCAAAGCACCGTATCGGTTAGCTCCGACTGAGATGAAATAATTGATGGATCAGCAACAGGAACTAATGGACAAGGGGTTTATTAGACTGAGTATCTCTCCTTGGGGTGCTCCGGTATTATTCGTAAAGAAAAAGGATGGTAGTATGAGGATGTGTATAGACTACTGTGAATTAAACAAGTTGACAGTGAAGAACAGATACCCCCTACCAAGGATTGATGACCTGTTTGGCCAGCTTCAAGGTGCCAGTTGGTTTTCCCGAATAGATCTCCAATCGGGCTATCATCAGTTGAAAGTGAAGGAGCAAGACATTCCTAAGACAGCTTTTTGCACGCGTTATGGACATTAGGAGTTCCTTGTTATGTCTTTCGGTTTAACCAATGCGCCAGCTGCCTTTATGGATTTGATGAATCGAGTGTGCCGACCAATGTTGGATAAATCAGTGATTGTGTTCATTGATGATATCTTGATTTATTCAAAGAGCAAAGAAGAACATGCTGATCACATACGTGAAGTGTTGAAGACACTTAGGAGAGAAAAATTATATGCTAAATTCTCTAAGTGTGCTTTCTGGTTACGCGAGGTTCAATTTCTGGGTCATATGGTGAATACTGAAGGAATTATGATGGACCCGACAAAGGTTGAGGCAGTGATGCAATGGAAGTCACCAAAGACGCCATCTGAGATTCGTAGTTTCTTGGGTTTGGCGGGTTATTACCGAAGGTTCATTCAAGACTTTTCCAAGATAGCCTTACCTTTGACTAAGTTGACCCGCAAGGATGTGAAGTTCATGTGGGTTCGGGAACAAGAAGATGCTTTTGAGGAGTTAAAGGAAAGATTAACTCAAGCTCCTGTCTTAACATTTCCCGAACAAAGTGAAGACTTAGTGGTGTATTCAGATGCATCTTATTCGGGACTGGGTTGCGTGCTAATGCAACGTGGACGAGTGATAGCTTACGCTTCCTGACAGTTAAAGACCCACGAAGTTAATTACCCCACTCATGATTTAGAATTGGCTGCGGTGGTCTTTGCGTTGAAGATTTGGAGGCACTATTTATACGGGACCAAGTGCACAATCTTCACGGATCACAAGAGCTTGAAATACTTCTTTGAGCAGAAAGATCTCAACATGAGGCAGAGAAGGTGGTTGGAGTTGATCAAAGACAATGATTGCGAGATCCATTACCACCCGGGCAAGGCCAACGTAGTGGCCGATGCCCTTAGCCGGAAGGAGAGACCCGAAACGATTTGGGTAAAGGCGTATAAGTTGGTGATGACCTCAGATGTGATAACGCAAGTTAAAGAGTTTCAAAATGAGGCGTTAAAAGAAGATCGCCTCAACTCCGAACGAATGAGAGGTCTAGTAGCAGATTTGGGGGAGAATACCCACGGTGTTAAAACCCGCTTTGGGCGAATGTGGATTCCTCGATATGGAAATCTACGTGGGCGAATTATGGAAGAAGCTCATAAAACCCGATACTCCATTCATCCCGGTGCTACCAAGATGTATCAAGACATGAAAAAAGACTACTGGTGGCTGGGTATGAAACGTGACATGGCAGAGTATGTAAGTAAGTGCCTTACTTGCTTGCAAGTGAAGGCAGAACATCAGAAACCATACGGGAAGATTCAACCGTTGGATGTACCCGAGTGGAAGTGGGAGCACATCACTACGGATTTTATCACAAAGCTAACCCGTACTGCAAGGGGGTACGATGCTATTTGGGTGATAGTTGATCGGTTGACAAAGAGTGCCCACTTCCTACTGATCCGCGAGAAGTATTCATCTCAGAGATTGGTGGATCTGTTCATCAAAGAGATTGTAGCTCGTCATGGTGTGCCGGTGTCTATCGTGTCGGATCGTGACACCCTGTTCACGTCGAAGTTCTGGAAGAGATTTCATGATGCCATGGGGACGAGGCTACATATTAGAATGGCTTACCTTTCTCAAATAGACGGTCAGTCTGAGAGGACGATCCAGATGCTCGAGGATATGCTTCTTGCTTGCGTTATCGAGTTTGGGGGAAATTGGGATGATCACTTACCATTATCATGCCAGTATCGGTATGCCGCCATAAGAGATGCTGTACGGTAGGAGGTGTAGAACGTCCGTGTGTTGGGGAGACATTGGGCAGAAAGAATTGGGAAGCATCGAAGTGATTGAGGCTACGACTGAGAAGCTGGAAAAGATCAAAGCCTTTATGAAGGCAGCCAAAGATAGGCAAAAGTCGTATGCCGATAAGAGGCGTAGACCCATCGAGTTCAACGTGGGTGATAAAGTCATGTTAAAGGTCTCACATTGGAAAGGGATCATTCGATTCCAGAAGAGGGGCAAGTTAAGTCCAAGATACATAGGGCCTTTCCAAATCGTTGCATGAGTAGGAGAGGTGTTCTACCGCCTAGAATTGCCCGATGAGTTAAGTGGGATTCACCCGACAGTCCATGTATCTCATCTAAGAAAATGCTTAGCCGATGAAGATATGATTGTACCATTGGATGATATTGAAGTGGATGAACGGCTCAATTATGTGGAGCAACCAGTGGCAATCATCGACCGAAATGAGAAGAGGTTGACAAATAAAGTGGTTCTACTTGTGCGGGTACAGTGGAAACATTGAAAGGGTTCCGAGTCTATGTGGGAGACCGAAGAAGAAATGAGGCAGCACTACCCTCAGTTATTTGAAGAATGACAGGTTTCGGGGACGAAACCACTTTAAGGGGGGTAGACTTGTAACACCCGAATTTTTATAAGGGCCAAAATACAAAAGAAGAATAGAATCTTGAATAAAGTAGACAAAGGCCAAAGTTGAAGGGTGAAAAGTGTAAAAAGTACCAAATTCTATTATTTTAATGCAAAAGTGGTATCGCCGCCCATAACACTTTCGGTTGCTGCTGCTGCTCGACAAACCAAAAGAAGAAGAACTGAAATCCTCATTTCTCTCGGTCGAATTGTGAGGGTGAAGTGGAATCTTCAAGGTTAGTAGGTTTTTAGGATTAATTGGTTCGGTTTCTTTGAGGTTTCAACCTTAGAAACTGATTTCTATGTGTATGTGGTGTTTTAGTGCTTGTTTATGTTTGTTTTAGGTGTTTTGAACTCAAAATGCGGCTAAGTTAGTGGAGATCTACTTGTCTTCTACAATAGGTGAGTTCTACGACCCCGATTCTATGTTTTTAAACTTCTTTGGGGCTGAAAATGCATTTGAAATGTTTTACAACAGTTATGTATGAAAACTGTGTATGTATGTGTATGAACTTCTATGTTCTATGCGGTTGTAAGCTTGTTCTAAGAGTTTAGCATGATAGATCTATATTAAGAATGTATAAAAATGAGGTTTTAGAACTGGTTATAGCATAAGTCTCATTTATAGGTCTGATGGTTCATCCGCATTTACACTGTGATAATTGCCTAAGTGTTTTGTTCACCCGCATTTGCCTTAATTTAACCTAAGTGTTCACCCCCATTTACTTTTGTTCACCCGCATTTGTAGTTGTTCACCCGTATTTGCCTAAATTCAGCCTAAGTGTCTATTAGCATTTCTTTTTATACATGCGCATTTGCTACAGTGTCCATCAGCATTTCTTTTAAGACAGAATAATTACCAAGTGTTCACCCGCATTTGCAAGTTGTTCATCCGCATCTGCAAGTTGTTCACCCGCATTAGTTTTTGTTCACCCGCATTAGTTTTGTTCACCCGCATTGGTTTTGTTCACCCGCATTAGTTTTGTTCACCCGCATTGGTTTTGTTCACCCGCATTTCTTTAAGACTTAAAGAATTTTATGGAATTTTGGAAGATCAAAAATTAGGGTTTGACCATGGTTGACTTGATGCTTTTATTTGATTATCTTATGGATGTTGTGAGCTGCCCTTATGTGCCTATTATGATATTAACATGTGACTTTACGTGGATTGTCTATGATCATAAAGTATTATTATTAATCAAGTGAAAGATTAATATTAATGAAAAGTGGAACATAAAGAATGAAAAGGCTTGCAAGTAAAAATTTACAGGAGGTGCACGACCATGTTGTCGTTAGCTCAACTGTGTACGGTTTAGCTAACCCAAAGGATGTACACAGGGTCAATCTTTAAGATTGAGGGGACCACTGTTGTTGCCTCGGTACTGGAGTCAGCATATGTGCACCATGGATGGAGTCTATTTATAGACTTCAAGGCCCAGTACCAAGTTTATGCGCATTATATGGGGGGTATAGCACTTTGGTCCATATCAACAGTGAAAGATAATAATAAATAAACAAGAAAGAGAATTGTGATGATGTAATGGATATGATTTGTATGTATGATGTGTGATCACATCCGAAAGAAAGATAAAATACATTTTTTAGAAGTATTTTGTATACAAATCTATCAAGATATTTTTATGATTTTAAAACTAGAACTCACTCAGCAAAGCTGACTTTTATGCGTTTTCAGTTGGCAGGTAATTTGCTGAGGATGGCACTCGGGGAGGCTACTCGTTGGGATTTGGCTGACGTCCATTCAAGAAGATAACACTTTTGTTTCATGATACAACTAATGATCTTTTGTAACTGTTTCCAAACATGTATTGCTTAGCAACAACATTTATAAAGTAATGAATAGCTTTTGAAGTTTAAACTCCGCTGCATTGTGATAATAAATTATGAAATGTTTTTATAAATTGTGCTGTGAATGTCTCTGGGAACGGGGCCTTACACAAGAAAACGTTAACCCCATGCTTAATCAAAGGTTTACAAACAAAACCACGAGTGCGCGAGTTAAAATTTCATACCTCAAAATTTTATCCGCACCCCCATGTTTCACGAGACACACCCCCATGTTTAATATTTTTTCTTGAATGTCAAACTTTTAACTATTTTTAAACATGAGTTGAACAAATATGGTGTTATGTCTCATGAAACCCATGTTTGTCACTAACGTAATGAAACTATTCCAGAAATTGTTTTTTGTATAGTTTGACTTATTTGTTTAAAATTTCAAGATCATGAATCATCCCTATTTACAATTCGAGGGAAGCCGCGAAAGATGGTGTCGTGACAGGCTGCAAAGACTGTTACAAAGGGCCGAAAAATCACATCTACAAGTAGATAAAGAAACCTTGGTGGCTGTCGGACAGCTCGAAAGATATAATAATTTATTGACTGTTCAGTGGAAACGTCTGTTTTCACAAAACAAACCTTCTATTTATGAACTGACTCTTGAATTTTTGGCATCTTTTAGATTTAGGATGAAAGACTTTGACCCGTGGGATGATCAAGCAGTTTCATTCAGACTTGGGGGATGTTGGCGAAAGACATCTATCGCATTGTTCGGTGTCTATCTAGGTATCTATACAGAACAAGAAATGGAGGAGGAAGCAATATCATGAATGCCAGCATACCATACCTTTCCAGACGAGGAAAGTAAAGAGGCTGAAAGTGGTGCCATGAGAAAAGCATTTTGGGAGAGAATCGGAACAAGGGTGTTCAACTCAAGTAAAACCAAAAGCAGTCAGATTTGAGACCCGCTGCTGCATTACATACATCGGTTACTTAGCCATTCAATAACAGCTCATGGTAAAAGCAAGGGAGTTGTTAGTTTGAGGGACTTATTCATTTTATATTGTATGGTGAATCAATTGCCATGCAATGTTGGGTATTTGTTTAGTAATTTGTTTGCTAGAAATGCAACTGCAGGTGCTCCAACACCCATGTTTGGAGGAAGCTGGATTCTGAACCTATACGAGAGCTATGGGTGTAACACGGAGGGAACTGAAGGAGTGATGCCAGGACTGTTGGATTTGAGC
Organism: Flaveria sonorensis; assembly: GCA_025506505.1. Taxonomy (NCBI): domain Eukaryota; kingdom Viridiplantae; phylum Streptophyta; class Magnoliopsida; order Asterales; family Asteraceae; genus Flaveria; species Flaveria sonorensis. The sequence goes on from CM046434.1 coordinate 41,728,193, forward strand.
ATTTGCATGAGTATGTATACGATAACAAACCTACCAAATGGACAGCCAAGGTTTATGGACAGAAAGGGACAAATCTGGGATCCGACGGATCCCGAAGAAATCATCATGGACCTCGATATGCCGACACAGCATGAAGAAGCCGGGGCTTCCAGTTCACAAGCTGGTGAATTCCCGAGTATGTTAGACCTTTATGAAGCAATCCAAACCACCAGCAACCATGCAAGGTGATCATTTGAATACGCACAACAAGCATTCAACCGAGTCGAAAATCTGCATTCCCGTGTGGATGACCTGAGCAACGATGTCACGTACATCTGGAACCGAATGTATCATGAGTGGGGGGATATCCCGCCACAAAGCCCTTAAAAATAGTATCACTTTTGGGGCCAGGGCACAACTGTTTCGTGCCAATCTATCATTTAATTTATGTCATTTTATTTTATTTCATGTGTTTAGGATTTTAATGTTTTCAATAAATTGATGATATTTCAGGTGATACCGAGGATTCTCACAATTTAAGGCGACTAAGAGTTCCAAGCACAAGTGTCAAATTCATCATTTTTAGGGGAGTTATTTCATCACCTTTCCTTGTTTTAATTTATTAATCATATTGGGGACAATGTACATTTTAAGTGTGGGGATGGGGTAATTACATATTTAACACTTTGCTAAAAAGGTCCAAATTGAAAAATTTTAGAAAAATCACTTAACCATTAATTTTTGTGACAAGAAACCAAAACTTTAAACAATTTTTGATAAATTAAATTATGAATACACGTTTTCAGGAAATAAATAAGTAAATAGATGACATCCAAATAAAATTAAAAAATGTTTTTGTTGTGATATCCTTAAAGGCAATGATTTAGTAAAAAATTAAACATGTAAAATGATAACACTTTTACCCAATTTCATCTATATGTGAGTTTATTTTTGAGCCTTAAATAGCTTTTGCATTCATGCCATTCTACTTTCATTCTGGATTTAATTAAGGGTGTCATATGATATGTGTGATTAGAACTTGCTTTGGGTATACATTTCAAGACCTTAATTAGTATTCGTTGCATAAAAATGAGTTAGGCATTAAGAAACCTTAACCATTAACGCCCCAACCATTTTTCTTTTAACTTTCCTTACCCGAACATTAACCCTAGTTAGCCCCGTTGAGCTTAAACGTTTTTATTTCTTGATCACCCGAACCACCAAGTCACTTAACCAAAAAGCCTTCAACAAAACCAGTTTTCGTTAAAGACACATTTTTGGTTTATAAAAAAAAGAGAGAAAAAAGAAAAGAAAATAAAATTTTGGTCTTTTACCGGCAGACCTAAAAGAACTGGAATGTATTCTTTTGATTTCAATTTACTTTGTTGCCTTCACCACTCAAAACCGGGACTTCCCCTGGAAATTCGCAAACAAATTTTCAACCTTATGTTCGACGCAAGAAAGAAATGGCAAAAAAAGAAACAAGTTCTGCCATTTTTTGGAATTTCAAAAAGCGCTATAAAAAGGCAGGCCAAAAGATATGAAAGATGCCCGAATTGTGGAAACTGGTCACACAATGGAAAATACAAAAAGAACCAAACCGAGTCCTAATACGAATACACGGAACTGATTCGATTGGGTGCTATTAGGCTTCAAGCCGAACAATCCTTACGAAAGGAAAGTTTTATGTATCTTCGAGTGAAAGACGAAGTAAGGTTTTTGAAAGCAAAGTACGGTCTTGTCAATCTGACCTTAAACGAGTCCTCAAGTTAGCATATCCCTTCTAGCTTGAAGTATTGTATAGGGAGCTTCTACTGCTTTTATTGTAGTTTATGTTAGACAAATAAGCCAAGACCGTCGTCTTTAGCATTTAGCCATTTTTTCCTAATAATCCATACCCGAGCCCAAGCCAAGTTACAACCCATCAAAGACCTAATGATTTATGCAAATAAATATCTAAGTAGGTGGAGATTTGATCCCTTAACAAGCATATGATTTCACACGTCTTCATACTAGGCACCTGAGCGTATTAGTCATACTTAACCTTGATTATGACTCCATATATTTAGGTCGAGTGTGAGTGTATCTTGTGAGAAGTGTGGATTTTTACATGTTAATAATCTTTACTAACGAATCTATTGCTTGCTAGGATATCATTCTACATATGCTTAAAATGTTTACATTTGGATGAAATAATGTTTACTTGCGTATTTCCCGAAAAACAAATTTATAATTTGATTTATTTTGTTTTTGGTGAAATTGTCATTTTAAGTGATTTTGCTTGAGGACAAGCAAAGTTCAGGTGTGGGGATGTTTGATGTGCTCTAAATTATACATAAAAATCCTATCAAAAGCAGTTATTCCTTAATATATCCCTTAAAATGATGATTATGTACTTAAAATTGTTAAATTATGTTTTAAGTGTTCAAAAGGGCAAGATGGACAAAAAAGCATATTTAACAAGAATTTGAAGAAAACCGAGCTTTGGAGTCCAAGCATGGGGTCGTGCCTCATTAAGCACGCCCCTATGACTTGCCTGAAAGACACCCTCGTGCTTAAATTGGCACACCCCCGTGTTTGGACATCTGACAGGAGAAAAAGTACTGTCCCTCAAAAGGAGTCATGGCGCCGTGCCCCACCCCAAACACGGGGCCATGCCCCATTTGACATGGGGCCGTGCCCGACACCTTCTGCACTTACGACCCGAACAACTTTCGTAAGCATTGTACTAGCACGGGGCTATGCCTTTTAGGCACGGGGCTATGCTTAAACACTCCAAAAAGCCTATAAAAAGAGGCCTAAGTTCATCATTTGGGCAAGCTTTTGGTGGGAGAGTTACTCTGCTAAATTCTCTTGGGAATCAAGACTTGAAGATCATTTGGAGGCTCTAGAGGTGCATACAACACTTGGAAGAAGTTCGGGATTGTCTAAAAATCATCCATTGTGGATCACCGGTTTGATTGTTCCATTACACCAATGATTTCATATCTATCTTCTATGTTACTTGTTGTTATATGCAAGCTCATTATGAGCTAAACTCTTATTATCATCCTAATTGGATGAAACTTTTGTAATTTGTGATGAACTAATGGTGTAATTTATATTATGTTAATGTTATGGTAATCTTGGGAAAACTTTTAATGTGTAGCATCTACATTTGAACGGGAAGTTATAAACGTATGATTTGTAATTGTGAATGTCATACAAGGTTGAAAAACGTATGAACTAACTTTTATTCGTGAAACCGGTCTTCATAATAAATCCATGGCTAATGAACTAGAAATGGTTATTAGAAATCATATCACCTTAACTTTCTAATCATTTGCGGGTTCCCTTTTATTAGTCTGAGAAATCTACAGTAATTGTTATCGTTTTCTAAAATAATGGTATATTAGAAAGGAACCCGATCAACTCTCTTTTTAACATTAAGTTATGTTTTTAGATATCGTATGTCAAAAGGTTACAGGAGATTTACCTACATTACTAGTGGCTTTGATTTATTCAGTAGGTCTCATCCTGATGAAGTCCTAGTCACTGCGGAGCGGATAGATGAGAAATCATGATGGCTCAGATTTGTAAACATTAACATAATTACTTTAATCAATATCTTTAATCGCACCCCCAATTCATCGCAGTTACATAAGTGTAATCCAATTAGGATGATAGCCTTTATTCCCTGGTTTTAAATTCAAAATTTTCAATCTTATTTTTACTTTGTTTTAATTATTGTTTCTAAACCCTAAAAGTATTAATTACATCAATGCAGTTTATCATTTTCTCAAAACAAAAATCTAATCTGATAGTCAATCATTAAGGTTGTTAAGTAGGCTCAGTTTACCACACGATAGGTACACTTGTCTTTTGTGTGTGTAGTTTAGTATTAGTAATAACCAATTAAAACTGAATCTGTGTGAAAAACCTTTATCAAAATATATATACTTTTCATATGCATCAAACTTCCATAAAGCCTGGGGTCCCAGTTAAACTCTCTCTCATTGCCTTCCTCTTCTTCTCTCTTTTCCTCCTTAATCTTCTCTGAGGTCATCTTCCTCTTTCCTTTGTCTGTCACTGGCCTATGTGACTCAGGGTGAAGAGAGCTTTGGCCTTCATTGTTTGGTGTAGTACTTGAGCTCTGGCCAAAGAGAGGCTATGAGACACCTTCACCAACTGGTGCCTCATTGAGGGTACTAGGTGCTGAAGCAGTTCTTGTCTCAAGGTTTATAGGCTTAACTACTGGGCCTTTAACCAAGGTTTCCTTTTTGAAGCTAATATTAGGGTCTACCTTTTATCCAGTTGACCAATAGTCTTGCCTGCTAGCCTCTGTCTATATAGTCAGGACCTCTTCTTGAACTCTTCAAGCACCCTTTCTTGAATTCTCTTAGCTAACCTTTCAGCTTGCCTGGACTGACTTGGATTGGCACGTGGCAGATCAACGAGAGAAAAGCTCTCATAGTATCTCAGGTTTTGGAAATTGAAGACTTCTTGTTGTCCCTGAGATCTAGTATGACACCCCACCCAGAACCTGGCGGGCGTCTACAATTGATACAACTTACAGCGGAAGCTAACATATGTTTTATTATAAACTATAATATCATCAACTTGTTACACTATAGTATTTGGAAATGAACTAAAATAAAAACTTCTTGGTCTTTTAGATTCTTTATCTTTGAGCAGCTTTTAAACATTTTCTTAGGGGTTACCTATGATACATATACTCAAAAAAAGACGTCAGCTAATGCTGGTGATCTCATGCTATACAGTTTATAAAAACTAACTTTGACATGCATACAATATGGGTTGTGATATTTGGGTCTATAGGCACAGTGCCTTCCCTGGTTTTACTACAACCACCGGCAGCGGGTTTGTAAGACCCTCCCGACCGTCAAATAGGTATGAGCATGTGCCTAATGCATACGAGGAACCCTATCCTCTTTTCATCCTGTTTGACACACCCTATTAAATATATCATGATCCTGTATACCCCTACCAACCCATGCATATATGTAAGCATTAGAATTATTACCGGTATAGACAGAACGAGTATATTATCACAGTTTTGAAAACAGTCATGATAACTCACCTTGGTCTTTAAGTATTATTGAGACAGATAGAGAGTTTCAAAGTTGCAATCCTGATTAGAATTGAAACAAGTCTTAGCAACTATTTAGGTAATGAGTAAAGTACTACCTATTAATAACCACGATCGTTTTTGGTTAACACTTACCTTGTTTAAACATGGTTGATCAGCCCATGCCTAATCAAGGTTGGGTTGTCCAACATCTACTCTGGTTATGACCCTAAATCCTACTCTTAATAATATACTAAACTTAATAATTTAAATAATTTAAGCTTAAAATAATAGAAACTAACTACGTACTTGGAGTGAATTCAAAGTTGTTTGAAAGTTATGAACATAGTATATGAATGCGAAATTTTTATAATATACACACATTTATAACTTAATTGAAGAGTCGATTCAAAAGATAATACATATGTAAACTTTGAGGATTAGATGGAACAGACATATAACACGTATATACATAACTTACACGTTGCACACACATATACATTCATGATTCTTTCTCTTTTTAGTATTTATATTATTTTATCATTATAATTAATTTAGCAGTTTAACTTATATTTCTCTTATAACTTCTAAAATATAACGTTCTATAAAATTTTGACTACGTCGTCGGGACTAAAAGCTCATTTTTGTCTACGAGTTGACCCAAGTTTTGTTAAAAATGGAGCACGTTTAAATATAATATATTATTATCTAATATATTTAAATGGTTTCTTACGATACCAAAATTCGTTTAACCTCGTTACTTACTCGTTTGACAATATATGAAAGAAAAACTTCATATTTCATATATTTATAACTATTACATTGAGATTGGGGTATTACATCTTCCCTCTCGAAATTTTGCTTTACTTAAAGAGGTAAGGGTATTTTTCTTTCTTTTCATCTTCTAATTCCCATGTGTACTCGGGTCCATGACGTGCATTCCACTTGACCTTGACGAGTGGAATCTCTTTTCTACGTGACTGTTTAATCTTTCGATCTTCGATCTGTAGTGGTTCTTCAATAAAGTTGAGTTTTTCGTCGATGTGCACGTCTTCCAATGGTAATTGTTGTGCTTCATCTACTAGGCATTTTCTCAAATTTGACACGTGAAAAGTATCATGTATACCTGCCAGTTTCTCAGGGAGCTTTAATCGATGTGCTACCGATCCTACTTTGGTTGTTATATCGAATGGTCTAGTGTATCGAGGTTTAAGCTTTCCTTTCTTTCCAAATTGAATCACTCCCTTTAAAGGTGATACTTTTAGCATTACTTTATCCCCTATTTAAAATTCTAGATGTTTACTTCTCTGATTTGTGTAACTCTTTTGTCTATCTTGAGCATTTTTCATTCTTTCTTTGATTTGCTGAATCTTTTCTGTGGTTTCCACAATGATCTCTGGTCCTTACAACTGACTTTCGCCTACTTCTATCCAGCAGATAGGAGTTCGACACTTTCTCCCGTATAAAGCTTCATAAGGTGCAACTTTAATGCTGGCGTGATAACTCTTGTTGTAAGCGAACTCGATGAGTGGCAGATGATTATCCCAACTACCACCAAAATCAATCATACATGCCCGTAGCATGTTTTCTAGCGTCTAAATAGTCCGTTCACTCTGCCCATCTGGCTGCGGGTGATAAGTAGTGCTTAAGTTAAGTTTAGTTCCCAATTCGTGTTGGAAACTTTGCCAAAACCTAGATGTGAAACGACTATCCCTGTCAGATATGATTTATACAGGTACTCCATCTCGTGAGACTATTTCTTTAATGCAAATCTGGGCAAGGTTGTTCATCTTGTAGTCCTCACGGATTGGTAGAAAATGTGCAAACTTGGTCAGTCTGTCCACAATTACCCAAATAGCATCATAACCATGACTCGATCTTAGGAGCTTTGTAATAAAATCCATTACGATTTTCTCCTATTTCCATTCTGGAATCTCCTGCTGCTGTAAATAACCTGACGATTTTTGGTGTTCTACTTTCACTCTAAGGTAGGTGAGACACTCTTTTACGTACTAGGCGATAGATTGTTTCATTCCTGGCCACCAATAGTCAACTCTTAGGTCTTTGTACATCTTGCCACTGCCGGGATGGATAGAATACTTAGACTTATAGGCTTTCTCTAAGATTATATCCTGCAGTCCACCAAAACTAGGAACCCATATCCTATTGTTAAATCTTAAGATATTATCGCTTCCTACTGTCAACAACTTTAGTCTCCCAATCATTCTTTCTTTCACTTGGTTCTCCTTTAGAGCTTCTTGTTGTACATTCTTAATTTGATTTAAGAGACTAGTTTTAACATCTATTCTAGATGCATGAATTCTTATAGGTTGAGGCTTCTCTTTCCTAATTAATGCATCTGCTACCATATTAGCTTTACCTGGATGGTATTGGATCTCACAGTCATAATCACTTAATAACTCCATCCAGCGTATTTGACGCATATTAAGCTCTTTCTGTTCAAATATGTGTTTCAAACTTTTGTGGTCGATGTAAATAGTACATTTTGCACTGTAGAGATAATGTCTCCAAATTTTTAGTGCGAATATTAAAGCACCAAGTTCTAAATCATGGGTCGTGTAGTTTCGTTCGTAAGTCTTCAAATGTCGAGATACGTAAGCAATCACTTTGTCTCTTTGCATTAGTACACATCCCATACCATAATAAGACTCATGACAATAGACAACAAAATCTTCAGTTCCTTCAGGCAGTGATAGTATTGGGGCGCTACACAATTTCTGTTTCAATATGTTAAAAGCTTTTTCTCGTTTAGGTCCCCAAATAAACTTAGAGGCTTTCTGGGTTAATGTTGTTAACGGCATATCAATCTTGGAGAAGTCTTGAATAAATCTTCTATAGTATCTTGCTAACCCAAGAAATCTTCTGATTTCAGTAGGATTCTTTGGCACTTCCCATTTCTTGATAGCCTCAACCTTCGCAGGATCAACTAGTATACCTTGTTCATTGATTACGTGACCTAGGAATTGAACTTCACATATCGAAAACTCACACTTAGAGAACTTTGCATAAAGTTTTTTCTCTCTTAAGTAATACAAGAATTGCTCTGAGGTGTTGTTCATGATCTGCCTCGTTCTTAGAGTAGATCAGAATGTCATCGATAAAGATGATCATGAACTTATCAAGATATGGTTTACAAACTCTATTCATAAGGTCCATGAATACTGCAGGTGCATTGGTAAGTCCAAACGACATTACCAAAAATTCATAATGACTCTACCTAGTCCTGAAAGCGGTCTTAGGTACGACTTCAGGCATCACCTTCACCTGATGATATCCAGATCGCAAGTTTATTTTTGAAAAATAACTTGCTCCTTGTAATTGATCAAATAGATCATTGATCCTTGGTAAAGGGTACTTTTCTTTATAGTGACTTTATTCAAGTTTCTATAATCTATGCACATATGCATTTTCCCATCTTTCTTCTTAATGAATAGGATGGGTGCTTCCCAGGGTGAAGAGCTTGGCTGAATAAGCCCTTTTTGAAGTAGTTCTTCTAGTTGCTTCTTGAGTTCTTGCATTTCTGTTGGAGCTAGTATATACGATGCCTTGGCAATCGGTGTTGTCCCAGGTACTAAATCAATCCGAAACTCCACTTGTTTATCAGGTGGAGGTCCTGGGAGCTCGTCTGGAATTACCACAAGGTATTCCCTTACTACTGGCATGTATTCAATCTTCTTATTCTCTGTGGTGTTTACACAATAGGCCAAAAAGGCAATAACTCCTTTTTCTCGTATCTTTTTATGCTTATGCTATCGAGATTATATTTTTAATCTTTTCAGCATGATCTCCTAGTATGGTTAACCGTTTGCCGTTGGGTATATGGAGTCTAACGATAATTTTATCACATACTATTTTTGTGTGATGTAGGGCTAAACAATCCATTCCTACAACTATATCAAATTCTCCTAGTTCCATAGGCATTAAATCGATAGGAAATGGATGACCATCCAAATTTATGATACAGTTTTCAATGATATCAATGATTTCCTTCTGACTCCCATCTACCATTTCTATTATAAAGGTATGGTCTAAGTTTTGTGATTCTTGATTCAAATAGGGCTTAAAAGTATTCAATACTAAACTTTTATTGGCACGAAAATCAAATAATACTCGTGCATATATATTATTGCCAAGATACGTACCAGTACTCACATCTGAAGCATTACGAGCTTCCTCAGTGGTCAACACGAATGCGCACCCTTTAGGTTTGTTTGGTTGTTGATTGTTGTCATGTTGAAGCTTTGGACAATTGGTTTCATGTGTCCTGGATCTCCACAATCAAAACACTTCTCTTCTCCTTGCATTCTTGAAGAAGATGTCCAGTCCTTTGCAATTAGGACATGGTTGTTTGCGGCACGACCCTGAATGATTTTTCTTTAAAAATCTACATTGAGGCATTTCTCTAGGTTTCTTGAAGTTAATATTCCTAGTGACACCCTTTCCTTCTTCCTATTTTCTTTTTGTTACAGGAGATTTAGTTTGTCATCGTAACCATCTCGGCATCCATGATGGCGCCAGCTTTAACCGTCTCTGAGAAAGTTTTAGGGGATTTGGATTTGATAAAAACCCTCATTTCGGATGGTAAACCCCAGATAAACATGTTGATCAGTTGTTCCCCAGTTGCAGCTAGATGAGGAACCAGTCGAGATATTCCACATCAATGTGGGCCTGAGGAGGTTGTTGAGTATGGACAATTGCAAGTTAGGGTGGTGAGTCCTTTATGTCCATACTCTGGGTAGAACTCCTAGGTTTTATGATTGTAGGTAGGACTTTCTCTCCTTTTTTGGTAGCATCACCCTCTTGAAAACGGGAGCTAAGGTTTTGGTCCACCACATCCACATGTTATTGTGGACCTGGTTGAGTTTGCATGACAGGTCTCTCAGCTAACTTGCCATTGAGATCGGTGATCTCAAGTTGCTAGTCACTGACCTGCCTTTGCAAGGTAATCACCTGAGATTCCAGGTGACTTTCCTTTGAAACTAAATAGGTGCATATGTTAGACAATTTTTGCACTTTTAGTTGTAGACTCTCCTTATCATCATCAGAAGAATCATGGGGGATGAGAGAATAGGACCAAGGTCTTCTTCCTCACCACCAACTTATGGTTCTTGGCTGCTGGATTTCCTTTGCACACTGACAGCTTCAATAGAAGTGTCAATTGGCTGGTTGCCATGGTTGAGGTCTTAATGATGTAATCACTTGCACAAGTGAGAGCCTCTTCCATATGGACTTCCTGAACATGTTCTAGGAAGTCCGCCTCAATTTAGGGTGGATGATATGGGCTTGATATAGGTGATTTAGAAGCACTCATCTCTCTTTGAGCAGGGGTGGAGAAGAGAGACTCATGGTACTCACTAAATCCCATATCCTTATCATCATAAAATTGGAGGTCAGGGATGGGTTGGTTTAAGTTTAATGGTTGGGGATGGTAGCTTTCCCCTGAAGGTTGATTATTTGAGTTTTGAGACTCAGAGTGATGGCTTAAGGCTTGGGTAATGAATTCATCAATTTGAGCATGAGTAACCTCAGCACTAATCAAAGAAATAGAGGGAGTGGTTTGCTCATCAGGGGAAGTGTGAGCTGTTATTTCCACTTCCTCCTACATGAGTTGTAATATAGGGACCTGCTCAACCTGAGTAGACTGAGCAGGGATTCGTTTGGATTTTCAGGTGCAGGTGATGGTTATTTGTGGCTGTTTGGGTGGTGTAGATGTAGAAGGTGTGGGTTCAACATTGATGGGTGCTGCCAAGTTGTCACCTTGAGCAATGAGCTCTAACATTTTTGGGATCAGGGTTGTTTCTACCCCTTAGAAGCCAACAGTTGTCTTTCTTACTATTTTGAAGATACCAAGCTTCATCTGTCCCAATTTAAGAGTATTACCTGTCCCCTTTAACTGTGAGCCCAGTTCACAGTTAATAATGTGTTGAACATATCAAGGGAACATATAGTACTCTTGGGAGTCCAAGTTTGCAAGCAAGTTTGTACATACAAACTTTGAGTACTTGAACTTGACTTCTTAAATCATCCCACGGACTATATAGGATAAGTCTTCAGGAATCTGGTCCCAACCTCCATGTTTGTTAGATAGAGAGTGGATTATCACATGGAGGAGGTTTTCACTGAGAGGAAACCTTACCCTTCTTGAAGGTTCTGACTATAAAGTTCCCTTCATAGCCCATCTGCCAAAATGAGTCGTTTATAACAGATTTAGGGAAGGACAACTCGCTTTCTTCATCATCCAGCCTAAGATGAGAGTTCATGGTGGCTGGAGTGATGAAAATTTTCCTCCCCTGTATTATGGCAGACAGTGCCTTCTCACCATCCAAGATGAGCTCTTGGCAGGTCCTCCAAAACTCTAGAAGCTGTTCTTCATACAGTGGAGGGTCTATTGTGAGGGCAGCGAGTTAGTTTGATTGAGATGAGAAGCGGCAACCATCTAAGAAATCTAAATCTTTCTTAGATGACAACAAAGCAACTTGATTATGTTACCTATGTAAGTCATGGAGAAATCCGGTTGGTTTCGGGGATCAGGGTTGGCCATTTTGCAAAGCTTAGAAGTGAAGAAAGCTAAGAACAAAGTCGGTTTGTGGGTAAATTTAGGATTTGAACTTTTGTAGATGAAGAGGAAGGTGAAAGAGGGGGAACCATTGTACGAATATTTATATAGTAAGGATTTGAGATAAAGTTAATGCAAAAGGATAAACTTTGAAATCCAGATGTCAGTCCCACCTCTGAAAAAGTGACAAAAAAGGTAGTTTTCTTAGAAGTCTAAATCTTCTGATGGTAATTTGTCTTCGAAATATATTCCTTAGTCTGATAAGAATGGCTTCGAAAGAAAAACACTTAGAGTATTTTTACTTCTTAGACAAATTTTGTTTTAGAAGATATCAAACTTCAAAAGTTTTATTCAAGAATGAATAAAGCTTCCGAAACCTAATTGCTTTTGGAAGATAATAGTCCTTCAAAACATATAAGTACTTAGAAGCAGATTTAAGCTTCAAATGATATATCAGAATTTCTTCCGAAAGTAAATTTCTTAGTAAGTAGTTATTAGTTTTTGAAGAAATAATTGTCTTCCGAAGTCAATTTGATATCTTCCGAAAGAAAACATATCTTAAATTCTAAAATGCTAAGGAATATCATATTTAAAAAAAAATTTCCAAAGTAAACTAGGCTTATATAGGTGATTGTATAGACAATTTAAGACACACATGTTTGAAAAAGTAATCTTGAAATTTATTTAAGAAAATCTACTTAAAGTTAATCATCCCAATAGCTGATACAAGATACTTAAATCTCTGTTCATCAAAAGCTTTTATGAACAGATCAACATATTGTTTATTTGTGTTAACTTTGACTAGTTTTATCAATCCCTTTTCAAAATTATCTCTTATCAAATGATACCTGATATTGATGTGCTTTGTCTTTGAGTGTTGCATAGGATTCTCTGTTATGGATATAGCACTATTGTTGTCTATATGGATGAGAGTCTCTTTGAAGTTGAATCCATAGTCCAGTATTTGATTTTGAATCCAAAGCACTTGAGCACAGCAGCTTGCAGCAACAATGTATTCAGCTTCAGCAATTGATGCAGACACATATGATTGTTTCTTGCATTTCCATGAGACTATCCTTCCACCAAGGAATTGACATCCCCCAGATGTAGACTTAGTAGTCATGTTGCAGCCACCATAGTCACTATATGTATAAGCATACAGATTGAAGTCAGAATTCTTTGGATACCAAAGGCCCAGTTTGGGAACACCTTTGAGATCTGAGAATCCTTTTGAAAACAACTAGGTGTGACATCTTGGGGTTGGCTTGATATCTTGTACAAATACGTATGGCAAACATGATATCAGGCCTGCTGGCTGTGAGTTATATAAGAGACCCAATCATTGCCTATAAAGATGTTCATCAACACACTCCCTCTCAAGATCAGATCCTAGAGAGTGGTTTCAAGCTATGGGTGTCTTAGCAACCATACATTCAGACAAATGAAATCTGGCAAGTATGTCTTGCACATACTTTGACTAGTTTATGAAGATGCCATTGTCAACCTGCTTCACTTGAATTCCTAGAAAGATATTGAGTTCCCCCATGGCACTCATTTCAATCTATTCTTCATCAGGTTCTCAAAGTCTTTGTAGAGCTTTAGATTAGGTGACCCAAAGATGGTGTCATCTACATAAACTTGAACTAGCATCAAGTCATTCCCTATTCCTTTGATGAAGAGTGTGCTGTCAATAGTACCCTCTTGTATCCATGCTGAACAAGGTACTGTGACAGTGTCTCATACCACTTCTTTGGAGCTTGGTGTAGCCATTAGAGAGCTTTATCAAGCTTGTAGATATAATCAGGAGGATTTGGGTCTGCAAAGCCAGGGGGTTGTTTGACATACACTTCCTCATCAATCATCCCATATAAGAAGGCACACTTGACATCAAGTTGGTAGACCTTGAAATCCTTGGGTGCAGCAAAAGCAAGAAATATCCTAACTGATGAAATCCAAATCAAGCTGATTATGAACTTATGAACAAGAACATAAATAGATGGATTCCCCCAAGGATCTTTTCAAATTTCTAAACAATTATAATAACAGATTGTTATATTGTATTCAACAATCAATAATCATGGTTCCGAAACCCATGATTAAAGATATGATATCAGTGTGTGTGTGTATGATTGTGTGATTGCTAGTGATTGCTAGTGATTGAATGATAATAATAATTGCTTCTTTGTATTGATTGTTTAAAAGCTTACAAAGGATTAGGGCATTATGCTATTTATAGCCTATACAAAAAGCTATGTACAACTACTAAAATACCCTTATGTAAAACAAAATTACATAAATACTCCTAAGTCTATAAGGTGTCCCCTGTGAATGTTGATCGTCCGCTGTGGATGACATGCTATCCGCTGTGGATGGTAAATAAGCTATCCATTATGCCTTGGATGCTGTCCGCTGTGAACACTTGTTTAAATGTTTGTTTTGTTAGTTATCCGATGTGGAGTGTTCATCTGTTGTGGATGAACATTCGTTGTGGACTGTTCATCAGCTGTCGACATTGGTCATCCGCTGTGTGTACTTGTTCATCCGCTGTCTACACTTGGGACTTCATTCTTCATCCGTTGCGCATAGATAGTCATCCGCTGTAGGCTTTCTTCATCCGTTGTGGACACTTAGCAAAAATTCCTTTTATCTACAAACCTGAAAAATAAACTTAAACTAAATTGGTGTATGTTATGAATGTTAACGATACTAATGTGTTAGTTAATGATTGTTTGAATGTTAGAACATATTATGTTTGATTATGGCAAGCGTTATCCTTTAATGCACTTGTTGAGTCCAACAATACTCCTCCTAAGGATGATATTGCCATCTCTTAATGTTTGCTTGTTAGTGTTTTGTTTGTTAGTAACTATGTGTATGTTTGTGTTTGATATGAATGATTGTAATAATTGTGTGTTTGACTTATAGTGTTTGATTGCATGTTTGTATGTTATGCATGATTGAATAATTGACTATTTGTTTTGATTACATGTTTGATTGTTTGGTTACATGTATGATTGCATGATTACATGTATGATTGATTGATTTCATGTATGATTGATTGATTTCATGTATGATTGTATGATTCACTAATTACATGCATGATTGTATGTTACTTGTATGATTCAATAATTACATGTACGATTGGATTGCCTTGTATGTTTGATTTATGAATGTTTGCTAGAATAACTTGTTATTTGAATGCTTGTTGATATGTTTGATGATTATGTATCCTATATATGAATGATTGATGTTCTGATGTGTTTGAAGTCTGTTATGCATGTTTGGATGTTTTGTTTGTTTGAAAGGTTAGATATGTATGTTTGTTTGTTTTTTGTCTGTTTGTTTGTTAGAAACCTTTAGGTGTGTGATGGACCAGCTTCATCAACACTTTTCTGCACTTCTGCTATGGCTTTCAAGGATTCTTCTACATCCAACTCTGTAATATGATCCTTTTCTGCTTCCCTTACTTGCTTAGTCAATGGAGTGATCTTCAAGACATTTCTACAATTGACTATGTGCTCAACAAAGTACTATACTGCATTATTTTGATAATCATATTTACATGAATGGAGAGATTAACTATTTGTTCTAGGGTGAATAAATCAAGGCTTTGCACATCAATGTTGCTAGCCAGTGGGGTTACAACATGATTGCCCTTAAAAACTTCAAGGTTGTTGTTATCTGATATCCTCATGCCTGTTATACCTTCAATGTGTGTTAATGGTTGCTGATTAGTTTCCAATCTCTGTTTGAGTGCAGCATTCACATAAACAGTGCCCAAGATTATTAGCATATGTATGAAGTAACAACAATCTCCCTTGCATAGAACATCCTCTATTGTAGGGAATGTTTTGGTCTTCAAAAATGATACATAAGATGGATGAAGGAGTTTGATTTCCACTGGATCAAACAACCTTATGTCTGATGCTTCCTTTACTTCAAGTTTTCTTTCAAGTACAACCTCAAAATGAGTTTCATCATAATACCATCTTATGATAGGATGTTTATACTGATTGCCTTCTATCTTCTTTATGATAAGCATCAAATCAGATGGTCTCATTGGATAACCAATTCTTTCTAATATTTCTGTATCTATGTGAGTGGATGTTTCTTCAACAGGCCTTTTTTGTTTGCTTGCCAATTGTTGTTCTCTTCTCAACTTGGCTAAATGAAGTTTGTCTTCTCTATCAGCCTTTTGTTTCATCACATGGTGCTGCTTGTTCATGTATGATCTTATTATATGAAAGAAATTTGCTCCTCTAGGATTATTTGTATGATTGACCATTCTTAACTGCATCAGGTCAAGTCTGTCTTCATATATTAGTGATCCCAATTGGAATATGTATGATAAGTATTGGACAAGTCCAGATACTCTTTTGATGAGCACAACATCCCATATTTCATCATATTTCCAAGCTACAATTTACTTTTCATCTACAGAAGCTGTGAGTGTTATTCTATCATAGAGCTTGACAAAATTTGTGTTTCCATTAATCATTTCTCTCACTTCATTTCCTTCTGGCCATAGCCTGTGAGGCATGAACTGCCTAGGCTCTTCTATTGGATGAAGCTCAGGTGGAGCTTCATGATAGGTTGATAGAGATGAGGCTGGATGAGGTTTTATGATTTATGGCTTTAAGGCATTAGCCAACATGTTTTTGTAAATCTCTCTAGCCATGTCTTTCATCTAAGATAGAGATCTGCCTGCATAAGATCTATAAGGCATCCTAGTATGACTAAACCAACTTTTAACTTGGGAGTATGTCATCTTTCCAATCTGAGGATCCTTGGGCAGATTCTTCTGAAATTCTTGTTGAGCTTTGATTTCCCTGTATCTTTTTTATGTTTGCTCTTGTTCATTTTGACTTCTTGAAAGTCTTTGAGTAAGTCTTTAACCTCTAAAAGGTTAAGGTGTATGAATGAGTCATAAGCTACAAGTTCTATACCCATAAAGGTTTCAGGATCATCAGGCAACAAGTTCTGAATGTTTTCCATCTCATCTTCTTCTTTAGAATCACTTAATATGATGATGGGCTCTGATTGTTGAGCTTGTGTCTGATCAATCTCACCTTCTTCTAATACTACAAGCTCTGTCTTCCTTTGTTCATTCTCATCTATTGGTTTAGCTTTAACCTTTAGAAGCTTAAGTGGTGGAGATTCAGGTTCTTCTTGTTCTTGAACCTGTTGTTTTCCCTTCTTCAAAGAATCTAGGTACAACCTCTTTCTCTTTCTCTTATATATTTTTAATGAAGGTTGTGATGATGATGAGGCTTGATCTTTGGATGGCTTGGGTTGTACATTCAAAGATTCAACAAATTGTTTGATTAGTTCCTTTCGCTTCTCAAAGTGTGAATTCACAGGAATAATGTCCGTTTGAGCTGATTGAGTGTTTGATGTATGAAAATGCTATCTGAGGATGGGTGAATAGTGTATGTTCTCAAATGGATTTGCCCCGCCAAACAGTTGGTCCATTGAGTATGACTCCTCAGGAATAATAAGTGCTAGTTCAGATTCCATTATGTTTGTTTCTTCAATAGGAGACATGGTTTGTTCAACAACTTCATCACTCAGGTCTTGCTCTAGACCTTCTAAATGATCTTCTTCATTCAGTTGAGTGTCTTTGAATTCCAAATCTCTGTTTAGCCTTTGAATCTCTTCATTTTTAGCAGCAATGAGATTTTTCAATTCATCTATCTCACTATCCTTTACATCTATCTGCTCAGTTAGATATGCGACATCTAATCTTGTACTGTTAAGATTTTGATCCTTTGCTTTCACCTCTTCCCTTGATTGATCTAGTTGTTCTAGGAATTGAACAATCAACTTTTGTGCTTTTTATGAGCAGACAATTTATCAATCTCTTCATCCTCTTCTTTAAGCTTATCTTTTAGCTTTCTTGCTCTGTTATTTGACTTCTCTATTAACTTGTTATACTTAGTGAATAAAAATACTTTTGAGTATTCAATTTCTTCTTCAGTTGGTATTTCACTTGCTTGTTCATCACCTTTAACTTGCTCAACATGAGCACTTGTTTCTGCTTGATCTTGCTCATGTTGTGATGATGTACCAACTTCTTCTTGTTCATTTGCTTGTTCTTCTAATAAAGCATCAATGTCTCTCAACAGTGAGGATAATGTTGGTTGATTAGAAAAGGTTGGGCTTTGTGGTGGTAATGGCATGTGATGCTCAAACTAAAACTGTTCTTGCTCTTGTACATGCTCTTGTTCTTGTTGAATGAATGGTTTTGGTTCTGGTGCAACTTCTTCCTCTTGTATGATAGGAGCAGGTTGGATGATTGGTTGTTGATGATTCACATTTTGAAACATCATATGAGGTTCTCCTTGTCCTGGAATCTTCATAAAAATGTCTAGTACAGGAAGATCATAATCAAGCATGTGAGCAGGGACAGGAACTTCATCTCCATGATACAAGCTAGACTTAATCCTGTTAAAAACATGTTCATTAAAATGAACTGGTTGGATGATGGCACCCTCTCTTGGAATGTTTGGTAAAAGATCATCAATGATCATCTGAAGGAACCTTGGATACATTTGAAACTTGTTTCTTACTTCATTTAGATTGTATATCATTCCATTTAGAATTTGGGCTGCAAAATTGAATGGTCTCCTTGCTATGATGCTTGCAATAGCAGAGGAACTTCTTTAAGAAGTAGCATCCCATCCTGTCTTTCTATTAGTCATTGTCTCTTAGAAAGTGTGTACTAGGAACCTGAATTGGGCACACATATATGACTTCTTGATCTATTTTCTTTCAATGGTTATTGTATACCCAATCTGTCTAAATACATGAAGTACATAATTTTCATCAAATTCTATTGGGACTTGGGCATCTTCATCACCAAGTGGTAATACTCTCCTTATAACCTCTTTTGAGATGGTAATTTGGTTATCATGCACAGTAGATACTACTACTTACTGGTCATTCATTTGCTCCAGATGAGCATGAGTCCAGAATTGGACTATATGATCCTCATAAATCTCAGGTCTTGCTGTCATAGCATGTAGGAGTCTAGTCTATCTGATGGCTTGTATGATATCTCTGTAGTTCTTAGCCTTGGGAGAATCAGGGTTGAGAAAAGCACAGAAATAATGATCTCTGACAAACACTAGGTTTGCCATATCTGCAATGAAAATTAGTATGTTAGTATCTTGTGTGATAATTATGTGTGATGATGAATATGATAAAATGTTGATCAAGTGTTCACTGAGTTGATGTGTTTGTTATGAAATGATGTCATATGTATTCTTAACACTAAGTAGAAAAGAAACTGCTAAGCCTCGACGCGTGCGAGCTCTTCAACTTACGATTAGCACACAGTTAACTGAACAAATCCGAGAGGCTCAGACCGCAGCTCTGAAAGCAGAAAACATTGGGTCCAAATCCTTACGAGGAATGGACAAACAGTTTGAAGTGAAAGCGGATGGGATTCGTTATTTCATGGACAGACTCTGGATATCTCTACATGGAAATCTGAGAGACTTGATCATGAGTGAGGCACATAAGTCTAAGTACTCTATACATCCTGGATCTAATAAGATGTATCATGACCTGAAGGAACACTATTGGTGGCCTAACATGAAAGTGGATATAGCTACATATGTGAGTAAATGTCTGACCTGCTCGAAGGTAAAAGTGGAATATCAAAAACCATCTGGACTATTGCAACAACCTAAGATCCCTATGTAGAAGTGGGAGCAAATCTCAATGGATTTCATTACCAAACTACCACGGACTCCAACTGGTTGTGACACGATATGGGTTATCATAGACCGATTAACGAAGTCCGCTCATTTCTTGGCGATAACGGAAACAGACAAAATGAAGAAGTTAACCAGACTCTATCTGAAGTAAATAGTTTCGAGACATGGTGTACCAGTCTCAATTATTTCTGACCATGGTCGTTTTACATCGCACTTCTGGAAGTCATTGCCGAAATCCTTGGGTACGCGATTGGACATGAGTACTGCTTATCATCCGCACACCGATGGTCAATGTGAGTGTACTATATAGACGTTGGAGGACATGCTACGTGCTTGTGTGATTGACTTCGGGAATAACTGGGAAGTTCACCTACCATTGGTGGAATTTTCTTACAACAATAGTTGTCAAACCAGCATAAAGGCAGCATCTTTTGAAGCCTTGTACGGACGAAAATGTAGATCACCAGTTTGCTGGGCTGAAATTGGTGATAGTCAGCTAACGGGTCCCGAGTTAGTGCACGAGAACACTGAGAGAAACCTATGCAGATAAGCGACGGAAACCTCTAGAATTTCAGGTTGGTGACAAAGTCTTATTGAAAGTCTCACCGTGGAAAGGCGTGATTCGGTTTGGCAAAAGAGGAAAGCTAAATCCGAGATACGTTGGACCATTTGAGATATTGGAAAGAATAGGTCCAGTGGCCTATTGATTAGCCCTACCTGATTCGCAGAGTGGAATCCATAATGTATTTCATGTCTCAAACTTGAAGAAGTTCTTAACCGACGAAACAATGGTAGTACCACTTGAGGAAGTGCAAGTAGATGAACAATTACGCTTCATTGAGGAACCAGTTGGGACGAAATTTCTTTAAACATGGGGATGATGTGACAACTCACCCGAAACTCACTCTTTGTGCCAATGCAGTAGACCAGTGATGGAACACACACCATGTAACACAATTTTCGGGACGAAAATTCTTTCAACATGGGGATAATGTGACATCCGGTACTTTTCCGTTACCAAACTCCGTTAGTTCCGTTAGGTCTTGCGTACACGTGTCGTGAGCACACACTAGTTGTCGTTGAACGTTGGTGACTTAATAACAATTAACAGTGATAAACAGATAATAATTTAACTAATAATGTGATTATTAAGTTGTGCATATGTGCTTATGCGATTTAAATATTATTTGTGAATTTTATCTCGTAACGTGACAACGTGTTATATCTATTTCGTGTATTTTGTGGCTAGTGAAAATTATGCAATATTATTATTGTTAATTTATAATGCTTGTATTTTGTAGTTAAAACTCTTAAAAAGTGTTAAACGGATTAGTTTTATAAAATATAAATAATGGGGGTTAAGTGTAATTTCCTAAAACTAAAACTTAACAAAAATAAAAACAAAAACCCAAACCCTAATCCCCACAACCCTTTGGCCGTGATCATCACCTATACACACACACACATCGAAATTCAAGCAAGAACAAGCAATTGTGCATCGATTTGGATCGATTTCAAGGATTATTACACGTTAACAACTTTAATTCTTGCCCATTACGTGATTAAAGGTTAGTTTTTTTGTGGTTTTTCATAGTTTGTTAATTATGGCCGAAACCCTAGTCGACCTTGATGCTTGGATGTCGAATTTTGATTAGTTTGATGAATGTATGATGTTAGTTAGACAGTATTGTTGATGGTTTACGTGGTTTATGCAAGAAA
The DNA here is from genome assembly GCA_025506505.1 of Flaveria sonorensis. Taxonomy (NCBI): domain Eukaryota; kingdom Viridiplantae; phylum Streptophyta; class Magnoliopsida; order Asterales; family Asteraceae; genus Flaveria; species Flaveria sonorensis. The sequence continues at coordinate 41,749,257 of CM046434.1, forward strand.
TTCATGATTTTGATGCGTTGTTCATACGTTACTATTAATAGTAACATTATTGCATGAAATTGATGAATGGACGATATATTGATGATGTAATGTTGTTAATGATATTGTATGAATGTTGGATTGTGATTATTATGCAAGAAGATCTATGAATTGATCATGTAGTTCATACCTTGCTATAAGTAGAAACCTTTTGGTTAAGGGAATTGTGAATTATGATGTTTTGATGGTGTTGAACATGTCTAGATGATAGCATGGACTTGATTAGGCATAATGTTAATGAATTCATGAATGTGGTGGGTGTTGGATAGATTTTGGGATGTACTTTCCCAAAAGGGAAACTTTAATTGTGTAGAATCTTAGATATGATGAATTGGGCATGTTTGGAATGTTAGGATCATGTTAGCATGTTCATTGATGGTGTCTAATGTGGTGGAGTGGATTAACTGAGTTATATGGATGCTTGCTTGGTCATTTGGGAATTGGGATTATTAGTGGGTATACATGTTGATGGACTAGGTTGGGTGATTATAGGATCATGTTTAGGAATTGTAATAGATCATTGTTGGGTAGGTTGATTGGCATGAATCTTGTTGAATAATGTGATAATGATCGTCATACACGCGTGAGAATCTGAGGCCCCTACTTAGTAGGATTGGCAGGGTTTAGGTGTGAAGTCGTGAATGGCTTCACATGACATGTTGTGAATGATTGGACTCTATGTATAATGCATTAGTTATGGTGTAATTATGTTGAGCATGAAGATTACTTGAGATTCGCATGAGTTGTATGATAATCTAGTTGTATGATGATCTAGGTAGAACAAGTGCTTGTTGAAGTGACATACGTGAACAACTTGTATGATAACCATGTATGATGAACTGTTATGCTTGATTAAATAGGATGTTAATAATAATGTCACCAATGGGTCAAACCAACTGGGTCAATGTTTCTTGACCACAACCTTGGTCCATGTGTTTATAGAGCACTTAGGGTTGATGATGATTCTGTGTACACGTACTCATGTATTGTTTCTTGATTTCTCCTCTCTCTTTTAAGTTAGCTTTCCTAAAGCAGATGTCATACGAATCCCTGTTGGCGAAGAAGTTCTCTCGGTCAGAGGTGAACGGTGTGGTGCAGTGATGGGCATCATATTATATATGAAAGCACAGAAGTTGCTACGTAAGGTTTGATTAGCTATATTAGCACTCGTCACTGATAAGCAACCAGAAGAAAAGAGGATAGAGGATATCCCTGTCATTCGTGAATTTCCTGAGGTATTTCCAGAGGATCTACCTAGATTACCACCTCATCGTCAAGTTGAGTTCCAGATTGATCTAACTCTCGGAGCCGCTCCGATCGCGAGAGCAACTTACCGGTTAGCTCCAAACGAACTACAAGAATTATCTGCTCAACTACAAGAGCTGTTAGATAAAGGGTTTATTCGACCGAGCTCATTGCCTTGGGGAGCACCAGTTCTGTTTATTAAGAAGAAGGATGGCACATTTCAAATGTGCATTGACTATAGAGAACTGAACAAGGTTACGATCAAGAATAGATACCCGCTACCTCGTATAGATGATTTGTTCGATCAACTTCAAGGATCAAGCTACTATTCTAAGATTGACTTGAGGTCTAGGTACCATCAACTGAGAGTTTAAGAGGAGGACATCTTGAAGACAACTTTTTGTACATGTTATGGTCATTACGAGTTCTTGGTCATGCCATTCGGGTTGACGAATGCACCAGCCGTATTCATGGATCTCATGAATCGTGTGTGCAAACCCTATCTTGATCAATTTGTTAGTGTGTTTATTGATGACATATTAATCTACTCAAGGACCAAGGAAGAACATGAGGAGCACTTACGTTTAATCCTGGAATTACTCTGGAAAGAGCACCTGTACGCCAAGTTTTATAAGTGTGATTTCTGGATATGTGAAGTGCAATTCTTGGGTCATATTGTTAATGAGAAAGCGATACATGTCGATCCAGCAAAGATTGAGGCGATAAAGAATTGGTCAGTTCCCAAGACGCCTAGTGAGATACGACAGTTTCTTGGACTGACAGGATATTATCGACGGTTCATTGAAGGATTTTCCAAGATCGCACAACCTCTCATGGCTTTGACTCATAAAGGAACACCGTATAAATAGGGTGATAGTCAAGAGTCAGCTTTCCAGTTTCTAAAGCATAAGCTGTGTAGCACACCGATATTGGCATTACCAGAGGGAAGTGATGACTTTGTAGTTTATTGTAATGCTTCTGTTTAAGGACTTGGTTGTGTCTTGATGCAGCGAGGTAAAGTGATAGCTTACGCCTCGAGACAACTAAAGGTTCATGAGAAGAACTATACCACCCATGACTTGGAGTTGGGTGCGGTAGTTTTTGCATTAAAGATCTGGAGACATTACTTGTACGGTACCAAGTGCACGATTTACACCGATCACAAGAGTCTTCAGCACATCTTTGAGCAAAATGAATTGAATATAAGGCAAAGACGCTGGGTAGATTTATTGAACGACTACGATTGTGCTATCAAATACCATCCAGGAAAAGCTAATGTAGTTGTTGACGTGCTGAGTAGAAAAGAAACTGCTAAGCCTCGACGCGTGCGAGCTCTGCAACTTACGATTAGCACACAGTTACCTGAACAAATTGGAGAGGCTCAGACCACAGCTCTGAAAGCAGAAAACATTGGGTCCGAATTCTTACGAGGAATGGACAAATAGCTTGAAGTGAAAGCGGATGGGATTCGTTATTTCATGGACAGACTCTGGATACCTCTACATGGAAATCTGAGAGACTTGGTCATGAGTGAGGCACATAAGTCTAAGTTCTCTATACATCCTGGATCTGACAAGATGTATCATGACCTAAAGGCGCACTATTGGTGGCCTAACATGAAAGCGGATGTAGCTACATATGTGAGTAAATGTCTGACATGCTCGAAGGTAAAAGTGGAATATTAGAAACCATCTGGACTATTGCAACAACCTGAGATCCCTATGTGGAAGTGGGAGCAAATCTCAATGGATTTCATTACCAAACTACCATGGACTCCTACTGGTTGTGACACGCTATGGCTTATCGTAGACCGATTAACGAAGTCTGCTCATTTCTTGGCGATAAGGGAAACAGACAAAATGGAGAAGTTAAACCGACTCTATCTGAAGGAAATAGTTTCGAGACATGGTGTACCAGTCTCAATTATTTCTGACCGTGATGCTCGTTTTACATCGCACTTCTGGCAGTCATTGCAGAAATCCTTGGGTATGCGATTGGACATGAGTACTGCTTATCATCCGCAAACCGATGGTCAAAGTGAGGGTACTATAAATACGTTGGAGGACATGCTATGTGCTTGTGTGATTGACTTCGGGAATAACTGGGAAGTTCACCTACCATTAGTAGAATTTTCTTACAACAATAGTTACAACACCAGCATAAAGGCAGCACCTTTTGAAGCCTTGTAAGGATGAAAATGTAGATCACCAGTTTGCTGGGCTGAAATTGGTGATAGTCGGCTAACGGGTCCCGAGTTAGTGCAAGAGACCATTGAGAAGATTGTACAAATAAGGAACCGTATGGCTGCAGCGCGCTACAGACAGAAAAGCTATGCAGATAAGCGATGGAAACCTCTAGAATTTCAGGTTGGTGACAAACTCTTATTGAAAGTCTCACCGTGGAAAGGCATGATTCGGTTTGGCAAAAGAGGAAAGCTAAATCCGAGATACGTTGGACCATTTGAGATATTGGAAAGAATAGGTTCAGTGGCCTATCGATTAGCCCTACCTGATCCGCTGAGTGGAATCCATAATGTATTTTATATCTCAAACTTGAAGAAGTGCTTAACCGACAAAACAATGGTAGTACCACTTGAGGAAGTGCAAGTAGATGAACAATTACGCTTCATTGAGGAACCAGTCGAGGTGATGGATCGTGAGGTAAAGACGCTTAAGCAAAGCAAGATACCCATAGTCAAAGTTCGTTAGAACTCGAGACGTGGACCGGAATTCATGTGGGAACGTGAGGACCAGATGAAGCTTAAGTATCCTCAACTATTTGAAAAGAAGATGCCAGCCGACGAAGGTATTGATTAAATTTCGGGACGAAATTTCTTTCAACATAGGGATGATGTGACAACTCACCCAAAACTCACTCAATTACTTTGTGCCAATGCAGTAGACCAGTGATGGAACACACACCATGTAACGCAATTTTCGGGACGAAAATTCTTTCAACAAGGGGATAATGTGACATACGGTACTTTTCCGTTACCAAACTCCGATAGTTCCGTTAGGTCTTGCGTACACGTGTCGTGAGCACACACTAGTTGTCGTTGAACGTTGGTGACTTAATAACAATTAACAATGATAAACAGATAATAATTTAACTAATAATGTGATTATTAAGTTGTGCTTATGTGCTTATACGATTTAAATATTATTTGTGAATTTTATTTCGTAACATGGCAACGTGTTATATCTATTTCGTGTATTTTGTGGCTAGTGAAAATTATGAAATATTATTATTGTTAATTTATAATGCTTGTATTTGTTGTTAAAACTCTTAAAAAGTGTTAAAGGGATTAGTTTTATAAAATATAAATAATGGGGGTTAAGTGTAATTTCCTAAAACTAAAACTTAACGAAAATAAAAGCAAAAACCCAAACCCTAATCCCCACAACCCTTCGGCCGCGATCATCACCTACACACACACACACTTCGAAATTCAAGCAAGAACAAGCAATTGTGCATCGATTTGGATCGATTTCAAGGATTATTACACGTTAACAACTTCAATTCTTGCCCATTACATGATTAAAGGTTAGTTTTTTTGTGATTTTTCATAGTTTTAATTACGGCCGAAACCCTAGTCGACCTTGATGCTTGGATGTCGAATTTTGATTAGTTTGATTAATGTATGATGTTAGTTAGATAGTATTATTGATGGTTTACGTGGGTTATGCAAGAAATTCATGATTTTGATGCGTTGTTCATACGTTACTATTAATAGTAACTTTATTGCATGAAATTGATGAATGGACGATAGATTGATGATGTAATGTTGTTAATGATGTTGTATGAATGTTGGATTGTGATTATTATGTAAGAAGATCTATGAATTGATCATGTAGTTCATACCTTGCTATAAGTAGAAACTTTTTGGTTATGGGAATTGTGAATTATGATGTTTTGATGGTGTTGAACATGTCTAGATGATAGCATGGACTTGATTAGGCATAATTTAATGAATTCATGAATGTGGTGGGTGTTGGATAGATTTTGGAATGTACTTTCCCAAAAGGGAAACTTTAATTGTATAGAATCTTGGATATGATGAATTGGGCATGTTTGGAATGTTAGGATCATGTTAGCATGTTCATTGATGGTGTCTAATGTGGTGGAGTGGATTAATTGAGTTATATGGATGCTTGCTTAGTCATTTGGGAATTAGGATTATTAGTGGGTATACATGTTGATGGACTAGGTTGGGTGATTATAGGATAATGTTTGGGAATTGCAATAGATCATTGTTGGGTAGGTTGATTGGCATGAATCTTGTTGAATAATGTGATAATGATTGTCATACACGCGTGCGAATCTGAGGCCCCTACTTAGTAGGATTGGCAGGGTTTAGGGTGTGAAGTCGTGAATGGCTTCACATGGCATGTTGTGCATGATTGGACTCTATGTATAATGCATTAGTTATGGTGTAATTATGTTGAGCATGATGATTACTTGAGATTCGCATGAGTTGTATGATAATCTAGTTGTATGATGATCTAGGTAGAACAAGTGGTTGTTGAAGTGACATACGTGAATAACTTGTATGATAACCACGTATGATGAACTATTATGCTTGATTAAATGGGATGTTACAAATAATGTGACCAACGGGTCAAACGGGTCAACTGGGTCAATGTGTCTTGTTTTCTCACAACCTTGAGTCCATATGTTTATAGAGCACTTAGGGTTTATGATGATTCTGTGTACACGTACTCATGTACTTGCGTGTTCTAGGTAACCTCTGAAGGTTGTCTTTCCTCTCTCTTTTAAGTTAGCTTTTATATCGTTCGTGTGCATACCAGGTGAGTTCATGCCCCACTCTTTTATACACTCACTTTTGGGGGAGATAGCATACTGACTTACAAACGCTTTATTATTATAAGATGTGTAAAGTATGATATAGTGTTTAATATCATGAAAGTATGAATAGACATAGACTAATACAATGTTGATTACAGATATTATGATCCACTTAAACTCATGCATGTTATTAATGATTGATTTAAACAGTGAGTGATATCATGTTTTGGGTGTATTAACATGATTTGTATGTACCTCACATCTGATTGTATGTTAAGACCAGTCCTCCTCAAGATATGCTAGAAAGTGCTTACAATACTTATGACCTAGCTACTTAGGAGTATAAATGCTCAATTTGATCCATATTGTTTGATCCACATTGGGATTCTTTTTCACTTCACTTTGGAAGGTGATCCTCTTTGGGATTCTTTTCATTATTCATCCTTAATGGATGTGTTCCTCATTGGGAATCTTCTTTAATCATGATGTAGGTCATTCAGGTCTGTACTCAGCATAACAAAGAATGCCTTAGTGCACTCCAGGTCTATGATAATCATTACAGAGGAGACACTTGTATGATTGAGCAATTTATAAACTGTTTCACTTGGTGCGTTGTAGTTACTTTATAAGCAACCGATATTGGATAGACCAATACTTACCATAAACCAAGATGTGTGTTGTTGACCACGCAATCATGAGATTTTAGTTCTTCAGTGTTGTATGTGATGGTAGGTGTCCCACGCTAAGCCTATCCACATATCAAACAAAGTATTGTCAGTCTTTATTAGGGAAAAATAACTTAAGTGAAGAAATAATCTAGTGTACTATCATTTCTCATGAATGGTTATGTGTGATTCAAATTGTTTGTTAATTAGAAAACATGAATGTTTGTTTGATATCTTAATTTTGAATGATGCTAGTTTGATATTAAACTTGGACTTTAATAAAATCAAGCTTGTTTGAAACTAAGGTTTTGAAAACATTACTTGTTTGGTTCATAGTTGATCATACCAAGAGAACCAAAAATTCAAATGTTGTTGAATCAAATGGTTTGGTAAACAGGTCAGCCAATTAATTGTTTGTATGGATTTTGATCAACTTTATTAGACCCTTTTCTAAGCAATCTCTCAGAAAGTGATATCTGATATCTATGTGTTTTGTTTTAAATGTTGAACTGGATTGTCAGTGATAAACATGGTAGCAGAATTGTCAATGTGTATTGGTGTTCTAAGAAAATTAAAGCCATAATCAAGCATTTGGTTTTGAATCCAAAGCACTTGAGAACAGCATGCAGAAGCAGCTTTGTATTCTGCTCCAGATGTTAACATAGAGACATTTGTTTGTTTCTTGCACTTCCAGGAGATCAATCTGGATCAAAGAAACTGACAACCTCCAGAAGTGGATTTTCTATTGCTGTTACATCCACCATAATCACTGTCTGCGTATGTATATAAAAAGAAATCTCCACCTTTTGGATACCATAGGCCAAGTTTCCTTTTAAGTATCTGAAGATTCTCTTTATAGCATATATGTGTGATTCTTTTGGATCTGTTTGGTATCTGGCACACATTCAAACTGCATACATGATGTCTGGTCTGCTTACTGTTAGATACATCAGAGAGCCTATCATTGATTTGTAAAGCTTCTGATCAACTGATGTTCCTTCTGGATTGGGGCCAAATTTTAATCCAGTTACAAATGGTGTTTTGCTGGATGTGCAATCAGACATGTTGTATTTCTTTAATATTTGATTCACATACTTGCTCTGATGGATAAAAATTCCTTTAGCAGATTGTTGAACTTGAAGACCGAGGAAGAAGGTAAGTTCTCCCATTAAGTTCATTTGGAATTTAAATTGCATAAGATTCTCAAACTTTTTTCAAAGTTGGATGTTGGTGGAGCCAAAACTTATGTCATCCACATAGACTTGAACCACTAACAAGTCTTGTTATTTTCTTTTTAAGAACAATGTCTGATCTATCTTCCCTCGGTTATACCCATTCTATAGTAGAAACTTAGATAAAGTTTCATACCACTTCCTAGGTGCTTGATGAAGACTATACAGAGCTTTATCTAACTTGTAGACTCTATGAAAGAATTCAAGGTCTTCAATACCTCTTCATCTATCTTTCCATATAAGAATGCACACTTGACATCCATTTGGAAGACAGTGATGTTTTTGGATGAGGCATATGCAAGGAACACTCGTATGGCTTCTAGTCTAGCTACTGGAGCAAAGACATCAACATAATCAATGCCTTCCTCTTAAGTGTATCCTTGGGCAATTAGCCTTGTTTTGTTTCTGATGACAATCCCTCTATCATCTGCTGTGTTTCTAAATAGCCATCTTGTGCCAATGGCATATTGACCTTTAGGTAGGTCAACCAACTTCTATACCTCTTGCTTTCTAAATTGCTGTAATTCCTCTTACATTGCTTCTATCCAACTATTGTCTTTGAGTGCTTCTATGATGTTTCTAGGTACAGTTAGAGATAGGAAGCAGGAACACAAGCAAATGTTTGTTGTGTCAGATTGAATTCGTGTCAATCTGGTATTGAGGTCACCTATGATGTTTTCTAAATGATGATCTTTGTGAACTCTGGTTGTTGCAATTTGATTAATAAGGATGGTTGAATCAAGATTGGTGATTATTTGGTTGGGTGTTGATGGATGAGCAAGGGTGATTGTTGTTATTTGATTATCTGCCTGTGAGGGTTCGTTGAATGTGTATGGTGAATCATGAAAGAAATCTAAGATTTCATCTTCATGATGTGTATCAAGTAATGAATGATAATCATTATCTTCTTCAACTGTGACTGGTTGATGTGACTTTGTTTGGTTATTTGGTTTTGATGAAGTTGGTGTGTCTGATGATGTTCCTTTTGATGTGTTTGTTTGTTCCGGAAGAGTTGAAACTATGGTACTGGAAGGAGTGATGTTTGTTCTCCTTGGAGGATCAGCAGTTAATGGAACATCAATGGTTGTTGGTGGAACCATTGGATACTTATTGTTATCCTTGGTACCTGTAACAACAAAGTAAGATGTATCAAATGATTTTGTTAATATCAAACAACCAGTCAAATCCAGTGACTTTCTTAGTGAAAGAATGTTCATTAAAAACAACATCTATTTTTTCTTCCACTATGTTCAGTCGTGGATTGTATACTCGGTAAGCTTTTGAGCTTCCGGAGTATCCAACAAAAAATCCGTCGTCTGCTTTTGGAGCAAACTTAGATAATTGTTCTCTGGTGTTTAATATTGAAATAGAACATCCAAAAGCTTTAAGAAATCAAATGAAAGGTTTTCTTTTAAACATTAATTCATATGGAGTTTTGGAATGTTCTTTGATTATTAATGTTCTATTTTGAATGTAGCAAGTTATGTTGATTGGTTCAGCCCAAAAGGATATGGGTAATAGAGAGTCAGCTAGCATAGATCTAGTAGCTTCTATTAATATTATGTTCCTCCTTTTAGCAACTCCATTTTGCTGAGGAGTCCTTGCTACACTGAATAGATGACTAATTTATTTCTCTGCACAAAAACAAGAAATAGAGTCATTTTTAAATTCAGTACCATTATCACTTCTTAAAGATTTAACTTTAAGATCCAATTGATTCTTAATTTTAGTGATAAAGGATTTGATGATTTCTGATGTTTCTGACTTGTGTAGTAGAAAAAAAACCCATGTTAATCTTGAGTAATCATCTATTATAACAAGACAGTATTGCTTCTTTCCTATGCTTAGGATATTTGTTGGGCCAAAAAGGTCCATGTGAAGCAATTTGAGTGGTGTGTTATTAGAGTTTACCAATTTAGACTTATGAAACACTCTGTGTAGTTTGCCTTTCAGACATGCAGTGCAGTAGTCTGTATAGAGAAATTCTTTTTGTGGTAAACCTATTACTAAGTCACCTTTTACAAATTGATTCATTCTGTTATAATTTGAGTTTCCCAAACGTGTGTGCCATAATTGCGAAACATCTTCTGATGCTTTTGATAGTAAACATGTTTCAGGGGTTGATACTGAAACAGTGTTCATATTAACAATGTATGTGTTGTTATGATGGGGTGTTTTCAAAAGGATACAATCTTCAGGTATTTGAAAACCCGTCTTGAGGATGTAATAGTTATTGGAGTTAAATAAGGTGGCATATCCTTTATCATAGATTTGGGATACGTTGAGAAGATTAAACTGGAGGTTGGAGCAGTAGTTGACATTTTCAAAGCTGATCAACCTATTTGATACTGTTCCTTTACCAGTTATCTTTCCACCTGTCTTATCTCCTCCAAATGCTACATTTCCTCCATGTTTGCTTTTAAAATCTAGAAGGAGGGAACAATTGCCAGTCATGTGTCGGGAACATCCACTGTCAACATACCAGATGTTGTCAGGCCTTCTTTAATGTCCCTGTAAAAGCAAAGAAATCAGTTAGATGGTGCAACCCAAGCCAAGATGGTCTTGGGTTTTCTGTCTTTTTCGATAATGCATATTTCTTCTAATGTGGCATTGTCTGATGGTTTAGGAATTCTAGTCACACTAGATTTCCTTTGAATGTTTTTAGCTCTGTCGGGAGAAGTGCTTTGAGCTCTTTTCCTTTGTGTGCTAGTGTCTGATTGTTGTCTGTTTTGAGACTTATGTCTCCTGTTTGGTTGTTTAAAGTTGTCATAAAAAGTTTTATCATTATTTAAAACAACCTTTTGATGAGGAGTTTGTCGTGGTTCTCCTCCTTTGTTCTTGTTAGGAACAACTGTCTGTTTCTCAATTGATTTTTTAACTTGAGGCTATTTGTTTTGCTTCTTGTTTTTCTTATTGAAAAAGCAGTTAGCAGTACTGTGATTGTTTCTTTCACAAATTGAACAATAATTGTAAAAATGGCAAGATTTAGTACTGTGATTGTTCATGTTATAGTACTTGCAATATTTACCATATTTGCATTTTTCTGTGGTGTGAGTGTATTGTTCACACCACTCGTAGTTTGGTAAATTTGCATTGCCTTGTTTGTTAATAACTTTTGATTTTAAATTTGATTTTAAATGTACATCAAAAGTTACTGTATTTTGTTTTAGCTAAATGGGAGCTTTGCCTTTTCCTTTGTTTGTTTATTTAGGAGAGGCAGCGGAAGATCCAGTTTTTCTTCCACCAGAGCAGATGTCAAAACCTTGTGTCTGCTTTGTTTGTTTGGTTGGTGTATCAACCACACTTGAAATTTTGTAGTTTCAATAATTGGTTGATCTGACTCATCATTCAAAAGATCAAGATCATTTTCATTAGTTGCTTGTTCATCAAACTCATTATTATCTTATTGATAAAACTTTGTTGATTTTATTTGTGGAGGTGCTTTAAAATTTTTTATCAATGGTGTTTTTGATATCAATGAAGATTTAGATGATGATGATGATTGTTTTGAGTCATCAGTCCTATCATGTGAGTCAATAGACTCACCTTGTTTGTTTATCATGGAATCAGGAAGTGGGATATAATTGTCATTATAAGGTGGATTGACCTTATTGTATCCCAAACCTGAAGGGTCTTTAAATGTGCTTTGCTGAGCAAGAAGTTCTTCAAACTTCTTGTTGTTCACCTGAAACTTTTGAAGTTTCACTTCAGTTTCAGCCTGTAATGTTTTTAACTGAGTCAATGATTCAGAGAGTTGTTCTACTTTAGCTACAAGTGTTAATTTTTCAGACATCAATTTGTCTAAATCATTTTTTGTAATGAAAGAATTTTAGTCCCATATTTTTTTGTTTGTTGTTGGATGATTCAGGAGCAGAGAAGAATGAAGTTTCACTTGAATCCAGAAATTCTTCATCTTCATCTTCACCAGTGTAGGTCAAGAATGCATTGTCTGTTTGTTGAAGTTCCTTGAACTTGTATGATTCCACATGTCTGATTGTACTGTTATTCCTGGATCTTTCATCTAGTTCTAGTGCTTCTACTTTGGCCACTAATGCATCTAGAGATAATGCTTCAAGATCCAATGTTGCTTTCATCAAAGAGACTGACTGAGTTCAGCTCGCTGGCAGTGTGTGCAACATCTTTTTGTTGATCTCCACAGATTCATATTTGAGACCATAGACTATCATTTCATTGATCAGTTGAACAAATCTGTGAAGCTGTTGTGGTATTGATTCTCCTTGAACATGATGGAAAGTTTCATATTGGGTCCTTAATTTCTCATTTTTGATTTCCCTTATCTCCTCACTTCATTCACACATAGTGTGAAGTACTTTCTAGAGTTCATGAGCTGTTTTGAAATTTTCAGCTCTTGTCAAAATTTCAAATGGCGGGGTCATTGCCAATATGCTGTATGCTTTCATGTCTGTTTTGACCTTCTTGAGGTCATCACCAGCTATATTTTTTAAGGTTACTAGCTTTTGTATGTTATAGTCTGGCCCAAGAGTTAATGGTATGTATAGTCCCTTGGTTATGGATGTTCATAGATCCGGGTCTTGGAAAATAATCCAATTTCTGAACATAATTTTCCATTGTTTAAAATCTGCTTTGTTCTTGAGTCTTACTGGTTTGAGACCACTGTTTGATACTGAAATTTCATCAGACATGTTTGTTAAATTTTAACTTAACGGTTTTAGTCAAATTTGTTTGTTTATTTAGCTTGGTGCTAAATTTGTTTTTATCCTAAATTCACTAGGATTTGTTTGATAGTGGTTTTATCACTTTTTACACTTCAACGAATAAAAGGAATTAATTAATTTTAATTTCAAATTAATTAATGTCCAATGATGTCAATTTTAAATCTCGGTGAAATGAAAGGAATATTCTGTTAAGGAATGTCAACTTTTAATGATGCCAGTCAAGAAAAGTCAAAAATCCTAAAAACACAAAAAATTGTTTTTAAAAATTAACATTTTGGATCAAAAGGTAACTTTTTCTGAAAATTCAAAGAAGAATATATTTCTTCTTCGGTTTTGAGGTTGAACCAACAAAAATCATCGTAGATTTTGAAGGACATGTATGAACAAAAACTAGGGTTTATCCTAGGGTTTGTTTGCGGCTGGGTGTTCTTCACAATAGGCAACAATTGGTTTGTTGATTGAATAACACAAACCTGATTCAAGTATGAAAATACGTGAATATGATGTGTTAAACACAATGAATGGATTAAAATCACCCAGAAAAGTGTTTGTTTGATGAAAACTTAATAGAACAGTATTCGTATACTGTTTTATCGAAAAACCCTTGAACCGATGAGGTTTTTTGAGAGTTTTTGTGATGAACACGTTCGAAAACAATGTATGAATGATGTTTAGAGCCTTAAACACACAAAATCTTCTACACGATATATGAAAAAATATTATTGAATCATGTTTTGAACATTTGTTGAATGTTTGAAGTAGAAGATGGTTTTGTATTGATTTCAAGCTCAAAATGTATGATATAAAGCTATTGAACCACAGATATCATGTTGTTGAATGAGAGGATCGAAAATCAGGGTTTGATTTGAGCCAAGGCTCTAATACCACCTGATAAAATCCAAAACAAGCTAATTATGAACTTATGAACAAGAACATAAATAGATGGATTCCCCCAAGGATCTTTTCAAATCTCTCAACAAATATAACAACAGATTTTTATATTGTATTTAACAATCAATAATCAGGGTGCGGAAACCCATGATTAACGATATGATATCAGTGTGTGTGTATGATTGTGTGATTGCTATTGATTTCTAGTGATTGAATGATAATAATAACTGCTTATTTCTATTGATTATTCAAAAGCTTACAAAGGATTAGGGTATTATGCTATTTATAGCCTATACAAAAAGCTATGACAGTTACTAAAATACCCTTATGTAAAACAAAATTACATAAATAATCCTAAGTCTATAAGCTGTCTGTTGTGAATGTTGATCATCCACTTTGGATGACATGCTATCCGCTGTGGATGGTAAATGAGCTATCCATTATGCCTTGGATGCTGTCCGCTGTGAACACTTGTTTGAATGTTTGTCTTGTTAGATTTCCGCTGTGGAGTGTTCATCAGTTGTATATGAAAATCCGCTATGGACTGTTCATCAGCTGTGGACATTGGTCATTCGCTGTGTGTGCTTGTTCATCCACTGTCTACACTTGGGACTTCATTCATCATTCGCTCTTCACATATAGTCATCCGCTGTAGACTTTCTTCATCCGCTGTAGACTTTCTTCATCCGCTGTTGACACTTAGCAAAAATTTCTTTAATCTACAAACCTGAAAAAGAAATTTAAACTAATTAGTGTATGTTATGAATGTTAATGATACTAATATGTTAGTTAATGATTGTTTGAATGTTAGAACACATTATGTTTGATTATAGCAAGCATTATCCTTTAATGCACTTATTGAATCCAACACTAATAGCTTCAAGTCTTGCTACAAAAGCAAAAACATTAGTGTAGTCAATCCCTTCTTCTTGTGTGTACCCTTAAACAACTAATCTTGCCTTGTTCTTGATGACAAGTCCTCTATCATGTTTCTTATTCCTGAAAACCCACTTGGTGCCTATTGGTTTCTTCTTTTGAGGAAGAGGGCATAGGTTCCAAACCTTTTGTCTTTTGAATTGAAGCATCTCCTCCTATATTGCTTCAACCGAACTTCCATCCTTTAGAGCCTCATCAACCTTCTTAGGCTCAATCTGGGACAAGAAATAGAAGTATAGACAAACATTTTTGTCATGGGTTTGTCCTCTTGTTCTCACCCCGAACTCAACATCTCCAATGATGTTTGTGGTGGGATGTGACTTGTGGATTCTCAGTTGAGGAATCACATCAAGTTGCCTGGACATATCTAAATTAGTGAAATGCAAATCTGGTGATTGAGTGTCATCCACCACATCAACACACTTATCAAGAGAAGCTTGATCCAATGAGTGTGTGACATCATTGATGTTATCTTCTATGGAGTGGTTATCAGCATCAAGAAATTCTTGATCTCTATCACCACCTCCATCTCCTCCCATATTGGAAACTCCTTCATTTGAGTTCTATGCCTATGTGTTGTAATTTATAGGCATATCAGATGTATCAACTAAAGAGTTTGTCATGGTTATGCTGACATGATTCGAACTACAGGGCTTGTTATCGCTAGAGCTGAAGTAGTTTTCTTGGTCTTCTCAGCTCAAATTTTGGGTCAAGATATTCTGTTGATAAGCTACCTGTAGATTCTAGAACATCTTCACAAGATTTGTTAAAACAGTTAGTAACCAAATCAAGATCAAACAACCAATCAGGACCAGAACCTTTCACACTGGGTGTGTACTCATTGAAGGTCATATTGGCTGACTCCTCAACTACTCTAGTTCTGAGATTGTATACTTTATAAGCCTTAGCTTAGGAAGAGTATCCAATAAAGTGTCCATCATCTGATTTCTCATCATATTTAGCTATCTAATGTTTGGTATTCAAGATGATGCAAGAACATCCAAATGATCTAAGGAAACCAATGAAAGGTCTCCTTTTGTGCCACGGTTCATAAGGAGTTTTACCATGAGTTTTGACTACTAAAACTCTGTTCTGCACATAGCAGCAGTGTTGATTGCCTCTACCTAGAAGGTGATTAGCAGTTTAGAGTCAGAGAGCATGGTCATTACAGCCTCAATAAGTGTCCTTTTTCTCCTCTCAACAACACCATTTTGTTGAGGAGTCCTGGGAGCCCTATATTGTCTTGTAATACCCTTTTCATCACAAAATATATCAAGGATTTGGTTCTTGGTTTTTGTTCCTTGATCACATCTTATGATTTTGACCTTGTGATCACATTGATTCTTAATTTTCAGAATGAAGTTCCTGAAGATCTCAGAGGTCTCATCTTTAGTTCTAACAAAGAAAACCTAAGTGTATCTTGTGAAGTCATCTGTGATCACCAGGCAATATGAAGTTCTTCCTAAACTTATTACATTGGTGGGGCCAAAGATATACATATGTAATAAGTATAGGGGGGGTAGTGATGAAGTTCATTTCCTTTGGCTTGTGAGACACTTTGTGTTGCTTTCCTTTTAGACATGCAACACAGTGGTCATCACTTGTAAACTCTTTCTTTGGCATTCTAGCTACCAAATCATTCTTAATCAGTTTATTCATGTTCTTAAAGTTTTCATGGCATATTCTTCTAAGCCAGAGGAAAGACGCATCTCTATTGGCTTTAGACAGAAAGCAAGAAACTTCTCCAGACTGGGAGGTTTCTTCCAAATCCATCTTCTACATATTCCCATTCCTGGGGGCGCTGAGCAGGATATGCTCTTGAGGAATGACCACCCCGGGCTTGAGAACAATGCACTCATGCTCAGTGAAGAGCATGTTATGACTCTGATCACAAAATTGGAATACACTCATGCTTAGAGAACAATGCACTCATGCTTAGTGATGTAACCACCTGATTCTCTTCCAAAAGCAACTAGCCCTCCATCAGTTTTTTCAAAGTGCTAAAGCAAAGAGCCATTTCCTGTCATGTGTCTAGATGTTAATGATCCATACATTTCCCTTGGTCTTCAGTTGTTCCTGCATAGTTACATTTGGAAACCCAAGCCTCATTGGTCTTGGGATTGTCAAAGTGAGTTGAAGATAGTTCAATAGTTATTGATCCTCTATGCAAGCTCTAAGGATCATTTGCTGTTGTTGATGAAGAACTTTCATTCATATGGCGTTCCTTCATCTTCCACACCATATTTGGAAGAGTAGACTTGGCCTTCAAGACTTCGAAAGTTTTAATTACTTCGGATGTTTTGGAGACTTAACCTTCAGAAGCTTTTGCATCCACTGCAGCAGACTTCAGTGCTTCAAAAGCATTCCTATCTTCTTCTTCACTTTGGAGCTTTCGAGAGGAAAAGTTTTTCCTTCCGAAGCTATCTTCTTCTTCTTCTTTTTCTTCTTAGAAGTTTTCTTCTTGGTCATATGGATGGTACCATTGGAATTGTAGATGCAGTTCTTAGCAAAGTGAGAGGTACCACCACACAAGATGCATTCAACTTGCATACTTCTGAGAGGATTCTTTTTAGTAGAAGGCTGAGCTAGATCTCTTTCCACTTCCTTCTTCACCTTTTCAGATGATGTAACATGCTTCTTAGGGTGAGGCTTGCTCTTGGAACTAGATGGTTTAGGCTATGCAGTAGTGGTGCATATTTTATCAACCTTCTTTTCTTGACCAGGATAATTTGAACATGAACTAGAAATCATGATACTAGAGCCCATAGTTGAGTCTTCAGTCTTAACCATTTCAAACCCAACAGAGATAAAAACTTTTTTTTGCTTGGAGTTGAAACTGGCTTTGATCTCTTGGTCTTTCTTTGATTTTCTCTTGGCTGCCCTGATCAAGTTCTTCCTTGCAGACTTGGTCACTCCTGATTCTTTCTTCTCTCTATGAGAGTAGTGACCCTTCTTAGGATAACCCTTCTCACTCACTTTAGGTTCATCCATCACTATCTCCTTTTTATCTTCATCGTCTTCTTAGATAGGATCAATAGGAGGCAGCTCATCTTAACAAGTTTCACACCTTGGAGATTTTACAGATAGTAGTATGTATGGAGGAGCTATCTCACTTGAACCTAGTCCCTGTCTATTCTGATAACAAATCTTTACATGCAAGGATGGGAATATTATGTTCTTGAAGGTTTCCTCTTCAAGAACACATTTTTCTGCCTTGGCTTTGCTGATCACAAGCTCAACCCGACATTTAGTTAACTTGGTTATGAGATCTTTGATTTGAGTCCTGTAATTTGTGTGCTCATGCTTAAGAGTAAAAGTTATTTTCTAAATCTTATATTTTAAGTTTATAATTATTTTATGCTCTTTTGAAATCAAGCTTTAAAATATTCAGGGACTCAAGATCAGATCTCACTTCCAAGTTGTAGGACCTATACATGTTAACTTTAGCAATGCATTCAGGTGTGCAAAGTTGTTCTAATACCTTGGCCTCTTCATGTTCAGCCATCAATGCATGGTTGGGAGAAACATTTTAAACTTGAAAGCTCCAGTCAAAGCCTCCTTCTTCAACAGCAACAGCAGCTTGTTGTTTTGGATGGCTTGGCTTCACAGATCTGGGAGCTGCATTAGTGTAGTTTGGTCTGGGTTGTTTATGGCCACTATTTGTCCTTGGTGCCTTGCACTCCCTAGCAAAGTGTCCCATTTGGTTACAGTTGTAACTCTTCACCTTGCTTTTATCCAGGACAAACTTTCCACTGGCCACATTGCTTGGAAACTTTCTTCTTGTTCTTTTGTAGAACTTCTTGGCTATATGAGTGAGAAGAACCATTTGTTGGACTATCTTTTTGTATTCCAGATCATCTGTATGGTTGCAATCCAAGTCTTCAAGAGTGAAGAGAAAGTTGCCATAACTTTCATCAGCAGACACAAAGGCTTGTGATGAGCTTGTCTTTTAGAATGGGCTTTCTTGGATGTAGCTCTCCATTGGTGTCTTAGGGAATGTGATAAAAGGACCCGTTTGTGAGTTGTTAGGGAAGCAGATGAGAATGCTATGGTTCTATGCTATCCCATTCAACCACATGGAGGGGAGAACTCTATTGATTGCTGGAAAAGCTGCTTGATGGATTTTTCATGTTCATCTCATCTGGTAGCCGCTGAGGATACCATACAGCTCTGTGAGAGTAAGGATGGAGAGGTTCTCAATTATCTTAATGGCCACATAGTAGTGAGTCCATTGTCTGGGAAGAGAGAACGTGAACTTCCTCACAATGTCCCTATTCTCAAGTTTGACTCCAACATCCACGAGAGTATCTACAATCTCAACATACCTTAAGTATTTTTTGAGTCATAGTTTCACCTATCTTGTAGGTGAAGTTCTCAAACTGCTGCTTCATAAGGTCCTTCTTGTTTTCTTTGCCTCATCAGATCCCTCATACATGAGCTTCGGTGCATTGGAGAGTTGCTTAGCAGTTTTGCACTTCTTGAAGCCTCTGTATATAGAGTTGGGAGGAGCAGTTTTAAGAGTGGTCATGGCCTTCTAATCTATGTCTATTTTCTTCCAATCTTCTTTGGAATAGTCAACCACTTCCTTTGGTATCATCCCACCACCACCAGTAGCTGAAGTGGTGCTTGAGATGTGAGGTCCTATGATAACAGATCTCCACATCCTACTATCTTGAGACATGATGAACTCTTCCATACGTTGGCACCAAGTATCAAAGTCATCAGGAGAGATCAGTGGAGACTTTGTTGATCACAAGTCAATAATTCAGTGTTTAATTGATCTAAATGCGTGATTTTACATCGTCATTACGGTGGAATAATTTCAAGTTGTTTGTGTTTTGATTTATAGGTGTTAGAGCTAAAGAAGGCTTATTTTGGAGGAAAATGAGCAAAACACAAAACTACAAGGACTGAAGATGTAAATATCAAAAGTTACAAAAAGGCTCAAAATTAGGCATACCGGCGTATGATACGCCGGGTATGGGCGTATAATACGCCGGTCAGCGTATACGCGGCATATCAGTAGGCGTATTTGGAAAAAATTACAGAAAGTTGGGCGTATGGATACTGATATGGGCGTATGATAAGCCCAGGGTCGGCGTATCATACGCCAGTCACCAACAAACTTCGGATTTTGTGGAATTTCAAGTTATTTAAACACACTCCAACCCTAATTCAAAAACTAACTTTCCAAGCTCAATCCTTGATGATTCTAATTCGATTTGTGGTGATAAGCTTTCCCATTCATCCCAAATCATCTACAAACATTATCAAATCAAGATTAAAGATTCGATAAAGATCATGAGTGGCTAGTTAGTTCTTTGAATGCTTTCGGGTGGATAGTTCATGCCAAGTGAGATTGTTAGTCATGCTTAGGGTTTTTATGTTAAAAATCTTGTGATTAAATGTAATTGAAGGTTTTGATTGAGTTAAACAATTTGTTTATAAAGAAAGTTATTTGCTTTATCATCAGTTTTCAGTTTCCTTGTATTGTTAGCTCATTGAGACTAGTAAATAACTTGATATAGATCAAATGGTAACTTTGTGAATGAACGAGTCTTAAAAGATTGTTCCTTAGTTATCACTTCAATCAAAAGCTAAGATCTTGAGTCATGTTATGCAACCCTAAAGTACACTTGATAACCCATTGATCTTGTAGAACTTGAAACCCGGAAGTGATTGTTTCTTATTATTTAATCAAATTCATTTTAAAGTTTGTTGTTTTTTTGCAATAGGGCTCTTAATTTCATCCAAAGTTTTAATCTTTAATTATAAAGTTGATGTCTTTAAGTTAATCAAGTCATATCGTTAAACACTTTCCACATATTTCCTGTGGAGACGACCTTACTTACCCTTATGCAATAAAGGTAGCTAAGACTGATATATTAACTTATTTTTGATCGAGTCTCAACAACAAGATCAAAAATGGCGCCGTTGCCGGGGAACTGGTACGCTTAGTGTTTAACTATTTTTATTGGCATTTCTTAAAAATTTATAAAAACCTAAAAAGATTTTATTTTTCTATTTTTCTTTTTTTTATATTTGTTTTCATGTTCAGTATTACGCGAGGTATTTTGTGTTTTCTTGTTGCAGGTAACCATTACGTTAATGCATACAAGATTTTCAGGAAGGACCTTACCATTTCAATTTGATCTAGAAATTGAGAAGACTGCAAGAGAGAATTGTGCGCTTCACAAAGCATCAACTTCAAAGACTTCTCAAATTCGTGGTCAAACAAGATCGGAAGAAGGTACATCATCAGCAATAGCTCATCGGATTCTAAGTAGACTTTCAAGAACACCTGAAAGTAACCAATCAAGAAGGATGAATAATCCAGACAACCCAGGAGGGTCACCACCCAACCAACCTTTAGAGGATATTCCAATACCAGTGTTCCCTCCACCCGATGATCCTCCACCTTAACCACAATAGGTGCAACCTCAACCTCAGGGGCCGATCCCTGTAAATCAAGGTGTGCAACACCAACCTCCTCTTGTAAATTTCCAACCAATGCCAAATTTCTAAGTTCGAAATCCAAGTTTTCATCATGACGGAGAAGGTAGTCATCATAGAAATGAGGAACGTTTTCAGTTAAAGGAAGTCATCACACTAATTGTGTGGAAGAGTGGATTGAAGATCATGATGACATGGACGGACCAATCCAACATGATTTTGGTGATTATGGGAACCAAACGAGATATCAAAACCATCAACCAAATCAGGATCAGGGTGGTTATGCTCAACCACCCATTCACAATAATGTTGAAGGTCAACCATTTAATGGCATACCTTCCAATCTGTGAGCACAACATTATGTACCAGCACATGGTGTGGATAGTCACTTTCGTCCTGCCATTGCCATCAATTCATCTCCAATAGTTTCACCAACACAAGGGGACGAGCCTTTGAAGTCCAACCATAATGTTTGGGAATTCTCCCTCACTTTCATGGTATGGCAATTAAAGAATCCTATTTGCACATATAGGAATTTGAGGCATCATGTAGCACCATTGGTGGCCAAGGCTTTTCACCGGATGAAGTTAAATTGGTCCTATTCCAATTTACCCTTAAAGATAAGGCCAAACAATGGTTCCTATCTCTACTATCTGCAAGTATTCACACATCGGTACAAATGCAACAACAATTCTTGGATGAATACTATACTTCTCAAAGGACCAGTTATGCAAGGCGAGCCATTCGAGGATTTACACAACAATCAGGTGAACAGTTTCATGAAGCCTTTCACCGGTTAAAGAGATGCTAAGAACTTTTCCACATCATGACATAGATAAGTGGGAGTTTATTCCAGCTTCCTATGATGGATTATAACCAGAGGATGCTAAAGATGTAAATTCCACAAGTACAGGAACGTTCACCTTAAACCATGAGGATGATGACTGGGATATTCTCAAAAGGATGAGTGTAATCTCCAAGAAGTGTGCACAATCAAGTTGGAGGTCAAGGGGTGAAAACATGAAGATGGTGAATGATCATATGGCCATGGATAGAATTGTAGTTCTAGAAAGAGAAATAGCAAGCCTTAAAGTTGGAAAGAGTGGCGTGGCGAACATATCTAGTGAGTATGAAGTGTGTGACATGCAATGACATCGGCCATACATCGGTCACATGCTACTTGAATTTAGGGAAGAGTGAAAGTGTACATCAACTACAAGGCCAAGGAGAAAGGAAGACATACGATATGACTTCTAACACATATCATCCCTATCTTAGAAGTCATCCAAATCATAGATATGGTAACAATACTAACCAATTGAATCCTTCTTTTTAGGTACCAAATCAAGGAAGCAACCAATATCAAGGCCAATAACAAGAATATAATCAAGGCGGTTATCAAAGAAACAACTATAATCAAAGAAACTACCAACAAAGAGGTAAATACCAACAAAGGAATCAACAACATCAACAAGGTGCTTCTACAAACAATGGCAATGACAATGCAATTTTGTCGATTCAAGATCTTGCAAAGGAGATGAAAAAGTTTAAGCAATTTAGAGAAGTGAAAGAAAATATAAATGAGGCCATTGCTAAGCAGCTGGGACAATTAGCTGAACAATTGTCCGAAACGAGAACCGGGGAAGCTTCCAAGTGATACAACAAAGAACCCTCAACATCAAGCCTCAAGTTCAAAGAATGTGCACATCAACTCGGTTAGTATTGTTCCTAAATCTGAATGTAGTGATTATGAATTAACCTCTACTCCTCAAGTAGTTATAGATAACGAGAAGGAAGTAGATGAAGAAGAAGGAAGTGACCCGGGAGCACCAACCATTCCAATTCAAGTCGAGAAATTTAAAATCAAAAGGGCACTTTTGGATTATGGAGCCGTGGTGAGCATCCTCCCAGGGAGCTTGTATGACCAATATGAATTTGGTCCATTACATGAAACTAACAAAACATTAGTGTTGGCTAATTTGACATGGAAACGACCCCGGGGAATGGTCAAGGATGTAATAATCAAGCTAGGAGAGTTTTACTACCCGGTGGACTTTATGGTGCTTGATAATGCACCAGTAAGGACAAATGAGCAACCAAAGGTATTTTAGGTCGACCATTCTTGGTAACAGCTAAAACTCAAATCAATTGTCGGGATGGAATTATCGACATGACATTCAAAAACCATAAGTTGTTCTTTAATGTGTTTTCAAAATCAATTACATATGTAATTAATAATGATTGTATTATAATAGATGCTACTAACGGGTGTGCTGCTCCTTACATTTCACATGTAAGCAAGGACATCACCAAGAAAAATGGTTTTGATCCTGACAGGTTTGAGCTTGAGAATGTGGAAAAGGATGAAAATGTAAAGGTGGAGCCATTAAGGAGTGAGAATCTGAGACAAAAGGTAAAGATGGGTTAACCACCGGATCAAGTGTGTTCAAGGGTCAAAGAAGAGATGTTTGACCAATACGGGAGCGAACAAGAAAATCTACCAAGTTGGGAGAAATGGTTCTTTAAAGAGAAATTTGGAGAGAAGCACCCAATACGACCACCATAAGTGGTCTCAGGTAAGGTCTGGCTAAAGACCTAAAACTTAGCGCTAACGGGAGGCAACCCGTGAACTTTGTGGGTGTGTTCACTAGAAACCCTCACTAGACTACAACTCGTCAACTCGGGTCTACCGAGGGGTTTAAAGGCTTGTTGCATACGCTAAATGCAACCGTGATTCCTACAAAAGTGATTTTTAATTCTTCTATTAGTTTGTGTGTTTTTGTTTTGTTTTGATAGTCAATCACAAGACGCAAGCACTCAAGTGTGGGGAGGCACAAGCTGGGTGATGAAGGTTCCGATAATGACTGCGATCAAGTCCATGTGTTCTTTCCACCACTTTGGTTTTGAACAATATTCTTTTCATGCTTCCGTTGATATTGATTGATAATATGTTAGGATATGGTATACTAGTCTTCCTTCGTAATGAATTGTCTTGTTTAGCAACAATAGGAATGAAATTAATAATCTACTCCCCTATGTTATGAAAATACTAATTGTGACTACCATACATTGAGGACAATGTATCTCAAGTGTCGGGATAAGGGAAGAATTGAAACTTTTTAAAAAAATCAATCTTCTAATAAGCTTATTGTGCATGATACCTAAAAAATTTTCATACATGGCTAATTATCACTTATTTGTGCATGTATAGATCTCTTGGAATGCTTGTTTGAACTGTAGGAAAGCATGCTCAACATGAGTTTAATAACAATTAGGTAGAATTCTTAAGAGGCATAACGAATCGGTTGTAGATGACATACTGCTTCACATTTTTAACCCTCTGTTTTCGTGAGAATTTGAGCCTAATTGAGCAATTCATAGCATATGTTGATTTGCTTTATATTTTTTCATAACGAGGGAAACCATAATGTGCATTTAAGTTAGAACTCGTATAATTGATGCGTGTCAAGATCGTGAACCAATATGTGCATAAATATGATAGAGGCATTAGGAATAAACCAGTTGTTTAAACCCTTTCTTTTGAATCCCATACATTGATAATCTTCCTTTAAACACCATGTTGAGCCCCAACTTGTCTTTTGAATAACCCGAAACAATAAACCTATAAAGCCTTAACCTTTCTATAAACCCTTAGGTGATAAAGACCAATCCATGACATACCTAGAAGTGTTGTTGTAGTAGTAGTTCAATAATAGTATGATTGGTTATGAACATGTGAAAGAAAAAAAAAGAGGAGAAAAGCTAAATATGAGGTCAAAATGACCAAAATAAGAAGAAACAAAAATAGTGTGAGAATTCTATGATATGATTGCTATTAGAGGATAGAAATTGATACTTATCACATCTAGCATGTTTAAATTGGATTTCATTCACCGTTAGCCACTCTAAAATCCCTATTCTATCCCACCTTAAACCTTAGCCTAATATTACAACCCATAAAAGACCTCTTAATTTATGTATTATATTGTGTTAATTGATGGTGATATGATTAGTATACGAGCTTATGATGAAAATGTGAACTCTTGGTTTGAGAGTTCTAGATATACTAGTATATAATCACTAGTCAACAAAATAAACCAAGAGGAGTGTTCATTGTGAGGAATGTGAATGCATAAATGTTTGAAGCAAAAGGTGGAGTTATGCCAACTAAGGTGATTCTATGTTTAAAACATAAGTGGTGTTACAGGTTGGGTTGTGAATCTTATATGATGAAAGTTTAAAATTAAGTATGCCTTGTGACCTTAACTTATACAAAGTTGTGATAATTCAGCATGTTTTATTAAGTAAGGTGAATTGTGCAAGTAAGTTTGTTTGAGGACAAACAAAAGGTTAAGTGTGGGGATGTGATCACAAGTCAATAATTCAATGTTTAATTGATCTAAATGCATGATTTTATATCATGATTATGGTGGAATAGTTTTAAGTTGTTTGCATTTTGATTTATAGGTGTTTGGAGCTAAAGAAGGCTTATTTTGGAGGAAAAGGAGCAAAACACGAAACTACAAGGACTGAAGATGTAAATATCAAAAGTTACAAAAAAGGCATAAAATTAGGCATACCGGCGTATGATACGCCGATAGGCATATGGATTTCGTATCAGTGGGCGTATTTGGAAAAAATTACAGAAAGTTGGGCGTATGGATACTGATATGGGCGTATAATACGCCCAGGGTCGGCTTATCATACGCCGGTCACCAACAAACTCCAGATTTTGTGGAATTTTAAGTTATTTAAACACAATCCAACCCTAATTCGAAAAAGAACTTTCCAAGCTCAATTCTTGACGATTCTAATCCGATTTGTGGTGATATCAAGCCTTCCCATTCATCCCAAATCATCTACAAACATTATCAAATCAGGATTTAAGATCCAATGAAGACCATGAGTGGCTAGTTCATTCTTTGATTGCTTTCTAGTGGATAGTTCTTGCCAAGTGAGATGGTTAGTCATGCTTAGGGTTTTTATGTTGAACATCTTGTGATTAAATGTAATTGAAGGTTTTGATTGAGTTAAAGAATTTGTTTATAAAGAAAGTTATTTGCTTTATTATCAGTTTTTGGTTTTCTTTGATCGTTAGCTCATTGAGACTAGTAGATAACTTGATATAGATGAATTGGTAACTTTGTGAATAAATGAGTCTTAAAAGATTGTTACTTGGTCATCACTTCAATCAAAAGCTAGGATCTTGAGTCGTGTTATGCAACCCTAAAGTACACTAACCCGTTGATCTTCTAGAACTTGAAACCTGAAAGTGATTGTTTCTTATTATTTAATCAAATTTGTTTCAAAGTTTGTTGTTTTTTGCAATAGTGTTCTTAATTTCATCCAAAGTTTTAATCTTTAATTATAAAGTTTCTGTCTTTAAGTTAATCGAGTCATATCGTTAAACACTTTCCACATATTCCTTGTGGAGACGACCTTACTTACCCTTATGCAATAAAGGTAGCTAAGACCGATATATTAACTTTTTTTGATCGAGTCTCGACAACCAGATCATTTGTCATGGTACCGGTTTCCATATCAGCTTTTGAGAGAGCTGCCATTTGAGCTGGTAAGTGTATTGTGAAACTAAAGAGATTTAAGATGGTGAGATCTTATAATTAAGAGTCTAAAAAGCTCTGATACCAATTGCAGGACCGGTGAAGGGAGGTCAATACAATATTTCACAATGTTTAGAGAGAGTTATCACACTTAGCATATCAAATAGGGAACCGGCTTAAAGGTGAAACAGAGAACACAAGTAAAGAACAGAACAAGAAGAAGATAATATGGTTTTCAAGAATGATGTATATTTCTTTCAAGTTCTTACAAAGTGTTACAAAGCTTAAAATCAAATGACAAGTAATTGAGACACTTTATACAGCTAGCCATACTTTGAAGGCCAGCTGGAAACACTAATCTAGACAACAAGATCAATGTAGTATCAAAAGGCAGATTGCCTTTTGACTGGTGACTATGACATGTTATAGCTCACATCCTAATATATTACAAAATGGATATAAATACAAGAGTGGAAAGTTACAAACCCAAGACCTTAATCTATAGTTAGACAAAAGTATGGACTTTTCACCAACTGATATAAGCTAGTGAGTTTTCAGATGTGGCAATAAAAAGTGGTTCAACTTTTGTCAAAAGGTGATTCAAAAAAAGCATGTCTTCTCTGTCTTCAGAAGAAATCAGTCTCTTAGCTTCGGAAGACTTTGTCTTTGAAGTTTCGGAAGACTTCATCTTTGGCTTCAAAAGATTTATTCTTATGGCTTTGGAAGATTTGATACTTAGTGTAATTCATTTAGTTGTATCAAATCTTTCGAAGTAACTTCCTTGTACTTCACATGTGCATGCTGAAAGCTCTTTGGTTGCATCAGCCTCTAAATGTAATCCTTACATATTTTAAAAGAATAAAAAAACAAATGTGTCTATTCTTGTGTGAAACTGAAACAAAATTATAGGGAAAAAATTCAACTATTCTATATGAAAAGACAATTTAAAATTAGATCTGAGTGAATTAAAAACACAAAAATAAGTTTTAGAAAAACTTTCTGATTTTAGTTACGACATATGAACCAAATGGTTTTGTAATTTTATTAACCTTTGTACTTGACTCTTTTTAAATAGTATTATTTTAAAGTAAAACAAATATAAGCAATAGCATTTTAGTGAGAAAAAAAATATTTTCTTAAACACCTATTTTGATAAATCAATTTTCTATGTACACTATTTAAGAAAAAAAAACTCACTTTATAATTATATCAATAGTTGATTTTATTCAAACGAATTATGACTAAGAATAAAAATAGATACATTTTTAAGCGGAAAATCAAAGAAACTGAGGCCTAAGAAAAGGACACGTGACACAAAAAAATATTATTTTATTAATAAGTATAGATAAAATAATATTTTTGAAAGCCATATGGCATAATTCCAGGGCACCTAAATTTTATTTTTTTTCGCTTATCTCTTTTAATAAATATCACATTAACTACTAATGATATTATTTAATTCTTTCTCATATCAATTTTTTATTAAATTAAAAAATAGATCTTTCTATAAATGCAATTTCTAAAAAAATAACTTTTTATAAAATAAGAATTTTTTTTTTTAAAATATCAAACTTTTTAAAAAACACATTATATTTTAAAAGCTGTGTTTTCTAAAAAATAAAAATGACTCTTTTTTAAAAATGGTTTGTTTAAAAACCAACGTTTTTTAGAAAAACAAAAAAAAATTAACAAAAGTTTAAAAAATGATATTGTTCTTTTATCACTTGTACGTAATGTTAATCGTATCTTATATCAAAAGATCGTTTTATAATTCTTTAATATTTTACTTTTTCAACCTTTTTAATACACGAGGTATTGAACTAGTATTATATATAACAAAATAAAATTACAAAGAACAACTACATTAAACCATGGCTTAAGTAGGCTGTACAAGTATATTATGCATGTACATTAAGTCAATGTTATCGCGGAGATGCATGTTAGTTAATGGGTCACCCACGAGCCAATTTTAGTGCTACCACGGAGTCCGATAAGGAAATCCTTTATCCCCTTATGTCTTTATCCTTGTGTTGGAGGTTCTATCTGTAATTCTTTCTAGGACTTGTGGTTGCTTTAATGGAATCAAATTGTCAAATGATGGCCCTGTATTAGGACTAGGTTTCTACGCCTAAGGACTAGGTTTCTACACCTAAGGAATCGAGGGTTCTAGGTCTTGGTTCATTAAAAGATTCTAATCTAGGCCTTCTTATGAAATAGGTGTGGAGATTCAAAATAGAAAACAACAGGATATGGAGAAGAGTGGTAGCGGCTTTTCATAATTCCCACACAATTATAATCAATTATAATCTGCTCCCGGTGAAATCACACTCTAATGGTACATGGACTATTCTGGCCCGTCTGGAAAAAAACATTCTCATTGATGAACATTAATATTGTTAATATGTTTAGAGGTCATGTGGGTGACACAACTTCAATACACTTCTTGCTAGACCATTGGATTGGTGACCAACCCTTACTGTTCCAGCTGCCATTGTTGTTCTTTTTAAAGCGCAATATGCCTCATAAAGGATCGGTGGACATTAATGAATGCTCATTTGTCATGGCAATGGGACTGGTCGCATCCCCCATCTTCGCAATCGGAGACATCTGAATTCAACGTACTCCTACATTTAATTGCTAATTGTTGTGTTACTAATGCCACTGATAAATGGTATTAGAAGGGGGATAGCCTTGGGAATTTTACAGCCAAGTGTATCAAATGGCATCTTAATGCATAAAAACAAGTGTCATGCTCATGGAAGTTCAATTAGAATACTTGGATGCCTCTGAAAATCAATGTCTTTGGATTGAGAGTGTAAAATAATGGCTACTAACCCTCATGTCACACCCTCAGAATCCACGTGCGGGGTTTTACCACGAGACGAGTGAACAAACCAGGATCTTAGTCATTAGTTACTCAAAACGACTCTACATGCAACATTTAAACAAATCAGAGTTTAAAACTTTAAAATATTTATGGAAGCGTTTAGTAAATAACCCAAACACAAGGTACTAAAGGTAAACTGCGCAAAACACGCGCCCAAACCAAAGTACGAAAATAAATGCTAAATTAAAAGTAAACAATGTTTGAATAAAACATGCTTGACACGTGCGTGCTCCTATGGGCAGCAACTAGAAATGACCTGAGAAAAGCGTACTAAAAGTGTCAACACGATGGTTGGTGAGTTCAAGAGTTTGCGTTAATCATAAATCTGTACAGTTGTAAAACATAAGAAGTGCATTGAAATAGATAGCTAGTCTATATTCACAAGTAGTAACCATAGTGATTTTGCGATTGAAGCTGACTGTGTTCGTTGTTTGCCTCCCGTCATGACATACCAGGTCGTGATGCTGTTAGTAGTTTAGGACAATATTGTATCCGTTTGACCTCGAGTCGCACAGGTGGGGCTTGTCAGACCCCGTAGTACTACCCAATATTTCCCGCTATATACCAATAGTAACGATCCAAAAGTGTGAAGACTTCTATGGTATAACCCACTATGTTACACTATACACAACTTACTATAATAAAGCATTTATAAATCAGTATGCTATCTCCCCCAAAAAAAAGTGTATAAGAAAGTGGGGCATGAACTCATCTGGTGCGCAAACGAACAATAGTAAAAGCTAACAGTGAGCAGAAAGACAACCTTCAGAGGTCACCTAGAACACGCAAGTACATAAGTACGTGTACATAGAATCTTTAACAACCCTAAGTGCTCAATAAATACATTGACTCAAGGTTTTGGAAAACAAGACACATTAGACCCAGTTGACCCGTTTGACCCGTTGGTGACATGTCAAATTAAGTTCTTGTTTGATCAAACATAACAACCAATAATTCAACAAACCATTCCAAATTACTATGCAAGTTATTCTCATAAGCCACATTGTAACACGTAAGGCTTATCATGTTTTTCATGCTAAATCAGGTTATCATACAACGCACGTAATCCCATTCATCATACAACACAGATTCTAGTTTATATTCCTTTATAATGCATATTGGGTTTAGTCACTCATAACGTGCCATGTGAAGCCACTCATGGCTACACACCCTAAACCCTGCCAATTCTACAAAGTAGGGGCCTCAGATTCGCACGCACGTATGATACCCATCAGTAATATACCACATGTAACTTATGCAGCAAGACATTAACATTATAACAATCGATAATGACAATTCATCCTAACATAACATGTATACTTGCACATTTTCCAAGAAAGTTCATATGTCCCCATAGTAGCACCAACTAATTATATGACCCAATTATTACAATCCAACACATTAAACATCATCCAGAAACATTCTAACATGATCCTAATATCATAAACAAGTCTAACTCACAATATCCAATGATCTTCAAAACTAAAGTTTCCCTTTTGGGAAAGTAATATCCTAAAATCAATCTAGCACCCAATTCATTCATGAATTCATCAACATCATGCCTAATCAAGTCCATGTTATCATCTAGACACGACCAACATTATCAAATCATCATAATTCACAAAGATCATATCCAAAAGTTTCTACTTATAGTAAGGTATGAACTACATGATCAATTCATGGATTTCTTGCATAATAATCATAACCCAACATTCATACAACATCATTAACATCACAACATCATCAATCTATCATCAATTCATCAAGTTCATGCACAAAAGTTACTATTATTAGTAAGGTATGAACAACGCATCTAAACCACGAATTTCTTGTATAATCCACGTAAACTAGCATCAATACAATCTAACTAACATTATACAATCATCAAACAATCAAAAATTTGACATTCTAAGCAAGAATCGAACTAGGGTTCGGCCAACCCAAGAAATCATGAAAAACTCATAAAAATATAACCTTAAATCGCGTAATGGCTAAGAATTGAGGTTGCTAAGGTGTTGTAACCTTTGAAACTCTATCAAAATCAAAGCTTGATTGTTGTTCTTAGGTTGAAATCACAATGTGTGTGTTTGTATGGTGATGGTTGCGGCCGAAAGGGTGGGGAGGGATTAGGGTTGGGTTTAATTTTGTTAAGTTTTATTTTAAGGTAATTACACTTAACCCCCATTGTTTATATTTTATAAAACTAATCTTTTAAACACTTCTTAAAAGGTTTTAACTACTAAACACCAAGTATTATTAACCAACAATAATAGTCATGTATATTTTTCATTAATAACAAAACACATGAATTATAAATAACACGTTGACACGTTACAAGATAAAATTCACAAATAATATTTAAAATCTATAAACTACATAAGCACAACTTAATAATCACTTTATTAGTTAAATTATTATCCAGTAACCATTGTTAATTATTATTAAGTCACCAACATTCAACGACAACTAGTGTGTGTTCACGACACGTGTATGCAAGACCTAACGGAACTAACGAAGTTTGGTAACGAAAAATTACCGGATGTCACACCTCATGAATCTCCAAGAAAGAGGTGTCTCAAACCATTCCCTAACCAAGCCATCTATGTGGAGAGGTCGAGTAAACGTTGGATCATATCCTAATTGGTTGCTATGTGGCGACCGCCATTTGGCAACAAATCTGCTCATGTTGTCAAATTCCTCCACTCTATGCATTCTTCATTCGAGACCTCCTAGACTACTACATGTACTTCAACATTTCTGGAACGATGGGTAAAATTATCGAATTGATTATTTTGGTCGCTTCTTGGGCAATCTGGAATGAAAGAAACAATTTGATTATCAATAACAAGGAGATCATATTGAAAGGATTGTGAAAGAAATCAAGGTGTTAAGTTTTTTATGGATTAAAAACCGCTCAAATTGTAAGGAGTTAGAATGGGATAGGTGGAAATTCCATGTATTATAACTTGATGTGTGGGTGAATGTATTCTCGCTCACTAGTAACTTGCTAGATTGTGAGTTCTTTTTTTTGGTGATAATAAATCTTTTTCTATTTAAAAAAAAGAAGTACACTAAGTCAAGCTTTTAGTACAAGTTGTGGGTTACAGGTGTTAAGTTTGGTGCTATATTCTTGCACCATGTATGATTTCTTTGATTCAGGTCGTCAATTTGGGTGTTTTTTGATTATTCATGGCATATGATTTCATGTGAAAGCTACTTTCTAGGATTTTGAAATTGTTAGATTAATTTATAGGAAATAGTTCAAATACAAAGTCTTATAAAACTAAAGAGTGTAAGAAGTAATCTCAACCATCCATCTTATTAATCAATGGTTGAGATCAAAATTATATGGAAAAGTTTGTTAGATGAGTATTTTAGTAATAGCCACTTTTGTTGACTTTTGCAATTTCCCCCATTTTTTTAATATGTTCATAATTTTTATGTACGACATTATTTTTTTATTAAAATTACAACAAATAAACGGGCATTTTTTTTATCCAAAACGAGTACAGTATTGTTATATAAAAAAATAAAAAAATTTACGTTATTAAGATTATATATCGTCATTGTGTATTTAGTGCAGTTCATTGGGTCTTTTTGTTAGTTATTGTGTTTTTCTGAATACTATTTTGTTTTTCTAAAATGATAAATTTTAAAATATATAATGATAGAAGTAACATTGCTATGTATCTCTAATATGTAAAACACAATTATATATTAACAACTAATTAATCTACTACATTGAAAACAAAGACCAAATAACACAATGTATCATTGTGTCTTTTGATCGTCATTATGTCATCTTGAATGCTATGAGTTTTGAAAAATAAATGGGTGAAATAACAACATTATGTAATTCTAATGGTAAAACGTAATGATAGATAACAAGTTTGTATAATCTATTAAAAAATAAATAACAAAAATAACATATTGTGTTATCTTCAACACTATGAGTTTTGAAAAATACGTTGGTGAAAGTATGTAATTGTGTATTTCTAATTGTAAAACAAAATGGTAGATAACAAGTTTATAATCTAAAAAAACCAATGACAAAAATAACACAAAATGATCTAAAACGTAAAACACAAATGATTCACGCACATAACAACTGATGTAAAATATATGACACAATGAACTTATAAGACACAATGACTTGATTTATTTGACACAATGACCAAAATACCCTCCTCTTTAAAACAATAAAAAGACACGTGTCAAGCTCACAATCCTTCTTAGTATTTTTAGATTAAACATCTTTTTTAGTATAACCATACCCTAATTTATAATAGCTTGTGTTTGCAAAAGGAGTGAGATTATCGTGGCTTCATATCCGACACACATAAATGGTAAAAGATAGTTTCTAATCTTGGGTCTTCTTCCAATTCAGTTTGACGAGAGACCCTTAGTTGTCTGAGCACAAACGATTAACGATTTCGTTTTGTTGCTTGATGATGTTCATACCTTTTCCAATTGATTTGGTACTTAGATATGCTTGTTTTTCAAATTTAGATAGATTTCGAAAAGATTGAATGCTTTTTAATCAATGATCTGATTGTTACACGCATTAGCTCTCAAAACTTTAATAAAGAGATTATGATAATTGTTTGTTTTTGCAGAAAAGAGTGTGATTTATCAAGGACTAAACCACACATACATGTGAAAATAAGCAACGCACAAGTACACGCCAGCGAGACAAAGTGATGTTTTGTTAACGTTGCGAAAGTCAAAGTGAGGTATGTATAATATGACCTAAATCATCAGAATTTAAGAAATATAAAAATGTTTAGATTATGCCTTCACAACTCCAGTGTCACATATAGGTATTGAGTTTCGGGGTTTAATAACATGAGTCAATCTATCAACAATATTGTTGTTGATGCCTGCGCTTACCAAACACGTTATTATATTAATTATTGTTTTTTCCTATTTTTGGCCTATGTATGTGTTCATTTGGGTTTAAGGGTTTTAATTTCATCTTTCTTTTACATGATTCATGTTATCATAGTTTGATTTATTTGCTAGTACGACTACATACTTGGAAATAAGTGGATTATTATTATCCTTAACCTTCGTGTTTCTCGAACGGTCCTTTTCCAGATGTGGTTCAATACAAAAATGTACATATCTGTTTCTATTGGTTCTTGCTTAGTTTAAAAACTTTTTTAATTTTATTGTTCTTGGTTTGTAATTTGGTACAATTATGTTATTTCATTATGTGTTTTTATTACAAATTATATTTTAGGTTAGTAGAATTGATTTGTTTCAGGTTTGACTTATATTTTTGAAGGAACTTAACCCATTTGGCGGTAAGTAATAGTATTTACGGTTCTTTAAGAGTGCATAAAGTTCATAGCTAATTTTAATTTTTTGAAGGGAAGAGATTGCTTTTGTTCAAGAATATTTATCTTCCACATGTGAGGTAAGTTCACAATCAAAGATGAAAGACGGAATTAGTTAAACGTTAGTAAGGGTTAGGGCTCTCAAAATCGCTTAACGTTCGAAACTCGCTCGAACTCAATCAAAAAATGCTCGGAAATTCGATCGATCGATTTTGGTTTGGTTGTAAACAAGCCGAGCGGCTCAATTTGGTTTGTATATGAACCGAGCATGAGCAAAGGTAAGCTTGTACGTTGCTTGCTCGTTTTTGCTTGAATTATTTTTAATTATTTATTTTATATATACAGTATTGTAAAAATTGCTAGTCGCTAGTCGGGTGGTAGCTACCGATCAGGGATTGATCAAGATTAATCGGATTGGAGTTTTTATATATATATATTTTAGTTTTATATATAAAAACAAATATTTTTACATGTAATTTTTATAAAATTGTTCAGATTAATATATATATATATATATATATATATATATATATATATATATATATATATACATATATATATATACATATATATATATATACATATAGGATTATTAAACACATAAGTGTTGAAACATCACCATGCTCAACAGGTTATCATAATAAAAAAAAAAAAAGAGATCTTAAAACCCAGATGAAAACAAAATATTAAGAGTAATTATGGGATATGGTTATAGCCCATCTAAGGTGCTAATATGGGAGGTCGACCGCCGGGGAACCCGTTAAGCCAAAAAGCCAAGAAGGCGTGGGGCGTTTAGGGTGAGACCCGTACTGACCACATGTTAGCATCCTGGATAACGACTGTGTAAAATCACCAACGTTCCATTGTTTCTCTTGATTTTCTGCCCTCGTCTGAGTTTTATGGTTTTCCTCTCTTTTCCCATACAAGGTCCTGCCTTATGGGACCTTGTATGGGAAAAGAGAGGAAAACCATAAAACTCAGACGAGGGCAGAAAATCAAGAGAAACAATGGAACGTTGGTGATTTTACACAGTCGTTATCCAGGATGCTAACATGTGGTCAGTACGGGTCTCACCCTAAACGCCCCACGCCTTCTTGGCTTTTTGGCTTAACGGGTTCCCCGGCGGTCGACCTCCCATATTAGCACCTTAGATGGGCTATAACCATATCCCATAATTACTCTTAATATTTTGTTTTCATCTGGGTTTTAAGATCTCTTTTTTTTTTTATTATTATGATAACCTGTTGAGCATGGTGATGTTTCAACACTTATGTGTTTAGCCTCTTGTTGAGGCAATCATACACAAATATAAGTTTAAAATAAGAAAAGAAAATTACCAGAAATAGAAGTCTTGGAACTTGAAAGCTTTTAACTTCAAATATTATAGAAGATTTATTACAAGAGAGAGAGAGGTGGTTCTAAAAACCGGTGTCTTCTACTAACTACTAAGCCCTCTTTATATAGAGGCTCTAGCACCGCATATTACAGCGAATATTCGCTCATAATTGCGTATGACGCGTTTTGTATTACAAAGTCAAAAAGTAAATAGTAAAAGTTACAATAATGTAACAAACAAACAAAATTGTTTGTCGACCACTTATAAAGTTGAATTATTGGTTCTTCTTTTCTTCTTTGTGGGGCCTATTGTGTCCTTTTGTTTTTTATCTTCTCTGGTGTATTAACCGGACCGAATTCTTCGTCTAATTCTGCCATCATTTTGGCATAGGCTTCATTATCCATGGATTCATTTTCATCTTGACTGTCCTGGTATAACTGGGAGTCATCTTCTTCCATTTGTGAAGAACTTGATTCTGTTCTTTTTGAAGATGATTCATCTTTTCTTTTGAAGTTCTTGGCTATATCCTTCTTAACTTCTTCTAGATAATATTTCATCATCTCTTGGTCACTTATATCATCTGTGCCTTTAATCATTCTGATTTTTCTAACAATGTGTTGGAATGGGCTTGGAGATTCCCTCTGCTGCTTTATCTGCTGCTGCTTCTTATATAGATCAATTGTTTTCTGGATTTGATCCAGAGTGTCCTGGCATTTAATTTTGCCATCTTCTTCTTTGTCCATCATTTTTTTCCAGAACTTAGTCATATAAGCTCTTTTTAAACAAAAAATGTTTTTACTGGTATAACCAGTTTCCGGAATCCATTTCCATATCCAGGGGATACTGAACTGGACAAAATAATATAAAGAGGCCATTCCCTCTATAAAAATATTATTGTGTTGTGCCTCTATTAAGGCTGGAGAAAGTTCTACCCACTGGGTATATAAATTTTTACATTTATTAGATTCATTTATAAAAATATCAATAGATGGACCGTATGACTGCCACCATTGATAAAACCATGCTGGTATCTCTGATTCATAATTTGTATGACAAATTTTTATGAACCATGAGTGTTTATGATTAGGGTTTTCATATAAGAACGCCCTTTGAAAAGCTTTAACATAATCCCAATAGTTATATCTAATGGGAGTTTTTGTTTCAGGGTGTAAAAGTTCCCTGTCTTTTAGGGGTGATGTTCCCCAAGTTTCCACAGATATGATCTGCTTAATAATAATTTTACTAAAGCTATGAGCTTTATTATTCCCAGTATAATGAGTAATTTTGCAGGATTCTGCTTTTAATATTTCTTTATAATATATTCGAGACTTATATGTCTCGTTGGGATAGTATCCCTGATCAAAGTATCTCTTGACTATGAGCCAAGGTTGATCTTTCCATTTTTGATCTTTATGATCTAAAAGAAGTATGACTTCTTTATTGGGTGTATTAACCCATCCTTATCCTCACTTTCATTAATGAGGGTTTTAGCATATGATGCTACTTCTTCTGGGTTATGTCCCTGAGAAGCTTTAAAGGCAAGAAATTCCTTTATTTCATCTTCATCAAGTATTTTTGATGAAGTTGATGCATTCATTGATGCATTGTTAAAAGCTATAAGCTTTTTGTTACCCATTTGATGGATAACTCTGCCTGCTCCTCTTCCCCTATAAGAGGAAGATCTTCCACGGCCTCTTCCCCTTTCCCAGGGGATCATTCCTGAAACTTTAAACATAAATATTATTTATCCACAAGAAAGTATTATTTCTTTATATTTTAAATCTTTAAGTTGCTTATTTAAAGATCGTATTCTATATTTGATTTGTTTAATAGCATAATCTTTAGCTTTTTCCGATATAAATGGAGTTTCTTTTATTTCTTGAATATTGTCATATGATCCTATTATTTGGATCTGATTATTAATTGTTTTTTCAATAATTTCAGTCATCGCCATGCGCATAATTCGTCTTGAATGGCTCATTAATTTAAATATTCCCTGGTAAGAAAATCAGGAAGACTATTGTCAGTTCCTTTTTTATAAATTATTTCAAAATCAAAAGGCGCGAGATGTGATTGCCATCTGGCAAACATCTGCTTAGAAACATCATGTTTAAAATATTTATTAAACATATATTTGGCTGCATTGCAGTCAGTTTTAATTATAAATCTTTTGTTGAATAAATCATCCTGAAATTTTAAAACACATTTAACTATTGCAAGAATCTCTTTTGCAACAGTTGCATAATTCTTTTGACTTTCATTCCATTTTCCAGAATGAAATCTAACAAGATATTCTTGTTTGTTAATTGGAGATACTTGTTTTAATATACCTCCATAGCCTATATCTGAGGCATCAGTTTCAACAATTTTTTCCCATTCTGGGTTTGTTATTGTTAAGCAGGGAAGGTTTTGAACCTTTTGCTTAATCTTTTGTACTGCTTTAGTATGATCGATAGACCATGGCTTAGGATTCTTCCTTAGCCTATCGTATAATAAAGCCGTATCTTGTGCTAAATTTTTATAATAAGGAAGAATATAGTTTAAACTTCCAAGAAATCTTTGTAATTGGGTTTTGTCTAAAATCTCATCTGGGAATTTAGACGCAAATTCAATACTTCTATTGATCGAAATTATATTTCCTTGATCAATATTATGACCTAAAAATCTGACTTTAGTTTGGAAAAGAGACATTTTTGGTCTAGATATAACTAAACCATTCTTTAAAATTATATTTTTGAATATCTCTAAATGTTTAAAATGAGTCTCAATATCCTTTGAAAATACAAGGATATCATCAATATAGACAATTATAAACTCACTATAAGGAATGAAAATGTCATTCATAATATTTTGAAATTCTGATGGGGCATTTTTAATCCAAATGGCATAACATTCCATTCGTAATGCCCAACAGGTACTGTAAAAGCAGTTTTATACCTGTCTTTTTCTTCAATTTGTATTTGCCAGTATCCTGACTTTAAGTCAAATTTAGAAAATATATTTGACTCATATAATTTGTCTAATAAATCTTTCTTATTAGGTATAGGATACCTAATCCATTTTAAAACCTTATTTAAGGGTTTATAATTGATAACCAATCTTGGTGTACCTCTTTCCTGTTCGGAATGTTTATTAACATAAAAAGCTGTACATGACCATGGAGACTTTGAATTTCTAATTAAATTCTTGTTTAAAAGAGATTTTATTTCTTGTTTACATAATTCCATATATTCGGAATTCATTTGACAAGGTCGAGCCTTGGTTGGAATCTGTCTTTCATTAAAATTTTCTTCATATGGAAGTGAAACAATATGTTTCTTTCTATCCCAGAAAGCATTGGGATGATCATTACATATCTGTAAACTAAATTGGTGTTCTATATGTTTAATTTTTTCTTGTAATTTCGGACTATTTAATCTTTCTTGAATATTTAAAGAAAATATTTCTTTTTGTAGAAAATCAATTTGATTTATCTTTGCTCTTAACAATTCTTCTTTTAAATTGTTTAATGTTCTTGATATTGGATTAGAAATGAATTTAAAAATAATTTCTTTTCCTTCATACGTACCAGTTATTCCAGTACGGTCTACATTTTTTAAAGGAAATATTTTGTCAAAGAAAGGGCTTCCAAGTATAACTTGGTTACCTAAATTTTTTACCAATACAAAACTTGTACTAATACAAGTATTATTTTGACAAATAAAAGCTTGAGGGATTTTATAATTTACCTCTAATTTTCCTTTCCCAGCATGACTGAGAGTATGTGTCGTTTTATGATAATACTTTGTAGGAATTAATCCTTCCTGTATGCAATTTAAATCTGCACCACTATCAAAGAGTGCAACTACTTCTATTAAGAAGTCATTTCCTATTAATAATTTAATTTTTCCATGCCATTTTTGAGAAGTAATAATTTCTCTTATATTTTTCAAATATAATTCTGATTCTTCTATTGGTTGTATATTTAATTTATCTTTTTCTAGACATATTATTCTATTATCTAATTCTTTATTATTTTGTTGTAAAATCTTTATATCAGATTTTAAATTATCAATTTCTCTTTTTAATTGTTGTATATCAACGGGTTTTTTATCTTTATTTTTCTGGTTTAATTGAATTTTTAATTCTGCCAGAGAAAATGGTTTTGGATCTTTAAGATTTGAACAAGAAGGACCTTCTTCTTGTTTTTCCATAAATGAAGAGATTATTTTTTCTCTAATTTGTGGATCATCTACCACTTTTAATAATTCAAGTATTTCACTTGTTAAAACATTTATTTCCATATTTTGGAATTGTGAAATTATTTTATAAATATTTTCTTCTTCTTCTTCTTCTGAAGTATTACTACAACAGTTGTTTTTACAACAGTCTTCTTCTCCAGAGGAAGAGTATAGACTTTCATTTTCTAAAATATTTAAATCTTCATTAGAAGATTAATCAGATTCGGTATCTGATTCTAAAAGTATCTTTGAGATTTGATTTTTTAAATCTTCATCTTCTAGCTTATTAAGCTTTTTTCTAACCCAGCAAGTTTTTGCTGTGTGACCTATTTTTCCACATTTCTTACAGATTAATTTTGACCTGTAAGTCTTATACGAAGGCTTATTTTCCTCGTATTTTTGAATTCTTTTATTTTTTCTATCTTCCCTTTTCCTTTTTCTTTTTTGATGTTGGTAGGGATTAGATTTCTTAATTTTCCTAGTATTATTTAAGGTTCCTTCTATACCAAATTGACTACAGAATTCACCTAATTGTTTCTTTTTTTAAAGAATGTTTTTTAATTTGTTGGTTTAATTTAATTTCATTACATAAATTTAAACCTTCTTGAATACAAGTTCCTATTAACTTGCCATAAGTATAATCATCATAATTTATACTTATTCCTCCTTTTCTTAGGTTATTCCTAACTCTTTCTGCAAATAAATACGGAAGACCATCTATGAATTTTGACTTCCAATGTGAGCTATTAGACTCAGGGAGTTCCATAACTCTACTTAAGAAAGTGTCTTTATACCACCTAAAAGATGTTAGGGTTCTACACTTAAGATTTTGTAGAAGAGTCCTAATATTCTCTGAATTATCAGACCATCTGCCTGTAAAGTGTTCTATAATATTTACTATTAAAGTATAAACTGAGTTGTTTTCAACAACACCATTGTCCTCTTTTGTACTATTGAGGATCTCCTGTCTATCTGAATCTGATAGATAATTATCCCACCAACCTTTAAGTTGGCCTGTAAAACCTGATATAATCATCTGAGCTATTGTCTTAACTGTATTCTTATTGTTTTGACAAATAGTGCTATACATAAGCATCCTATGGACAGTATTATAAATCTGTCCTTCTGTTTGACCATCTATATTCCATTCATAGATCATTTTTCCACTATACGAATTACTAATTACGTATTCCTGTTCTTCTATTAGAACATCCTGTGGAGTAGGCCTAGGATAATAATACATCCTTTGAGTTGGCTTATCAGCAAACTTAGATAACTTCATGATTTCATCATTGATCTTTTGCTTATAATCTTCTTCTTTTAGACTATCTTCAAAATCTGATAGTGTACTTATCTTTAAATTTTTTAAAATATTGATTGTATCATTTAACGTTTGCATTGAAATTTCTTCAGATTTTATTTTGAAGTCTGTTACCTTAGGAGGTAATTGAATGCTAGGAGTCGCAATAGACTCTTTATTTTTTATCTGATCATTTATTATGATACTTTGTTTTTCTTTTAAATGGCATAATATTTTATCCATTTTTTTAGAAATATCCTGGAGTTGTTCTCCAATTATTATTAAATAAAGATTTGAATAATTTTGTTGTTTTATTAAACCATTTATATGAGAAATAGTCGTCTGCAAGGTTTCACCTTCCAGAAGTTTTTGAAAAGCTTGATAGTATCTTTC
Organism: Flaveria sonorensis; assembly: GCA_025506505.1. NCBI lineage: Eukaryota > Viridiplantae > Streptophyta > Magnoliopsida > Asterales > Asteraceae > Flaveria > Flaveria sonorensis. The sequence continues at coordinate 41,791,257 of CM046434.1, forward strand.
CTCTCCTTGTTTTTCAATTTTAAAACCATTAGTAGGAGGGAAAAAATTTGATACTATGTTTCCATTAATATTAAAATTTCTTTCTATAACAGAAATAATACTATTAGTATATTTTTCAATAAACCATGGAACAAAAGGTATAATCTCTTGTTTCTCATTTAATTCATTATAAAATTCTTTTCTGAAAAATTCTTTGTCTGTTTTTTCAAAATTTTTGAAAAACCATGTTCTAAATAATTCCCATTTGGGTTGAAGAAATTCTTTAGAAATTTCTTCTCTTACCGGTGACCCCGGAGTAAAATCTAATTTTTCTTTTGTATTCATAATTATACAAAATTTATTTCTGATTCGGTTAGTTCCGGATCTATTCTAATTCCTCGAACTATATTATCCGAGTTTATTCTTAATTCATCTATTTTTCTTTCAGGAAATTCTTCCTTAATCCTAGATGTTGACGCCCTAGAAGGACTTCTAACCGTGTAATCTACAGGAGAAATATAATAGTGTGATGACACTGATTTAGACAAAGAGGGTTCATATTTTATTTTATTATTTTCAAATTGTATTTGAACTGACCCTTCATTAGTTTGTGATATATTTATAGGATTATTATCCACATATTGTTGAGATGGGCTAGCTTTATCTAGTAGCCAATTTTCTGGAAAATTAATTTCTTCCCATTTTATTTTTCTTCTGGTTGTAATATTAGCTTTGCTAAAATTAGTTTCTATTAGAATAGTTTCATTTAAAGGTTTATCTACCATTTTACAATGAGGATTAAGCGTAAATAAAGGCTTATAATAAATTCGGTAACAGATACATATTACCTCTGATCCTGGTACGTAATTGTAACCATGCGTTTTAACATTCAAAGTTAAAGCATCTAAGATATTAACATCAGATAATGATAATTGCAAATTAGGATAAACATTAAAATAGACTGGACCATGTGCCAGGCTAGATTGAAGAATCCCCATAAGTGATTGTTTCCAATTTAAGTTTCTAGCATCTCTAAGAGCTGCTACAAAACTTTCTGGTAAGCCTTCTAAAGTTAGAGGCTTAAATGCAATTTGCACTAATCCTATATGAATAAATTTATATTCTTTTTTGTATTTTTGTAAATCTCTTTTTGATAATAATTTTATTATCATTTCATCAGTATTTAAGAAAAATGTTTCCTCAGTTGTTTTAACAACTTGTTTTAATCCCAGTTTTTCAAAAGTTCCTAATTTATAAATTAGTTTGTAATCAATTTTTGGAATAGTCCATTTATTTAATAAATCTAAATTGTGAGGAATATCATATTCTTCCTCCATACTGTTTTTAACAGTATCTTCTGTTTTTATAATATTCATATTTGAATATCAGAGATAAGTGTTGAAACAAACACTCATACATCAACAAGAATACCATGGCTCTGATACCACATAAGGCAGGACCTTGTATGGGAAAAGAGAGGAAAACCATAAAACTCAGACGAGGGCAGAAAATCAAGAGAAACAATGGAACGTTATATGTATATATACATATATATACATATATATATATACATATATATATACATATATATATATATACATATATATATACACACACACATATTTGGTTTGAAATTTAATGTTTTTCTCATAATTTTTGAAATTTCGATGGAATTTTTGCATCTCGTTAGAATCTGGCCGGAAAGTCGCCGGAATCTTGCGAAAACCACCGACTTCTGGCCGATTAGGACCGTCTAGATCCGATAAATACAGTTGACCGACTTTGACCAATTCAACCGATTACCTCTGACTAAAAAAAGTCTCACGAACTAAACCCTAACCCTTAAACTCTAAACAACACCGAATAAACAAACATAATCTGCAGAACCTCCAACGAATCAAAAAAAAAATAAAAAACCCGCCGTGAAGTGTGGGGTTACAACCTAGTTAACTCACATTTTGATTTATAAGATACAATATCCATTAAAAGTATTGAAAGGGGGAACAAATCTGATTTTTTTGTTATTGATAATCTTTTATTTATAATAATAAATAACATATTAAATAGTTTGTAATAAAAGTTAAAAAATGATATTTTTAGATAAGGTATATGATTAAATTGCATATAAGTGAGTTTTTTAAATAAAACAACAACAATATCATTTTAAACTTTTATTTTATAGATTGATTTTTTTAATCATTTTGTTTTTTTTCAAAATAACTTCATTTTTTTAAATCATCCTTACAAAACTTCAAAAAAATCGGTTTTAAAATAGTTAGTAATTTTTAAAAGAAGTTTTTGTTGAAGAAAATTTTTATATCTTTTTATTTCTTTTAAAGTGTGCTTTTTGATTAAAAAAATAGTTTTTTAATTTTTACAATATTTATTTTTAATATGAAAATGTTTTAAATAATATATTTTTTTGAAGACGGGAATTTTATTAAGACAAAACAGACTACAAGCTAGCTAGGGGCTAGGCAAAACAATACAACAAAAGAAGATTAGTCTCCATCAAACTTAAAATTACATAATTTTGCCCGTTTCAAAGATTGAATTTTTTATATGTTTTTAACACATAGGAAGCCAACTATATTTATCTCCTCCATTACGTTTTTAATGAACATTTCTTTCTTCTCGTACATTAATTTGTTCTAGGCTCTCCATAATGACCAACAGTTAGGATAATAGTTTGCACCATCCTTTTTATATCATTTATTAGGAGAATCAAATGGGAAACTAAAACAAGAAAACCTAATATCATGACATGTGACACCTTCAAACTTTTTTATTGGGTATATAGATAACCTATTTATAAGAAATATAATACAAGATTTTAATATATCTAATATACCCCCTTAGTCTATTGTGGAGGAGAACGTAAACTTAGACTGGATCAAAAGTCTTTGAAGAAGACAAGTGATAGTCATTTGATAAAGATATCGGTTATTTGATAGACCGAAGGAACATGTAAGATTCTAAATTGGCCTCTACAAACTTTGTACGAACTTTGTCTTAGAAAAAAATGTACTTCAATAGCGATGTGTTTATAGGGTTGCCCTCACATCCGTAGGTACACTTCCGGTTACTGCATCTACCCATAAAAGTTGGAACAAGTCTAATTTCTTTATCATTGATAATCTCCTATTTATAATACAATGTTATAATATTCTACTATATCTAATAAGTATTATAGACATGTAGAAGTAAAATAGGTAAGATGTGGTGTCAATCATATAGGGATAGACGAGTTGATTCGACATCTTCAATTTACATCAAATACATTGATCCTAACTCAAACATACTTAAAGAGGTGTAACATGAAGATAGTTTGTATAATTGGTTAACCTACACTAGTTGTAAACATGTTGATAAGTCGTTATGCGTGGTAGGAGTTTGTGTAACCCTCGATACCTAGGAAACACCGCCCCACCCATTTGCATACCAAAGAAATTAATGTTTTCTGGATTTTTTCCCCTAGTCAGTATTTAAATATTTAATGTATAGTCATACGTTTTAACATTTTGTTATCGAAATAATAATCAAATTTCAACTCGGAGTTTTGAGAAATGGACACTTAAAATCGTGAATTATTTTAAAAATATCTATTTTTTCCTTTGTGTCTTTTAGCTAGTATGTGTTTTTCAACAGAGTTTATAAAGAACGTATTTGAATTTGGGTTTTGAATTTTTAAATTGGATCCTTATTTGAACCTAGTCCAAACCTATAAACATGAAACAAAACCACCTGGTTACCTGAATTCAAAACATATATATTTGTTTTATATAAAATACATAGTTTCATTAATTCTTTTCTTTTCTTTTCATTTATTTTATATATGTTTATTCTAATTCGGGTTTGAGCGCATGTTGTTTAATTCTTTTCTTTTCTTTTCTTTTCTTTTATATTTTTTTTATTTTGATTTGGGTTTGAGCGAATGTTGTTGGATATAGTCCTTCAACATAGAGAGGTGAGACTCTCAAGCACTAGGGTTGGAGTTTCGACTTTCAAGTAGTAGTTTTATTTTAATCATTTCAAGTAAATCTTTCATTGGCCTTAAGCATTTGCCGTAGCTTATTATACACTTTTTTGTCCCTTAGCTCTCATTTGCATGAGCTTGTCCCTACACTCTTACTTCACTTAGCATAGCTTTGCCTTATCATGTTCCTATACTTTCATCCACTTAGCTTCATTGTATGATTTATCTCTATACGATGACCTGTTGTGTGTTAGCTTATGGTAAGCGTTATCTTTGTATGATATCTCATTAGGGTTTTCTTATTGTATGTTTTATCTTTGTATGCTACCCTAATGTATTCTATATTATTGTATGTTATTCGGATCAACGTATGGTAAGTTTAAATACATGTTTGGAGTTGGGGTCTTAAAGGGAGTGGCAATGGAAAGAAGAAAGGTTTGTCGTTAACCTATTGTCACACCCCGTTGATCGGGATTGGCTGTGTCAAACTGATATCAACACAATCCAGTGAAATATAAAATATTACTTAAATAAATTAAGTCTAGTGATCCATTGCCTATGTGACATCCATACTAATACAAAAACTAGTTAAATATTGTCTAAACCCAACTGCATAAATTTAAATAAGTTGTCTCCATTATTAACAAATAGGTAGGGTGGTGGCTAATTTCCATAAGTCCAACTAGGTCGACTCCTATCCATGATCATATGTTCAAATTATTCTTCTCCTGAATTACACACAACAATGCGTTAACATAATATTGGTGAGCTCATAAGTTTAAGACACAAAACATATCATAATTAAAAATAAGTTAACAATAATATTGGTGCACTAAAGAATGTATCACAATTAAACTTAGACCCCGGTGACCCTCCCAAGTGCTAAAACATCCCCTAACCTATACTCCTTATTGTTATGGGTTTAAGTGTGCCCTGCTAAGCACAGTTAACCTGCACTAACTTGTGACACAACAATTATTGAATCTCAATGGGGGGTTTCCCAGTCCTAAGGGCCTATTGTGTGCGGGGATTCCCCAAATAGTACTATCCACAAATCACTCGGCTCCCACAAAGTTAATGATTGTGCTAACGTTCAAAGACAAGAGCAGTGACTATTGCACAATAAAATGATTTTCAAGAGTGTGTATTCCACCCCAAAATAAATTAAGTAAAAAAGTGGGTTATGAGACGCGCCTTAGATAGATTTTATGGTAGGTGCTTGGGACCTAGCATGTTACCGACCAGCAAAGTTCCTAGGTTGATTTCATGTCACACCCCCACTTTCAGCACACAGCAGAAGCAACAGGAGTGCTACTAGAGTAAATATCTAGAATAACATTGTGTACAAGAGAATATTGAAATCTCATTACATTGAATATATACTTAAATGCTTCATAATCTGGGCTTCTAAACCTTGGTACAACTGCTACGTGAGGTTCTTCAAATTGTATAACTAGCCAAGCTATCTGTGGTTTCATTTTCCTGAAAAGCATACTAAAAGTGTCAAGTAAAAAGTTGGTGAGTTTGCAAGTTTAACAAAAACAAAGTTTAACAAGTATGATGCCAATTAAATAAGTCCATAACCAATCCTGTATCCGGTTATCCAATCCCCATCTAATATGGATTGAATTTCCGAATAGCAACACCCGAATTATCAAAGAATAAGTACGTGCAGATAATATGCCCCGTAGACACTACAGGCTCAGCGGCATGTATGTCTCTGTGTTTGTTTGCCTATCAATAGGACACACTATGCGTAGGGGATTCCCCAAGTAGTACTACCCATACGATCCGTTGGTTCTATCCAGAATTAATGGTTGTGTAAAACGACAGTCGGTGCATGTGCATAATAGAAAAAGAAAGTCTTAAATAATTGCACATTAATAAAAACGAGTATGCTTTCCACCCTAAAGGTGAATAAAAAGGGTCTGCGAAGACTCATCTAGTTCCTCTTACACGTATCCATATATCAATGCTGAGAGTTCACACCTAGGTGTAGGATTTCACCAATGTAATCCTAATTGCACACTTATCGTCAGTGCTTAGCAATTCAATAACATCATCATATTTGCCGTTGAGCTCTTTGTATTAACTTAGGTGAGATAATCGTTTAATATTATTATTGGTTATAAGTTGTTGAATAATATCAATATTATTCGTATAATTACTTAATTCCTTAAACTATATTTTGTGTGTATTGAAGATATACATGTAGTTACTTGTCTGTTATTATATGTACATTATTATTAGAACATTGTGACAAAATATTTAATCATAACCTAATTAAGTTTATTTGATTTGATCATTATCATATTTAAATCTTTATAGGCGTACATTACTTATATATATACTCAACTTTCAATATATATATAGCATATATATATATACTCAACTTTCAATATATATACGCATATTAGTTGTTCATATAATCAAGTCCTATACTTATCATTCGTATAATAAGAGTATTATTAATAAATTGTTACTAATGTAATTACAAGAGTAATAGTATTAATATTACTAATATAAGCTGAATATAAATAAAATTACTTATTATATGTTTTGGATTTGGAATGATTTTGTTAAACAACTAACATTATTAATACATATAACAAAACATTTATACTAGAATAATTATGTTATTATTTACGATATAATTATTATATTAGCGATATTAACAATAGTATTATAGTATTATAATTAAAACAATATTAATCGTCATTTTAAATACCTATAATAATATGTTTCAGATAGATAATAATAAATTAAAAAGAATAATTACAATGTTTAATGGAAATAATTTTTGGTAGTAATAATAATAATAATAATAATAATAATATAATAATAATAATATATACTAATAATAATAATAATAATAATAATAAGTATAATTAAACATATTAAATTAATTATTATTTCTAAGGTGATATCGTCTCAATAATGCTTTATACTTACTAATATTATGTCTAAATATTTGATAACTTGTAATATGTTTTTACATATTCAACTTCTATATCTCATATATACATATATATATATATATATATATTATATATATTATATATACATATATATATTATATAACAAATATATAAATTATACTAAACATATCATAATTTATTTTTTAATAACGTATATTATAACCTGTTCGTTTCGACCTACAATTTTACTAGAATATATCTACGTTATATTATTAAACTTAGATCTCAATGCACTCAATTGATTAACAAAATATATACACGAACACGTAACGTGCAAGTAAACCTTTTATTCGATTCGCGCACTCAAATCCACTCATAACGGACTCGTTCAAGTTCGTTGGTGTCCCATTGATTCCCAATTTGACCAGGGTTGACTAGTTCTAACCCAAACCCGTTTGACCAAGACCTGAGCACTAACTTATCTCACCAACATACCCACAATCACTATCACGGCCTCCTAATTTCCAGGACTATCACGTCACAATCAACAGCCACCGTAAGACAATCATCTTTATCATAGACCACAATCGTCATTACTCGAGTCACCAAGCGCCAATCACCACCTCTCTCTTTCTTTCTCTATCTCTTTCTCCCTTTTTAATAAACCCTAAATAAGAAAATGCTATATATAGGGCTTAAGTGATTGGGTTCGTTAACAGGTCGGTTCGTATCATACTCAAGCTTGTTTCACAAAGCGTTGTAGATTTTATCTCATGACGATTTTAATATTAAATATTCTAAATATTTCAGAATAATTATTTATCGTATTTAACTTATCTGGTGTTAGAAACGAATCGAAAATACGTTAATATTGTGTTGTATAACGAGTTAACTGACGTTTATTTGTAAGCTTCTATAAGTCGTGTTATGAATTTTTAAGGTATTGTTTAAGCTAGAGAATAACGAATTGAATGTTAAATGAACCTGGATTGATAATGGGCCTTTATTGGGCCTTGCGTGTTTGGTTCGGCTTTGTTATAGTGTTAATACTTCTTAAGCGTGTGAATTCAGGGTTGTCACATTTCATATATATAACTTTATGTAAATCATTTATCTAAGCCCAACCCTTAAGTTTAGATTTATCTTATGCGATTTGGTGATTTACATTACGTATGTGTAATTTGGTTCAAATCTTGAAGTTTTGAGGTCTTGACGTGGTCTTTGATTATGTTTGGGTTATTATATCATGAATTAAGATTATAATAGTGCCTATAAGCATGATTTAGTTCCAAAACAATAATTTTTCACTAGTTGGCAAATTTGGTCCCTCAACTTTGCTAAATTGACATTTTAACCCTACTGTTTGGAATTTTGCACTATAATTACTTATGTTGGCTTTTATGGTTTTAAGTAAGTCTAGATACTAAAATATATTGATATTTTTTTATTTGACAATTTTTGATAGTTTTAAGAGCATATTTTTAAAGTTGTCGTTTTATGTCGGTTATAATAGAAATTTCTTGCTATTACTTATTTTGAGTATTAATTATTCTATTAAATAGTATGGTTATGATCATAAGGTAGGTGAGCTGGTTATTATATTTTTAAACGCGTATCGGATTGCGTATCGGGTGCGTTATGTAATGTAATTTTAAGTTCATTGGTTTCATTGAACTTTTAGTCATTCTTTAATTTTTTGGGTCATAAATTATTGGAAAATATTAACTTTCATTGTTTAAATATTTTTATATATTTTTATTATTTTTCTTTCTAGTGAATCGTTAACTAACATATATTAGCGGTAAAATTTGTATAAATTCTTAAAAAATTCCATAAATGCCAATATTTGGTTATTAACTTATTTTTATCATTATTAGGCCATTGGTTACTAGGGTTTCATGTCTTAAGTTGTTTTTTGGGGGTTTTAGTATTTTAACGCTCGGGGTTTGGTTTTTAATTGGTTTTCGTGTTTGGGTTGACTTGGGTCATAATTAGTCATAAATTACTTTAATATACTAAGAAACATTTTTAGGTTCTTTATTTTTTATGTTTTTGGCTTAAAAACTCGTTTTTATGAATTTTTACCATTGTAGCATGAATAACATTTGTATATTTGTTTACTAAGTAAAATAATCTCTAAAAATTGTGAAACTTAATTTCTAAGTATTCCTTATTATTACAATACTTATGGAATTTTGTACCTTTTGATTTTATGTATATTTGGTTATTTCGTTATATTAACCGGTAAGTTTCGTTAAGTGTCAATTAAGTCTTGGTTTTGAGTTACTAAGCATTTTAGTCTGATTTTTTCTTTTCCAAATATTTTTATAACATAAATAACTTTCAAAAAACCCTATAATTTTAGTAACTTAGGTACCCAACCTATTTCCTTTATTTTTCTCAAAATCACATATTTTCATGTTTTTTTATTATATTTAAAGTGTAAAATACACATGTTTAAATCATAAAACTTTATTTTTAACTTAAGATAGTTAATATTAACTTCCAAAAATATTAAGATCATAATTTTGAATGAGATATTATACTTTTATGTTTTTGTGAACAGGGTTTTCGAGTGAGCTAGATTTATCAAACATGTGCTTGTGATCAAAAAGGGTTTTGAGAAAGCTTATATATCTTTTAGTTAATTAAAGTAAATTGTTTCAGAGTTTCATAACGAGTTGAGGGTGTCAGGGGGTTGGTTGTGTCACTAATGTAACGAAACGCGATATATCGCACTTTTTCGGGTAGTAACGGGTTACCATATCGTGAGAGCAGGGTGAGACGAGTGTGTGGACTGCTAAATGAACTGGAATGATGAGAGAAGGCTATCCAAAATAATGGATTAGCTCAAGTTGTTTTATGAATGGAAAGGAAAGATGTAAACTTGAAAGAGTTAGGTGTGTTCATGTGATCAAGGGCGGACCCACTCTTGCGGGATGGGGGTCACCCAACACCCATAAAAAAATTATTTTAATATATGTACAATTGTATCTTGTGCGACATTCAAGAAATTTTAACACCAACCCCCATAAAAAATATAAAAAAGAAATAAAAATAGAAAACATAATATTTAACATCATGAAAACAAAGATGGAGCTCTGAACATGAAGATGAAGAAAGAAGAAGAAAGAGAAAATTTTTAAATAAAATTAATTTGATAATATAGTTAAAAGATGGTGATGTAGTCTTTGGATGTTATAGGTGTGGATTAGTCTATAAAAGAATATCATAAAATTAAATTAATATTTGAAATTCCAAACATATCTAGTTTATTCTTAGACAAATTTATATGTAATGTTATCTACTTTTTCACTATATATGAATAATATGACTATTAGTTATAATTTTATATATAGCTTATTTATTATATAATTTTTTAAAACTTTAGTTTTAATAGTTTAATATATCATTAGTAAATGTCCGGTATACTATGCTATGCGATTCGGTTCCCAAACACTAAATTTTAAGTTTTTTTTCTTTATACCTTCTAAAATATGAATACCCTTTAGTATAATAGTATGAATTATATTATCTAGTTATTATCATTTTATATATTAAGTGTTTATATTAAATATTAATATATCAGCTTTATATATATTAATATATATATATATATATATAAGGGTCGGTTATTATATAAAATGTAATTTTGTGCGAAGCGTACGAGTCACAACGACGCGACACGTTCTTTCTGGCGGAGAAGTAGTTTCGTCCGCGTCACAATTACACATATAATGTACACAATTACGCAAGTTATATTCATAATTACGCAAGCTATATTTATAATTAGCAAGTTATACGTTATTACGAAAGATATGATAATTACGCAAGTTATGTTGATAATTACGCAGTGAATAATCACGCAAGTTATACGCATAACACATATACATTTTTTAAAAATGTTTTTTTTTAAAATAAATGTAACAATACAACACTCATATTAAAGAGGATAAAATACTCCTTTTTATGTTGTATTTTTTTTTAAAAAATATTGTCATATGAAAAAGTTATATGTGTTAGAAAAACAAGGAGAATTTGAAAAAGTCAACAATTGTAGGTTATTTCAAATTCTAGCCCTTAAGACACATTCTCTTGCGTGATTATTCCATCTTAATCTAAACCGTTCATCTCTCATATCAATAGTCCTCGTTACTTCGTACACTTCGCACGAATTATAGGTTTGTACCGTAAACTTTCCCTATATATATATATATATACATACATATATTATATATACATATATACATATATAATACATATATATATATACATATATATATATATACATATATATATATACATATATATATACACATATAAATATACACATATATATATACACATATATATATACATATATATATACATATATATATACATATATATATACATATATATATATATATATATAATATATATAACATATATATATATATATATCTGAATTTAAATAAAACTTTAACGTGTATAACAAATCTGGTGTCATTATTACCTGACCGGGCCGAAAAAACAAACTCATAGACATCTGAACACCGAAAATTTACGACACCCATAAAAAACTTTCTAGGTTCGTCACTGCATGTGATGTTACCTTAACTTGAGGAAGATGTTGTTGCTTGTGTTGGGTCAATATTGAGGGGCTTCAAAGAACTGAAACTTGTGTGTTCTTGAGGTTTCTTGAATGCTAGAATGGCAAGGTATGAAGGTGTTTTAATGAGTCAGTTGTATGGAGAACTTGAGAGGTTGAGAGAAAGTGAAGTGTTGGAGTAAAATGAATTGTGTTGGGGGTTTGGGGAGGCATGTTCTATCTGAAAGAGGGGGGGGGGTTAGGGTGGTGGTGTGGGTCCAAAATCTTGGTTAGTGCATGATTATGTTTGAATTTGGTGAGATTGTTGGTCAAGTGTGCAAGTCATCCAAGATTTTTTGCATGGATAGGTTTGTGGGTATTGGGTGGCTTGGATGGTGACAAGACTTGACTAACATTTATAAATTTTTGTGTTTTTATAAAAATAAATCAAGTGTGTGTAGGCTAATGTGTGTGTATTTATATATATATATATATATATATATATATATATATATTATATATATATATATGTGTGTGTGTGTGTGTGTGTGTGTGTGTGTGTGTGTGTGTGTGTGTCGAGTGTGTGTGTGCATGCATTCATACGTATGCATGTATATATATATATATATATATATATATATATATATCTTTTTAAATGTTTAATCAAGTGTGGGTATGTGTATGAATACATGTATTAGTGTATATAAATATATATATTTATGTGTGGGTGTGAATTTATGTGTGTATGTATGTGATGTGTATGGGTGATGTAATTTTATTTATTTACAAGTGATGTGTTATTTTATAAATCATGTATACATAAATTATATATATGCATTCGGGTGTGCATACATGTATATACATATATATAAGTGTGTGTGTCGAGATGTATATATGTGTGGTATGTATGCATGCCATAAGTATGTATGTTTGTGCTTTATGTGATTATCTATTGTATTTTAGCTAGATTAAGTAGGATTTTTCTAAGATCTACTTAGTTAGATATTATACTATATATAATTTTATTATTAAGGTGTAAGTATTAGGTGGATTTATTATTTAATTTATAATGGTTCTTATTGTTTTTATTAAGTTATTGTCTTTCTAATGTTTTTATATTTTTAATTATGTTTGAGGCTTTATTAAATATAACTTTTATTTATTATTAATTATTGAGTTTTCGCAATTCGCATAACTGGGTTTAGAGGTGTACAAACCGGTTTATAGGGCCAAACCGGTTCGGGTTTCAAACCGGACCGGTTTGTATTGGTTTTTTCTCAACCGGTTTGAACCCAAACTGGTTCGGTTCCTAAACCGGTTTGAAGGTTAGAATTCTCAAACCTATGAAACAGGTCTAGGCCGGTTTGAAAACCGGATCAAAGGTTTTTTCTGAGTCCAAAGTAATTAATTATAAATACATTTATGGTAATTAATTATAAATACATTTAGGGTAAATATGATGCATTTAGGGTAAATCCTATTATACATGAAAATTTAAATATGATTATTTGTTGTTATCATAAAACACATTTATATTAATTATTTATAAATATTAAAACATAAACATTACAAAAGGCTTAAAATTAAATTTATTCAATAATTTAACTTTTAAAAATCAAAGATTACTTAAAATATAAAATAAAGATACTATTTAAAACATATAAACAATTCAAACGACGTAAAATTTTAAAAACTAAACATTTAGGCTAGTCGTTCTTCGTTCGCTCATTGCATATTTGGATACTTTATTCTTCGCCACCAGAACACGAGCTATTACGAAGTTACTCATCATATGCCGCTTCATCATCGGTCATTCCGGGTGTCAATCCATCGTCTACTTCGTCTTCATATATTTCGGCTTCATATTCCAATCCATCTTCAAGTGCGCATTTGTCTTGTGTTCTTTCAGCAGCATCCAAATAATCCTTCAAGAAAATACACATTTCAACTGCTTCGGGAGTGAGTCGGGTTCTTCGTATTGATATAATCCTGCCACTAATAGAAAAAACAGATTCCGAAGCTACCGTGAAAGCTTGGACGGTTAGTAAATCTCGGGCCATGGTGGATAGGATGGGAAATTGATCTTCCTTAAGCCAGCAAGTCAAAAATTTTAAAATCTTGTGAAGTGATGGTGGATAAAAAGTTTGTTCCAGCATACCTCCGGAGTTCACTACTTGCAGTGTTACCACGTTGGCATTTATTACATTCATCTCTTAAAGTATTATACAAAGCAAACATTGGATCACTTGAACCTTCGTCATGTGTCGCATGCCTCATAAAATCATGTATGTTTCATGTTTCACCATATTTTGATAAATAAACATCAAACATTTGGCCTAAATATGTGTTAAAATAAGCTTTTACACTTTGACCATAATATGTGTTTTATTCTTTTAAATCCAACTTAAAAGTAATTTTATCAAGTAAAGTTTGACCATAACAGGAGACATTTCTTTATAATATTTTTTAAGTTTTTCTTTCATTTGTGGTATCATATCCGAATAAGGTCTACCCCTAAACGACAACTCATTTAATTTTGAAGTCATTAAGTAAATTTGGTGAAGTACTAATGGACTCATTGGATAATAAACTCAAGAAAGACAAGTAGTTGTGGTTTTAAAAACATTAAGCATTTTGGTTATTTCTTCAATAATAGCCCAACCCGATGGATGGTAAGTCGAAGCCTTTTCACGACTCACCAAAGTATTGTGAAAGGCTATTAAACTTTCTTTTTGCTCAATAGCCTTTTCAAACATGTTACAAGTCTAATTCCATCTTGTAGGTACGTTCCAATTCGGACCTAAACATTTGGAATTTACGTCTTTACAAAACTTGCGATACACTACTATATCTTTGGTTACTGCTAAAAATATCATGTAACATTCTTTTAAAACTATCTTTTACTGTTTTAATAGTTTTTAAACCATCTTGAACGGCTATGTTTATGATGTGCGCAACATATCGACTATGAAAAAACACACCGTCACAAATTGGTTTATATGTTAATTTTAGATGTTCTATTGCAAGAGTATTATATGACGCGTTATCAAAAGATATTGACAAGATTTTGTTTTCCAGTTTATATGTCTTAATAACTTTATCAATAAGATAAAAAATATTTTGACCGGTGTGAGGATAATCAAACAATTCAAACGCAATCGTACGTTTCATCATTTGCCACGAATCGGGTTCAACCCAATGGGCGGTGACAAAAATATACGAGTCCGTTGAACCGTGAGGAGTCGATCAAACATCACTTGTTAAGTTAACACCGGTTTGTAAATTTTCAAAATAAGATATTAATTCATTTTTAGCTTTTTTTCACATTTTTAAGCAATCTCTTCTAAGTGTAGCACGACTTACATGTGTGTATCGCTGTTGGAGAGTTCGTTGAATTAGCCGAGTCAAATGTTCATTGTCGAAATGTTTGAATGACAAGCCTTCTTGAATTACAAAATGCGTCATTTGCTCACGAAATACATCAACTTCATAAGCCCAAACATTCCCTCACTTGTCATCGAAGTTTGACCTCGAGATGGTTCACCTTTTAAAGCCTTACAATATTTATTCGCAATGTGGTCTTTCAAAGTTGTATTTGTATCTTTTTTGAAAAACTTATGATAAAATGCAAGACCGGTAAGGGTACTTAAGTTTGCAATTAGCTTCATAAGAGGAGTGATCTTAGATCACTTAACCACTCAAATAGGGAACTGGTAACTTCACTGATGATACAAAGCAACAAAAGTAATATTAAAGAGACAGAACTATAAGAACAAGAACAAAGTCACAAGAACACAAGATTAAGTTTTCAAGGAAGTTGTATATTGATTATCTAGTTCTATTACAAGTATTTGCAAGTATATCTAATTACAAGAACCGAAGACTATTTATACTACAACCTACAATCATCAATATACAAAAAGACAGTTGGAATTTTGACTAATCTAGACAACAAGATCAATCTACAGTCAAAAGGCAGATTGCCTTTTGACTAGTGACTATGACATGCCATAGTTCACTAACTTAATCTAATACAGACAAGTCTACAGGAAAAAAATAGGAAGCTACAGTCAAAGACTTTTTCTACTGTTTGATAAAGTATGGAAGTTTCACCAACTAATGTTAGCAGGTGAGTCTTCAGAGCAACAGCGAAAAGTACATCAGCTTTATCAAAGAGTAACTCAGAGAAAGCATCATTTCTCTGTCTTCGGAAGAAATCTGTCTTCACAGCAACGTGGCTTTGGAAGACTTTGTCTTTTGAAGCTTCGGAAGACTTCATCTTTGGCTTCGGAAGAAATGAGTCTTTGGCATAAGAAGATTTCACACTTGTAATAATTTTCTGATAAGTGTGAATTTTTTGAAGTAACTTCTTTTGAACTGTTGGCTTTGGAAAATTTTACACTTAGACTTATTTATGAGTGTAAAACTTCCGAAGCTAGTTCATCTTTGTTCCTTAGTGCATGCAGGAAGACTTGGTTATTTTGGTATCCTTTGGTTGCATCAGCCTTTAATCTTCAGATGTTCCTTACAAACTCCCCCTAGGCTGATGCTACCAAAGCAGAGAAGTTCTTTAGATTTTGACAGTCCACATCAGGATCTTCAGCAGACCTTTCTTCATCATTAGATCTGGATCCTTCAGGCTTACATAGAACCTTCTCATGTCGTAGTGGTCATTCAGAGGAAGTTCAAGCATGTCATTTGTGAAGTAGATATGCTATTCTCCCTGATCTCTTGTGACATACCATCTGTCTAGATCTTTAGCATAAGTCCAGGACAGAATTTGTCTTCCAACAACGAGAGGCTCTACTATGATTGGAGTTTGTTGAGAGACCTCTTCATGCACTTCCTCAGGATGCTTTGACTCATCCTGAGGTTGGGAGGTGGATGCCTTTCTTCTCTTTTTCTTTGAAGTAGATCTTCTTCTGACCATCCTTTTTCTCATCCCTAATTTCTTCAACTGAGAGGACTGGTCTTGAGTACCAGTTGGGTTCTCCTCTCTCATAGGTTCTAAAGGAGAGAGAGGAGGACCCTGTTATGGATCAGAAGATGAAGTTGGCTCAGATACAGCTCCAGGTTCAGGTTGTGTTGTCTCAGTAGGTTCAACCTTCACCTTAACTTCAGGTTGAGCTGGACTTGGTGGAGAATGCAAGTCCACCAGCTCTCCCTTCTTTATCTTCTGCTTGATCACCCTAATATGTTCATCCATTGTGGATAGAGACATAGGACCAAGCCTCCTTCCGGAGAACCCATACAGCTTCAAGAAGCTCATCATCCTTTGTCTGTCAGCAGACTTCTTTTGGCTTTTATAGATGATGGCTCTTGACTTTACAGCTTCTTCCTTTAATCTTTTCTTTGCAGCTTGCCTTTCTCTTTTGGCTTGTTCTTCTAACTGCTTAATGTATTCAAACTTTATGTACTCATATGATAAGGGAAGAAGTGCAGGTGCCTAATAGAGACCTGTGACACTCAGGTAGTTGATCATCTTTAGTCTTTCTTCTTCATTAACTACCTGAGGTTGTTCAGTGGCCACAGTCTTTGGCTCAGGACTTTCTTGAACTGGGGAGGGAACAAGAGCATCTTTGTAGAGTCTTTTCAGCCTCTTTTGTTCTTTGACTTTGAGGAGCAGTTCTGCATCCTCTGCCTCCCTCCTCTCTTTTGACAGCTCAGTGTCAGCCAATTCATTCAACTCCTCTAAGGGGAGAGAGATGAGTTCATAAACATTATAGTTTCTTGTTCCCAGGTAGTTTAACCTGGCTGCCCTCAACTCATCTTCTTGAGTGTTTGGCCTGGGGGCAGCCCAGATTACAGCTTTCATGAACCCTGGGGAACCACTTGAACTCTCTCCCCTCAGCTTCCTCTTCCTCTCTCTCTTCTCCTCCTCCATCTCCTCAGGAGTTAACTTCCTTTTTCCTTTGTCAACCATAGGCCTTGGTGACTCAAGAAGGAGAGATCTTTGGCTCTCATTTCTTGATTCAGATATCAAACTCTAGCCAGAGAGAGGTTGTGAAGCACCATCACCAGCTGGTGCCTCACTGAGGGTAAAGGGTGCAGAAGGAGATCCTGTCTTAAGGTTCATAGGCTCTACATCTGGGCCTTCAGTCAAGGATTTCCCTTCGAAGTTAATCTTAGGGTCCACCTAAACTTCCAGTTGACCAAAGGCCTCACCTACTAGCCACTGTCTATGTAATCTTGATCTCCATTTGAATTCTTCTAACACCCTCTCTTGTATCCGGTCAGCCAATCTGGCAGCTTGTCTGTTGTTGCTAGGGTTGACAAGTGGCAGATCCACCAGATTTATACTCTTATAGAAACTCAGGTGTGAAATGTTGAAAATTTCGAGTTGACCCTGAGCTCTAGAGATTACAAGAGCTCTCCTGTTGCTATCATACCCCCAACCCATGATTGGATTCTCAGAAGGGGCAGACATTGCTCTTGGGATTCCCTCCTCAAACAGATGTTGAAAAAGCAAGTCTAGATCTTTGACTTGAGGAGGTTGCTGAGTATGGACAACTACAAGAGAGGATGGTGATTCCTCTATGTCCATTCTCTGGGAAGAACTCCCAGGTTCTGTGACTGTCAGGATTTCCTCCCCCTTTTTGGTAGCATCACCCTCTTGCATAGGTGAGCTGGGAGATTGATCCATAACAATCACAGGTTCTTGTGGGCCTGGTTGAGTTGTCCTCATTGGTCTCTCAACTAACTGGCCCTTGAGATCGGTGATCTCAAGTTGCTGGTCATTGAATCTTTTCAGCAAGAAAGTCACTTGAGATTCCAAGTGACTTATCTTTGAAACCAAGTAAGTGCATGTATTTGTCAGTAGGTGCACTCTTTGTTTCAGACTCCCCTCATCTTCAGATGAAGAATCATTGGGGGATGAGAGAATTGGACCTAAGTCTTCTTCCTCACCACCAGCATGTGGTTCTTGGCTGCTGGATTTCCCTTGCCTCATGATAACTTCTAGAGAAGTGTTAATAGGCTGGGTTGCCATGGTTGAGGTCCTAGTTATGTAATCACTTGCAAAAGTGAGAGCCTCTTCCATATGGGTCTCCTGAACAAGTTCAGGAAGATCCACCTCAGTAGGGGGTTGCTGATGTGGGCTAGAAGTGGGAGAAGTAGGAGTACTCATCTCTCCTAGAGTATGGGAAGAGAGGAGAGATTCATGGTACTCAATGAAGCCCAAATCTTCATCAGAGTAAAAGTCAAGGCTGGAGATGGGTCAGTTAATGTCTAGAGGTTAGGGATGGTAGCTGTCCCCAGAAGGTTGATCACTTGATTGTTGAGACTCAGAGTGATAGCTTAAGGCTGTTTGTGGGGTTGTGAGCTTATCTGGCTGAGCATGAGGAACCTCAGCACTGATCATTTAAAGGATGGGAGTGGTCTGCTCCTCAGGGGAAGTGGGAGCTCGACATTCCACTTCCTCCCGTATGGGTTGTGATATATGTGCCTGCACATGCTTAGTAGCAAGTGCAGGGGTTCGTTTATGCTTTCTAGTGTAGGTGATGGTGATGGTAGGCTGTGTTTGAGGTGGTTGAGAGGTGGAGGGTATGGGATCAACACTAGCTGGTGCTGCTAGGTTGTCACCCTGAGCAATGAGCTCAAACATATGTGGGACAAGGGCTGTTTCTACCCCTGAGAAGCTAATAGTTGGCTTCTTCAAGATTTTGAAAATGCCGGGCCTCATTTGTCCCAATTTAACCTTAACTGTGAGCCTAATTCATAGTTGAGAATGTGTTGAACATACTTGGGGAACATGTAATACTCTAAGGAGTCCAAGTTAGCAAGCAAATTTGTGTAAACAAATTGAGAGTACCTGAACTTGACTCCTTGTACCATCCCATGGACTATAAAGGAGAGGTCTTCTGGAACTTGATCCCATCCTCCATGTTTGTTAGATAAACTGTGTATGATAACATGGAGGAGGTATTTCCACTGGGATGAGACCTTCCCCTTCCTGAAGGTTTTGACTGAGAAGTCACCTTCATAGCCCATCTGTTGGAAGGAATAGTTGACAGCATCTTTTGGGAAGGACAGTTCACCTGCTTCATCATCTAGCTGCAAATGGGTGTTTATGATGGCCGGAGTGATGAAAACTATCCTCCCCTGTACTGTAGCAGAAAATGCCTTCTCCCCATCCATGGTACCTCTTGACAGGTCCACCAGAATTCAAGCAACTGATCCTCATAGAGAGGAGGATCGATTGTAAGGGAGGTGAGGTAGTGAGACGAAAAAAGGTACCTACACGTGTCGGAGAAACTTGGATCCTTCTCAGAGTGCAACAAAGCAACTTGATTGTGTTACCTGTGTAGGTGCATGGAGAAGTTAAGGTCGTTTCTACGATCGACTTGGCCATTTAGGTGAAGCTTATCAGTGAAGAAAGGAAGAAGAATGTGAATTTTGGGAGAATTTAGGTTAAAGATTTGTGAGAGTAGAGAGATGAAGTGGAACCATTGAGAAGATATATGCTGTGGATTTGAGTCAAAGTTAAGACAAAAAGATAAACTTTGAAATCCGCAAGTGGGTCCCACTTCTGAAAAAGCTCCCAAAAAGTTAGTTTTCTTGGAAGTTGCAAATCTTTCGAAGGTATTTTTGCTTCGGAAGCTTTTCAGCAAAGCTTCCGAAGGCAATTTTGCTTCGGAAGATATTTCAAAGAGTTGTGAACATTTGGCTTTGGAAGAAATATACTTAAAGAAATTTCTTTTGACATATATTTTTGCTTAGGAAGAACTAAGTCTGAGAAAATTAGTATCCTTAGATAATAAATCTTCCGAGACTTAATTGCATTCGGAAGACATTTGTTCTTTGAACGCATTTAAGTACTTATAAGCATATTTAAGCTTCGAAAGATATTTCAAGAATTTATTTCAAAGGTAAATCTCTGATAAGTAGTTAAATGATTTAAAGACATAAATTTCTTTCAAAGGCAATTTGAGTTCTGCCGAGACAAAAAAATAAATTTTCATAAATCTAAGGAATATCATTCGAAATTTCAATTTACTTCCTAAGAGAACTGGGCTTATGAGGGTGATCTAATAGACAACTTATGACACACAATTTTAAGAAATAAGGTTAATTAAATGTTTAAAGAAAATCTATTCAAAGTTAATCATCCCAATAGCTGATATAAGATATTTAAATCTCTGTTCATCAAAGGCTTTGGTGAACAGATCAGCATATTAATCATTTGTGTTAACTTTGATTAGTTTGATTAACCTTTTTTCAAAATTATCTCTAATCAGATGATACCTGATGTTGATGTGCTTGGTCCTTGAGTGCTGCATAGGATTCTCTATAATAGAGATGGAACTGTTGTTGTCTATATGGATAGGAGTCTCCTTAAAATTAAACCCATAGTCTAGCATCTGATTCTGAATCCACAGCACTTGAGCATAACAGCTTGCAGCAGCAATGTATTCAGCTTCAGCAGTTGATGCAGACACACAAGATTGCTTCTTGCATTGCCAAGAGACTATCCTTCCACCAAGGAATTGACATCCCCTAGATGTAGCCTTTACAGTCATGTTGCAGCCACCATAGTCACTATCTGTATAAGCATACAGATTAACGTCTAAATTCTTTGGATACCAAAGGCCAAGTTTAGGGGCACCTTTGAGGTATCTGAGAATTCTTTTGACAGTAACTAGATGTGACATCTTGGGGTTGGCTTGATATCTTGCACATATACATGTGGCAAACATAATATCAGGCCGGCTAGTAGTAAGGTACATAAGAGACCCAATCATAGCCCTGTAGAGATGTTCATCAGCACACTCCCCGTCAAGATCAGGACCAAGGGAGTGGTTTCTGGCTATGGGTGTCTTTGCAACCTTACAATCAGTCATCTTGAATCTTGTAAGTATGTCTTGTACATACTTTGACTGACTAATAAAGATGCCATTTTCAACCTGCTTCACTTGAATTCCTAGAAAGAAGTTGAGTTCCCCCATGGCACTCATTTCAAATCTATTCTTCATCAGCATCTCAAAGTCTTTACAGAGCTTTGAATTAGTTGAACCAAAGATAATGTCATCTAGATATATCTGAACTAGCATTATGTCATTCCCTGTTTCTTTGATGAAGAGAGTCCCGTCAATAGTACCTCTTTTGTATCCATGTTGACAAAGATACTTTAATAGTGTCTCATACCACTTTCTTGGAGCTTGATGCAGTCCATATAGAGCTTTATCAAGCTTGCAGACATAATCAGGATGATCTGGGTCTGCAAAGCCAGGTGGTTGTTTGACATAAACTTCTTCATCTATCACCCCATAAAGAAAGGCACACTTTACATCAAGCTGGTAGACCTTGAAATCCTTAGATGCAGCATAAGCCAGGAATATTCTTATAGCTTCAAGTATTGCTACAAGAGCAAAGACATCTGTTTAATCAATTCCTTCTTCTTGTGTGTACCCTTGGACGACCAGTCTAGCCTTGTTCTTGATGACAATTCTTCTATCATCCTTCTTGTTCCTAAAAACCCATTTGGTTCCTATGATAGTCTTCTTTTGAGGAAGAGGACATAGGTTCCAAACCTTGTGTCTTTTGATTTGAAGTAACTCTTCTTGCATAGCTTCAACCCAGCTTCCATCCTTCAGAGTCTCATCAACTTTCTTTGGCTTAATTTGGGACAAGAAACAAGAGTGCAAACAAACATTTTGATCATGGGTTTGTCCTCTTGTTCTCACCCCAGTCTGAACATTTCCAATGATGTTTGTGATGGGGTGTGACTTGTGGATCCTTATTTGAGAGATCACAGCAAGTTGGTTAGACATATCCAGATAGGAGAAATTTAGATCTGGCAATGGAGTATCACCTACCACATCAGCACATTTATCAAGTGAGATTTGATCCAATGAATAGGTGACATCATTTATGTTGTCCTCTATGGAATGGTTATTAGCATCAAGAAATTCTTGATCGCTATCACCACCTCCATTTCCTCCTGAATTTAAAGCTCCTTCTCCTGAGTTTTGAACCTTTAAGCTGGAATTTGAGGGTACCTCAGATGTATCAGCTGAATTTTCATGTTTGTGCTGATAGGATCTTCATTTGTAGGGTTAATCACGAAAGGAGTTGAAGTCATAATCTTGCTCGGTCTTCTCAGCTCAAATCTTGGGTCAGGATCACCTGTTGATATATTATTTGTAGATTCTAAAACATTCTCACAAGACTTGTGAAAACAGTTGGTAACTAAGTCAAGATCAAATAGCCAATCTAGACTAAAACCTTTCATACTTGGAGTGTGCTCATTAAAGGTCATATTAGCTGACTCTTTAACTACTCTAGTTCTGAGATTGTATACTCTATAAGCCTTAGCTTGGGAAGAGTATCCAATAAACTGTCCATCATCTGACTTCTCATCAAATTTGGCTACTTGATCTTTGGTGTTCAAGATAGTGCAAGGACATCCAAATGACCTGAGGAAACCAATAAATGGTCACCTTTAATGTCACAGCTCATAAGGAGTCTTACCATGAGTCTTAACCACTAAAACTCTGTTCTGCATATAGCAGGTTATGTTAACTACCTCTTCCCAGAAGGTGATGGGCAGTTTAGAGTCAGACAGCATGGTTCTTGCAGCTTCAATAAGTGTCTTGTTTCTCCTCTCAGCAACACCATTTTGCTGAGGAGTCCTTGGAGTACTATATTGTCTTGAAATACCCTTTTCATCACAAAATGTATCAAGGATTTGGTTTTTAAATTCTATTCCCTGATCACATCTTATGATTTTGACCTTGTGATCACATTGATTTTCAATTTTCAGAATGAAGTTCTTCAAGATCTCAGGAGTCTCATACTTAGATCTAAGGAAGAAGACCCAAGTGAATCTTGTGAAGTCATCTGTGATCACTAAACAATAAGAGGTCCTTCCTAGACTCATTACACTGGTGGGGCCAAACAGATCCATATGTAACAAGTGTAGGGGAGTAGTGATGCAGTTGGTTTCCTTTGGCTTGTGAGACATTTTATGCTGCTTCCCTTTCAGGCATGCAACACAATAGTCATCACTTGTAAACTCTTTCTTTGGCATTCCAGTTACCAAATCATTTTTAATTAATTTATTCATGTTTTTAAAGTTTACATGGCATATTCTTTTATGCCAGAGGAAAGACTCATCACTATTTGCTTTAGATAGAAAGCAAGACACTTCTCCGGAGGGAGTTGTTTCTTGCAGATCCATCATGTACATGTTTCCCTTCCTGGGGGCTCTGAGCAGAATGTACTCATGAGGAATAACCACCCTAGGCTTGAGAACAATGCACTCATGCTCAGTGAAGAGCATATGATGTTTTTGGTCACAAAATTAGGATACACTCAGAAGATTGTATACAAGCTCTTTGACAAAGTTTACCTTTTCAATGCTGAGCTTACCATTTATGACTCTGCCCCTTCCAGAAATGTAACCACCAGAATCCCCTCCAAAAGCAACTGGTCCTCTATCAATTTTCTCATAATTTTGAGTAGAGAACCATTTCCAGTCATGTGCCTGGAACAGCCACTATCAATAATCCAAACGTTCTTCTTGGTCTTTAGCTGTTCCTGCAAAAAAAGAGATGATTAGTTACACTTAGAAACCCAATCCTTATTGGTCTTGGGTTTATTAAAATGAGTTGAAGACAATGCAACAGTAAGTGATCCTATATTCAAGCTTTGAGGATCATTTGCTGTTTTTGATGTAGAACTTTTAGTCGCATGGTCTTCCTTCATCTTCCACACCACCTTTGGAAGATTGGGCCTGACGTTCAAAGCTTCGGAAGTTTTGACAATTTCGGAAGTCTTGGAGACTAGACCTTCGGAAGATCTTGCTTTCATTGCTGCAAGTTTCAGTACTTCGGAAGCATTCCTTTCTTCCAAGACCAACTTTTCTTCAGAAGGCAATTTTTCACCAATCTTTTTCTTCATTTTGGAGCTTCCGAAGGAAATAGATTTTCCTTCCAAAGCTGTTTTGCAGGACCGGGTAACGGTACTTAATACTTAGTCTCACACTGAGGAGAGATCTTAGATCACTTAACAATTCAAATAGGGAACTGGTAACTTAAAACAGATGCTCCAAAGAACACAAGTAAATCAAAGAGACAGAACTAAGAATCAACACAAGATTAGTTTTCTAGGATGTTGTATATTGATATCAAGTTCTCTTACAAGTGTTATGAAGCATAAAGAAATTACAAGGACCTGAGACACTTTTATACTACAACCTACAACCGTCACTTACATGTAAAGCAGTTGGATTTGACTAATCTAGACAACAAGATCAATCTAAAGTCAAAATACAGATTGCCTTTTGACTAGTGACTATGACATGCCATAGCTCACTGACTTTTCCTAATACAAAAAGTCTACAGGAACAAGTAAGGTAAGTTACAGACAAAGACCATTCCTACTTTTTGATAAAGCATGGGAGTTTCACCAACTTGTGTAAAGTAGGTGAACCATCAGAGCAGGCAGCGGAAAGTGTGTCAGCTTTATCAAAAGTTGATTTAGAGAAATCATATTTTTTCTGTCCTCTGAAGAAATCAGTCTTCACATCTTCGGAAGACTTTATCTCTGAAGCTTCGAAAGATTTCATCTTTGGCTTTGAAAGATGCTGGTCTTTGGCTTCGGAAGATTTCACACTTAGAATATTTTTCTGTTTTAGTGTGAAACTTCCGAAGTAATTCCTTCTGAACTGTTATCTTTGGAAGATCGTACACTTAGACATATTTGAGAGTGTAAGACTTCCAAAGCTAGTTCATCTTTGTTCCTTAGTGCATGTATGGAAGACATGGTTGTTCTGGCTTATTGGTTGCATCATTTTTAATTAATTTATTCATGTTTTTGAAGTTTACATGGCACATTCTTTTATGCCAAAGGAAAGACTCATCACTATTTGCTTTAGATAGAAAGCAAGACACTTCTCCGAAGGGAGTTGTTTCTTGCAGATCCATCTTGTACATGTTTCCCTTCCTGGGGGCTCTGAGAAGAATTTACTCCTGAGGAATAACCACCCCAGGCTTGAGAACAATGTACTCATGCTCAGTGAAGAGCATGTGATGTTTTTGGTCACAAAATTGGGACACACTCAAAAGATTGTATCCAAGCTCCTTGACAAAATTTACCTTCTTAATGCTGAGCTTACCATTTGAGACCATGCCCCTGCTAGTGATGTAACTCCTGCATCTCCTCCAAAAGCAACTGGCCCTCCATCAAACTTCTCAAAGTTTTGAAGTAAGGACTCATTGCCTGTCATGTGCCCGGAGCAGCCACTATAAATGATCCACATATTTCTGTTTGTCTTTGGCTGTCCCTGCACAAAAGAGATGATTTAGTTACATTTGGAAACCCAAGCCTCATTGGTCTTGGGCTTGTTAAAATGAGTTGAAGGCAATGAAACAGTAAGTGATCCTTTGTTCAGGCTCTAAGGATCATTTGCTGATGAAGAATCTTCAGTCACACGGTCCTCCTTCATCTTCTACACCATCTTTGGAAAATTTGGCTTGACCTTCAAAGCTTCGAAAGCTTTTGCAGCTTTGGAAGATTTGGAGACTGGACCTTTGAAAGATCTTGCTTTCACTACAGCAAGCTTCAGTACTTCGGAAGCATTCCTTTCTTCCGAGACCAAATTTTCTTTCGAAGGCAATTTTTTACTTGCCTTCTTCTTCATTTTGGAGCTTCCGAAGGAAATAGATATTCCTTCCGAAGCTAGCTTTTCCTTCATCTTCCTAGAAGCTTTCTCTTTATACATGTGGATAGTGCTTTTGGGATTGTAGATACAATCTTTAGCCAGATGGGATGTACTACCACACATGATGCATTCCATTTGCTTTATTCTGGGAGTCTTCTTCTGAGAGCAAGACTGAATTTGAACACTTTCTTTCTCTAGCTTCTTCTTCATAGATGATGCAGCAATTCTCTTAGGGAGAGACTTGCTCTTGGAGGAGGATGGTTCAGACTGTGTAGCAGTGGTACACAGCAATTCAGCCTTCTCTTTGCTGGAATGAGTTGGAACTGTGTTATCCTGGTAATAGAGTTTGTAGTTGATTCCTCAGCCTTTACCACTTCAAACCCTGCAAAGATAAACACTTGTTTCTGGTTGGAGTCAAAAGTGACCTTGATCTCTTGAGCCTTCTTTGATCTTCTCTTTGCTCTTCTGATCAAGTTCTTCCTCTTTGTCTTTATCACACCAGCCTTTTTACTCTCCTCAGGAGCATGGTGACCTTTTTTGGATCGACTCTATTCACTCATTTCAGAGTCATCCCTCTCCATCTCCTCTTCATCCTCTTCAACACTAGGGTCTATGAGGGGAAGCTCATCTTCACCAGTTCCACACCTTGGAGATCTTACAGAATAGAGTATGTAGAGGAGCTATCTCAGTAGATCCCAGTCCCTGCTTATTCTGATTACAGACTTTTGCATGCAGAGATGAGGATATGATGTTCTTGAAGGTCTCTTCTTCAAGAACACATTTTTCAGCCCGGGCTTTGCTGATCACAAGCTCAGCCTGGCATTCAGTCAACTTGGTAATGAGATCTTTAATTTGAGTCCTGTAATTTGTCTGCTCATATTTAAGAGTTGAAACTATTTTCTCTAGATCTTCTATCTTAAGTTTATAGTCATTTTCGGCTCTTTTAAAATCAGCTTTTAGGATATTCAAGGACTCAATATCAGATCTCATTTCCAAGTTATAGGACATGTATCTATTCACTTTAGCAATACATTCAGGAGAGTAAAGATGTTCTAGTACCTTAGCCTCATCATGGTCAGCCATGAGTGCCTGGTTTGGTGAAGCATCTTCAGCTTGAAAGCTCCAGTCAAAGCCTCCTTCTTCAACAGCAACAGCAGCTTGCTTTCTTGGCTTCTCATTCTGGTGCCCTCCCTCAGTGTAGTTTGGCCTGGAACCATTTGACTTAGGTGCCTTGCATTCTCTGGCAAAGTGTCCCATCTGGTTACAGTTGTAACACTTTACTTTGCTTTTGTCCAGCCCAAACTTAACATACCTGAAGTATTGTTGAGTCATGGTTTCACCTGTCTTGAAGGTGAAGTTTTCAAACTGCTGCTTCAGGAGGTCCTTCTTGTTTTCCTTGGCTTCATTGGACCCCTCATACATCAGTTTCAGTGCATCCCATAGCTGTTTAGCGGTCTTGCACTTCTTGAAACCTCTATAGATAGAGTTTGGAAGAACAGTTTGGAGGGCTGTCATGGCTTTCTGATCAATATCAATCCTTTTCCAGTCTTCATCGGAAAAGTCAGCCCTCTCCTTTGGTATCATGCCACCACCAGCAGCAGCTGAAGAGGTGCATGGTACATGAGGTCAATTGACAACAGACTCCCACATCCTGGAATCTTGAGACTTGATGAAGCCTTCCATTCTTTGGCACCAAGTGTCAAAATCCTCAGGAGTGATCAGTGGGGACTTTGTCATAGTTCCAGTTTCCATATCAGCCTTAGAGATAGCTGCCATTTGAAGAGTTAAGTGATGTGTGAAGCTAAGAGCATTAAAGATGGTGAGATCTTACAATCAAGATCCTGGAATGCTCTGATACTAATTGCAGGACCGGGTAAGGGTACTTAACACTTAGTTTCACACTGAGGAGAGATCTTGGATCACTTAACAATTCAAATAGGGAACTGGTAACTAGAGACAGATGATACTAAGAACACAAGTAAATTAAAGAGACAGAACTAAGAACAACACAAGAACACAAGATTGGTTTTCAAGGATGTTGTATATTAATCTCAAGTTCTTTTACAAGTGTTACAAAGCATTAAGAAATTACAAGGACTTGAGACACTTTTATACTACAACCTATAACTGTCACTTACATGTAAAGATAGTTGGGATTTGACTAATCTAGACAACAAGATCAATCTACAGTCAAAAGGCAGATTGCCTTTTGACTAGTGACTATGACATGCCATAGCTCACTGACTTTTCTTAATACAAAAAGTCTACAGAAACAAGTAAGGTAAGTTATAGACAAAGACCATTCCTACTTTTTCATGAAGCATGGATGTTTCACCAACTTGTGTAAAGTAGGTGAACCACCAGAGCAGGCAGTGGAGAGTGTGTCAGCTTTATCAAAAGTTGATTCAGAGAAAGCATATTTTCTCTGTCCTCTGAAGAAATCAGTCTTCACAGCTTCGAAAGACTTTGTCTCTGAAGCTTTGGAAGATTTCATCTTTGGCTTCGGAAGATGCTGGTCTTTGGCTTCGGAAGATTTCACACTTAGGATATATTTTTCTGTTTGAGTGTGAAACTTCCAAAGTAACTCTCTCTGAACTGTTAGCTTCGGAAGATCTTACACTTAGACATATTTGAGAGTGTAAGACTTCCAAAGCTAGTTCATCTTTGTTCCTTAGTGCATGCATGGAAGACTTGGTTGTTCTGGCTTGTTGGTTGCATCAGCCTCATCTTACATGTTTGTTCCTTTTTCTTCTCAGAAATGTTCTTCTTGGTCATGTGGATGGTACTTTTGGAATTGTACTTACAATCCTTAGCCAGATGAGAAGTACTACCACATATGACACAGTTGAGTTCCTTCCTTCTGAGAGTCTTCTTTTGAAAGCAAGACTGAGTTTGATCATTTTCCTTCTCCACCTTCATCTTTGCAGATGATGCAACAAGCTTCTTAGGGAGAGGCTTGCTCTTGGAGCTGGATGGTTCAGGCTGTGTAGCAGTGGTACATAGCTGGTCAGTCTTCTTCTTCTTGCTGGAATGATTTGGAACTAAACTAGAACTCCTGGTACTAGATTTCATAGTTGAGTCTTCAGTCTTTACCACTTCAAAACCTATAGAAATAAACACTTGTTTCTGCTTTGAGTCAAAAGTGGCCTTGATTTCTTGAGCCTTCTTTGATCTTCTCTTAGCTCTTCTAATCAAGTTCTTTCTCTTTGACTTGGTCAATCCAGACTCTTTCCTCTCCTCAGGAGAATAGTGGCCCTTCTTAGGATGACCTTCTTCACTCTTCTCTGAGTCATCCTTCACTATCTCCTCTTCATCCTCTTCAATAATGGCATCTATGTGGGGAAGCTCATATTCACAAGTTCCACACCTTGGAGATCTTACGAACAATAGAGTGTGTGAGGAGCTATCTCAGTAGATCCCAGTCCCTACTTATTTTGATAACAAACTTTTGCATGTAGGGATGAGGATATTATGTTCTTGAAGGTCTCTTCTTCAAGAACACATTTTTCTGCCCTGGCTTTGCTGATCACAAGCTCAACCTGGCATTCAGTTAACTTTGAGATGAGATCTTTGATTTGAGTCCTGTAGTTTGTATGCTTATGCTTAAGAGTTGAAATAGTTTTCTCTAGATCTTCTATCTTCATCTCTTTTAAAGTTAGCTTTTAAGATATTTAAGGACTCAAGATCAGATCTCATCTCTAAGTTATAGGACCTGTATCTATTAACTTTAGCAATGCACCAATACCTTGGCTTCATCATGATTTGCCATTAGTGCTTGGTTTAGAGAAGCATCCTCAACCTGAAAGCTCTAGTCAAAGCCTCCTTGTTCAATAGCAACTGCAACTTGCTATCTTGGCTTCTCATTCTGGTGAGCTCCCTCAGTGTAGTTTGGCCTAGACTATGCTTGGCCCCCATTTGACTTTGGTGCCTTGTACTCCATGGCAAAGTGTCCCATTTGGTTATAGTTGTAATACTTTACCTTGCTTTTGTCCAGCCCAAACTTTCCACTGGCTGCATTGCTGGGAAACCTTCTCCCAGTCCTCTTGTAGAACTTCTAGGCTCTATAAGTGAGTAGAGCCATTTGCTGGACTATTTCCATATATTCCAGATCATCTGGATGGATACAGTCTAAGTCTTCAAAGGTGAAGAGAAAGTTGCCTGAACTTTCATCAGAAGACACAAAAGCTTGTGAAGAACTTGTCTCCTGGAATGGGCTTCTAGGGATGTAGCCTTCCCTTGGTGTCTCCGGAAAGGTGATGAAAGGACCCTTTTGTGATTTGTCCGGGTAGCAGATGAGATGGTGCTATGGTTCTCTGCAATCCCTTTCAACCACATGGAGGGCTAAACTCTGATGAGTGTTGGAGTTATCAGATGAGTTTCGCATGTTCATCTCCATCTGGTATCTACTAAGTATTCCATATAACTCGGTGAGAGTAAGAGTCTTGAGCTTTTCAGTCCTCTTAATGACCACACAGTAGTGTGTCCATTATCTAGGAAGAGAGGACATGAACTTCCTAACAATATCTCTATTCTCAATGGTTACTCCAACATCAGCTAGAGTATCCACAATCTCAACGTACCTGAAGTATTGTTGAGTCATGGTTTCACCTGTCTTGAAGGTGAAATTTTCAAACTACATCTTCAAAAGGTCCTTCTTGTTTTCTTTGGCTTCATTGGACCCCTCATACATCAGCTTTAGTGCATCCCATAGCTGTTTGGCGGTCTTGCACTTCTTGAAACCTCTGTAGATGGAGTTAGGAAGAGCAGTTTGAAGGACTGCCATAGCTTTCTGATCAATATCAATTTTCTTCTAATCTTCTTTAAAAAAATCATCCCTTTCCTTTGGTATCATACCACCACCAGCAGCTGACGTGGTGCATGGTACATAAGGTCCATTGACAACAGACTCCCACATACTAGAATCTTGAGAATTGATAAAGCCTTCCATTCTTTGGCACCAAGTATCAAAATCCTCAGGAGTGATCAGTGGGGACTTTGTCATAGTTCCAGTTTCCATATCAGCCTTTAAGATAGCTGCCATTTGAAACGTTAAGTGAAGTGTGAAACTAAGAGGATTTAAGATGGTGAGATCTTACAATCATGGGCCTGGAATACTCTGATACCAATTGCAGGACCGGTAAGGGTACTTAAGTTTGCAATTAGCTTCATAAGAGGAGTGATCTTAGATCACTTAACCACTCAAATAGGGAACTGGTAACTTCACTGATGATACAAAGCAACAAAAGTAATATTAAAGAGACAGAACTATAAGAACAAGAACAAAGTCACAAGAACACAAGATTAAGTTTTCAAGGAAGTTGTATATTGATTATCTAGTTCTATTACAAGTATTTGCAAGTATATCTAATTACAAGAACCGAAGACTATTTATACTACAACCTACAATCATCAATATACAAAAAGACAGTTGGAATTTTGACTAATCTAGACAACAAGATCAATCTACAGTCAAAAGGCAGATTGCCTTTTGACTAGTGACTATGACATGCCATAGTTCACTAACTTAATCTAATACAGACAAGTCTACAGGAAAAAAAATAGGAAGCTACAGTCAAAGACTTTTTTCTACTGTTTGATAAAGTATGGAAGTTTCACCAACTAATGTTAGCAGGTGAGTCTTCAGAGCAACAGCGAAAAGTACATCAGCTTTATCAAAGAGTAACTCAGAGAAAGCATCATTTCTCTGTCTTCGGAAGAAATCTGTCTTCACAGCAACGTGGCTTTGGAAGACTTTGTCTTTTGAAGCTTCGGAAGACTTCATCTTTGGCTTCGGAAGAAATGAGTCTTTGGCATAAGAAGATTTCACACTTGTAATAATTTTCTGATAAGTGTGAATTTTTTGAAGTAATAATTTTCTGATAAGTCTTTGGCAACGTGGTATCCTTTGGTTGCATCAGCCTTTAATCTTCAGATGTTCATTACACAAAACTTGCAACGAGCTTTGTTTGGACCGCTAGCCATTTGACATAAATCGTATTGCACCATATTTCGGGGTTCCTATTCGTAGGAAGGATTGCTACCACCACGTTGCTTGAAGACGCATCACAAGCAATGGATGATTGAGCACTTGATGAAGCCATTTTGAAATAAACGAGAGTATTGAGAGTTTTTTTAATTAAACGAGAGTATTGAGCATTTTTGAGAATAGAGAACGATTTTAAGAATAGAGAGCGTTTTAAGTTGTTGTGGTTCAATCAAAACATCCAATGCATATTTATACTAACTTAATGGGGTAAAATGGTAAAAAAACACAAAAACGGTCAAAACGGTCAAAAAACGGCAATATAGACGTTATATAACGACTATTTTTTGAAATCCGGTTTGAAAACCAGTTTGGTGAACCGGTTTGGGATCGGTTTGAGAACCGGTTTGGGACCGGTTTGAGAATCAATTTGGGACCGGTTTGAAACCGGGTTGGTTTGAGACTGGTTTCAACTTTTGAACCTTCGAACCGGTGGAGGAACCGGCGGTTCGGACCGGGCCAAAACCGGTAAACCGGTTTGGGCCAGAAAACCGGTTCCGGTGTTTTTGGCCGAACCGGTTCCCGAACCGGTTTTTTTGGTCATGTCTAATTCGATTCATACATTTCCTTCGGATAATTGTTCGGTATACGGGTTCTTTCAATTTGCTTACTTATCGTGCCAAATCTATATTTGCTAAGTAATAAGGTCCATCTATAATCGCTTACATTTTAAAAGTCTAAATGGCAATATTTCCTCTATGGTATCAGGCCCATGGCCCATTAATGTCGGTAAATCATGAACAATATCATATCATGGCCCAATGGCCCATTAAAGCTTTGTGGGTCAAGCCCGTTTAGCATTGTGGCCCAATAGCCCGTTTAAAGGTTAATGGGCATTCGGAGTCCAATCATGTTGGGCTCATTTCATGGGCCTCCGTTGTAATCATTGTGTGGCCCGTTAAGGTTTTTTTAAAAAAAATTCGGGCCCAAAATCAGGGTTGCCACAGCTACCTTCCTCAAATCTTATAAATAACTTTGTTATGAGTGAGATCTACTAAATATATATTTTTCTTGTTTTTCTATTTCTAGTTATTAATGTATATATTTTTAATTAGTGAAATTTATATTTTTGTGAACATTCCAATATAGATTTCTATAATAATAGATATGTATTCAAAATCAAGTATTTTTTATTATCATAGGGTTTTTGGGATTACAGTTATTAGTGTGGTATCATGACGAATCTAACTGTAATGAGTGAAAATTATTTTTGTCTCTACTGGTATTATCAGAATCGGTTTTGGTAGTCACTTTAACGGTTTTTGCTGAATCAATATTTCAGATTCATTGAGCTTGGATCTTAGGATTCATCAGTTTCAGATCCGAAAATTCAAAATTAAAGATGGGTAGAAGTGTGTGAATCGAAGAACAAGGACGTGTGTGTAACGTATAATGTTATGATTTCATTGATGTTGAATAACAAAATTACAATGAAGAAACATATACAAAGATGGATGAACATCAAACCCACCCAAAGAAGAGAAATTCTCCTTGGGTGGTGATTTACACCATGAAAAACACACACTTAAGAACTAGAAGTCACTCACACACTTTGCAAAAACCACTCATTACAAGTGGCACTAGTTGTTCTATTTATAATGTTATTACATCATGACCTAATTTTGACTATTCTTGTGGTTTTGATGTTGACTTTGTCTTGTTGACTTTGTCTTGTGTTTGTTTTGTTCTGTTTATCAACTTGGTCTCCGAACTTGTATAATGAGATCTTCAGTTGGCTTTGATCGTGGTTTGGAAAGCTTCAGTTTATCAATTGTTGAACCCAACAGTTTTTGGCGAGTTGAGGCGCCAATAACGACCAAAGTCATTTCACATAACGCGAGTAAAAATGACCAATCTTCCACTATGTGGCGTGGGTGAATAACTTTCTTTTATTAATTTAAAAACAAAACATGTGACTGTCTATAGTTTTTTTAATGTTCCAATATACTTGTTTGGAAAACATAGATTTGGATTCAAAATCAAGTATTTTTTGTATCGTAGGCTATAGCGATTTTAGTTACTGTTGCAATACATGACATATCGAATCAATTATGAGCGGAAAATGTATTGCGTGTATTGGCATTATCAAGAATAGTTGCGGCATTCACTTTTATGTTTTTGAAAAGCCAAGGTGATAACAACTAACTTCTTACTGTATAGCACACATGAATAACTATATTCATTAATTTTCTTAAGAAAATGTAGTTTTATTTAAAATCAAATATTTTGATATTTTAGGTTATAGTGAATGTAGTACCTTGATGCTTCAAATCAGTTATAAGAGAACATCAGAGTTATCAGTGTTGGTTTTATTGGAACTCATGTCGGTATTCTCTGTTATTGTTTACAATAAGCCAAATTGATAACGCCCTAAGTCACACTTCATAATGCGAGGTAAAAATGACAAAATTCTTGTCACGTAGCGTGGGGAGCACTAATTAACTAATTTTATCTCCTAAAATCAATTTAATATTTGAATTTCATAAACTAATAGACGACCTGATAAAATAAGCATATTTGTACACACATCTTTTCAAAGTAAAATAATTATTATTGGTCCCACTTGTATTGCACAGTTTGATGATATAAACAACCCATCACTCATTGATAGTGATTACCAATGGGCCAAATACCAACGCTGGTCCACTTTCATCTTAGGGACCCTTACATGTCTTTTAGTCTTTCTTTTCAAAATTTAGGTTTAATAGTCTTTTAATTACGAGTTGTCAAGAGGAATACAAGATTGTATGATCACAACTAGATTCAATTTTATCATGGGCTAAAACTAAAAACATAACTAATGGTTATGTTATAAGATTTTCAAATTACTTTACTTATATAAGGTTCACTTAATTCGGTTATGAGAAAGATGGTTCGGTTAATTTGGTTAACAATTGAATTTGAATGTGGATGAGTTTAAGCTAATATAAACAGTAAATATAATAGCTTAACAACTAATTTAAATTAAAAACTAAACCAAAAAACAATTCTATGTGTGATCTATAACTGCAAATTGTACCGAACATAAGTGGTTCATGTCTAGCTTAGTCTAGTTTGTTCTAATAAGTTAGGAAGTCCAATTTTTCTTCCCTGATCATCCTAGATTCTATACCTTCCAAATCCGTGTTACGGTTGACAATGTCATGACTAAGAAGATGTGGGGAAGTCTTGGCCTTGGTCTAGGGCGGAACTACGCCCAGGGGTACGGGGTCAAGTGACCCCTTTGATTTTTGACCAAGTAGTGGACCATATAATACCATAATTTTGAGTGAACCCATAGTTTTTCTGGTGGTGAACCCATAATATTATTAACTTCTAAATGTAATAAAAATTTGGCTTTGGTTCACTGGTTTTCCTTATTTGCACGCACGTCAATAGTTGTTTTAGGTTATCAGTTCGAGTCTTGCAAAGTGTTTTTTAACACTCCTTTTATATTTTGAACATTATGCAGGACAGATGATAGGGGTCAATGTAATAGTTTCGTAGTTGTTAAGAGAGTGTTAGAACACTTAAAAAATCAAATAGGGAACCAACTTTTGATGAAACAAAGAACATAA
The DNA here is from genome assembly GCA_025506505.1 of Flaveria sonorensis. Classification (NCBI taxonomy): domain Eukaryota; kingdom Viridiplantae; phylum Streptophyta; class Magnoliopsida; order Asterales; family Asteraceae; genus Flaveria; species Flaveria sonorensis. The sequence continues at coordinate 41,826,962 of CM046434.1, forward strand.
GTACACAAGTAAAGAACATAACAAGAACAAGATAAAATGGTTTTCAAGAATGATGTATATTGCTCTCAAGTTCTTACAAAGTGTTACAAAGCTTACCTCTAAAGTTACAAGTACTTAAGATACTTTATACTACATCCTACAGCCGACCATACTATGAAGGCCAGCTAGAAACACTAATCTAGACAACAAGATCAATGTAGAGTCAAAAGATAGAGTGCCTTTTGACTAATGACTGTAACATGTCATAGCTCACATCCTAATATATTACAAAAAGGATAAAAGTACAAGAATAGAAAGTTACAGACATAAGACCTTAATCTACAGTTTGACAGAAGTATGGACTTTTCACCAACTCATATAAGTTGGTGAGTCTTCAGAGGTGGCAGCGGAAAGTAGTTCAGCTTTTGTCAAAAGGTGATTCAAGAAAAACATGTCTTCTCTGTCATCAGAAAAAATTAATATTTGGCTTCAGAAGACTTTGTCTTTGAAGCTTCGAAAGACTTCATCTTTGGCTTCGGAAGTTTTGGTGTTTTGGCTTCGAAAGATTTGATACTTAGTATAATTCACTGAGTTATATCAAATCTTCCAAAGTAACTTTCTTGTAATTCACATGTACATGTTGCTAGCTCTTTGATTGCATCAGCCTCAAATTGTGATCCTTACACATTACCTTTATACCCTTACTTTTAATACATTCTAACCCTAAACCAAATTCCTCCCCCCACCCCTATCAATGCACCTCTATTTTTTACTAAAACCACAGCCTCCCATCACTGTAGTCTGCGCCCTCCAATCCTTCAGAATGCAGACTCCATCAATCCACTAGCCAGCGACCATCCTTATACCCTCTGAGCTCCGGCTACCATTCAAGATTAGTTTTCTAACTTTCTTGATTCTTGAGTTAATTTGTTTCTATGTTTATTTCCTACATTTTTGTTTAGATGGGACAATTCAAGCCCTAGATTTTGATTCTACAAATTGGTTATTTTCTTTCTTGTTAACTAATTTGTTTAGTGACTTTGGTACCTAGATTTTGTGTTTATTAGCTTATTACAATTCATAAAATATGTATGATTTTGTGAAAAGTGATTAATAAAAAGTCAAATAGTTGTTTTTGGGTCTTTTTATTTTCTTGAAAATTTTGATCGGAACGTTGCTGTGATTCTAAATGGGAACTGTTCTTCTATGCTTTTTTATGTTGTTATTAGTTTTGATTCTTAGTTAATCTTTAGGAGTTTCTTATTGAAAAAGAACTTGAAAATGTTACATTCTTCTATCTTTCAAGGGTTTTAAGCATCATTTCAATGATTTTGCTTAGCATTACTTATGAAAATGATACATTCTACCACTTTACATGTCGTTATTGGTTTTGATTCTTATATAAGTGTGATTTTCTTTATTATCACTTGATGTGATTAGGGTTAGATACTTAGATGGGTGTAATAATGATTATAAGATATATCATATATGCCTTTATTTGTTTCAAGTTTCAAAAGGTTTTTCGTCATCACATATGGCTACATATAAAAGATGTGATTCTAACATATTTGCTATAAATTGTTCAATATTTGATTGTTATTAGTGATTTTGGTAGAAACTAGTGATTAAAGTAGTACTTTTTGTTATTAATTCTAGTGGTTTTAGCTGAAACCTGACATATTTAGGGGTGTGATAATGACTTGAAAATTGGTTCAATCTATTCCCACCCGACCCAACCCGATTGGGCGACCCTAAACATTTAATGTTCTTTTGTAAGAAAGCTAATTATCAAAAAATAGTGACTCCCTAAAAACTAATTTATGGTTTCGTCACTGCCCTTGGTGGGAACAACCCCTAGTCCTAGCTTCAATTTTAACTCCCTGGCCCGATTAATATTCATCATGCACCATTGATTTCTTGTGTTTCAAGAGTTGTATAGTATAATTTAAGGGTGTTCAAACATATATGAATCCATTTGAATCCGAAGTATTCAAAAATTCGGATAACAAAATTTCGGATATCTAAAAATTCAGATTCGAATTCGGAAAGTGTTTTGAAAAGTCTCGGATATTCGGATATCTGATTATCCTAAAACTAAAAGTACATTTTTTTATTTTTTAAAATATTAAACATTTTTTAGTTTAGGTTGGGATTTTTTAGTATAAATTGGGACTTTTGTAATGTGAGTTGGTTTTTTACATTATTTTTATAATAACATATGTCTAATTATTGTATAAAAATAAAAAAATGAATAAAAAATTAAAAAAGGAATTTCGGATATCTGAATCATTATCTGTATTTGTATCCAAAATCTCGGGTATGTGAAATTTCAAATACGGATACGGATAGTGATTTCAACTAGCCAAAAATTTCGGAGATTCGAAATTCAGATATCTGAATTTTTTGATATCCGACTTTGAACACGCCTAGTAGCACGCTAGGAAAATATTGGGAAAAATAGGATGACACCATGCAATTCGTATAAAATCTGGGGAAACTAAAAAATCTAATATGACAACCCGGGCAAAATGGGAAACTTAGGACGACTCTCTCTCCACTAACATCAGTTTTTTTTATTCTTCTTTAACCATATCTAGTTATTCCGAAACCCTGCAATGCATCTTTCTTTATCATTACCATTTGTTTAATAAATTAATTAAATTAAACAAACCCTTATCAAAAAAGTATAGAACTAATTTCAATAAATGTTAAAAATATAAAAGTAACATTTTGTTAATTAAAAAGGATTGAATTATACAGATGGTCCTATCGTTTGGTTAAAATATTAGACTGGGTCATCAAAGATAAAAAAACTTGTGATTATTAGTTCTTAACATTGAATTTCCCTTTCATCCATTGTCTATAGGTATGTAAATTAATAGTTAGTGGTGTTAAACTATCAAATTGATCATTACACCGTTGACCGTCCACATAATTTATTTTCTAAACTATGTGTGTGTATGTATGTATGTGTGTGTGTGTATATATATATATATATATATATATATTATATTTACTAGTGGATTAACCATGCACTTCGCTGCGCTTTGATTTTGAATGTATACAAGAACGTTGCAACGATAGTTTTAGGGTTATCTTCGCTTTGGTGAGTTCAATGATATAGACACTCAGATTTTCGTGAATATCTACATATGTTTTAGCAATTCATTATTATATTGTCATAATATTATTACTAAACATATGATATTTGATAGGTTGTGAATATCAATTAAAACGAATACTTTGAAAGCGTTCAAATATAAACTCTTATCAAATATAGAACATTTTATTATGGTTAACGGTAAGTTTCTATTAAATATTTACACATACAATAATATGAAAAAAAAATGGTATTAAATTTTAATTAAAAGAGTAACAAAATGTTGATCTTGCTATTATTAACCTTATAATAATAACTATTAGTAGTATTACTATTATTAGTATGATTATATTTATTATTTTTGTAATTTTTTAAAACATATTAAATAATATGTCATTGATGAATAAATTTAGTCACAAATACCAAATTAATTAAATACCCAAAAGGCCCCTAAAAAATAATAATAATAAGGGTAGGGTTATGGTAAACAAGGTATTTAATCTAAATTTTTTAAGAAGGACTGTGGTTTGGCACGTGTTCTTCTATTGTTTTACAGAGGTGGGCATTTTGGTGATTGTTGCAAATACATTAGCTCATTGTGTCGTATACGTCCATTGTGTCATATATTTTACATCATTTGTTATCTACTCATCATTGTATTTTACGTTTTAGATCATTTTGTGTTATTATTATCATTGTTCTATAGATTATATAAACTTGTTATTAATTATTGTGTTTTACAATTAAAAGTGCACAATAAATCTAAAAAGTATAAGAAATAATCCCAACCATCAGTCTTTTAATTAATGGTTGAACTCAAATTATATGGAAGAAGCAGTGTTGTAGAAATCGCTAGGCGCTAGTTGGGCTGGTCGCAATGATAGTTTTAGGGTTAGCTTCGCTTTGGTGAGTTCAATGATATAGGCACTCAGATTTTCGTGAATATCTACATATGTTTTAGCGATTCGTTATTATATTGTCATAATATTATTTCTAAACATATGATATTTGATAGGTTGTGAATATCAATTAAAACAAATACTTTGAAAGCGTTTGAGTATAAACTCTTATCAAATATTGAACATTGTATTATGGTTAACGGTATGTTTCTATTAAATATTTACTGATACAATAATATGACAAAAAAATGCTATTAAATTTTAATTAAAAGAGTAACAAAATGTTGGTGTTGCTGTTATTAACCTTGTAATAATAACTATTAGTAGTATTTCTATTATTAGTATGATTATATTTATTATTATTGTAATTTTTTTTAAAACATATTAAATAATATGTCATTGAAGAATAAATTTAGTCAGAAATACCAAATTAATTAAATACCCAAAAGACCCCTAGAAAATAATAATAATAAGGGTAGGGTTATGGTAAATAGGGTATTTAATCTAAAATTTTTAAGAAGGATTGTGGTTTGACACGTGTTCTTCTATTGTTTTACAGAGGTGGGCATTTTGGTGATTGCTGCAAATATATTAACTTATTGTGTCATATACGTCCATTGTGTCATATACGTCCATTGTGTCATATATTTACATCATTTGTTATCTACTCATCATTGTATTTTATATTTTAGATTATTTTGTGTTATTATTATCATTGTTCTATACATTATATAAATTTATTATTAATTATTGTGTTTTACAATTAGAAGTGCACAATAAATCTAAAAAGTATAATAAATAATCCCAACCATCAGTCTTTTAATTAATGGTTGAACTTAAATTATATGGAAGAAGCAGTGTTGTAGAAATCGCTAGGCGCTAGTTGGGCTGGTCGCAATGATAGTTTTAGGGTAATCTTCGCTTTGGTGAGTTTAATGATATAGGCACTCAGATTTTCGTGAATATCTACATATGTTTTAGCGATTCGTTATTATATTGTCATAATAATATTTCTAAACATATGATATTTGATAGGTTGTGAATATCAATTAAAACGAATACTTTGAAAGCGTTTGAGTATAAACTCTTATCAAATATTGAACATTGTATTATGGTTAACGGTATGTTTCTATTAAATATTTACTGATACAATAATATGACAAAAAAATGCTATTAAATTTTAATTAAAAGAGTAACAAAATGTTGGTGTTGCTGTTATTAACCTTGTAATAATAACTATTGGTAGTATTTCTATTATTAGTATGATTATATTTATTATTATTGTAATTTTTTTTAAAACATATTAAATAATATGTCATTGAAGAATAAATTTAGTCACAAATACCAAATTAATTAAATATCCAAAAGACCCCTAGAAAATAATAATAATAAGGGTAGGGTTATGGTAAATAGGGTATTTAATCTAAAAATTTTAAGAAGGATTGTGGTTTGACACGTGTTCTTCTATTGTTTTACAGAGGTGGGCATTTTGGTGATTGCTGCAAAGATATTAACTTATTGTGTCATATACGTCCATTGTGTCATATACGTCCATTGTGTCATATATTTACATCATTTGTTATCTACTCATCATTGTATTTTATATTTTAGATTATTTTGTGTTATTATTATCATTGTTCTATACTTTATATAAATTTGTTATTAATTATTGTGTTTTACAATTAGAAGTGCACAATAAATCTAAAAAGTATAATTAATGTTATTTCTAAATAATCAATTTTTTTATAAAATAAGAAATTTTTATAAAACGTCAAACTTTTTTAAAAATATAAAATATTTTAAATTTGGTGTTTTTAAAAAGTAATTTTTTATTAACAAAAATAATTAAAAATTGGGAGCTATAACAAAAAAGTTTTAAAAGTGATATTTTTTACCAATTTGCTTCGAAACAAAAATTTTATTTATTTATAGTAAGAAATATTTTAATCATATCGTATCTTATAATATCATTTTATAATTAATAAAATTTTATTTTATTTAATAATTTTTAATTTAACCCGTGTAATACACGAATTTATTAAAGCTAGTAGATATATGTGTGTATTAAAGAAACATTTATATTTATGTTTTTTCATAGTTTTTAGTTTTAATTCTATTTTATTATTTCATCATTGTTATAATGATTTTTATTATTTAATAAAATACATTTAAATACACAAATGATAATTTTGTTATAAAAACATGTTTTTAAAAATGTTTAATTTTTTAACCATCTTTTTTATAATCATCAATTTTTACACAACCTTTTTGAACTGTCACTTCTTTTTTAGAATTTTTTTTTAAAAGTGTTTTATTTTATAAGGTATAACTATAAAATCATTCATTTTTAAAGTACGCTTTAATCTTTTTGGCCTGTAATCGTCTTATTTAGAACAATTCCTTTTTTAAACGTTTATTTGTAAACCGCTTGATTTTTTAACGGATTTTTCTAAAGACCGTTTGTACAAGAAGCATTTATAAACTAAGTTTTGAATAATTAATTTAAGAGCATGTATGGCTAGCCTCAGGGGGGATTTATTCTTTAATGATTATACAATCATAAAATCATGATTTATTGCAAACAATTTTGAATTGAGCTAAAAATGAGTGTACATCTATCATTCCCTCCCTCCTTTTTTTCATTACTAGTGGAAATGTCCGCGTGTTGCGGCGGTAAGACTGTTACGTATTTTTTTATGAATCCGATTTTAGTCAGTATCGGCTAGGTGCGTTATGACGTAAATTAAAAAAAATCAAAATATAATTATTGAAAAAATTAAATGAAAGAAAATAATTACATATATTACAAAAGTATTTAAGACAATTATATTATCCTAACAAGATTAGTGAAAGCATGGGTGATATTTGTGGTCGGAAATCACTTATTACCTAGATTTTAGGGGGATATCGTTTTATGAATATAGGTTAGAGTTTTATGATCATTGGAGGCAGCTTTCGGTGGTGATTTGCATAGACCGGAGAAAGTTAATGCAGAAATTGTCACCACAAATTACCATCTTGATTGTTATTGAGCAGTTAACAAACGACAAGGGAAAGGGGAATAAGGATTAGTGCTCAATCGCAATGAACGAACAACATTGAAAGTAAATGGCTGTTTTGTTTGGCCACATGTATATACTTTAGCATTTGTATTATAAGCATCATATATTATACTTTATTGTAAGTGCATTGTAAGAGTTAATCTTAGAGGCTAACGCAACCAAAAGAGCTCTCAGCATGCATACTGAAGTACAAAGAAAGTTACTTCAGAAGATTTGACAAAAGCACTAACAAATTCTCTAAGTGTCAAATCTTCCGAAGCCAAAGATGAAGTCTTTTAAAGCTTCAAGACAAAGTCTTCTGAAGCCAAGAGACTGATTTCTTCCAAAAACAAAGAAGACATGCTTTCTCTAATTCACTTTTGACAAAAGCTGAACCATTTTTTGCTGCCATCTCTGAAGACTCACTAACTTATATGAGTTGGTCAAAAGTCTTTACTTTTGTCAACTGTAGATTAAAGTCTTAGAGTCAGTAACTTTCTATTTTGTACTTTGATCCTTTTTGTAACAGATAAGGATGTGAGCTATGGCATGTCATAGTCACTAGTCAAAAGGCAATCTGCCTTTTTACTTTACATTGATCTTGTTGTCTAGATTAGTGTTCCAGCTGGTCTTCAAAGTATGACCGGCTATAAGTTTTAGTATAAAGTATCTCAGGTACCATTCCTTAGGACTAAGATTTGTAACAATTGTAAAACATTTGAGAGCAATATAAATCATTCTTGAAAACCAAATACTTGTGTTCTGCTTGTGTTCTTTACTTTTGTTTATTGTTTCATTTTTCGGTTCCTTATTTAATTTGTTAAGTGTTGTTTGTACTCTCCAACCTTGTGAAACTGTTGCATTACCACCTTCACCGGTCCGGCAATTGGTATCAGAACATTTTAGGTTCTTGATTGTTAGATCTCACCATCTTAAATCTCTTCAGTTTCACATGGAAACCGGTACCATGACAAAATCTCCACTGATCACTCCTGATGACTTTGATACTTGGTGCCAAAGACTGGAAGGTTTCATCAAGTCTCAAGATAGCAAGATGTGGAGTTCTGTTGTCTGAGGACCTCACATCCTAAGCACCACTTCAGCTACTGCTGGTGGTGAAATGATTTCAAAGGAAGTGGTTGAATATTCTAAGGTAGATTGAAAGAAGATTGATATAGATCAGAAGGCCATGACCGCTTTATAAACTGCTCTTCCTAACTCTATATACAGAGGCTTCAAGAAGTGCAAAACTGCAAAGCAGCTCTAGGATGCACTGAAGCTTATGTATGAGGGGTTTGATAAAGCTAAAGAAAACAAGAAGGACCTCATGAAGTAGTAGTTTGAGAATTTCACCTACAAAATAGGTGAAACTATGACTCAACAATACTTTAGGTATGTTGAAATTATAGATACTCTAATGGATGTTGGAGTTAAACATAAGAATAGGGACATTATGAGGAAGTTCATATTCACTCTTCCCAGATAATGGACTCACTACTATGTGACCATTAAGAGAACTGAAAATCTCTCCACTTTTACTCTCACAGAGTTGTACGGTATCCTTAGTAGTTACCAAATGGAGATGAACATGCAGAATCCATCCAACAACTCTTCCAGCAATCAACAGAGTTCAGCCCTCCATGTGGTTGAAAGGGGTAGTAGAGAACCATAACATCATCTTATCTGCTATCCTGACAACTTACAAAAGGGCCCTTTCATCACCTTCCCGGAGACACCAAGAGAGAGCTACATCCAAGGAAGCCCATTCCAAGAGACAAGCTCATCTCAAGCCTTTGTGTCTTCTGATAAAAGTTATGACAACTTTCTCTTCACTTTTGAAGAGTTGGATTGTATCCATCCAGATGACCTGGAGTATATGGAGATAGTCCAACAAATGGATCTTGTCACTCATAGAGCCAAGAGATTCTACAAGAGAACCGGAGGAAAGTTTCCCAATAATGTAACCAATGGAAAGTTTGGACCGGATAAAAGCAAAATGAAGTGATACAACTGTAACCAGATGGGACATTTCACTAGAGAGTGCAAGGCAGTAAGGACTAATAGTGACCAAGCATAATCCAGACCAAGCTACACTGATGTAGCTCCTAGATCTGAGAAGCCAAGCCAACCACAACAACAAGCTACTATTGCTGTTGAAGAGGGAGGACTTGACCAAAGCTTTCAGGTAGAGGATATTTCTCTAAATCAAGCACTGGTGGCTGACCTTGAAGAATCCAAGGTATTAGAACATCTCTATACACCTGAGTGCATTGCTAAAGTAAACATGTGTAGGTCTCAAAACCTGGAAGTGAGATCTGACCTTGAGTCTTTAAATATTTTAGAAGCTGATTTCAAAAGAGCTACCCATATAGCTTCAAGAAGCTCACCATCTTCAATTTGTCAGCAGACTTCTTCTAATTCGCTCAGATGTTGGCTCTTGACTTAGCATCCTTTCTTTTAGCACTTTTGCTCTAGCTGCTTGAGGTTTTCAAACTCAATATACTCATATGATAAGGAAAGTAGGTCTGCTGCCTAGTAGAGACCTCTGACACTCAGGTAGGTTATCATGTTTTGTTTATCTTATTCACCTACCTACCTGAATTTCTTGTTCAACTGCCACAACCTCTACTTTAGAACTTTCTTGATCTTGAGAAGCAATTCTGTAGCCTTAGCCTCCTTCCTCTTTTTTGACACTTTAGTGTCAGCCAACTCATTCAACTCTTCCAGGGGAAGAGAGATTATTTCATCAATATTGTAGTTTCTAGACCCTAGATAATTCAATTTGGTTGCCCTTAACTCACCCTCCTGAGTAATTGGTCTAGGGCCAGCCCTGATTGAAACTTACATGAAGCTAAGGGTCTCACTTGTTCTTTCTCCCCTTTCCTTCCTCTTCCTCTCCCTCTTCTCCTCCTAAATCTCCTCAGAGATGAGAATCCTTTTCCCTTTGTTAATCACTGGCCTGTATGACTCAAGGTGGAGAGAGCTTTGGCCTTCATCACTTTGTGCTACACTTGAGTTATGGCCAGAGAGAGGCTATGAGACACCTTCACCAGCTAGTGTCTCACCGAGGGTACTGGGTGCTGAAGTAGTTCAAGCCTCAAGGTTCACAAGTTCTACTATTAGACCTTCAACTGAGGTTTCCCCTTTGAAGCTAATCTTAGGATCTGGCTCAATATCCAGTTGACCAATAATTTTCCATGCTAGCCTCTGTCTATATAGCTTTGATATTCTCTTAAACTCTTCAAGCACCGTTAGCTGAATCCTCGCAGCCAACCTTTCAGCTTGCCTATTCTGACTTCGGTTGGCAAGTGGCAGGTCAACCAGAGGAAAACTCTCATAGTATCTTAGGGTCTGAAAATTGAACACTTCTTGTTGCCCTTGAGATCTAGAGAGTACCAGGGCTCTTCTATCAGTGTCATAACTCCATCCTACTATTGGATTATCAACAAAGTAGGATGGGGTAGACATAGCCCTTGGAATTTCCTCCTCAAATAAGCTTTGAATCAAGGAATCCACATTGATGTGGGCTTAAGGAAGTTGTTGAGTATGGACAGCTACAAGTGAGGATGGTGAGGCCTCCATGTCCATACTTTGGGCAGTGTACTCAGGTTCTGTGATTGTAGTTAAGACTTTCTCCCCCTTTTGGTAACATCACCCACTTGCATAGGAGAGTTAGAGGTTAGGTCCACCACATCCACATGTTCTTGTGGACCAGATTGTACACGCCTGGTAGGCCTCTCAACTAACTTTCCTGTGAGATCAGTGATCTCAAGTTGCTGATTAAGGACCTGCCTTTTTAAGGTAGCCACCTAAGATTCCAGGTGACTTACCTTTGAACCCAAGTAGGTGCATGTTCTAGATAGTTTTTGCACCCTTAGTTGCAGACTCCTATCATCTTCATCAGAAGAATCATGAGAGGATGAGAGAACATAGCTGTAGTCATCTCCTTCATCAACAGATATTGGTTCTTGGCTTCTGGATTTCCCCTGTGTCATGACAGCTTCAAGAGAAGTGTCAAGGGGTTGGGTTTCCATGGTTGAGGTCTTAATAATGTAATCACTTTCTAAAGTGAGAGCCTCTTCCATATGGACCTCCTGAACATGTTCAGGGAAGTCCACCTTAGTTGGAGGTGGATGATGTGGGCTAGATAGAGGGGGTATCAGGAGCACTCATCTCTCCTTGAGCAGAGGAGGAGAAGAGAGACTCATGGTACTCGCTGAATCCCATATCATCGTCATCATAGAATTAGAGGTTAGGGATTGGTTAGTTTATATCTAGAGTCTAGGATGGTAACTATCTTCTATGGTTGATCACTTGAGTTTTGAGACTCAGAGTAAAGGCTTGAGGCTTGGTTAATGAGCTCATCAGGCTGAGCATGAGGAACCTCAGCACTGATTAATGAAATAATAGGAGAGGTTTGCTCCTCGGGGGAAGTGGGAGCTCTTGGTTTCACTTCCTCCTACATGGATGAGTATATGGGGGCCTGCTCAATCTGAATAGACTGACTAGGGGTTTGCTTGGATTTATTTTGTAGGTGTGGTTATTTGAGGTTGTGTGGGTGGTGATGATGTAAAAGATGTGGGCTCAACATTGGCTAGTTCTGCCGAATTGTGACCTTGAGCAATGAGCTCTAACATTTTTGGGACCAGGGCTGTTTCTACCTCTGAGAAACCTACAGTAGTTTTTCTTATGATTTTGAAGATGCCGGGCTTCATCTGTCCCAGTTTAAGAGTAGTTCATGTTCCCCTCAATTGTGAGCCAAGTTCACAGTTGAGAATGTGCTGGACATATATGGGAACATGTAGTACTCTAAGGAGTCCAAGTTGGTAAGAAAGTTTGTGTAAACAAACTGAGAGTACTTGAACTTGACCCCTTGAACCATTCCATGGACTATATAGGATAAGTCCTTAGGAATTCGATCCTATCCTTAATGTTTGTTTAATAAGGAGTGGATAAAAACATGGAGGAGGTACTTCCATTGGTAAGAGACCCTACCCTTCTTGAAGGTCCTGACTGTAAAGTCCCCTTCATAGCCCATCTACCTAAATGATTCATTTACGACTTCTTTAGGGAAGGAAAGCTTACCTTCTTTATCATCCAGCCTGAGATTAGTATTGATTGTGGCTGGGTTGATGAAAACTGTCATTCCATGTACTGATGCAGATAGTGCCTTCTCACTGTCCAAGATAACCTCTTAGCAGGTACTCCAGAACTCCAGTAGTTGTTCTTTGTATAATGGAGGGTCTATTGTAAGTGCGGTGAGGTAGGATGATTGAGTGAGAAAGCGGCAAACATCTGAGAAACCAGGATCTTTATTAGACGATAACAGAGCAACCTGATTGTGTTGCCTGTGAAGGTACATGGAGAAATCTGGCTGGTTTCGGGGTTCAATGTTGGCCATTTTAGAAAGCTTTAGCAAGAAGAAAGCTAAGAACAATAAGGGTTTGTGGTGAATTTAGGGTTAGAAGTTTGCATATGAAGAGGAAGAAGAAAGAGGGGGAACTGTTGTAAGACTATATATATGGTTGGATGTGAGACAAAGTTAATGCAAAAGGATAAACTTTGAAATCCGAATATAGGTCCCACCTCTGAAAAAGTGCCCAAAAAGGTAGTTATCTTGGAAGTAGAAAATCTTCCGAAGGTAATTTTGTCTTCGAAAGTTTTGAGAAAACTTTCAAAGCCAATTTTACTTTAGAAGATATTCTTTAGTTTGAAAAGAATTGCTTCGGAAGAAAATCACTTAGAGTAATTTTGCTTCCGATACATATTTGGTTTCGAAAGATATTAAACTTTAGAAATTTTATTCAAAGGATGAATAAAGCTTCCAAGACTTAATTTCTTTCGAAAGAAAATTGTCCTTCAAAACATATAAGTAGTTAGAAGCATATTTAATCTTTGGAAGATAATCAAAATTTCTTCCGAAGGTAAATTTTTTAGTAAGTAGTTATTAGTTTTGAAGATATAAGTTTCTTCCGAAGTCAACTTAATGTCTTTCAAAAGAAAATATATCTTTAATTCTTAAAACTCTAAGGAATATCATTTTGAAAAATTTTCTTCCAAGATAAATAAGGCTTATATGAGTGATTATTTAGACAACTTTAAAGACACACATATTTGAAAAATAATCTTGAAATTAATTTAAGAACATCTACTCAAAGTTAATCATCGCAATAGCTTATACAAGATATTTAAATCTCTAGTCATCAAAAGCCTTTGTAAACAGATCAGCATATTGTTCATTTGTTTTAACTTTGACCAGTTTTATCAATCCCTTTTCAAAATTATCTATTATCAAATGATACTTGATATTGATGTGCTTTGTCTTTAAATGCTGCACCGGATTCTTTTTTATAGAGATAGCACTGTTGTTGTCTATATGGATAGGAGTCTCCTTGAAGTTTAATCCATAGTCTAGCATCTGATTTTAAATCCAAAGCACTTGAGTATAGCAGCTTGCAACAGTAATGTATTCAGCTTCAATAGTTGATGTAGACACATAATAGTGTTTCTTGCATTGCCATTAGATTATCCTTCCACCAAGAAATTGACATCCCCTGATGTAGACTTTGCAGTCATATTGTAGCCACCATAGTCGAAGTCAGAATTCTTTGGATACTAAAGTCCCAGCTTGGGAGCTCCTTTGAGGTATCTAAAAATACTCTTGACAGCAACCAAGTGTGACATCTTGGGGTAGGCTTGATATCTTACACAAATGCATGTGATGAACATGATATCAGGTCTGCTGTTTGTGAGGTACATAAGAGACCCAATCATAGCCCTGTAGAGATGTTCATCATACACTTTCCCTCAAGATCAGGTCCTAGGGAGTGGTTTCTGGCTATGGGAGTCATAGCAACCTTACACTCAGTCAGGTGATATCTGGTTAGTATGTCTTGCACATACTTTGACTGGTTTATAAAGATGTCATTATCAACCTACTTCATTTGAATTCCTAGAAAGAAATTGCATTCCCCCATGTCACTCATTTAAAATCTATTCTTCATCAGTTTCTCAAACTCTTTGAAGAGCTTTATATTAGTTTACCCAAAGATGATGTCATCTACATAAAATTAAACCTGCATCAAGTCATTCCCTGTTCCTTTGATGAATAGTGTGCTGTCAATAGTACCTCTCTTGTAACCATATTGGACTAGGTACTGTGGCAATGTTTCATACCACTTCCTTGGAGCTTGATGTAGCCCATAAAAAGCTTTATCAAGCTTGCAGACATAATCAGGATGATTTAGGTCTGCAAAGCCAAGTGGTTGCTTGACATACACTTCCTCATCTATCACTCCATATAAAAATGCACACTTGAGATCAAGTTGGTAGACCTTGAAATCCTTAGATGCAGCAAAAGCAATGAATATCCTAACAGCTTCAAGTCTTGCCATAGGAGCTACAACATCTATGTAGTCAATCCCTTCTTCTTGAGTGTACCCTTGAACAACTAGTCTTGCCTTGTTCTTGATGAAAAGTCATCTATCATCCTTCTTATTCCTAAAAACCCACTTGGTACCTATAAGCATCTTCCTATGAGAAAGAGGAAATAGGTTCCAAACCTTTTGTCATTTGAATTGAAGCAGCTCTTCCTACATTGCTTCAACCCAGCTTCTATCTTTTAAAGCCTCTTCAACTTTCTTTGGCTCAATCTGGGACAAGAAGCAAGAGTGTAGACAAACATTTTTATCATGGGTTTGTCCTCATGTTCTCACCCTAGTCTCAGCATCTCTAATGATGTTTGTGGTGGGATGTGACTTATGGATTCTCAGTTGAGGAACCATAGCAGGTTGGTTTGACAGATCTAAATTAGTGAAATTTAGATCCAGTGATTGAGTATCACCCACCACATTAGCACACTTATAAAGTGTAACTTGATCTAATAAGTGTGTGACATCATTAATTTTGTCTTCAATGGAGGGGTTGTCAGGATAATGAAATTTTTGATCACTTTCACCATCTCCATCTCCTCCTACATTGGAAATCCCTTCATTTAAGTTTTGTGCCTCATTTCTAGAATTGGAGGCATCTCAGATGTATCAGCTGAAGAGTTTGTCATGGTTGTGCTGACAGGATTTCCACTTGCAGGGTTTGTTACCATTGGAGCTGAAGGGATTCTATCATTTGGTCTTATCAACTTAAATCTTGGGACAAGATCTGTTGCTGATATGTTACCTGTAGATCCTTAAGCATCTTCACAAGATTTGTTAAAAGAGTTGGTAACTAAATCAAGATCAAATAGCCAATCAGGACCAGAACGTTTCACACAGGGAGTATGCTCATTGAAGGTTACATTGGCTGACTCCTCAACTACTCTAGTTCTAAGATTGTATCTATAAGCCTTAGCTTGGGAAGAGTATCCAATGAAGTGTCTATCATCTGATTTCTTAGCAAATTTGGCTATATGATCTTTGGTATTCAAGAAGGTGAATGTACATCCAAATGACCTAAGAAAACCAATAAAAGGTCTCCTTTTGTACCATAGTTCATAATGACTCTTACCATGAGTTTTGACTACTAAAACTCTATTCTGCACATAGCAGGCAGTGTTGACTGCCTCTACCCTGAAGGTGATGGGCAGTTTACAGACAGAGAGCATGGTTTTTGCAGCCTCAACAAGTGTCGTATTTCTCCTTTCAGCAACACCATTCTGTTGAGGAGTTCTAGGAGTACTATTTGTCTTGTAATACCCTTTTTATCACAAAATGTATCAAGGATTTGGTTCTTGAATTCAGTTCCTTGATCACATCTTATGGTCTTGACCTTGTGATCACTTTGATTGTCAATTTTCAGAATGAAGTTCTTTAAGATTTCAGGGGTCTTATTCTTAGTACTAAGAAAGAAGACCCACGTATATCTTGTGAAGTCATCTGTGATCACAAGACAATATGAAGTTCTTCCTAAGCTCATAACACTAGTGGGGCCAAATAGATCCATATATAATAAGTGTAGGGGAGTAGTGATGGAGTTTTTTTCCTTTAGCTTGTGAGACACCTTGTGTTGTTTTCCTTTCAGACATGCAACACAATGATCATCACTTGTAAACTCTTTCTTTGGCATTCTAGTTACCAAATGATCTTTAATTAATTTATTCATGTTCTTAAAGTTTACATGGCATATTCTTTTATGCTAGAGGAAAAGCTCATCACTATTGACTTTAGATAGAAAGCAAGAAACTTCTCCAGATGGGGAGGTTTCCTGCAAATCCATCTTGTACATGTTCACTTTATTGGGGGCTATGAGCAGGATATGCTCTTGAGGAATGACCACCTCGGTCTTGGGAACAATGCACTCATGCTCAGTGAAGAGCATGTTATACCTCTAATCATAAAATTAAGATACACGTAAGAGATTGTATCCAAGCTCTTTGACATATGTTTCCTTCTTAATGCTGAGCTTACCATTTGTGATCATGCCCCTTCCTGTGATGTAACCACCTGATTCTCCTCCAAAGCAACTAGCTCTCCATCAAATTTCTCAAAGTTCTAAAGCAAAGAGCCATTGCCTATCATGTGCGTTTAACAGCCACTATCAATGATCCATACATTTCTCTTGATCTTTAGCTGTTCCTGCACATGAAAAAGAGATGATTAGTTACATTTGAAAACCCAAGCCTTGTTGGTCTTGGGCTCATCAAGATGAACTGAAGATAGTTCAACAGTTATTGATCCTATATACAAGCCTTGAGGATCCTTGGCTGTTATTGATGAAGAAACTTCAGTCATATGGCCTTCCTTCATTTTCCACACCATCTTTGAAAGATTAGACTTGTCCTTCAAAACTTTGGAGGTTTTAATGACTTTGAAAGTTTTGGAGACTGAACCTTTGTAAACTTTTGCATCCACTATAGCAGACTTCATTGCTTTAGAAGCATTCCTTTCTTTCGAGACCAAATTTTCTTTCGAAGACATTTTTCCACCTATCTTCTTCTTGTTCACCTTGGAGCTTCCGAAGGAAAGTGATATTCCTTCCAAAGCTATTTTCTTCTTCCTCTCAAAAGTCTTCTTCTTGTTCATGTGGATGGTACTCTTAGGATTGTAGATGCAATCCTTAGCAAAGTGAGTAGTATCACCACACATGATGCATTCAACATGCATACTTCTAAGGGTCTTCTTCTAAGGAGAAGGTTGAGCTTGAGCTCTTTCCACTTTCTTCTTCATCTTCATATATTATGTAGTAGGCTTTTGAGGGTAAAGCTTGCTCTTGGAGCTGGATGGTTCAGGTTGTGTAGCAGTGGTGCACATTTGTTCAATCTTCTTCTCTTGACAAGGATGGTATGAACTTGAACTAGGACCCCTGGTACTAGAGTCTGTAGTTGAATCTTTAGTCTTCACCACTTCAAATCTAGCCAAAATAAAGACTTGTTTTTGTTTGGAATTGAAAGTGGGCTTGATCTCTTGGGCTTTCTTTGATTTTTTTTTGGCTGCCCTGATCAGATTCTTCCTAGCTGACTTGGCCATCCTTGGTTTTTTCTTCTCTCTAGGAGCATAGTGACCATTCTTAGAATAAACCTCCTCACTCACTTCTTGTTCATCCTTCACTATCTCCTCTTCATCTTCATCCACTTCTTGGATAGGGTCAATGAGGGGAAGTTCATCTTGACTAGTAACACACCTTGGAGATCCATAATAATATGTGTGGAGGAGCTATCTCACTTGGACCCAGTCCCTGCCTGTTTAAATAACAAATCATTCCACGCAAGGATGAGGATATGATGTTCTTGAAGGTTTTTTCTTCAAGAACACACTTTTTCTACCCTGGCTTTGCTGATCACAAGCTCAGGCTGACATTCAGTTAACTTGGTAATGAGATCTTTGATTTGAGTCCTGTAATTTGTGTGCTCATGCTTAAGAGTTGAAATTGTTTTCTCTAAATCTTCTATTCTAAATGTCTCTATCCATTATGGATGAGCACATTAGAGTGATCAAGCAGAAGATTAAAAAGGGTGAGCTAGTAGACTTGTATTCTCCACCAAGTCAGGCTGTACCTGAAGCTGAGGTCAAGGTTGAACCCTAAGAGACAACACAACCTGGACCTAGTGTTGCATCTCAACCAGCTTCATCTTCTGACCCATAGCAGGGTCCTAAACCATCTCCTTCTGAACATGTGAAGGAAAAGGACCCAACTGAGAAGGATAAGGAAGGAACATCTGGTACTCAAGACCAACCTTCTTAGTTAAAATATAGAAAGAGGAAGAGGATGGCCATAAGAAGGGACAAGAAGAAAAATAAGAAAAAGAAGAAGAAGTTCAAGGCATCCACCTCTACACCTCAGGATGGGTCAGAACATCTTGTGGGTGAACAAGAATAGGCTGCTCAACCAACTCCACTTCAAGTAGAGCCTCTTGCTGCTGAGAGGCCCATCCTGCCTTGGTCTTTCTCTACAAATCCAGACATATGGTATGTCACTAGAACTCAAGGGGGTCAACACATATACTTCTAGCAAAATATGCTTGACATTCCTCTGCATGATCTCCTTGATATGAGGAGATACTTTGTGTGACATCTCGTGTTTCCAGGTTAATATCCATACGTTAATAAAATGTGATAAAATAATTAAATGCATCATAAGACTTAATTTTATGATAATTAAGGTCATTTAAGGTCTAGCAAATCCCCTTTATGCATAGATTTTATAATTGGTAATTTTGAGAATTACCGGGTCACGTAGCGATAAAACTTTTAACGAGCGTTGGTGATAATTTGGTTAAATAAATTTGGTCCATATATGTTGATTTTTACAATTTAATATATCTGAAGTAAAAATATTATTAGTCATAAAAAAATAATTATTATTATTATTTACCTTGATCGCGTAAAATTAAGACTTTGTAAAATATTGCCTTGTTGTAATGTACATTCCGTTGCATACTGTGTTATACCGTGCATATTTTTATTCTTGACTTTTTGTCACTATTATTAAATGTTGTGAACCCTTGGAAAGCCTCAAATTAATACTTTCATTTTATATAAAATTTTCGCGTAAAAACCCAAACGTTTAAGATTTTTACAAAAAAAAATTTAATGAGACCGACACCCGCCTCACACCGGGTGGCATCTCACTTAGAGATCCATCAGCCATTTTTATAACTTAATTGTATGATTAGATTAATATAATCACACTTAATCATTTCTATAAAACCAACCCAATACTCCACCTTTTACACACACTCAACCTCACCTTTCTCTCACTAGAATTCACCTACACACTCTTCTCTCCCTTCTCTCTAAAACTCATGGCTGGAACCACCAAGAACAGCCCCCATTCCTTTGATTTTGATCATCCAAAGTTTGTTTCAAGCTTTGAAATTTCTTAATTTCAAGGATCCCTTATGAGCTTGGTGCAAAACATTGCATAAATCCAACTCAAAGGAGAAGAAATTTTCAAGGAAATCATTCTTGAATCTACAAAATTTATTCATCTTAGGTATGAACCTTTAACTTTTATTTCATGCAATATGACTTTTGGATGATTGTTGCAAGTTTTGTTCACCAAAAACTAACTTTTCTTGAAATCCATGGTTCCATCAAAGGTTTTAATCAAGAAAATGTATTGTAAAACCATGTGTGTGTGTGTGTGTGTGTGAGTGTGTGTGTGCCGTAGGTGTGTGTATATGTGTGATGATTTTTTGTTTTGATGATCTTTTTACATTTTGTTGATTTTCACTCGTATGCAAGATGATCAAACTTTGATTTGAGGTTAAAAACAGCATAAGAAACCCATATCCAAAAGGAGTCTATCAAATGATGAAAATGGGTAATACATGATTGTATGTAGAGAATGATGTTCTTGAACCCATCTTGATTTTGATTTCATAAAGAATTGAGATGATCTATGAATAATGGTGATCATGATCTGAAATCTTTTGATATTTTAAAGTATGTTTTGTTGAAATAAAAACTAAGAATACAAGATAAAATCTATGATTTGAAATGATCCATGTATATGGTGATCATGATCTAGAAACTTTGAAGTTTTTATTCACATTTTATTTAAAGAAAAAATAAAAACAAGTTAGAATTAAAGGTACTCAAGTATAGATGGGACATGACCACTAGTGGTCATGTCATATAAGTTAATAGCCAACAAGTCAAGGATCTTTGTAAAGATCTGGAAACAGAAGTTTAAAACCTGTAAAATATAAGTTAAAAGTTAGTACTCCTATTGAAAATAAAATTTTTGATGATTGGGTTTAATCTCGTAAACGTTTTACGTTTAAAAACGCGTTAAAAATGGTGTTTTCGGGTCTAAAACAAGTACTTTTGTACAAGTCCGGTTTTGAACAGAAAATAATATTTTTTTTTAAGTTAAAAACTTATGTTGTTAAGTATATAACAAATCCATAACAAGCAAGGTCTTCGGTGATGACTTTATACACGCGAAAAAGCCGAAAACCGACAATTTCGGGTTAAAAATAATGAACTATTTTGGACTGAGTTTTAAAAAATTATTTTAGAATGTTTTTGATATAAAAGAGTCATTTTTAAACATTAAAAATGGTCACAAGATATATATGGGTTGATGTACGGTTTATGCGCGTAAAACCGTGCGGTTTCGGGTAAAAAATTACCATATATGGGTGAAATATGAGTCAAACATAATAGAGCAT
The DNA here is from genome assembly GCA_025506505.1 of Flaveria sonorensis. NCBI lineage: Eukaryota > Viridiplantae > Streptophyta > Magnoliopsida > Asterales > Asteraceae > Flaveria > Flaveria sonorensis. Next base: position 41,847,590 of record CM046434.1, read on the forward strand.
ATTTTTATAATAAAAATTTATCTAAAATAGTTTTACATGTATATTTTACAACTGAAAATCTAATTATTTGTTAAAAGATTAATAAATGTTGGGTTGGGTTATATAAATTAGTAGTTATAAAGTAATAATATAAGAAATAAATTTCTTAACTAGAACAAGAATATGGATATTAATCCTAAATTAAATATTATTATGAATTAATAATTATTTATTTATTAATTTATTTATTATTTATTTGTTTGTTTGTTTGTATAGTACATAACTTAGTAAATTTTGCGTTATATTTTTTATATACTTTCATGTGTCTATTTTGTGTGTGTTATGTGGTTGTTGTTTAAGGGTTAAATGGTTTATTTAATAAATAAATATTTGTCACATATAATACAAATTATTAAACTAAACCAAAAGTCACCAATGGGTCTTTTTATAAACGGATTTCAAGACAAGTCTAGTGAGTTGGGTAAACAACTTACGTATAGACTTATTACTCGACAATTAATAGAACCTTTGTGTTTAGGGCGTTAATTGGTCATTTGTTTACCGGGCTCGATTTTCGGTAGATCATCCCTCTGTCAAATTTGAAGGTGAGTTTTCACAGCCCTTATTTTTAAATAACATTTTATTTAAGTATTTTGGGGGAAAAACATGCTATAACGTTTTATGTGTGATATGATTATGGAATAACTGTGTGATCTTTATGATTGCCTTGAGTTGTTTTATTATTTGCGCATGACTGCCCTCTTACATAATCATTAACCCTTGGAGGGCCACAAGATATATTGATAGATCTATTGGGTTTGACAACCGCCCCTCAGGATTGGTTTTACCGGTCTGGTACGGAGGGAATATATGTTGAAAGGATTTTGAGAGACTTTGTGTCTTGGTTTGATTATGGGGCTCTTGGTTGCAATCATAGTCAGTGGACCTAGCTAGTCCTTGACGATCCAGGGGTTGATTCCGAGATAATCATATCTTTTCATAAAGGAATTTATGATAACCTTTATATATAAACCTGTGAACTCACCAGTTTTTTGCTGATAAACTTTTGGGCATGTTTTTCAGGTGATTAGGCATGCATGCGAATGAAAAGAGTTTTAACGGCAAACTTATCAAGTTTGGATACCATTTTGGGACCCAATTTCCGTTGCCAATTGAAAACTCATGTTAATGTTTAAAAACAATATTATGTTATTACTATTTTAGTTTTCAAGTTAAGACTTCTTTTTGGATCAATGTAATAACATTCTATAATAACAGTTAACTTTGGTATCCATGATTTCTTTGCTTAGTAATTGTTGAAAATAATCCAACTTCCATTATCTCCATCGCACGCGTGCCCTTCTGGTGCGCTTTTCAGGGTGTGACAGAAGTTGGTATCAGAGCCAACAGTTATAGCGAACTAGAAAATAATTTTTTATAAAATATAGACTATAACCAAAAATATTTTTAAGTTAAAACGTTTTCATTCCCAATTGTTTCGTGCCATGCATGCATAAGTTAATGATACTTTTGTATATGTGCTTGATAAAATAATTTAAGTATAGATGCTTGTAGTTAGAAAAATTAGTATGAATATTCTTGTGTTAGAGATGCCTTCTCGGACCCTGTTCATTTGATCCATGACTCCAATACTGACTACGAGGATCCCATGTTTTCTCTTCCCCCTATCATACCCTTGGAGATTTAGCACTACCCGTTTACACCGAGATAGGAGCCGACCTTCGAGTATGGGAATGGCTGGATTTGGGAATCTGATGATGAGAGTCCTCCTATTGTTGGGGAGCCTAGTCGGGTAGCATTTGTTAGTGATAAGCCTGTTCCTGACATTTCTGATTATGTTCCTGAGGTTCGCTTTGTCTACTCAAGGAAGAAGAAGAGGGTGTCGAAGATAGTTACCAATAAGACTACCAGTGAGATACCTGAGGAGACTGAGCCCAAGAGGGCTAGAGTGTAGGATGGGTAGTGGGATTGGTTGACTAGACGGTTACAGGAGTGGGCTGATAAGGGTGGTGTACCCTCAACATTTAAGGTTGGTGAGTCGTCCTCAGCCCGTCGAGACCTACCACTGATCGATGAGCTTGTGCATCGTACCCTAGCTAGTCTGGCTACCCAATACGTTCACTATGAGCACTAGATTTCTTTCTTACAGGGTAAGGCGGGAGTGACGAGCGAGATGTTGCAGGCGATGGATGGAAGGATGATGATATTTGAGGAGGAGAAGGTGATTGAGAATGACATCCTGAACCAGCTGCATTTCAGGATTTGTGAATTGGAAACGGGACTTGCGGAAACGAAGAAGAAGCTGGAGGTGGTAGAGCTGAAGGTGGAGACTACCGAGGCTAGATTGGTGGCAGCGCAGTAGCAGGTGACAGTCCTCGAGGAGCGAGTGGAGGCAGCGTTGGGGTTGGCGACGATTAGCATGATGATGGCTTCGGTGGTGGTCCGTGCTAATGTGATGTCATGATTCTCTCATTAGATTTGTAGGGTCTTTATTATGTTAGTATTTGGAATATTAAAACAACTATTTTGTAATGATCTTGATGCTACTGTATCATCTATTTTGGGTTGTTTCTGGACATGTAATATGAACTAATTATCTCTCTCATTAAATCATTTTTGATGATTTTAATGAATGATGTGATTATCGAAATATTGTGATTGTATACCTATTATTATTATTATGCATTTTGATATTATTTTGTGTATGTCGTTTATTCTCTTTTGTTTCATCCATAACAGAAGTTAATTCATGGCACCTAACACGCGAAACACCGCTGGTGCTAGAGGTACTGGTTTACCTACCACTGCTGAAGAGTTAGCACAATTGATATCCCAGCATGTCAACTCTGCACTCGAGCAACATGATGCAAATGTTGGGCGTGGTAGAGGACGTGGTACCATGGGTGGTTCCAGTGGAGGCACTTCCATTGGAAATCCCTCTGGGAGTCAAGCTTAGGGTTGTACCTACAAGACATTCCAAGCTTGTAATCCATGAATCTTTTCGGGAGCTAAAGGTCCTCTTGATATTATTAGATGGATACAGAAGATGGAATCTGTGATGGCAATCAGCAACTGTTCTGCTGATCAGTGGGTAAAGTATGCCACATGTTCATTCCAAGATGAAGCACTGAGTTGGTGGAATTCGCAAGTTCAGAACCTAAGAGAGGAAGCTACGTTTGGTCTCTCTTGGAATCAATTAAAGGAAATGTTGCTTAAGGAGTACTGTCCTCGCAGTGAGCTCCAAAAGATCGAGACTGAATTCTGGAATCTGACTATGGAAGGTGGGGAAGTTAGAGCCTATACTTCCAGGTTTAATGATCTGGCAAGACTTGTACCCCTAATGGTGACTCCAAACTACGTTAGTATTGAGAGATATATTTGGGGATTGGCACCCCAGATCAGAGGCATGGTTACAGCATCAAACCCTACCACAATGCAGAGCGCAGTGGCACTAGCTAATTAATTGACTGATGATGCTATTCGGAGAGGTATGCTGGTTAAGAAAGGGGATAATGTTAAGAAGCCCATGGAGAACTAAAGGAAGGATTTGGAGTCTGATAAGAGGTCTGTGGAGAATAAGAGAAAGTGGATAGGAAATTTCAAGAACAGAGCTGGAAATCAGAAGAATCAAAGGGTTGGATCGGGAAAGATGTATGCTACTAACTTGTCGGATGCAAGGAGGCAAGCTGGTGTACAGCCGAGGTGTAGAAAGTGTAATCTTTATCATGGTGGAAACTGCAAGGTGAATGTGTGTTCAAGGAGTAACAAGTATGGGCATCAAGCTCAGAAGTGAGGTTGATTGAGAAGCCCGAGAAAACTGGGCGAAGGTGTTTTGAATATGGAGCTGAAGGTCACTACAAGAGGGATTGCCCCAAAGCTGAAAGGATCGAGTGCAAGGGGCAGGGCGTTTAAGATGAATGCCAAGGAGGCAAGACAGGAACCGTCCGTCGTTACTGGTACGTTCCTTGTCAACAACCATTTCATATCTATATTATTTCATACTGGAGCCGATATGAGTTTTGTGTCAAAGAACTTTGAACCATTACTTGGCCTTAGATCTAGTATATTAGACAAGAAATATATTATCGATCTAGCCAATGGAAAGATATTTGAAACATGTGATGTAGTTAGAGGGTGCACTATGCAATTAGAGGGTCATTCCTTTAACATCGACCTCCTACTTGTTATGCTTGGTAGTTTCAATATTGTCGTGGGTATGGATTGGTTGTCAAAGCATCATGCTGAAGTGATATGCTATGAGAAGATTATTCATCTCCCTATTCCAAACGGTGGAACTATAAGGCCCCGTTTCCGGAAACCCCACAGCTGGTCAATCATCGCACCAAAAAAACATTTAAAAGATACATCACTATCGCAGAGGAATTTAAAAACTTCTTATTTATAAGTTAAAACATATCATTTCATTACATCATTCATGTAAATTTCAAATACAACATCATATCAAAATGTGAATGCCAGCCTCAAAACGCTCCCAGTAGCTTATGCATCCATGCCTGCACCTCCTCAGCATCAACACAAAAACCTGCCAACTATGCATACAAAAAGTCAGCGACGCTGAGTCAGTTCTAGTTTTATATATAAAATATTTTACTTTCGTTAAAACATAACCTTTACGTTCGTTCGTGATCAAACATCATACGTACACATTGATAATAATTATTATTATCTTCATCATTGTTCATCATCATTATTATTCATTACATCTCTTACCATCATCCAGATCCTGTCTCATGCAATACCCCCGACTCGTGCTCGAAAGCTGATACTGTACTGGGGCCTGTAAACAAACCCCCGACTCATGCCCGAAGGCTGACACAGTACCGGGGTACGCAACAAGGATCCCATCTCGTATGCAACACCCCCGACTCATGCTCGAAAGCTGATACTGTGCCGAGGCCTGTAAACAAACCCCCGACTCATGTTCGAAAGCTGACACAGTACCGGGGCGAGCAACAAGATCTCATCTCTTTCACATGCCGTCATGTCTCATGCAATACCCCCGACTCGTGCTCGAAAGCTGATACTATGTCGAGGCCTGTAAACAAACCCCCGACTCGTGCCCGAAGGCTGACACAGTACCAGGGTACGCGACAAGGATCTCATCGTCCGATACTTCCATTCTCATCATTCGTTATCTTCCACTTTCATTACATAATACTTTACTTACATTCATACATAGTCAAGCAAAGTTACATAATAAAACATATAGTTTTAAAATCGTCAAACATGAAAAGATAACACATCATACATAGCAGCATAACATACGAAACCCATAAGCAACAGCAACTTTCTCAAGCGAGAACTCCCTTTTGCGCGAGAACCTCACGTAGGCAAACCCTGCACATCACATCATCCTCATTCGCACGAGAACCACCTGTCATGCGAAAACATACATGTCGCGCGAAAACTTCCCAACCGCAAGAACAACCTGTCGCCCGAGAACATCTCCTCTTGCGGAAACTTCCTCTTTCACGTGAGAACTTCTCAGATTCAAATCCCATAACGTACAACTGAACTGTTCGCTCAAAAACTTCTTACTTTACCTTCCCAGTCACAACTTATCTCCTCTAAGGCTGTTCTAACATGCAGACATCCTAAACATCATCAAACCAAGCATAAACACGCATTTTAAAATGTTCTAGTATGCATAATAGCCCCAAAACATAAAACTTGCGTAAAAAGGGGACTAGAAACTCACCTCTTGAAGTTCTAGCACACCAATAACCTTCTCGAAGCCTTTACAGAGCGAAAACTTAAGCACTTGGATTCTTCACTTTCTCTCTCTACGCAGCCGATTTCCCTCTCTAGCAGCAGTACTTCTCATGTGAACTAGAGTCTGGCTGGGTGTTCTCAGCTATTTATACCCAATAACACTTTTTGCCCAGGGTTCTCACGCGAGAACTCCCTTTCGCTCAAAACTTCCTTTCTCGTGAACTTCTCGCGTGACAGCCTCCTTTCGCGCGAGAACTTCTACCTGCCTTCTTTTTCTTGAGATTTTCGGGCGTTACAAGTCCACCCTCCTTATTGAGGTTTCGGTCGATAGGCCACTTCTCCCACCTGAGCAACAATTCAGAATGGCCCTATATACCTCGGTATTAGCTTTCCTTGCTTTCTAAATCGGATGATCCCCTATCCATGGCGAGGCCTTCATCATTACTCTATTGCCTTTGGCTGGCACCAAACTTTTGTCAGGCGCGGTTGATCAAACCATCTTCTTGCGACACTCGGTGTTTGTCTCATAGGCTGCTAGCTAATTCATCTGAAGGCGTACACCTATCCATCTAAGTTGATCTTGAACAGTCTAGCAGGAAACACGTGCCCTCCCAATTCTACCGCACAATCCTCTAGGGCATCAGGTATCCTAGTGGACTTACCATTAGCAATTTCTATATTGAAGGGCTCATCGATCTTCCTACTCATAACGTGCAACTCATCACAGAAGGCAGCAGGAATAAAACTACTACTAGTACCATAATCACAGTACAGATACGCAAATTTAATTTACTAGAAACTTACCTGACATCACGTCGAACTCCACTCTGACCTCTTCCCGGTCATAGCAAATGCTCTGACTTCATCCTCTGCTCTCCTTTTCAGCCCCTTTTCTTGCATCGGAGCTCTCTGCCCTCGACTTCTTGTAGTCTCTGCTCATATGCCCAGTCTCACCACATCTGTAACATCTAACCATGTAACAATCCCTCGCCCTGTGGCCCTCTTTCCCACACTGGAAGCAGATGTTCGATCCCCACCTGCACTCCCCCTCTTGGCCTCTACCACACTTCTTGCATACTTCCTCTCTCCATATTCTCATTTTCCGATCATCGACCCTCATGTTTTACCTCCAGCCACAAATCCACTATCATTGTCCCGCCTTCCATTCCTATTCCTAACATTGCCCCGCTCCTTCTCCACATCCACTATCGCCACCGCCTTTCGCTTGTCATACAATCTCCCTGCTAGATCGACCACCGACCTAAACGTACCTGGCCAAGCGGCCATCAGATGTCTACGAACATCCGCCAGTAGACCTTGAATATACCTCTTGATCTTTCGTGACACAGGCATCACTTGATCTGGCACCAGCCTTGCCATCTCGTTGAACTTCGTTGTGTACTGCTGGTGCGTCATCGTTCCCGCCTCCAACTGCAGGAACTCTCTCTCAACTTTTTCAAGATCCTTATGAGGGGAAAACTCCTCAATTACCAACCTTTTCAGCTCATTCCACCTTATCCTCTAGACTGCCCTGGTACCCTTGGCTTGGACAATGTTGTCCCACCAGCACAAGGCCGAGTCCATAAATGAGTGGGTAGCGAACTTCACTTTCTGATCCTCTCGGCACTTGCTGATATCGAGTACCGCCTCCATCTCCCTCACCCAACGGTGAGCAGCCGCAACACTCCCATTCCCATCGAACGTAGGGGGCTTGCACCTTTGGAATGCCCCATAGCTGCATCCCTTCATATTTTCCTGCATAGCTTCCTCCTCCTCCTCATCGTCACTGGAGACAACCATATCAGTCTCTGGTTGCTCCCTTCCCCTTAAACCTCCTTCCTCGCCTCCTCGTCTAGCAGTCTTCCTCTTCTCAGCCTCCTTCTTCTCATACTCCTTCACAGCTTTAATAACCTCGGTCATTACAGTCGGCAGAATTGTCTGCATGACCTGATGAACCTCCTCAACCACCACCTCCTTCATTAAGGCTCTCAGATTAGCACTCTCGTCCTCACCGTCCTGGTGACGAAGCTCTGGCTCTTCAAGAGCCGTCTCATCAGTCTTAGCTCTGCTCCTCGTGACACGCGGTCTAACATCACGTCCACCTAGACCTCCACCTCGTGAAGACTCAAAAGACCTACCACCAGCCATCACTAAACACTACAAGACTCAAACACCAACATGGTCATTCAAGGTAATAGCTAGGATTATGTCAAGTATAGTAAGTCCCTAATTACAGTGGCCAGCTGTGATTAGCCACTTACTTTACTCGTCATCCCCCAAGCATTCCTTATCCTGACTACATCAGTGTCTAAATCAACACAAAAGCACATAAACCACATAACACGCGCACATAATTCCCCTTTTTATTAACTTACACAAAACATTTACGTAAAACCTTTACCTGTAGGCATGAACTACTAGGACTGGCATCCCTTTCCTTTGGTCCTATTCTCAGTTTAAGTTTAGGTTCTTTTGAAAAAATTTACCCAATTCTCTTAAACTTTGGCTCTGGTACCAACTTGTAAGGCCCCATTTCTGGTCAATCATCGCACCAAAAAAACATTTAAAGATACATCACTATCGCAGCAGAATTTAAAAACTTCTCATTTATAATTTAAAACATATCATTTCATTACATCATTCATGTAAATTTCAAATACAACATCATATCAAAATGTGAATGCCAACCTCAAAATGCTCCTAGTAGCTTATGCATCCATGCCTACACCTCCTCAACATCAACACAAAAACCTACCAACTATTATGCATACAAAAAGTCAGTGATGCTGAGTGAGTTTTAGTTTTATATATAAAATACTTTACTTTCGATAAAACATAACCTTTACGTTCGTTCGTGATCAAACATCATACGTACACATTGATAATAATTATTATTATCTTCATCATCGTTCATCATCATTATTATTCATTAGGTCTCTTACCATCTCCAGATCCCGTCTCATGCAATACCCCCGACTCGTGCTCGAAAGCTGATACTGTGCCGGGGCCTGTAAACAAACCCCCGACTCGTGCCCGAAGGATGACACAGTACCGGGTTATACGACAAGGATCCCATCTCGTATGCAACACCCCTGACTCGTGCTCGAAAGTTGATACTGTGCTGGGGCCTATAAATAAACCCCCGACTCGTGGTCGAAAGCTGACACAGTACCGGGAGAGCAACAAGATCTCATCTCTTTCACATTCCGTCCTGTCTCATGCAACACCCCCGACTCGTGCTCGAAAGCTGATACTATGCCAGGCCCTGTAAACAAACCCCCGACTCATGCCCGAAGGCTGACACAGTACCGGGGTACGCGACAAGGATCTCATCGTCCGTTACTTCCATTCTCATCATTTGTTATCTTCCACTTTCGTTACATAATACTTTACTTACATTCGTACATAGTCAAGCAAAGTTACATAATAAAACATATAGTTTTAAAATCGTTAAACATTAAAAGAGAACCACCTGTCGTGCGAAAACATACATGTCGCGTGAAAACTTCCCAACCGCAAGAACAACCTGTCGCCCGAGAACATCTCCTCGTGCGGAAACTTCCTCTTTCATGCGAGAACTTCCAGATTCAAATCCCATAACGTACAACTAAACTGTTCGCACAAAAACTTCTTACTTTACCCGCCCAGTCACAACTTATCGCGTCTAAGGCTGTTCTAACATGCAAACATCCTAAACATCATCAAACCAAGCATAAACAGGCATTTTAAAACGTTCTAGTATGCATAATAGTCCTAAAACATAAAACTTGCGTAAAAAGGGGACTAGAAACTCACCTCTTGATGTTCTAGCACACCAACAACCTTCTCGAAGCCTTTACAGAGTGAAAACTTAAGCACTTGGATTCTTCACTTTCTCTCTTTACACAGCCGATTTCCCTCTCTAGCAGCAGTACTTCTCATGTGAACTAGAGTCTGGATGGGTGTTCTCAGCTATTTATACCCAGTAACACTTTTTTCCCAGGGTTCTCGCACGAGAACTCCCTTTCGCGTGAAAACTTCCTTTCTCGTGAACTTCTCGGGCGACAGCCTCCTTTCGCGCGAGAACTTCTACCTGCCTTCTTTTTCTCAAGATTTTTGGGCGTTACAGGAACTTTGACAATTCAAGGTGATAAAGGGAAACCTAACCTGAAGATCATCAATGTAATGAAGGCTTGCAAGTATCTACGTGAAGGGTATCCAGTGTTTCTTTCCAAGGCGATGGGTACTAAGAATGATCTGCCTGGTTTACCTCCATCTAGACAGGTTGAATTCTGAATCGATTTGGTACCAGGAGCTGCTCCTGTTGCCCGATCACCATATCGATTAGCGCCTTCGGAGATGCAAGAATTGTCCAAGCAATTAGAAGAATTGTTGGATAAGGGATTTATAAGACCAAGCTTCTGACCATAGGGAGCACCAGTCTTATTTGTCAAGAAGAAAGATAGATCGTTCAGAATGTGCATCGATTACCAAGAGTTGAACAAACTCACTATCAAGAATCAATACCGATTACCAAGAATCGATGATCTGTTTGATCAGCTTCAAGGATCCAGTTTATACTCGAAGATTGACCTACGATCGGGTTATCATCAATTGTTGATAGCTGAGGAAGATGTCCCAAAAACAACATTCAGAACACGTTACGACCATTACGAGTTTCTGGTTATGCCATTTGGTCTGACAAATGTGCCTGCTGTGTTCATGGATCTTATGAATAGAGTATGCAAACCTTACTTAGATAAGTTTGTCATATTATTCATCGATGATATACTAGTCGATTCAAGAACCAAGAAAGATCATGAACAGCATCTGAAGATCATCCTGGAGACGCTAAGGAAAGAGAAGTTGTATGAAAAGTTCTCGAAGTGTGAGTTTTGGATTAGAGAGGTTCATTTTCTTGGACATGTCGCTAATGAGAAAGGCACACATGTAGATCCGGCGAAGATTGAAGCAATTAAGAACTGGGAGACACCAAGTCCCCTACCGAGGTGCACTAGTTTCTTGGATTGGCTGGATATTATCGGAGATTCATCGAAAATTTCTTGAAAATAGCACAGCCGTTGACGTTGTTGACTCAAAAAGATAGGATGTATGACTGGACTATTAAGAAAGAGGTAGCTTTTCAGTTACTGAAGCAGAAGCTATATAGTGGTCCTATTCTATCTTTTCCTAAAGGAATAGAAGGGTTCGTTGTGTACTGTGATGCGTCCCGTTTAGGTCTTGGTTGTGTGTTGATGCAGAAAGATAAGGTCATAGCCTATGCATCCAGACAATTAAAGGTGCATGAGAAGAACTACACCATTCATGATTTAGAGTTAGGAGCGGTGGTTTTTACACTCAAGATTTGGAGGCATTACCTATATAGTACGAAGTGTGTTATTTACACGGACCACAAGAGTCTTCAGCATATCTTCGATCAGAAAGAGCTTAACATGAGGCAACGTCGATGGGTAGAGTTGCTAAATGATTATGATTGTGAGATCCGCTATCATCCGGGCAAGGCTAACGTTATGGCCGATGCATTGAGTAGAAAGGAGAATGATAAGCCTAAGCATGTTCGCGCTTTGGAGCTGACTATTCATTCAGGTCTTGATACTCAAATTCAAGATGATCAAGTCGAAGCTCTGAAAGATGAAATTTTGAAGAATGAAGGATTGAAAGGCATGGTCAAGGAGTTAGTGGTTAAAACCAATAATGTGATGTACTTCATGGACCGGATCTGGGTTCCACGTTTTGGGAACCTAGGTGAATTGATTTTTGATGAAGCTCGTAAATCCAAGTATTCGATTCACCCCGGATCGAATAAGATGTACAAGGATGTGAAGGAACATTATTGGTGGCCCAATATGAAGGGTGAAATAGCCACCTATGTGGGCAAGTGTTCAACATGTTCTAGAGTGAAGGCGGAATATCAAAAGCCATCAGGACTTCTTCAACAGCCAGAGATTCCTCAGTGGAAATGGGAGTGAATAGCAATGGACTTTATCATAAAGTTACCCCGCACATCAAGTGGTCAAGACACTATTTAGGTAATAGTCGATAGGTTGACTAAGCTACTCATTTCCTACCCATTAAGGAAACGAATTGGATGGAAAAGCTAACTAAAATCTACCTCAAGGAGGTGGTATCTCGTCATGGAGTACCGATCTCGATAACCTCTGACAGAGACAGTCGATTTACCTTGAGGTTTTGGCAATCCTTACATCAAGCATTCGGTACTCGTTTAGACATGAGTACTTCCTACCATTCACAAACAGATGGTCAAAGTGAAAAGACTATTCAAAAGTTGGAAGATTTGCTTCGAGCTTGTGTGATTGACTTTGGAGGAAATTAGGATACTCATCTACCCTTAGTTGAGTTTTCCTACAATAATAGTTATCACAGTAGTATCAAAGATGCTCCGTTTAAAGCTTTGTATGGAAGAAAGTGTCGCTCACTGCTTTGTTAGGCAGAAATTGGAGAAAAGCAATTGATTGGACCTGAGATTATCCAAGAAACTATGGACAAGATTGTTCAAATCAGAAAGAGGTTAGAAGCCGCTGCGAGTCGGCAAAAGAGTTACACGGATAATCGAAGGAAACCATTGGAATTCCAGGTTGGAGACAAGTCTATGTAAAGGTCTCACGCGGTTTGGAAAGCAAGGAAAGCTTAGCCCCCGATATATCGGACCATTTGAGATTGTGACGCGAGTTTGTCCCGTTGCATATCAACTTAAGTTACCTCATGAGCTTAGTGGAGTACATGATGTGTTCCATGTATCCAATCTGAAGAAGTGTCTTGCTGATGAAGCTCTGGTTATTCAACCCGAAGAAGTTTGTATCGACGAGAAACTGAATTTCACCGAGGAACCGGTCGAAATTATGGATTGGAGGATTCAAAAACATAGAAGGAGTCGGGTTAAGTTGGTGAAGGTTAGATGGAACTCGAAGCGTGGTCACGAGTTCACTTGGGAGCGACAGGACCAAATGAAGCACAAATACCCTCACCTCTTTTCATCTAGATCAGAATCTAGAACTACAACTTAAATTTCGGGATGAAATTTCCTAAACGAGGGGAGACTGTGACATCCCGTGTTTCTAGGTTAATATCCATATGTTAATCAAATGTGATAAAATAATAAATGCATCAAAAGACTTAATTTTATGATAATTAAGGTCATTTAAGGTCTAGCAAAGCCCCTTTGTGCATAAATTTTATAATTGGTAATTTTGAGAATTACCGGGTCGCGTAGCGATAAAACTTTTAACGAGCGTTGGTGACAATTTGGTTAAATAAATTTGGTCAATATATGTTGATTTTTACAATTTAATATATCTTAAGTGAAAATTTTATAAGTCATAAAAAAATAATTATTACTATTATTATTTACCTTGATCGCGTAAAATTAAGACTTTGTAAAATATTGCCTTGTTGTAACGTACAGTCCATTGCATACTGTGTTATACCGTGCATATTTTTATTCTTGACTTGTTGTCACTATTATTAATTGTTGTGAACCCTTGGAAAGCCTCAAATTGATACTTTGATTTTGTATAAAAATTTTCGCGTAAAAACCCGAACGTTTAAGATTTTTACAAAAAAAGAATTTAACGAGACCGACACCCGCCTCACGCCGGGTGGCATCTCACTTAGAGATCCACCAGCCATTTTAATGACTTAATTGCATGATTAGATTAATCAAATCACTCTTAATCATTTCTATAAAACCAACCCAACACTCCACCTTTTACACACACTCAACCTCACCTTTCTCTCACTAGAATACACCTACACACTCTCCTCTCCCTTCTCTCTAAAACTCATGGCTGGAACCACCAAGAACAGCCCCCATTTCGTTGATTTTGATCATCCAAAGTTTGTTTCAAGCTTTGATTTCTTGATTTTAAGGATCCCTTATGAGCTTGGTGCAAAACATTGTATAAATCCAACTCAAAGGAGTAGAAATCTTCAAGGAAATCATTCTTGAATCTACAAAATTTGTTCATCTTAGGTATGAACCTTTAACTTTTATTTCATGCAACATGACTTTAGGATGATTGTCGCAAGTTTTGTTCACCAAAAACTAGCTTTTCTTGAAATCCAATGTTCCAACAAAGGTTTTAATCAAGAAAATGTGTTGTAAAACCATGTGTGTGTGTGTGTGAGTGTGTGTGTGTATGTGTGTGAGTGTGTGTGTGCTGTAAGTGTGTGTATATGTGTGATGATTTTGTGTTTTGATGATCTTTTTACATTTTATTGATTTTCACTTGCATGCAAGATGATCAAACATTGATTTGAGGTTGTGAACATCATAAGAAACCCATATCCATAAGGAGTCTATCAAATGATGAAAATGAGTAATACATGATTATATGTAGAGAATGATGTTCTTGAACCCATCTTGCTTTTGATTTCATAAAGGATTGAGATGATCCATGAATAATGGTGATCATGATCTGAAATCTTTTGATCTTTTAAAGTATTTTTTGTTGAAATAAAAACTAAGATCACAAGATAAAATCTTTGATTTGGATTATATATGTATGTATAAAATCGTGTATGGTTTACATTTTTTGTTCTTGATTTGTTCTTCACTTGTGAGTTTGGAGATGATTTAAATTATCCATGTATATGGTGTTCATGATCTGGAAACTTTGAAGTTTTAATTCACATTTGATTTTAAGAAAAAATAAAAACAAGTTAGAATTAAAGGTACTCAAGTAAGTGATCATGTCATATAAGTTAATAGCCAACAAGTCAAGGATCTTTGTAAAGATCTGGAAAAGGAAGTTTAAAACCTGTAAAATATAAGTTAAGAGTTAGTAATCTTACTGAAAATAAAATTCTTGATGATTGGGTTTAATCTCGTAACCGTTTTACGTTTAAAAACACGTTAAAAATGGTGTTTTCGGGTCTAAAACAAGTACTTTTGTACAAGTACGGTTTTGGACAGAAAATAATATTTTGTTTTAAGTTAAAAAATTATGTTTTTAAGTATATAACAAACCCATAAAAAGCATGGTATTTGGTGATGACTTTATACGCGTAAAAAAGCTGAAAACCGATAATTTCAGGTTAAAAATAATGGTCTGTTTTGGAACTGAGTTTTAACAAATTATTTCAGAATGTTTTTGGTATAAAAGAGTTATTTTTAAACAATTATAATGGTCACAAGATATATATGGGTTGATGTACGGTTTATGAGCGTAAAACCGTGCGGTTTGGTCAAAACTTACCATATATGGGTGAAATATGGGTGAAACATAACAGAGCATATTTTCATAATAAAAAATTATCTAAAATAGTTTTACATATACATTTTACAACTGAAAATCTAATTATTTATTAAAAGATTAATAAATGTTGGGTTGTGTTAAATAAATTAGTAGTTATAAAATAATAATATAAGAAATAGATTTCTTAACTAGAGCAAGAATATGGATATTAATCCTAAATTAAATATTATTATAAATTAATAATTATTTATTTATTTATTTATTATTTATTTATTTATTTATTATTTGTTTGTTTGTTTGTATAGTACATAACTTAGTAAATTTTGCGTTATATTTTTTTATATACTTTCATGTGTCTATTTTGTGTGTGTTATGTGGTTGTTGTTTAAGGGTTAAATGGTTTATTTAATAAATAAATATTTGTCACATATAATAAAAATTATTAAACTAAACCAAAAGTCACCAACGGATCTTTTTATAAACGAATTTCAAAACAAGTCTAGTGAGTTGGATAAACAACTTACGTATAGACTTATTACTCGACAATTAATAGATCTTTTGCGTTTAGAGCTCTTGGTTGCGATCATAGTCGGTGGACCTAGCTAGTCCTTGACGATCCAGGGGTTGATGCCTGGATAATCATATCTTTTCATAAAGGAATTTATGATAACCTTTTTCAGGTGATTAGGCATGTATGGAAATGAAAAGGGTTTTAACGGCAAACTTATCAAGTTTGGATACCATTTTGGGACCCAATTTCCGCTGCCAATTGAAAACTCATGTTAACGTTTAAAAACAATATTATGTTATTACTATTTTAGTTTTCAAGTTAAGACTTCTTTTTGGATCAATGTAATGACATTCTATAATAATAGTTAACTTTGATATCCATGATTTGTTTGCTTAATAATTGTTGGAAATAATCCAATTTCCGTTATCTCCATCGCACGCGTGCCCTTTTGGTGAGCTTTTCGGGGTGCGACACTTTAAGAGTCTGAGAAATCCTGACCAACTGATGAAGAAGGGAATGGTCTTGATTCTGATGAGAACTGTCAACAAATGAAGATCAAGACTCGAAGTCATTCTTAAATTTTGGTAGCATTGACCTAGGGGGAGTTTGTAAGAGTTAATCTTAGAGGCTGATGCAACCAAAAGAGCTATTAGCATGCATATTGAAGTACAAAGAAAGTTACTTGAAAGATTTGGCAAAAGCCTAAAGAAATTCTCTAACTGTCAAATCTTTCGAAGCCAAAGACCATTTCTTCCAAAGCCAAAGATTAAGTCTTCCGAAGCTTCAAGACAAAGTCTTCCAAAGCCAAGAGACTGATTTTTTCGAAGACAGAGAAGACATGCTTTCTCTGACATGCTTTTGACAAAAGCTGAATCACTTTCCACTGCTATCTATAAAGACTCACCAACTTATACAAGTTGGTGATATCTCCATACTTTTTTCAACTGTAGATTATGGTCTTAGAGTCTGTAACTTTCTACTTTGTACTTTTATCCTTTTTGTAATAGATAAGGATGTGAGTTATGGCATGTCACAGTCACTAGTCAAAAGGCAATCTACCTTTTGACTTTACATTGATCTTGTTGTCTAGATTAGTGTTCCAGCTGGCCTTCAAAGTATGGCCAGCTGTATGATGTAGCATAAAGTATCTTAGGTACTAGTCCTTAGGACTAAGCCTTGTAACAATTGTAAACACTTGAGAGCAATATACATCATTCTTGAAAACCAAATACTTGTGTTCTTCTTGTGTTCTTTACTTTTGTTCTTTGTTTCATTTGTCGGTTCCCTATTGATTTGTTAAGTGTTGTTTGTTCTCTCCAACCTTGTAAAACCGTTGCATTGCCACCTTCACCGGTCCTGCAGGCATAAATGAAATAAAATGGTAAATTTTGAAATTAAGCATGACTTTTCATATAGGTGTCTTAATCCATATGTAAAATTATCATTTTATCCTCCTTTCACTTTTATTATAAAAGATATAGATAAATATTAAATTTATTAAACTCATAATATGCCCCCAGAAAAATATTAGTATTATAGTCATTATAAATATGAAGATATATATAAGTTATATACTTAAATATATAAATAAAATAATACTTAATTTAAATAGTATTTAGTTATAAAAATATAATTAGTAAATATAAAAATATCAAGGTATATAAAATTTAATGGATAAATTTACCATATTGCCCCTAAAGTTTTTTAAAATCTTAATCAATTCCCTATCTACCTCTCTTAAATACCTTGCACTGCTTTATACATGTTGCTTCAAAACTTGTATGCTTTGCAAAAGTTAAATCTCTATCCAAAGAGATGTATTATATAGTTGTTGCAGGACCGGTGAAGGGTGGTCAATGCAACAGTTTCACAGGATGGAGAGATAAGAAACACTTAGCAAATCAAATAGGGAACCGGTTAAAGATTATGCAAAGAACACAAGCAAAAGAACCAGAACAAGAACACTCAAATATGGTTTTCAAGAATGATGTATATTGCTCTCAAGTTATTACAAGTGTTACAAAGCATACATAAAAATACAAGTACTTGAGACACTTTATACTACATCCTACAGCCAGCGTTACTTTGAAGGCTAGCTGGATACACTAATCTAGACAACAAGATCAATGTAGAGTCAAAAGGCAGATTGCCTTTTCACTAGTGACTATGACATTCCATAGCTCACATCCTTATCTATTACAAAAAGGATAAAAGCACATAGTTGGAAAGTTATAGACAAAAGACCTTAATCTACAGATGACAAAAGCATGGACTTTTCACCAACTCATATAAGTTGGTGAGTCATCAGAAGTGGCAGCGAAAAGTGGTTAAGCTTTTGTCAAAAGGTGATTCAGAGAAAGCATGTCTTCTCTGTCTTCGAAAAAAATCAGTCTTTGGCTTTGAAAGACTTTGTCCTTGAAGCTTCAAAAGACTTCATCTTTGGCTTCGAAAGATATGGTCTTTTGGCTTTGAAAGATTTGACACTTAAAATAATTCACTGAGTTGTATCAAATATTCCAAAGTAACTTCTATGTACTTTAGTTCTGCATGCTGAGAGATCTTGGTTGTTATTTGATTGCATCAGCCTCTAAGAGTATTCCTTACAAACTCCCCCTAGGCTGATGCTACCAAAACTAAAGAGATCTTTGATTCTTGATCTTCATCTATTGACAATCCTCATTAGAATCAAGACCATTCCTTTGATCATCAGCTGGTCAAGATTCCTCAAACTCTCAAAGTATCTCCTCATGTCATTGAGATCATGCAGAGGGAGGTCAAGTATGTTTTACCAAAAGTATAAGTCTTGACCTCCTTGATCTCTAGTAACATACCATCTGTCTGGATTGATGGAAAACATTCAAGACACAATGGGTCTCTCAGCAGAGGCTCTACTTGAATAGGAGTTGGATGAGCAGCCTATTCTTAATCATCCTCAGGATATTCTGACCCATCCTAAGATATAGAGGTGGATGCCTTGGACTTCTTTTTCTTCTTCTTCTTATCCCTTCTGATGGTCATCCTTTTCCTCTTTTTGTACTTCAACTGAGGAGACTGGCCTGCAGTACTAAGTTGTTCTTGTTTATCTTCCTCAGTTGGGTCCTTGTCCTTCACAGGTTTAGAAGGAGAAGGATCAGGACCCTGTTATGGATCAGAAGATGAAGCTGGCTGTGATGCAGCACTAGGTCCAGGTTGTGTTGTCTGTTGTAGTTAAACCTTAACCTCAGCTTCAGGTGTATCTTGACTTGGTGGAGAATGCAAGTCAACTAGCTCACCCCTTTTGATCTTCTGCTTGATCACTCTAATATGCTCATCCATGGTGGATAGAGACATTGGACCAAGTCTCCTTCTGGAGAATCCATACAGCTTCAAGAAGCTCACCATCTTCTGTCTGTCAGTAGATTTCTTAAGTTTGCTCTGATGGTGAATCTTGACTTTGCAGCCTCTTCCCTCATCTTCCTTTTAGCAGCTTTTTGTTCTTTTTGTACTTGTTGCTCAAGCTGCTTAAGGTGTTTAGATTCAATGTACTTGTATGGCAAGGGAAGGAGGTCTGCTGCCTGATAGACACCTGTGGCACTCAGGTAGATGGTCATGTTTTGTCTATCTTGTTCCCTATCTACCTGTGTTTGTTGCTCAATGGCCACAGTCTCCGTCTCAGGACTTTCCTAAACTGGGGAGAGGTTAGGAGCTTTGTAGATTCTCTTTCTTCTTCTTTCTTTTTTGATCTTGAGAAGCAGTTCATTTAATTCCTCCAAGGAAAGAGAGATGAGTTCATCAATATTGTAGTTCCTAGACCCCAAATAATTCAAGCTGGCTCATCTTGAGTACTTGGCCTGGGGACAGCCCTGATTGCAACTTCCATGAAGCCAGGGGTCCTTCTTGAACTCTCTCCCCTTGCCTTCCTCTTCCTCTCTCTCTCTTCTCCTCCTAAATCTCCTCAGGAGTCATCTTCCTTTTACCTTTGTCACTCACAGGCTTGTGTGACTTAGGTTGAAGAGAGCTTTGGCCTTTATTGCTTGGTTTTTCACTTAAGCTCTGACCAGCGAGAGGCTGTAAGACACCTTCACCAGTTGGTGCCTCACTGAGGGTAGTAAGTGCTGAGGGTGTTGAAGCAGCTCCTGTCTCAAGGTTCACAGGCTCAACTGTTGGGCCTCAGCCAAGGTTTCCCCTTCGAAGCTAATCTTAAGGTCCCCCTTAACATCTAGTTGACCAACAGTCTTGCCTGCTAGCTCTGTCTATATAATATTGTTCTTAGTTTGAACTCTTCAAGCGCCCTTTGTTGAATCCTATCAGCCAACCTTGCAGCTTGCCTGTTTTCACTTGGGTTGGCAAATGGGAGGTCAACTAGATAAGTGCTCTCATAGTATCTCAGGTTGTAGAAGTTGAAAATCTCTTGTTGACCCTGAGACCTAGAGATTACCAAGGCTCTTCTTTGATCATCATACCTCCATCCCACTATTGGCTTTTTAGCTGGGTGAGATGGAGTTGGCATTGCCCTTGGTATACCCTCCTCAAACAAGCTTTGAATGAGTGAGTCGACATCAATGTGAACTTGAGGAGGTTGTTGAGCATGGACAACTGCAAGTGAGGGTGGTGAATGTTGGAAATGGTCTGCCCAAAATACATATTAAATTGATGTGGCTAGTACGTCATGATCCAAGTCGGGTCATACCCAATAACAAGCTAGACAAACAACTACAATATTTGTTTTATGATATGATCATATAAATGAATATTAACACTTAGAATATCTAGAAATCGGGTTTCTAAATATTTGTACTTGTGTTGTAAATAGATTATATGGATAATTTATTTTAGAGAGAGAATGTATATATTTCATCTGCATTTGCTTATAGCAGCCGCATTTGATGTGGTTAAAGAAATGCGGATGAAGAGAACTCATCCGCATTTACTTATGCAGATGAAGATAACTATCCGTATTTGCGTGATAACTAATGCGGATGAGCATTTTTGGAAATGCTGATAAACTGTTCCACCGCATTTACAAATGCGGATGACCATTTGGAAATGCGGATGAACTTTCTTCATCCGCATTTACAAATAAATGGAGCAGAACATGCATCCGCATTAATTAATGCGGATGATGTTGAGAAATGCGGATAGGTTAAGGGGCTGGGCCCCACCTACTTTTCTATCTCCTGAATTTTAAGTTTCCAAGGACATGCAATATATGATTGCATCTGATCTCTCTCTCCATGATAACTTTTTTACACAACACGAAAAGTGCTGAACACTCCAAGCTCTCTTTTTCTCTCGATCGGTCAAGAGCAAAAATTAGGTGTGTTTGTTCAAAGTAAAAAAAAATCCTAGCAACCGGGTGTCTGTTGATGGCTTGTGGGTAGAACCGCTTGAGGTCTTCTGCTTTGAAGACTTGCTTTCATCTAATCTCCCTTCCATTCTTTTACAAAGGTTGTATTTCTAAACACCCTATGGTTGTTTGTAGGCATGTTGTTCATATATCGATCCATATGGGGTTTTAACAGATAAATATAAAAATGTTTTATATATATACTAACTGTAACAAGTTTTAAACTGAGTTTTCGCTGCGTTTTCTGTTTTATATGGATAAAATAGATCTGATAAACTTGTACAAACCCCAACAATGGCATCAGAGCCGGTTATATGGATACTTGCTTCATTTGGACTGAAAAATTCGATTTCTTGGTGATGTTTCACCAAAAGGCCGAGAGGTTTCAGTCCTAGTATCCCCTGTTTTTCAAGATCTCTTTAGACATGCATATTGTAATCTTGAAAAATTTAAATCATTTGGATGATTCTGTTATTTGGAACAAAACCATGGTTCTCGGTAGTTTATGCCTAAACCGAGAATCTATGGTTCAAGGGGATGCTACTGGGATTTTACTTACATATTTGGATATGTGTTTTACTTGTTTATAACCAAAGCCGAGACCCTATCGATGTATGTGTTGTGATTTGCATTTGATTATTCAAATGGTTTGTAATTATTTAAATGTATTTAATCTTCCTATTGGGTATGTAATTTATTTATCTTTCATTTGGTATGTAAAATAAATAGGTTAGTTGCATTTTACTTTTACAAGAAAAAATGTATTTAGGATATATTTTGTAAAAGAAGATGCAACAAGGTTGCCTTTCTCGGTTTCAACCGAAAGGAGATGATGAAGGCCCAAAGGATTTTGGTGCGGAAGTCATAGCATACTTGGAAACCCAAATGGAATGGAAGAGTCACAACACAAGGTGGACACTTGAAGCATTAGGATGCGGGATCAAGTGGGAGTTCACCGACACAAATGTTGTGCCATTTTCACCCTTAGGAACGACCTTATTAACTTACTTGTTTCGGTCAACAAGTGATGTTAAGTTTAGTAGGCTACGGTTATGAACTCATGTGATGCTTGTGTGGTTGATTTATTATTGTTTTGTGATATTTGGATATGCATGTTTAAAAAATTTAATATCAACAACAAGCATAAAATTGGTTCTTATGAAACATTAACATGGGTAATAAAAAAAAATTTAAAAGGTTAATGTGTTCACAATAAAAATTGGGTTTTATTGAAAGAACCTTGAAAATTGTTTTCATATTAGTACCACACATTTGAATGCATGCAAATGTTAGGTACAAAAGGTTTTCAAAAACTAGAATTAATGAAAACTGAAATCCCTTTTAAACAAGTTTAACACCATCCTTTTACACATCACTCGAATCACTTGGGAACTATTTGTGGGATAAAGGTCACCTAACCACATTTAGGAAACTTGTGCGTTTGAGGTGGGGTTAACATATTTGTGGGATAAAGGTCACCTAACCACTTGTATATGTAAACTCACATGTGTGTGTAATTAGGACTACTTGAGTTGGAAACCATGTGAATAGGGTCACCGAAGCATGGCGTACAATGGTGTTGATGGGATTAAACATGCCAACTTAACATAAAGATGTTTGACCGATCCCATAAAACTAGTAGTTGCAAAGGGTTGCAATTGTCAAGTGTTGACTACCTTGTTAATTTAAATAATGGGATAAAGGTCACCTAACCATTATTTAAATGTAACGTTGGATTCTAGATTTTAATTATTAATTGTCTATGAGACATGAAAGGGTATTAATAATTAAAATTTCTTTTTCCGAAATACTAAAATGAACTTTGTTAATATTTGTAGAAACGGCCCCTAACAACAACGCTCCCACCCCAACCGTCCATAACCTATCACTAAGAACTATCTTAGAAAGGGATCGTCTTACTCACAACAATTTTATGGATTGGTTTCGAAACTTGAGAATTGTTCTCAAGCAGGAGAAGAAATCCTATGTATTAGACGATCCCATTCCCGATGAACCTGACGTTAATGATGTGATGCCTATAACGATTGGGTTAAGCACACAGAGGATTCTATGCAAGTTTCTTGCCTTATGTTGGGAACTATGATTCCCAAGCTCCAAAAGGATTTGGAGCATCATGGGGCATACAACATGATTACCCAGTTGAAGGAAATGTTCCTTCAACAAGTAAGGGTAGAGCGCTTCGAAACGGTTCGAGCGGTTCATGCGTGTCGCATGGAAGAAACTCAATCGGTATCGTCTTATGTGCTTAAGATGAAGAGCCACATTGATCGCCTGGAAAGGCTGAATTGTCCCGTCTCGAAAGAGTTGGCCACGGATTTGATCCTCAATGGTCTAACCAAAAGGTTTGAGACATTTAGCATGAATTATAACATGAATGGTTGGGACAAGAGCATTGGTGAACTCCACGCAATGCTCAAAACAACTGAGGCAGGGATGGGTAAAAGGGTTTTACCGGTCCTCACGATCAATGAGGGAGGTAACAAGAAAAGGCAATACCCCGATCCCAAGGCAAATGTTGCCAAAGGCAAAGGGTACATCAAAGGGAAGGGTAAGGGAAAAGCTAGAGCCGAACCTCCAAAACCAAAGCTTAAGAAGCCTAAGGTGATGGAGAACAATCTATGCTTTGAGTGTGGTGATATAGGACATTGGAAGAAGAATTGTCCAACCTATCTCAAGGAGTTGAAAGCAAAGAGGGATGCGGGCAAACCTCAGGTACAACTTTCATGATCCATATTGATCTAAATATTATTTCTTCTAACACATAAGTATTAGATACCGAATGTGGAACTCATATTTGCAATTTATTGCAGGGGTTCAAAAGAAATAAAAATTTCAAGAAAGGAGATACAAGTCTCTTCATGGGCAACGGAGCAAAAGTTGACGTCGAAGCCTAAGGAGACTACATTTTGAAGCTTCCAAATGGTTTGGTACAACTTTCATGATCCATATTGATCTAAATATTATTTCTTCTAACACATGGGTATTAGATACTGAATGTGGAACTCATATTTGCAATTTATTGCAGGGGTTCAAAAGAAATAAAAATTTCAAGAAAGGAGATACAAGTCTCTTCATGGGCAATGGAGCAAAAGTTGACGTCGATGCCCAAGGAGACTACATTTTGAAGCTTCCAAATGGTTTGGAAGTTGTTTTGAAAAACATTTTGTATACTCCTAGTTTGACTAGGAACATTATCTCCGTTTATCTTTAAAGACAATATGGTTATGATTTGAAGTTTGTTGACAATGGTATTTGTGTTTTCATGAATGATGTCTTTTATTTTAAAGCTATGCCGTGTAATGGCATTTAAGAATTAGTTCATGATAACACATCATTTGATAACTCGTTGTAACAATCAAGCACCAAGAAACTCAAAATGGATTTGAGTAAGACTTATCTTTGGCACTGTCGCCTTGGTCACATAAACAAAGATCGCATAAATACACTTCAAAAGAATAGTCTTTTGGAATCAAATGAAGATTCATTTGATAAGTGTGAGTCTTGTTTAAAAGGAAAGATGACCAAGAAACCCTTTAGTGGAACTAATGAGAGGGTAAAAGACTTATTAGGTATCATACATTCGGATGTATGTGGGCCTTTTAAGACAATGACAAGGAATGGTGAAAGATACTTCATTACCTTTACCGATGATTCTAGTCTTTATGGGTATGTGTACTTGTTAAGACACAAAGATGAAGCCTTTGAAATGTTCAAAGTCTTCCAAAATGAAGTTGAAAATCAACTCAATAAAACCATCAAAGTACTTCGTTCGGATAGAGGAGGTGAATACCTTAATGATGCCTTTCAAGATCATCTTAGGAGTTGTGGAATCATCTCGCAACTCACTCCACCAGGAACACCACAACATAATGGTGTTTCCGAAAGGAGGAATCGAACTCTATTGGATATGGTTCGAGCTATGATGGCTAGAAGCACATTGCCTCTATAATTTTGGGGTTACGCATTGCTCTCGGCAGTCCGTATTTTAAATATGGCCCCAACCAAGAAAGTGGACATGACACCTTTTGAAATATGGCATGGAAGGGTTCCATCATTATCATATTTAAGGGTATGGGGTTGTGAGGCTTATGTCAAACGCAACTCCCAAAACAAACTTGAAATTCAATCCACTAAGTGTATCTTTGTAGGATATCCCAAAGACTCTATGGGATATTACTTCTACTACCCAACCGAGCAAAGAGTGTTCATTGCTCTAAAGGCTGAGTTCTTGGAAACTAAGTTCCTTATGGAAGGAACTGATAGAGCGGTGGAACTCGAGAAGGATCGAGAACCACAAGCCGATACACGTTTGGTTGATACTAGCACTCAACAAGAGGTTGTTGAAAATGATCAAATGGTTGATCAAGACACACAAAACGTTCAAAGATCTGGTAGAATTAGTAATCCACCCAAAAGATATGGATTTTTCATGGATGGATGCTATGTGGTAGATTAGGATGAACCCACCACATACCATGATGCAATATCATAATCCGATTGTGACAAATGGCTTGAAGCAATGAACGTTGAGATGCAATCCATGCATGACAACCAAGTATGGGATTTGGTTGCAACCACCTCTTAACTCCAAACCGGTTGGAAGTAAATGGGTTTTCAAGAAGAAAACCGATATGCATGGAAACTTGGATACTTATAAAGCAAGACTTGTAGCAAAAGGTTTTACTCAAACTCAAGGGGTTGATTATGATGAGACTTTTTCGCCCGTGGCAATGCTAAAGTCAATTAGGATATTATTTGCTATTTCCGCATATTATGACTATGAGATTTGGCAAATGGATGTCAAAACCGCTTTTCTAAATGGATATCTTGAAGAAGATGTCTATATGGTTCAGCCCGAAGGTTTTGTCGATCCACAACATCCTAATAAAGTATGCAAGTTAAAGAAATCAATCTATGGATTTAAACAAGCATCTAGAAGTTGGAATCACCGTTTTGATGATGAAGTCAAGAAATTTGGATTCATCAAAAACGCTGATGAGGCTTGTGTGTATAAGAAAGCTAGTGGGAGCATCATTACTTTCTTAGTATTGTATGTTGATGACATACTATTGTTTGGAAATGACACTCCAACCATGGAAGGTGTAAAAACCTAGCTTGGAAGTTGTTTTTCCATCAAGGATCTTGGTGAAGCCGCCTATATTTTGGGAATGAGGATCTATAGGGATAGATCAAGGCGGTTGATAGGTTTAACCAAAGTGCATACATTGATAAAATCTTGAAAAGGTTCAAGATGGAGAACTCTAAGAAAGGTTTGGTGCCTATTCAAAGAGGAACAATATTGACTGCATCTCAAGCGTTATGAGCAAGAGAAAATGAAAGGAATCCCATATGCATCGGCTATAGGATCCATCATGTATGCTATGATATGCACTAGACCGGATGTGTCATGCGCTTTGAGCATGACAAGCAAATACCAACAAAATCCGGAAAATTGCTATTGGATGGCGGTTAAGAGTATATTGAAATATCTTAGAAGGACTAAGGATATGTTTCTAATATATGGCTCTGGTGAGGAGGAACTCGTTGTAAAGGGTTACACGGATGCGAGTTTCCAAACTGATCGAGATGATTCTCGATCACAATCGGGATATGTTTTTGTTATGAATGGAGGAGGAGTCTCTTGGAAGAGCGCAAAACAAGATGTGGTAGCATTATCCACCATTGAATCGGAATACATCGCCGCCTCATTGGCAGCTCAAGAAGCTGCGTGGATAAGGAAGTTCATTCCCGACCTAGGGGTGGTTCGTACCATTCAGGACCCTCTAGAGATATTTTGTGACAACGAGGGTACGATTGCTCAAATCAAGGAACCCCGAGCACATCAAAAGATGAGGCACATTGAGCGGAGATTCAACTACATAAGGGATGAAGTTGAAAAAGGAAAGATATGTATTCGCAAAGTTCACACAAATCAAAACATTGCGGATCCACTCACGAAGCTCCTTGAAAGGCCAAAGCATGAGAGTCATACTTGTGCCTTAGGACTTCGATATTCTAGTGATTGGATTTGATCTTTTTAGTATTTAAATATCGGAATGATTGTAAATTTTAACTCTTTTGTATAATTATGATACTTTGAGTTATGTTCCATTTTAGTATTTTTAAATCCACGAATAAGTTAATTATTCTAAATGTCCGTAGTCGCTCATATTTGTGGGAACAAATATGAAGGTAAGACTATCATGAACTTGGATTGGTGGATATTCATAAGGTATGAATATAGATCGAGGGTTTGCTGCCAAGGTTCGTGGATATTTATAGGATATAAATATTGGACTGACCCGCTCTCAAATATTACTACATGGAATCTTGTGATAGATCATAAGTAAATTTGAGTAAAGGCGAATATCATAGTATCCTCCGACCTGAGATACATATTGGGTTTTGATATTTACCAAATATTATACCTTGATCTAGTTCTTCGCTGTTCTGAAATAATGGACAGCACACAAGGCTATGTTCAGGTGTGATACAAGGTGATTGTGAGAAACGTATGTAGTCAAGATAGGATTTGTTCTTCTTATTCGTTGAGAGTGAGATGTCTAAGGCTTGATAAAGTTAAATAAACAGGAAATGATCATTCTGTGTCTCTGGATTTAACATGACATCTGAAACAAAAGGATATATGATTTGATTCACCTAAATCATTTCAAGTAAGAGACTTGAAGCGGATGATGTTATTGAATGGCACTTAGTCATGTGTATTAGGGGTAGTAAACCGTTGTTAGGTGGTATTTGCTACTTGCATCAATCCTTTATGTATCTTGTGCAAGTGGGAGATTGTTGGAAATGGTCTGCCCAAAATACATATTGAATTGAAGTGGCTAGTACGTCATGATCCAAGTCGAGTCATACCCAATAACAAGCTAGACAAACACCTATAACATTTGTTTTATGATATGATCATATAAATGAATATTAACACTTAGAATATCTAAAAATTGGGTTTCTAAATATTTGTACTTGTGTTGTAAATAGATTATATGGATAATTTATTTTAGAGAGAGAATGTATATATTTTATCCGCATTTGCTTATAACAGCCGCATTTGATGTGGTTAAAGAAATGTGGATGAAGAGAACTCATCCGTATTTACTTATGCGGATGAAGATAACTATCCGCATTTGCGTGATAACTAATGCGGATGAGCGAAATGCTGATAAACTGTTCCACCGCATTTACAAATACGGATGACCATTTGGAAATGCGGATGAACTTTCTTCATCCGCATTTACAAATGCGGGAGAAGAACATGCATCCGCATTAACTAATACGGATGATGTTGAGAAATGCGGATAGGTTAAGGGGCTGGGCCCCACCTACTTTTCTATCTCCTGAATTTTAAGTTTCTAAGGACGTGCAATATATGATTGCATCTGATCTCTCTCTCCATGATAACTTTTTACACAACACGAAAAGTTCTGAACACTCCAAGCTCTCTTTTTCTCTCGATCTGTCAAGAGCAAAAATTAGGTGTGTTTGTTCAAAGTGAAAAAAAAAATCCTAGCAACCGGGTGTCTGTTGATGGCTTGTGGGTAGAACCGCTTGAGGTCTTCTGCTTTGAAGACTTGCTTTCATCTGATCTCCCTTCCATTCTTTTACAAAGGTTGTATTTCTAAATACCCTATGGTTGTTTGTAAGCATGTTGTTCATATATCGATCCATATGGGGTTTCAACAGATAAATATAAAAATGTTTTATATATATATACTAACTGTAACAAGTTTTAAACTAAGATTCCGCTACGTTTTCTATTTTATATGGATAAAATAGATCTGATAAACTTGTACAAACCCCAACAGTGAATCCTCCATGTCCATACTCTAAGAGGAACTCCCAGGTTCTGTGATTGTAATTAAGACTTTCTCCCCCTTTTTGGTAGCATCACCCTCTTGCATAGGGGATCTAGGAGTTAGGTCCATCACATCGACAGGTTCTTGTGGGCCTGGTTGAGTCCTCTGGATGGGTCTCTTAGCTAACTTTCCCTTGAGATCGGTGATCTCAAGTTGCTAGTCATTGACCCTTCTCTATAAGGTAGTCACTTGAGATTGTAGGTGACTAACCTTGGAAACTAAATAGGTGTAGAGTTCAGTAAGTTTGTGCACCTTTAGTTGCATACTCCCCTCCTCTTCATCATAAGAAACACTGGGGGATAAGAGAATAGGACCAAGGTCTTCTTCCTCAACACCAGCTTCAGGTTCTTGGCTATTGGTTTTCCCCTGCACACTGACAGCTTCAAAAGAAGTATCAGTGGGCTGGGTTGCTATAGTTGAGGTCCGAATGATGTAATCACTTGTAAAAGTAAGAGCATTTTCCGTATGGGTCTCCTGAACAGGTTTAGTGAGGTCCACCTCAGTTGTGGGTGGATGATATGGGCTAGATATAGGTGATGAAGGAGTACTCATCTCTCCTTGAGCAAAGGTGGAGAAGAAAGATTCATAGTACTCACTGAATCCTATATAGTCATCATCATAAAATTCAAGGTTAGGAATTGGTTGGTTGAGGTCAAGCGGCCTGGGATGGTAACTTTCCCCTAAAGGTTGATCACTAGAGTTTTGAGACTCTAAGTGAATTATGAACTCATCAGGCTAAGGATGAGGAACCTCAGCACGATCATAGAAAGAATCAAAGTGGTTTGCTCCTTAGGAGAAGTGGGAGCTCCAGTGTACACTTCTTCCTGCGTCATTGGTGATTTAGGAGCCTGCTCAACTTGAGTAGACTGAGCAGGGGTTTGTTTGGATTTTCTTTGGTAGGTGACGGTTATTTGTGGCAGTGTGGGGGTTGCAAATGTAGAAGGTATGGGTTCAACATTAGCTGGTGCTACCAAGTAGTCACCATGAGTAATGAGCTCTAACATTTTTGGGACCAGAGCTGTTTCTACCCCTGAGAAGCCAACAGTTGGCTTTCTCATTGTCTTGAATATGCTAGGGTTCATCTATCCCAATTTTAGAACATTACCTGTTCCCCTTAACTATGAGCCCAGTTCACAGTTAAGAATGTACTGGACATATCTAGGGAACATATAATATTCTAAGGAGTCCCAGTTTGCAAGTAAATTAGTATATACAAATTAAGAATACCTAAACTTGACCCCTTGAACCATTCCATGGACTATATAGGAAAGGTTTTTAGGAATTTGGTCCCATCCTCCATGCTTGTATGAGACCTTTCCTTTCCTGAAGGTTCTTACGGAGTAGTCCCCTTCATAACATATCTGCCGAAATAAGTCATTAACAACAGACTTAGGGAAGGACAAGTCACCCTCTTCATCATCTAGCCTTATATATGTGTTGATGGTGGCTGGGGTGATGAATATTATCCTCCCCTGCACTGTAGCAGACAGTGCCTTCCCACCGTCCAAGATGACCTTTAGGCAGGTCCTCTAGAACTCCAAAAGTTGATATTCATATTATGGAGGGTCAATTTTGAGGGCAGTGAGGTAGTTGGTTAGAGATAAGAAGCGGCAAACTTCTAAGAAACCAGGATCTTTCTCAGACGACAACAAAGCAACTTAATTATGTTGCATGTGTAAGTGCATGGCAAAATCCGGTTGGTTTCGGGGATCAGGGTTGGCCATTTTGAGTAGCTTTATGATAAAGGAAGGTAAGAACAAGGTTGGTTTATGGGTGAATTTAGAGTTTGAATTTAGCAGATGAAGGAGAATAGTGAAAGGGGGAACCCTTGTACAAATATATATATGATATGGATTTGAGACAAAGTTAATGCAAACGGATAAACTTTGAAATCCAAATATCAGTCCCACTTCAGAAAAAGTGCCCAAACAGTTAGTTTTCTTGGAAATTTAAATCTTTAGAAGGTAATTTGTCTTTGGAAGGTTTTAGAAAAACTTCCAAATCCAATTTGGCTTCGAAAGATATTCCTTAGTTTTCTAAGAATTCTGTTTCGGAAGAAAAATACTTAGAAAATAGTCTTATTTGCTTTTAGAAGTCATCAAATAATTTGTCTAAGAATTTTGTTTCGGAAGAAAAAATACTTAGATTTTGCTTCGGAAGTGATCAAATATCAGAAGCCTTTTTCAATGAAGAGAATAAGTCTTCCTAGACTTAATTGCTTTCGGAAGAAAATAGTCCTTCAATACATATAAGTACTTGGTGACAAATATAAGCTTCAGAAGATATAGTCAAATTTCTTCCAAATGTTAACTTCTCAGAAGTAGTTATTTGTTTTGAAGACATAATTTTCTTTCAAAGACAACTTGATGTCTTCTGAAGGAAACTATATCCAAGGTTCTCAAAAATCTAAGGGATATCATTTTGAAAAGTTCCTTTCAAAGTAAACAGGGCTTATATGGTGATGATATAGACAACTTAAGATGCACATATTATTAAAAACAATCTTGAGTTTAGTTTAAATAAAATCCACTCAAACTTAATCATCCCAATAGCTGATACAAGCTACTTAAATCTCTGCTCATCAAAAGTTTTTGTGAACAGATCAGCATATTGTTAATTTGTGTTAACTTTGACTAGTTTTATCAATCCATTTTCAAAATTATCTCTAATTAAATGATACCTGATATTGATGTGCTTTGTTTTTTAGTGCTGAACTAGATTCTCTATGATAGAGATAACACTGTTGTTGTCTATGTGGATGGGAGTCTCCTTGAAGTTGAATCCATAGTCTAGCATCTGATTTTGAATCCAAAGCACTTGAGCACAGCAGCTTGCAGCAGCAATGTATTCAGCTTCAGCAGTTGATGCAGATACACAGGATTGTTTCTTGCATTGCCATGAGAGTATCCTTCCACCAAGAAATTGACATCCCCCACATGTTTACTTTGTAGTCATATTGCAGCCACCATAGTCACTATCTGTATATGTATACAGATTGATTTTAGAATTCTTTGGATACCAAAGGCCCAATTTAGGAATACCTTTGAGATATATGAGAATTCTCTTGATAGCAACCAGGTGTGACAACCTAGGGTTGGCTTGATATCTTGTCTAAATACATGTAGTAAGCATAATATCAGGCCTGCTGGCTGTGAGGTACATAAGAGACCCAATCATAGCCCTGTATAGATGTTCCATCAACACACTCCCCCTCAAGATCTGGTCCAAGAGAGTGGTTTCTGGCTATGGGTGTCTTAACAACCTTGCACTCAGTCATGTGAAACCTGACAAGTATGTCTTGCACATACTTTGACTGGTTTATGAAGATTCCATTATCAACTTGCTTCACTTGAATTCCTGGAAAGAAATTTAGTTCCCCCATGACACTCATTTCAAATCTATTCTTCATCAGCTTCTCAAAGTCTTTGTAGAGCTTCGGATTGGTTGACCCAAAGATAATGTCATCTACATAAACTTAAACCAGCATCAAGTCTTTTCCTGTTCCTTTGATGAAGAGTGTTCTATCAATAGTACCTCTCTTGTATCTGTGCTTAAAGAGATACTATGATAGTGTCTCATACCACTTCCTTGGAGACTGATGCAGCTAATAGAGAGCTTTATCAAACTTGCAGACATAATCAGGATGATCTAGGTCTGCAAAAGCCAGGTGGTTGTTTGACATACACCTCCTCATCAATCACCCCATATAAAAAGGCACACTTGACATCAAGTTGGTAGACCTTGAAATCCTTGGATGCAGCAAAAGCCAGGTTTATCCTAACAGCTTCAAGTCTTATTACAGAAGCAAACATATATGTGTAGTCAATCCCTTCTTCTTGTGTGTATCCTTGAACAACTAGTCTTGCCTTGTTCTTGATGACAAGTCCTTTATCATCCTTCTTGTTCCTAAATACCCACTTGGTACCTATGGTAGTCTTCCCTTAAGGAAGAGGGCATAGATTCCAAACCTTCTGTGTCTTGAATTAAAGTAGCTCCTCCTGTATTACTTTAACCCAACTTCCATCCTTCAAAGCCTCTTCAATCTTCTTAGGCTCTATCTGGGACAAGAAACAAGAGTGAAGACAAAAAAATTTATCATGGGTTTGTCTTCTTGTTCTCACCCCAGTCTTAATATTTCTAATGATGTTTATGGTGGGATGGTACTTGAGGATTCTTAGTTAAGGAATCATAGCAAGTTGTTTGGACAGATCTAAATTGGTGAAATTCATATCTGATGCTTGAGAATCATCCACCACATCAACACACTTATCAAGTGAGACTTGATCCAATGAGTGTGTTACATCATTAATGTTGTCTTCTATGGAGTGGTTATCATCATCAAGAAACTCTTAATCACTATCACCACCTCCATCTCCTCTTATATTGGAACTGCCTTCATTTAAGTTCGGTGCCTCTGTGCTAGAATTTATAGGAACCTCAGATGTGTCAGCTGAAGAATTTGTCATGGTTGTGCTGACAGGGTTTCCAACTATAGGGCTAGTTACCACTGGAGCTGAAGTAGTTTGTACACTTAGTCTTCTCAGCTTAAATCTTGGATCATAATCTCCTATTGATAACGTACCTGTAGATCCTGAAACATGCTCACAAGATTTGTTAAAATAGTTAGTAACTAAATCAAGATCAAACAGCCAATCAGGACCAGAACCTTTCACACTGGGTGTGTGCTCAATGAAGGTCACATTGGCTGACTCCTCAACTACTCTGGTTCTAGGATTGTATACTCTATAAGCCTTGGCTTGGGAGGACTATCCAATGAAATGTCCATCATCTGATTTCTCATCAAATTTGGCTATTTGATCTTTGGTATTCAAGATGGTGTAAGGACATCCAAATGACCTGAGAAAACCAATGAAGGTTCTCCTTTTGTGCCATAGTTCATAAGGTGTCTTACCATGAGTCTTAACCAGTAAAACTCTGTTCTGCACATAGCAGGCAGTGTTGACTGCCTCTGCCCAGAAGGTGATGGGCAGTTTAGAGTTAGACAACATGGTTCTAACAGCTTCAATAAGTGTCCTGTTTCTTCTCTCAGCAACACCATTTTGCTGAGGAGTACTGGGATCACATCTTATGACCCTGACCCTGTGATCACATTGATTCTCAATTTTCAGAATAAAACACTTCAAGATCTCAGGGGTCTCATCCTTAGTTCTAAGAAAGAAGACCCAAGTGTATCTTGTGAAGTCATCTGTGATCACCAAGCAATAAGAGGTCCTTCCTAAACTCATTACACTAGTGTAGCCAAAGAAATCCATATGTAATAAGTAAAGGGGTGTAGTGATGGAGTTCATTTCCTTTGGCTTGTGAGATACCTTGTGTTACTTCCCTTTCAGGCATGCAACACAATGATAATCACTTGTAAACTCTTTCTTTGGCATTCAAGTTACTAAATCATTCTTAATTAGTTTATTCATGTTTTTAAAGTTTACATGGAACATTCTTCTATGCCAAAGGAAAGACTCATCACTATTGGCCTTAGATAGAAAACAAGAAACTTCTCCTGAAGGGGATGTTTCCTGCAAATCCATCTTGTACACATTCCCTTTCCTGGGGGCTCTAAGCAGGATATGCTCTTGAGGAATGACCACCCTGGGTTTGAGAACAATGCACTCATGCTCAGTAAAGAGCATGTTGTGTCTCTGATCACAAAATTAGAATACACTCAGAAGATTGTATCCGAGCTCCTTGACAAAGTTTATCTTTTCAATTTTGAGCTTACTATTTATGACCCTGCCCCTTCTAGTAATGTAACCACCAGATTCTCCTCCAAAAGCAACTGGCCCTCCATCAATTCTTTCAAAGTTTTGAAGCAAAGAGCCATTGCCTGTCATGTGCCTGGAATAACTATTGTCAATGATCCATACATTTCCATTAGTCTTTAGCTGTTCCTGCATAAAGAGAGATGGTTAGTTACATATGGTAACCCAAGCCTTATTGGTCTTGGGCTTGTCAAAGTGAATGGAAGATAATGCAATAGTGATTGATCCTATATGCAAGTTCTGAGGATCATTTGCTATTGTTGATAAAGAACTTTCAGTCACATGGCATTCCTTTATCTTCCACACTATCCTTAGAAGACTAGACTTGGCCTTCAACACTTCGGATGTTTTGATGACTTTGGAAGTTTTGGAGACTGGACCTTCAGAAGCTTTTGCATCCACTGCAACAGACTTTAGTACTTCAGAAGCATTCCTTTCTTCCAAGACCAAAATTTATTCCGAAGGTAAGTTTTCACTTATCTTCTTCTTCACTTTGGAGCTTCCGAAAGGAAAAGATTTTCCTTCCGAAGCTATTTTCTTCTTCTTGTCAGAAGTTTTCTTCTTGTTCATGTGGATAGTACTTTAGGATTGTAGATGCAATCCTTGGCAAAGTGAGAAGTACTTTCACATATGATGCATTTAGTTGGCATACTTCTAAGAATCTTCTTTTGAGAGGGAGGCTGAGCCTGATCACTCTCTACATCCTTCTTCATCTTCACAGATTATGTAGTAGGCTTCTTGGGATGAGGCTTGCTCTTGGAACTAGATGGTTCAAGCTGTGCAGCAGTGGTGCACATTTTATCAGACTTCTTCTTTGAATCATGATAACTTGGACATGAACCAGAACTCCTGGTACTAGAGTCCATGGTTATGTCCTCAGTCTTTACCACTTCAAATCCAGCAGAGATGAAAAGTTGCTTTTGCTTAGAGTTGAAGGTGGCCTTGATCTCTTGGGCTTTCTTGGATTTTCTCTTGGCTGGCCTGATCAAGTTATTCCTTGCAGACTTAGTCATCCTGGATTCATTCTTCTCTCCAGGAGAATAGTGTCCGTTCTTAGGATAACCTTTTTCACTCTCCTCAGGTTCGTCCTTCACTACCTCCTCTTTATCTTCATCCTCTGCTTGAGTGGGATCTATGGAGGGCAGCTCGTCTTGACAAGTTCCATACCTTGGAGATCTTATAGATAATAATGTGTGTGGATAAGCTATCTCACTTGAAGCCAATCCTTGTCTATTCTGATAAAAAATCTTTGCATGCATGGATGAAGATATTATGTTCTTGAAGGTTTCTTCTTTAAGAAAACATTTTTCTACCTTTGCTTTGCTGATCACAAGCTCAACTTGGCATTCAATTAATTTGGTAAAGAGCTCCTTGATCTGAGTCCTGTAATTTGTGTGCTCATGCTTAAGAGTTGAAATGGTTTTCTCTAAATCTTCTATTCCAAGTTTATAGTCATTTTCAGCTCTTTTAAAATCAGCTTTTAAAATATTCAGGGATTCAAGGTCAGATCTCACTTCCAAATTATAGGACCTATACATGTTAACTTTAGCAATGCATTCAGGGGTACAGAGATGTTCCAATACCTTAGCTTCTTCATGATCAACCAACAGTGCTTGGTTTGGAGAGGCATCTTCCACATGAAAGCTCTAGTCAAAGCCTCCTTCTTCAAAAACAACACTAGCATGTTATTTGGGTTAGCTTGGCTTCTCAGTTCTTGGAGCTGTATTAGTGTAGTTTGGTCTGGTTTGTGCTTCGCCACCATTTGTCCTTGGTCCTAGCAAAGTGCCCCATCTGGTTACAATTGTAACACTTCACTTTGCTTTTGTCCAGTTCAAACTTTCCACTGGCTCCATTGCTGGGAAATTTTCACCCTGTCCTCTTGTAGAACTTCTTAGCCCTATGAGTGAGAAGAGCCATCTGCTGGACTATCTCCATGTACTCTAGATCATCTGGATGGATACAGTCCAAGTCTTCAAGAGTGAAAAGAAAGTTACCACAACTTTCATCAGTAGACACAAAGGCTTGTGTAGAGCTTGTCTCTTGGAATGGACTTCCTTGGATGTAGCTCTCCCTTGGTGTCTCGGGGAAGGTGATAAAATGACCATTTTGTGAGTTTTCAGGGAAGCATATAAGATAATGTTATAGTTCTATGCTATCTCTTTTAACCACATGAAGGGCTGAACTCTGTTGATTGTTGGAAAAGCAGCTGGATTGATTTTGCAAGTTCACGTCCATCTGGTATCCACTAAGGATACCATACAACTTTGTGAGAGCAAGAGTAGAGAGGTTCTCAGTTCTCTTAATAGCAACACAATAGTGAGTCCATTGTCTGGGAAGAGAGAACATGAACTTCCTCACTATGATCTATTCTTAAGTTTTACTCCAACATCAGTCAAAGTGTCCACAATCTCAACATACCTGAAGTATTATTGAGTTATGGTTTCACCTGTCTTGTAGGTGAAGTTTTCAAACTGTTGTTTCATGATATCTTTCTTGTTCTCCTTGGCTTCATCAGACCCCTCATACATCAGGTTTAATGCATCCTAGAGCTGCTTAGTAGTCTTTCACTTCTTAAAGCCTCTGTATATGGAGTTAGGAAGAGCAGTTTGAATAGCGGTCATGGCTTTTTGATCTACATCTATTCTTTTCTAGTCTTCTTCAGAGTAATCAGCCATTTCTTTTGGTATCATGCCACCTCCAGCAATGGCTGAAGAGGTGCATGGAATGTAAGGTCCTTCAATAACATATCTCCACATCCTGCTATCTTAAGACTTAATGAACCTTCCATACGTTGGCACCAAGTATCAAAGTCATCAGGAGTGATCAGTGGAGACTTTGTCATAGTGCCTGTTTCCATATTAGCTTTAGCAAGAGCTGCCATTTGAGTTGTTAAGTGTTCTGTGAAACTAAAGTGATCAAAGATGGTAAGATCTTACAATCAAGAGCCTGAGAAGCTCTGATCCCAATTGCAGGACCGGTGAAGGGTGGTCAATGCAACGGTTTCACAGGATGGAGAGATAAGAAACACTTAGCAGATCAAATAGGGAACCGGTTAGAGATGATGCAAAGAACACAAGCAAAAGAACAAGAACACTCAAATATGGTTTTCAAGAGTGATGTATATTGCTCTTAAGTTCTTACAAGTGTTACAAAGCATACATAAAGATACAAGTACTTGAGACTTTATACTACATCTTACAGCCGGCCATACTTTGAAGGCCAGCTGGATACACTAATCTAGACAACAAGATCAATGTAGAGTCAAAAGGCATATTGCCTTTTGACTAGCGACTATGACATGCCATAGCTCACATCCTTATCTATTACAAAAAGGATAAAAGTACATAGTTGGAAAGTTATAGACAAAATACCTTAATCTATAGTTGACAAAAGCATGGACTTTTCATCAACTCATATAAGTTAGTGAGTCATCAAAAGTGGCAGCGAAAAGTGGTTCAACTTTTATCAAAAGGTGATTCAGAGAAAGCATGTCTTCTCTGTCTTCGGAAGAAATTAGTCTTTGGCTTCGGAAGACTTTGTCCTTGAAGCTTTGGAAGACTTCATCTTTGGCTTCGGAAGATATGGTCTTTTGGCTTCAGAAGATTTGACAATTAGCATAATTCACTGAGTTGTATCAAATCTTTCGAAGTAACTTCCATGTACTTCAGTTCTTCATGCTGAGAGATCTTGGTTGTTCTTTGGTTGCATCTGCCTCTAAGAGTATTCCTTACAGTAATACAGATATAAGTATTTAAATAAAATAATACTTAATTTAATAGTATTTAGTTATAAAAATATGATTAGTAACTATAAATTTAAATGTCAATTTATATTATTATAAATAAATAAAATTTAATAAAGTGAATTAAATAATATTACATTATTAACTAATGTATTAATAACGTGTATTAAATAATACAATAATTAGAATAAGTTAATTAAATGGGGAAAAAAGTGAAACCATTGCATAAAACACTTGTACTATATGCTTAAAATGTTGTATAGATGTCTTACACTTTGAATGAAATTAACATCTTATCCTTCTAATATGTATTATATAATAGTATAGATAAATAAATAAAAATTATCTAAGCAGCGTAACATATGCTATATATACAAAATTTAGCAAAATAGTATGATATTAATTTCACATTTCAACCCTAGGATCTTATATCACTCCAACATTCTTGTGTTTAATTTGAAAATAATTATAGTGTGGAATATTTAATTCATTTGGTTGTTATAGACATCATGGTGATCTTTAAGTTCACGTCCTTCCAATTTGAATTAAGTTGATGGATAGTAGGCTCAATACTCTTCATTTTTTCTTCAAAATGTGCAAGGATCCACTTCAAAAATGGCTTGATTCGTTGTTAATTCCTCATTTTTGGGTCTTTAGAAATGTCGCACCAAGCCTTAGCCAACCCTTTTTCTTTTTTTGATCCATAGTTCTGCGTTCCTCATGGTAGAAACAAGCAGGGGGGTTTCTTTTGGTGACACGCCAAACTTTTCATTCAGTTTTGTAGCAGGTATGATTTTATCACTCAACTCATCAAATGATTAGATTTAAGGTTGATGTCAAGCTAGGTTTGGGTTTTAGTGATATATTGTATAACAGCCCATGCAAACCGTACCACGATATTATCCATTTTGCCCTCGATGGGTTATCCATCCAGGAGTTCACGAATTTATTTTTACCTGGCGAGTTGCTCTCCCAGGCAAAATGCATCTTGCTAGAGAAAGTTTACACCCCCTTATAAGGAACATTTCCTTATCCTCCTCAACCGATGTAAGACTTACATCATCCACATCGGTTGAAGAGGAGAAGGTGTAAGTGCTTATACATAATGGTGGGTATAAGTGCTTTGTGCAATATTTTATAATTTGCTTCTATTTAATAAATATCTTCTAATTAATATATTATTTAATGCACATTAAATTATTTAATTTACTATATTAAGTATGATCTTATTTATAATACTTCATATTAATATTAAGTTTACATATTATTTATACTTTATAAACTAAATACTATTTAAATTAGGTAAGTATTCAAATAAAAAAAACTTTTAATTTTAAAAAGTGTAAGAAATCCAAACTATGCTAATCAATTTTGAGATAGGGAAAAGATTGTTAGAAGGGTATTTTAGGTATAACCACTTTATTTAAAAGAAATTCAAGTTCCCTTATATTTTTTAAATGTTCATAACTTTTATATATAGCAATATTTTGTATACAAAAACTACACCATAAAAACAAACGTATTTTATCTTTTAAATGAGAACAATATCTTTATATGAAAATTTACGTATTTTAGCTCATATGATTTTTGTTCGTCATTGTGTCCTTACGGTGACAAAAATAATACGAATTGATCTAAAACATAAGACATAATAATAGATACATGTAATAAGTAATGAAAAATATTTGACACGGTGACTTTAGATTTGACATAATGACTTGATGTATTAGACGGAATGACTTGGTGTATTTAACATAATGATCAAAATGTTTTTCTATTTAAAAAACAATGAATGACACATGTCAATCTTAAAATCATTTTTTGTCCTTTTTGATTAAATATCATTTTTATTATAACTCTACCATTTAAGTTAATTATTATATTATTTAAACACCTAAGTATATAATTACAAAATGTTTACATTGTAGTAGTAGTAGTGGTAGTGGTATCTGTAGTTGTAGCTGTAGTCGTAGCGATAGTGGTAGTGGTAGTCGTAGCGGTAGCGGTCACGTTAGTGGTAACGGTTGCGGTGGAGGTGGCGGTGGTAGTAGTTTGAGTAGGAGCAAGAGTAGTGTTTAAAGCAAGTTGGGTTAGATTGTGTTGTTCAAAAGAGTCGGTGACATCCGCTACATCGTATGGGTCAACCTACTAGTATAACTTATAGATAATCATTGCTTATATGGCCTAGTGGTAATACTCTCAAATGTCTACCAGGGTTTAATCATTCCTAAGTGCATCTTGTGGTGGCCATCCTAAACCCGATAATCACAGCATTAGAGCCCTAAGGAAGCATCATAATGTAAATATGACATGTAGATAATAGTATGAACCCGAGCCTAGTTAAACATTGTATAGTCTACATTACCTCCTACTTCTTTAACAAAAGTGACTTGTCACAAACCGTTTAAGGAGTGACTTTTCATACAACCTACAAACAACATCAATTATTATTATTATTATTATTATTATTATTATTATTATTATTATTATTATTATTATTATATGTTTACTCTTATTAAAATTGAAAAGTAATAGGAGGGGTTTCAACTTTTAGAGCGTGTTTGGGATTCCGATGAAACTTCTTTTGATTTTTCAAAAGAAGTTTTAAGAATTAAAATTTTTGACTTCTCAAAAATCTCCTTCTCCTTTTTATAATTATATCATCATCTAAACATAATTTTATCTTCTTTTAACTTTTTATTTTTTAAAAATCAAAAAGAGTTTTAAAGAAACAATCCAAACACCCACATAATTAAAAGATTTTGGTGGGCGTGAAATTGAAGGAGGGGACGGATCATCTTTAATAGTTGAAGACACACGCACCCCTTTGCTGCATTCGGTCCCCGCTCTACAACCACCATATCCTCACTCTCTCTCACTTTCATCCACCAAACCAAACCACCATCTTATCTCAATTCATTTCATTTCTACATCCATTTCTTCTTCACAAATTCTTGCTTTCACTCTACTCCGTTTCATCTAAATCTCCACAACTTGCACAACCCATCATGCATGCTTTGATTCAGCAACACAGAAAGCTCGACCTCTTTTCTCTGCACCACAAAGCGGAAAGTACCGTTTCGCACTTGTATTAATAATCAACTTTTCAGATTTGCTTCCTGCAATCCGGATATTTGCTTCCTATTGCTTGTTGTTTAAGTTTCTGAATTTGTGATGGAGAAACGTGAAGAATCAGGTATCCAATCGTTTCAATTCGGTGACGAAATTCAGAGCCTCATGGCCGTCGTACCACCGCCGGAGGCCGGTAGTTCCTTCACGGCGCTGCTAGAGCTTCCGGCGACTCAGGCGGTGATGCTCTTACACTCCCCTGAGGAAACCCAACCGAATACGTTAACTACTTTCGCTTCGTCTGCGTTTCCGCCTATGGAAGTGGACAGCTCAATTCTCCCTAACAACCCCAATTTGGTGAAAGAAGAACCTATTGATTCCGATTCGATGCATAATTCGTCACCGAATCTGTCAGATCCGATTATCCCCAAGTCAACGAAGCGGAAGGAGGGGCAGAAGAATGTTTGTGCCGTTTTCTGACTTCATTCACCGTTTCTACTTACCTGTTGCTTCAATTTCCGTTTGAGTTCTAATTCCGTGAAAAATTAGGTTAAATCGTCGGTGAAGAAGAACAAAAACGTCGCCAATGAGACCGATGGCGAGAAGCTTCCGTACGTTCACGTTCGTGCTCGTCGAGGTCAAGCTACAGATAGCCATAGCTTAGCAGAAAGAGTAATCATCTTGAATATTTCATAATTTGTGCAATTGATCAAGCGAATATAGCAATAAGCTTGACCAGATTACTAATTAGTGGTTGATTTTTGGGTTTAATTTTGTAGGCAAGAAGAGAGAAGATTAATGCTAGAATGAAGCTTCTTCAAGAGCTGGTCCCTGGTTGTAACAAGGCTAGTTATGATCAAATTCAGTATATTATTGAACGTCATTGATTGCTTGTACTGTACAACTGAGCAACACATGTTTACATTGCTTTTTTCACCTGGTGATCTTAATCTGATTAGTATCAGGGTTTCTTGATTAGGGTTTTGATGAAATGCCAAAAATATCCCTTATTTCTTTCATTCCAAACAGGTTTTGAAATACCAAAAGTATCCCTTGATTAGGGTTTAAATTTAATTTACTAATTGGTTTCCTTGTCTTGTTAGTATCCCTCTTTGCTGTTAATCAAGAAAGTTAACGATTGAATTACCATCACTTAAGAAAATTCATTTTTGGACATCCAAAGAAAGTCACATTCTAGAATCTTTTAGTCTGATTGCTTAAGATTTACACATGGTGTGTTTGGATTTGTATTTAAAAGTTTATTGTGTCACTGTAATAATTACTTTATAATGTTTGGATAAACCATTCTAGTCTTTTTAATTATTTTCTATAGCCAATTCTATACCAGTTGCAGCAACTCTAGTTATCTTAAGAGATTGCCTAGTTAGTTCGTATCTCCATTATCACATGAACGTTCTTTTTTGATCATTTTATGTATTAGTTTCTTAAACAATCAGATCTACCAAACTCTCAAACACCCATGAACTTGATTTTGACAACTTTAAACAATAAAACAACATCCAAGAGGCAAGAAGTATCTCTTGTGTAGTTGTGTGTAGTATTTCCTTTTTATTACAACTGGTTATGTTATTTTGATTATTCAAAATCACATGATCACTTCCACAACAAACATCTAGAGACCCCCTAGGTATGCAAAATTATTTTTATTCAGTTTTTGGAATAATGGGTTTACCATTTTCTTGCAGATTTCAGGTACAGCAATGGTTCTTGATGAGATTATTAATCATGTACA
Source organism: Flaveria sonorensis (assembly GCA_025506505.1). Classification (NCBI taxonomy): domain Eukaryota; kingdom Viridiplantae; phylum Streptophyta; class Magnoliopsida; order Asterales; family Asteraceae; genus Flaveria; species Flaveria sonorensis. The sequence goes on from CM046434.1 coordinate 41,890,611, forward strand.
ATCCCTACAACATCAAGTTGAGGTTGGTTTTAACATTAATTTTGAACATTGGATTGTTTATGGTTATATAACATATTAGTAAACAGAAGTCGTATAAATATGTTTAAAAATTTGTTTTACCTTGTATTAATTTCGTAATTATGGAATATGCTATATATATACACATGATCCAACATTTTTCTCAACTGAGAATTTCAATTAAGTGCAGTCAAGAATCATAAAACCAAGACATGTTTTTCTGCAGTTTTTATCAATGAGACTAGCTGCATTGCACCCTAACATCGACATCAACCAAGACAACATATTTTCCGCAGAGGTAACCATACGTCAGTCCTTTTGCCTATTTATACATAATTTCACAAGCCATGGTATGACCCATTAAAGTCACTTTCGTCTTTTACCTTTACAAAAACCATCCGTAACGCCTTTAGTGGCATATCTTTACTGGTAGCCAGCATAACAATATACATGTAAGTTCCATTATGCGCAATCAGTGAATATCCGTCATAAATTGTAATTTTCCTAAACTGGGAATTGGAATCTGGACCACAAATGTCAATTATTTTCACTTTGATTGGAGGAATTGAAACCATAGTAGTGTATTTGCTCTTGTGGGACTACCCCACATTCAAACCACTAGTTCAATTGGGTACTGTAAAAATTAGTGGTTGTATATATTAGTCATGTAAATAAGCATTTAATGTGGTATTTTAGGGTCCTTGGTACCGGTTCTTGTATGTGAGAAGGGTGACACCCTGACACTTGTGTCGTGAGTCTATTTTTTAATCCAATATGTTTGACCTTTCCTAAATCTTGCAGAGTGGGTCACTTATGGAGGGTAATTTTACTGGTATGGTTTCACCACCATTGAGCCACCAGATATGGCAACCTGATGGGCTAACTCCTCACCCACTATGGGGTGTGCAAGAGATGGACCCTAATTTCACAACACCAGAAAACTCCCTTCTAAGCTATAACTCTTCTGGCAATTCAGGTAAATTCCATTTCTGCTGTTAAAAATCTATTTTATTGAAATTTGAAGCTGTGGTTAAGAGGTGGCAAAATGGGTAGGGCTGGGTAATAGGTCGAATTGTCGGATTGGGTCTGGTTTTATTTTTCAATAAATAATTGATGTGACATATATGATTCAAATAAACAAGATTACTACGGTATTGTTATAATTTTGTTAAATAAAACGATTTAAGAGGTATGCCTTAAAAATGAAATTTGATTTGTACACCACTAAAGTTATCATGTGGTGCTTGTATCATGTGCTTTTCTGATCCTTGTACATTGTGGTACTGTATAACACAATTTTAGTGGTATACAAACCACGGAAAAAGTTCACTTTCCACATATTAATATGCTCCATCACTGACTCACTGTATTTTTAGGTATATTTTTTGATTTTACCCGGTTGAGCTAGATAATAATCAGACCTGTTTGTAAGTAAAGGTGTTCAAATTATCAGTAGTCACCTCTAGTTGCAAGAATTTGTTCTGAAAGTTTGGATATACAATCCTTTTTTGCTTTCTTAAATAATAAGAATTTTCATACTCTCAAAACAACTGATTATATGATTATTAAAACCGCAAATACTAGAAGCAGATCCAAACACCATCTTCTGCAACTCGTTTTCTGATTCTGATTATTTAGTACTTAGAAACTTATATCCAAATCAGTTCGAAGGTATTCCGATAAGGTTTTGTGCTTATTTAAACCATATGTTCATTTCTGCAGTTTCTTTGCATACGAACCAGCTCAAAATGGAATTATGATGACCTGATTCAGATATTCAATCAAGTTTAGGTAGCGAGTATTTTGTATATATGGGAAAATAGTATTGGATAGAAGATAGCAGTAACTTAGAGAGATGAAGCAGCTTTTATATTGCATTAAAATCAAATCATTGATAATTAGGTTGTTAGAAATCAAGATTTGAGGTGTGAAAATCAGCATGTTATTGTTATGCATAAATAATATATAGTCAGACTCTAGCACTAATTCATGATATTATCAATTTCTGTCTTGTTTTAACAAGTTAATTATTTGAACATGCCCAGACAAGTGTTAGCGAAAATTACGTTAGTGAACCGATCACGCGTAAACGGCTAAAGGCATACACAAACACACACGAACATGCAGTGATTTATTTCAGTGATAATTGATTGACATCGTAGTTTTCTCAAAAAAAAAATATAAATAAAAATATCGATATAATAGATGTGACCCTGGGAACATAGGGACTGCGACATATTAGTCCTAAGTCCTTACAGTCGAGAGAAAATTAAATGAAAATGTATTTTTGTTACAAAATGTGAGAATGCACAATGAGTCAAAAAAAGCCACAAAAAAAATTATATCTCGCAATTTAAATCGAATTTCAAAAAAGTAATTCTGAGTTTTTATTCCTCTAGCAGTTCTTACTAAGAAAAAAAATAAACGAAAAATAAAAAAAATTAACGTTTTTTTATTATGTTATTTATGAAAGACGAAATGACGTCATTATGTTATTATGAAAGACACAATGACGTCATTGTGTCATGTCATAAAAGACAATGAATATTTTATTTATTTATTTCCTATTTTTTTTCTGAAGTACTTTTTTGAAATTCTATTCAGATTGTGAGATATAATTTTTTTATGACTTTTTTATGTTAATTGTGTTTTCTCACACTTTGTAGTAAAAATATAATTTATATAATAACCTCACCCAATGTAGAAAATATTGAATTCTACTTGTTGGATCAAGTTTTTATTTGGCTGCTGGTGAATACATTTGTTTACTACCATATGATAAATCGAGGGCTTATTAGATTAAAAAAACAAAATGAATTTTAGTAATTTAAAGATAATAATTCATATTAAGAGTTTGATTATTGACTCATAAATTACATTTGTTATAAAAAACAATCTTAATAGAATAATTACTATGAGTTTACATTAATGATCGAAGATCTTATGTAACTCCATATTGATTACACTGCTAGTATATTTTTATTAAAAAAAATAAAAATTAAGTGTTATTAATAATATTAATAGCATGAATTATATATATTATTAATTTTCAATTTAGTTATGCATTATTAGTTGTACATCATGTTTTATGAGTTGTACTTTTGTTTTTTCTTTAAATTTTTTAGTTTTAACCCCAATAGTTATTTTTTTTTCACTTTCAACTTTGATGTCATATATTTTAGAGTAAATTACACTTTTCGTCCTTTAGGTTTGTAGTAAATTTCAGGTTTCGTCCTAAACTAAGAAAATTACAGTAAACATCCTTTATGTTTAAAAAAACTTGCACGTTTCGTCCTATCCTCTAACGGACGTTAAATTTGGCCGTTAAATCAGTTCACGTGCCTGACACATGAGGGTAGTTTGGTCTTTTACTATTAGTAATAAAAAATCCCAGGCGGCAAGAGGGATCTTTCTCCACTCGCCCATAAAACCCTTAAAGCCCACCAATCGACGGCGAAATCATGGTAGTCGCCGATCACCATCTCCGACGAGACGTATTCTTTAGTTCCGACGAAGGAATTCGACCTTTCGCCGGAGGAAATACTCGTGTTCTAGCGAGTTATTGGAGATACAAGTGAAGTTTTCACCTTCTGTAACACCCGGATTTTGTTTTTAGAATAAAAGTGAAGAAAAAAGGAAATGCAATTAAACCCAAATAGAGGGGTTAAAAGTGTGCAAGGTACAAAATATAATATAATTTTGTACAAAAGCAACATGGCCGCCCATGCCATGTTACTTTTCACCTTTTTCTGCTGATTGTAGAGAGAGAAAGAAGCAAAGAAGCTTTCAGGTTTTGAAGAAGAAGAACAAGGAGATCGAATTCAAGGTAAGAATTTATCGTTTTAAGTTGTTCTTAGCCGGCCTATGCCTCGGTTGCATGCTTATGTGTGTTTGTTTGTGTTTGGGTTGTGTTTTGTTGGGTTTTAGGTGTGTGAACTCATTGCATTTGGGTTTGAAGGAAGTCTTGCCCGAAAGATTGCATAAGATGAGTTCTAGATCCCCGGTTTCTATGTTTTAAACCTGTTTTGGGGCTGGAAATGCATGTAACTAACTTTTTAACATGTCCAGTATTTTATACCGTAAGTTTGGCCCTGTTCTTTTAGTGGGTGTGTTAGGGCCTGCATGTTTTGCTCGGTTTATGTGGTTGTATGCTTGTTCTAAGATATTAACATGCTAGATCGGTGCGATGAATGTATAAGAATGAGGATTGGGAACTGATTATTGTGTAAGATGCGGTTTCAGGTTAGTTGATCATCCGCATTAAGTTTGAATATTTGCATAAGTGTTGTTCATCCGCGTTAGTTAAGTCTTCATCCGCATTTGATGAACACATCGACTATTTTGTTCACCCGCATTTGCTAAGTGTTCATCCGCATTTGTTGTATGTTCATCCGCATTTGTTTTGTCCATACGCATTTGCTTCAGTCATCCGCTTTTGGTTCATGCGCACTTCATTGGACGGAATATTTTCTGAAAACTTTCATGTGCTTTATGCATGCGCATTCGCTACAGTGTTCATGCGTAATTCTTTGGGACACTTAGGATATTTTCTGAGGTGTTCATCCGCATTTGGTTACTCATCTGCATTTGTCTATTCATCCGCATTTGTTTATTCATCCGCATTTGTCTATTCATCCACATTGTTTATTCATCCGCATTTGTCTGTTCATCCGCATTTGTTTGCTCATCCGTATTTCTTTAAGGGACAGAATTTTCTGAGATTTTGAGATGTAGAGCTTAAGTGTTAAGAAAGGAGGTTTTATGGGGGACTGTGCTTGTTTAGGATTTGCATGCTTTGTATGCTGTTGTGATGATGTTGTTCCATGTTATGTTTATGTCGTGGCCTTACGTGGTGTGACGTATGAATATGCTTATGTAAAGTAGTACTTAACGAAAGTGGAAGATAACTAAAGAGAAGTAAGAAAGAATGAATGCATGCATTAATGAACGAACGGAAGTAAGAAAAGTCTTTCAAGCACTGTAAGGAGGTTCACACCCAATGAAGGGTGTTAGCTCAACGGTGTGCGGGTTAGCTACCCCAGAAGGATGCACACTGGGGTCTAGTCTTTGTGACTAACCATACGTATGGGACCATTGTCGCTTGCCCCGGTGCTGGTGCCCGCCTAGTGCATGATGTTTGAAGTCTAGTTATAGTCTTCGACCCAGTACCCGCCTTGTGCATGATGTTTGGGGTATACACATGACATTGGTCCAAATAATGATACCCCGGTGCTGGTACCCCCCTAGTGCATGATGTTTGAAGTCTATTTATAGTCTTCGGCCCAATACCCGCCTTGTGCATGATGTTTGGGGTATAGCTCCAGGCATTAGCCTGGAGCATAGAGAAGTGAAAGTAATAATTAACGAATGAAATGTACGATAAGAAAGAGAATGAATGAATGTAAGTTGACGATGATGAAAGATAATAATGAGATTATTTGTTTGTACGTATGATGTATGATCGCTTACGAAAGTAAAGCACGGTTTTAAACGAAAGAAAAGTATTTTATTTATAAAACTAGAACTCACTCAGCAACGCTGACTTTTATGTAATTTCCAATTGGCAGGTAACGTTGCTGAGGATGGCACGGGGCAGCTACTTGGCGTTTTTGGGATGGCATCCATTTCATGACAAATGACTTTTTTTGTAATGTAATGCAAACAATGAGATTTTTGTAATGGATAACAATGATTGTATTGTCTTGCAAAAGTGGTCATTAATACAAGAAATGGTTTGTTCAGTATTCCGCTGCGATGTTTAGCAAATGTAAATATATGTTCTATGTTTTATGTGTGATGATTGACCAGCTGTAAGCGTTCCGGTAATGGGGCCTTACAAGTTGGTATCAGAGCCAAAGTTTAAGTGAAACGGGTAAATATTTTCAAAAGAAACCTAAACTTAAACTGAGAATGGGACAAAGGGAAGGGATGCCAGTCCGAGTAGCTGCGTGCCATCAGGTATTTTCTTAATGTTAACCGGTATTACGTGCGCATGTTATGTGATTTATGTGCTTCTTAGTAGATTTAGATACTGATGAAGTCAGGATAGGAAATGCTTGGGGTATGAAGAGTAAAGTAAGTGGCCAATCACAACTGGCCACTGTAATTAGGGGCTTACTATACTTGACATAAACTGAGTTGTCACCTTGAATGACCGTGTTGGTGTTTGAATCTTATAGCGTGTTAGAGGATGGCCGGTGGTAGATCCTCGAAGGCTTCTCGAGGTGGAGGTCGTGGTGGACGTGGTGCTGAACTACGGGGCATTTCAAAGATGCAAGCCCCCGAATTTTGACGGAAATGGCATTGCGGCTGCTGCTCACCGGTGGATGAGAGAGATGGAAGCTGTTCTAGATATCAGCGAGTGCCAGGAAGATCAGAAGGTGAAGTTCGCCACCCACTCATTTGTGGACTCGGCCCAATGTTGGTGGGACAATATTGTCCAGGCCGAGGGTAGTAGAGCGATTGGCAGGATGAGGTGGAATGAGTTGAAGAAACTGGTGATCGAGGAGTTTTGTCCTCACCGAGAGCTCGACAGGGTTGAGATGGAGTTCCTATAGCTGGAGGCGGGAACCATGACACATCAGTAATATACCACAAAATTCAATGAGATGGCACGGTTGGTGCCGGATCAGGTGACATCCTTGTCACGAAAGATTAAGAGATACATTCAGGGCTTGCCGGCGGACATCTGCAGGCACAAGATCGCCGCCCGACCGAGCACGTTTAGGTCAATGGTTGATCTGGCAGGGAGGCTGCACGGGTGGATGAACGAACATCTGTGCGGGGGTCGAAGAGGTGTGGCAGGAAAGGAGCATTTGGAGGAGGCGGGGATTGAATGTATGCTTCCTGTGTGGGAGGACAGGGCATATAGCAAAGGATTGTCGTATGGGCCAGATGTTATAACTGTGGTGGAGAGGGTCACATGAGCAGGGAATGCAAGAAGCCAAGGGCTGAGAGTTCCGGAGCGATGAAGACGACCGGAACCCGACGGGCAGAAAAGCAAGCGCCAGAGCATTCACGATGACCCAGGAGGAGGCTAGGACGGACCCGATGTTGTGTCAGGTACGTTCCTAGTAAACCAAACTCTTGCCTCCGTGTTATTTGATTTCGGTGCTAGTAAGAGCTTCATTTTGCTGCTTTTATGCTAAGTTGCCTTTAAGGAATAGGAGTATGGACGAGCCCTTCGATGTAGAAACTGCCATAGGTAAGTCTACCAGGATTCTGAGATGATGAAAGGATGTGTCATAGAAGTAGAGGTCATAAATTTTATGTTAGACCATTAGTGATGACCTTAGGCGGTTTCGATGTAGTCCTGGGAAGGACTGGTTAGCGGCTTCGAGGCGAATATGTATGTCGCAAGAAGATGATTGGACTGACAGCGCCTGAGGGAGTTCGGTGACGAATTACGGTGATCAAGTTACTACGATTCCAGGTGATTTCAATGGGGTGGCGTGGGGGGAAAGTGTATGAGGCGTGGATGTAGTGCTACTTGGATACGTAAAAGGTGTTGATATGCCAACACCACAATTGTCTGAGTACCGGTTGTGTGTGACTTCCCGACGTGTTACCAGAAGATCTACCAGGTGTACCGCCGGACCTTGAGATTGAGTTTCAGATCGACCTGATACCCGGTGCCCAACCTGTGCTAAGGGCACCGTATCGGTTAGCCCCCTCTGAGCTGAAGGAATTGATGGAGCAACTGCAAGAGTTGCTTGATAAGGGGTTCATTAGACCGAGTATCTCTCCAGGGGGTGGCCCGGTTTTGTTTGTAAAGAAGAAGGACAGTAGTATGAGGATTGTATTGACTACGCGAGCTGAACAAGTTGACGGTGAAGAATCGGTATCCATTGCCGAGGATTGATGACTGTTTGATCAGCTCCAGGTGCCAGTTGGTTTTCGAGAATAGATCTCTGATCTGGTTACCATCAGTTGAAGGTGAAGGAGCAGGATATTCCTAAAACAGCTTTCGTACGCGTTATGGACACTACGAGTTCCTCGTTATGTCTTTCGGTTTAACCAATGCGCTAGCTGCTTTAGGATCTGATGAATCGAGTGTGTTGGCCGATGTGGATAACTCAGTGATGTGTTCATCGATGATATCTTGATTTATTCAAAGAGGGAGGTGGAACATGCGGTCACATTCGAGAGGTATTAGAGACGTGAGAAGGGAGAAGTTGTATGCTAAGTTCTCCAAGTGCGCGTTCTGGTTGCGCGAGGTTAGTTTTTGGGTCACATGGTGAATCTGAGGGGATTATGGTAGACCCGGCAAAAGTGGAAGCTGTGATGCAATGGAAGTCTCCAAGGACGCCATCGAGATCCGTAGTTTCTTGGGGTTGGCGGGCTATTATAGGAGATTCATCCAAGTTTCTCTAAGATAGCTTCTACACTGTTCAAGTTGACACGTAAGGATGTGAAGTTTGTTTGGGGTCAAGAGCAAGAGAAGGCTTTCGAAGAGTTGAAGACGAGGTTGACTCAAGCTCCTGTCTTATCATTAACCGAAGGGAGCGAGGATTTGGTGGTGGTTTATTCAGATGCTTCTTACTCAGGATTGGGTTGCGTACTGATGCAGCGAGGAAAGCTTATAGCTTACGCATCCCGACAATGAAGGTTCATGAGGTTAATTACCTACTCATGATTTAGAGTAGCAGCTGTGGTCTTGGCATTAAAAATTTAGAGGCACTACCTGTACGGGACGAGGGCACCATCTTCACTGACTACAAGAGCTTGAATTACTTCTTCGAGTAGAAGGATTTGAACATGAGGCAAAGGAGATGGTTGGACGTTATAAAGGATTATGATTGGAATCCATTACCATCCGGGCAAAGCCAACGTAGTGGCGGATGCCTTAGCGAAAAAGGAGAGGCCTGAACCAATCCGGGTGAAGGCTTACCAATTGGTTTGACCTCCGATGTTATGAAGAAGGTCAAGGAGTTTCAAGATGAGGCATTGAAGGAAGATCATCTTAATCTGAAAGGAAGGATGAGAGGTCTAGTCGCGGAATTGGGTTGAAAACACTCTCGGTGTTAAGAACCCGATTCGGACGAATGTGGATCCTTGTTGTGAGGATCTACGTGGGAAGATCATGGGACGAAGCTCATAAGACTCGATACTCATTCATCCCGGTGCCACGAAAATGTATCAAGATAGAAGAAAGATTATTGGTGCGGGTATGAAGCGTGACGTAGTGGAGTACGTGAGTAAGTGCCTTACTTGCTTGCAAGTGAAGGCGGAGCATCAGAAAGCCATACTGCAAGATCCAACCTTGGATATACCCGAGTGGAAGTGGGAGCATATCACCAGGACTTTATCACGAAGCTACCGCGTATCGTGAAGGGGTACGATGCCATATGGGTGATAGTAGACCGTCTGACGAAGAGTGCTCACTTCTACCGATCCGAGATAAGTATTCATCTGAGAAGTTAGCGGATCTATTCATCAGGGAGATAGAGTGTAACTCGTCACGGTGTGCCGGTGTCTATTGTTTCTGATCGTGACACTCGGTTACATCTAAGTTCTGGAAGAGATTTCATGATGCAAGGGGGACGAGGTTACACATCAGCACGGCTTATCATCCACAGACGGATGGCCAGTCGAGAGAACCATTCAGATGCTTGAGGATATGCTTCGGGCATGCGTAATTGATTTTGGAGGTAGTCGGGATGACCACTTACCGTTAGCGGAGTTCTCATACAATTAACAGTTATCATGCCAGCATTAGTATGACCCCCTTATGAGATGCTATCGTAGGAGATGTAGAACACCGTTTGTTGTAGTGATATTGGTCAGAGAGTTGGGAAGTATTAAGGTGATCGAAGCTACGACGGAGAAGCTTGAAAGGATCAAAGCCTATGAAGGCAGAAAGGATAGACAGAAGTCGTATGCTGACAAGAGACGTAGACCAATTGAGTTCAAGGTGGGAGATAGAGGTATGTGAAAGTCTCGCCGTGGAAGGGGATCATTGGTTTACAAAGCGGGGCAAGTTGAGCCGAGATACATAGGGCCTTTCCGAATCCTTGCTCAAGTAGAAGAGGGGGCTACAGGTTGAGTTACCGATGAGTTAAGTGGAATTCACCCTACATTCCATGTATCTCATCTGCGGAAGTGTTAGTGACGAAGATATGGTTGTACCACTGGAAGACATTAAAGTTGATGAAAGGCTCATTATGTGGAGCAACCAGTGGCAATCATTGATGCAAGGAGAAGAGGTTAGGAATAAGTGGTCCCCTGGTGCGTGTACAGTGGAAGCACAGGAAGGGATCTGAGTCTACATGGGAGACTGAAGAAGAGATGAGGCAGTACTACCCACATCTGTTCGAGGAATAACAGGTTTCGAGGACGAAACTATATAAGGGGGGTGGACTTGTAACACTCAGAATTGTTTTTAGAATAAAAGTGAAGAAAGAAGGAAATGCAATTAAACCCAATAGAGGGGTAAAAGTGTGACAAGGTACAAAATATAAATAATTATATACAAAAGCAACATGGTGCCCATGACATGTTACTTTTCACCTTTTCTGCTGATTGTAGAGAGAGAAAGAAGCAGAGAAGCTTTCGGGTTTGAAGAAGAAGAACAAGGAGATTGAATTCAAGAAGTAAGAATTCATCGTTTTAAGTTGTTCTTGGCCGGCCTATTTAAGTTGTTCTTGGCCGGCCTATGCCTCGGTTGCATGCTTATGTGGTTTGTTTGTGTTGGGGTTGTGTTTGTTGGGTTTTAGGTGTGTGAACTCATTGCATTCGGGTTTGAAGGAAGTCTTGCCCGAAGATTGCATAAGGTGAGTTCTAGATCCCCGGTTCTATGTTTTAACCTGTTTTGGGGCTGGAAATGCATGTAACTAACTTTTTAACATGTCCAGTATTTTGTACCGTAAGTTTGGCCTGTTCTTTTAGTGGGTGTGTTAGGGCCTGCATGTTTTGCTCGGTTTATGTGGTTGTATGCTTGTTCAAAGAGATTAGCATGCTAGATCGGTGCGATGAATGTATAAGAATGAGGATTGGGAACTGATTATAGTGTAAGATGTGGTTTCAGGTTAGTTGATCATCCGCATTAAGTTTGAATATTTGCATAAGTGTTGTTCATCCGCATTAGTTAAGTCTTCATCCGTATTTGATGAACACATCGACTATTTTGTTCACCCGCATTTGCTAAGTGTTCATCCGCATTTGTTGTATGTTCATCCGCATTGTTTTGTCCATGCGCATTTGCTTCAGTCATCCGCATTTGGTTCATGCGCACTTCATTGGACGAAATATTTGTGAAAACTTTCATGTGCTTTATGGATGCGCATTCGCTACAGTGTTTATGCGTAATTCTTTGGGACACTTAAAATATTTTCTGAGGTGTTCATCCGCATTTGGTTACTCATCCGCATTGGTCTATTCATCCGCATTTGTTTATTCATCCGCATTTGTCTATTCATCCGCATTTGTTTATTCATCCGCATTTGTCTGTTCATCCACATTTGTTTGCTCATCCGCATTTCTTTAAGGGGACAGAATTTTCTGAGATTTTGAGATGTAGAGCTTAAGTGTTGAGAAAGGAGGTTTTATGAGGGACTGTACTTGTTTACGATTTGCATGCTTTGTATGCTGTTGTGATGATGTTGTTCCATGTTATTTTTATGTCGTGGCCTTACGTGGTGTAACGTATGAATATGCTTATGTAAAGTAGTACTTAACGAAAGTGGAAGATAACTAAAGAGAAGTAAGAAAGAATGAATGCATGCATTAATGAACGAACGGAAGTAAGAAAAGTCTTGCAAGCACTGTAAGGAGGTTCACACCCAATGAATGGTGTTAGCTCAACGGTGTGCGGGGTTAGCTACCCCAGAAGGATGCACACTGGGGTCTAGTCTTTGTGACTGACCATACGTATGGGACCATTGTCGCTGCCCCGGTGTGGTGCCCGCCTAGTGCATGATGTTTGAAGTCTATTTATAGTCTTCGGCCCAGTACCCGCCTTGTGCATGATGTTTGGGGTATAGCACATGGCATTGGTCCAAATGATGATACCCGATGCTGGTGCCCGCCTAGTGCATGATGTTAAAGTCTATTTATAGTCTTCGGCCCAGTACCCGCCTTGTGCATGATGTTTGGGGTATGTCTTCATTATGAATGGAGGGGCAGTGTCCTGGAAGAGTTCAAAGCAGGATGTGGTAGCATTGTCCACTACAGAATCAGAATACATCGCCGCTTCATTGGCAGCACAGGAAGCTGCATGGTTTAAAGAATTTCATTACCTATCTAGGGGTACTCTCTACCATTCAGGATCCCCTAGAGATTTTTGTGACAACGAGGGTGCGATTGCTCAAATCAAGGAACGTGCATACCAAAAGACAACACACATTAAGTGGAGATTCAACTACATAAGGATGAAGTTGAAAAAGGAAAGATATGTATCGCAAAGTTTACACCGATCAAAATATTGCGGATCCACTCACGAAGCTCCTTGAAAGGCCAAAGCATGAGAGTCATACTTGTGCCTTAGGACTTCGATATTCTAGTGATTGGATTTGATCTATTTAGTATTTAAATATCGGAGCAATTGTTATTTTGACTCATATATATATATATGATTATGATACTATGAGTTATGTTCTGTTGGACTCAACAAGTGCATAAATGGATTAATGCTTTAAAGGATGATGCTTGCCATAATCAAACATATATCAAACATAATGTGTTCTAACCTCCAAACAATCATTTACTAACACATTAGCATCATTAACAATCATAACATTCACTAGTATTTGTTTAACTTTATTTTTCAGAATTGTAGATAAAAGAAATTTTGAAGTACAGCAGTGGATGAAGTACTACAATGCGGATGAACAAAGCTCCAATGCGGATGAAGACAACCCACAGCGGATGAAGGTCAACATGCAGCGGATGAAGATTTAAGTCTAAGTGTGTGCAGCGGATAAAGACATCCCACAGCGGATGAAGACATCCCACAGCGGGATGAACAACAGACAGCGGATACAAGTCCACAGCGGATGTTCATCCACAACAGATGAACATTTCATAGCTGACAACAATCAACACTTCACAGCGAACAAGTCATCTTCTTCCACATCGGATGACCAAAACTTCCATAGCGGACGACCAATCATCATAGAGGATAGCTTGTAGACTTAGGATTATTTATGTAATTTTCATTTACATAAGGGTAGTTTAGTAATTGTATATAGCTATGTGTATAGGCTATAATAGCATTCTACCCTAATCCTTTGTAAGCTTTTGAACAATCAATCAAACAAGAAGAGTTATTAATTTTCGAGCATTCAATCACACACAATCACTCACACACACTGATTTCATAGCATCTATCATGGGTTTCCGCACCATGGTTCATCTTTGTTGATTATTGAGAGATTTTGAAAAGATCCTTGGGGAAATTAACCTGTTCATGTTGAATATTATTCTAATATGTTCATGTTCAACATGTGTTTATGTTGATTTCATCAGGTGGTATCAGAGCCTTGGCTCAAATCATTCATTGATTTTCGATCCTCTCAATCAACAAGATGATTTCAGTGGTTCATTAGCTTCAAACCATACATTTACGAGCTAAAAATACATCACAACAACCTTCTTCTACTCTTAACATTCATCAAATGCTTAACAAACATGATTTCTTAATCTGTTTTTGTGCATTGTGAAGAAGTTTCTGTGGTTTTAAAGCTCTAAACATCATTCATACACTAGTTTTCGTTGTGTTCATCATCAAACATTCTCTGAAAACCCATTAGAATACACGAGTATTCTCTGATATAATAATACACGGGTATTGTTCTATCTGTTTTCGACATTCAACAACAGTTTTTAACACAAAAAATCATCTCATTACCTTAAAACCTTATTGATTTTAAAGGGTTTTTGATAAAAAGTGTTCAAGTACTGTTTCATTCAATTTTCATCAAAACATCCATTGTTTTGAACGGTTTGAATTGTTCAGATTGTTCAAAATCATCATATTCTAGTTAAAACTCACTAACATTGGTTTTTGTTCTTCAATCAACAAACCGATTGTTGATTCTGTGAAGAACAGCATAGCCGCCACCAAAAATCCTAGAACAAACCCTAGGTTTTGATTTTACAAAAACCTTCATAATCTACGGAGATTGTGTTGGTTCATCAGAAAATTTAAAGAAGATCCGAAATCTTCTTTTGAACTTTTTCAAAAAGTTACTTTTTGATCCAAAAATGTAATCTGTAAAATTTACAAACAAACATTCAAGCATACAAAACAGACAGTAACAGTTAATCATACAGTAACTGTAATAAGCAATCATATAAGTAATCATGCAATCATACATGTTAACAATCAATCATATCATTTACAAAAACAAACACTCACACATTTTACTAACAAACAAAACATTAACAAGCAAACATTAAAGAGTTGGCAACATCATCCTTAGGGGGAGTATTGTTGGACTCAACAAGTGCATAAATGGATTAATGCTTTAAAGGATGATGCTTGCCATAATCAAACATATATCAAACATAATGTGTTCTAACCTCGAAACAATCATTCACTAACACATTAGCATCACTAACAATCATAACATTTACTAATATTTGTTTAAATTTATTTTTCAGAATTGTAGATAAAAGAAATTTTGACAAGTACCCGGAGTGGATGAAGTACTACAATGCAGATGAACAAAGCTCCAATGCAATGAAGACATCCCACAACGGATGAAGGTCAACATGCAGCGGATGAAGATTTAAGTCTAAGTGTGTGCAGCGGATGAAGACATCCCACAGCGGATGAACAACAGACAGCGGATACAAGTCCACAGCGGATGAACATTCCACAGGGGATGTTCAGTCACAGCGGATGAACATTCCACAACGGATGTTCATCCACAGCGGATGAACATTTCATAGCTGACAACAATCAACACTTCATAGCGGACAAGTCATCTTCTTCCACAGCGGATGACCAAAACATCCACAGCGAACGACCAATCATCACAGCGAATAGCTTGTAGACTTAGAATTATTTATGTAATTTTCATTTACATAAGGGTAGTTTAGTAATTGTATATAGCTATGTGTATAGGCTATAAATAGCATTCTACCCTAATCCTTTGTAAGCTTTTGAACAATCAATCAAACAAGCAGTTATTATTATTTTCGAGCATTCAATCACACACAATCACTCATACACACTGATTTATAGCATCTATCATGGGTTTCTGTACCATGGGTCATGTTTGTTGATTATTGAGAGATTTTGAAAAGATCCTTACGGAAATCAACCTGTTCATGTTGAATATTGTTCTAATATGTTCATGTTCAACATGTGTTTAAGTTGATTTCATCATGTTCCATTTTAGCGTGTTTAGATCCATGAATATGTTTATTATTCTAAATGTCCGTAGTCGGTCATATTTGTGGGAACAAATATGAAGTAAGACTATTATGAACTTGGATTGGTGGATATTCATAAGGTATGAATATAGAGCAAGAGGTTGCTACCAAGGTTCATAAATATTTATGGGATACAAATATTGGACAGACCCGCTCTCAAATTTTACTGCATGGAATTATGTAATTGATCATAAGTAAATTTGAGTAAAGGCGAATATCATTGTATCCTCCGACCTGAGATACATATTGGGTTTCGATATTCACCAAATATTATACTTTGATCCAGTTCTTCACTGTTCTAAAATAATGGACAGTACATAAGGCTAGTTTCAGGTGTGATACAAGGTGATTGTGAGAAACGTATGTAGTCAACATGGGATTTGTTCCTCTTATTCGTTAAGAGTATGATGTCTAAGGCCTGATAAAGTTAAATCAACAGGGAATGATCATTCTGTGTCTCTGGATTTAACATGACATCTGAAACAAAAGGATAAATGATTGATTCACCTAAATCATTTTCAAGTAAGGGACTTGAGGAAGATGATGTTATTGAATGGCACTTCATCATACGTATTAGGGGTAGTAAACCGTTATTAGGCGGTATTTACTGCTTGCATCAAATCTCTATGTATCTTGTGCAAGTGGGAGATTATTCGGAACAGTCTGCCCAAGACACATATTGAATTGATGTGGCTAGTACGTTATGATCCAAGTCGGGTCATACCCAATAACAAGCTAGACAAACACCTACAATATTTATGTTATGATATGATCATGTAAGTAAATATTGACACTTGAAGTATTTAGAAATTGGGTTTCTAAATATTTGAACTAGTGTTATGAATAAATTATATGGATAATTTATTCTAGAGAGGGAGTACCTTGTATTTCAAATGGTTGAACAAACAATACAAGTGTTTTAGTCCACATTTCTTTGTTACTCATCCACATTTACAAATGCGGAAGTGTTACTGAGAAAATGCGGATGAATGTTCCTCATCTTACAAATGCGGATGTGCATTTGTGGAAATGCTTAAGGAATTTCTTTGTCCGTATTTACTAATGCGGATGAGCATTTAAGGAAATGCTGATGAAACTGATCATCCGCGTTTACAAATGCGGATGTACATTTGGGAAATGCGGATGAAGTTTCTTCTTCCGCATTTACAAATGCGGATAGAGTTTGTTCATCCGTATTTAATGCGGATGAATATTAGAGAAATGCGGATGGGTTAAAGGGATGGGTCCCGCTCACTTTTCTCTCACACTAAAATTCACTTTTATAGGACGTGCAATATATGATTGCATTTAACCACTCTCTCTGATAACTTACAACATACACAAAGGTGCAAATTGGTGTTCCTGTTGCTTTTCTCTCGATCGGTTGAAGAAAACCAAGAACAAAACTCAATTCAAGTGCAGAAAATCCTAGCAACCTGGTGTTTTGTTGGAAGCTTGGGGTAGACAAGCTTGAGGTTTCCTACTTTGGAAGCTGCCGATCAAAGATCTTCTTCCTCTGTCCCATTCAAGAGGTAGATTTCTAAACACCCTATGGTTGTTTGTAAGCATGGTTTTTCATATAACGATCCATTACAGGTTTTTAACATATATATAAATTGATTTATATATATTAACTGTAACAAGTTTTTTCATTCTCATTCCGCTGCGTTTTCATTTTATAAGGATAAAATGACTCTGATAAACTTATGAAAACTCAACAAAATCTTTCACTTGGAAGCTCCAATCAATCACCTTTTTATCTTGAGGCTATAGTTATTGTATTTCTTTAGCTGAATGAAGTGGAAGGACCTTGATGATTAGAGTGTTGTTGATGGTTTGATGAACTTGGAGGAGATGGGTTAGACTTTGGTGCTTTGCATTCCTTGGCAAAGTGTCCCAACTGGTTGCACTTGAAACATTTTACCTTTCTTTTGTCAAACCCAAATCTTGATCTTCTCTGTTTCAAGAACTTTCTTCCAGTTCTCTACTGAAACTACTTGGCCCTGAAGGATATCATTGCTATCTAGTAGTTGATATCCATTTCTTCAAGGTCATCTGGATGAATACACTCCAGATCTTCTTTAGAGAGTTGAAAGAAGTTGGCTTGGTCACTTATGAAAGCAGAGTTTGTGGGATATGATTATGAAAAGGATGGTGAGGCTGGCTGATTCCATCTTCTGAAGGATGGTGATGATTGAGATTCAGCAATTAGAGATTTAGGGTAAGTGATCATAATTGCTTGATGAGTCAGCATAGGAGTTTGATAGACTTGGGAGTGGGAGTGATAATGAACTGGCTCATCTATAAGGGCCATAAGAGTGATGACTTTAAGGAGTTTGAAGATCTACCCAGAAATTCTTCATCTGCATTCATCTCCATTTGATAAGAACTAAGAATGTCGTATAGCTCTTCAAGAGTCATTATCTTCAGATTCTTAGTTCTTTTTATGGACATAGTGTAAACCATCCATGTCTTTGGTAAGGATCTCAAAAACTTTATAAGAATATCATTGTTCTCCATCTTCACTCCAGCTTCATTTAAAGAGTCTAGAAGTTCAATATATCTAATATATATAACAGTCATGGTTTTTCCCCTTATAAAACTAAAATTTTCAAACTTCTGTTTCAAGACATCTCTTTTGTTTTCCTTCATGTCCTCCGTTCCTTCAAATCTGGCCTTTAAAGCTTCCCAGAACTTTTGAGCAGTTGTGAATTTCTTAAAGCCATGTATGATGTTGTTTGGTATGCTTATTCTGTTAAGCCATAGAGACTTTGAATCCACATCCATTTTCTTTAGATCTTCATCTGAGTATTTTGTAGGATCTTTGCGGATCATGACTCCACCTTCACTAGCAGCTTAGACCATGGGGTGTAACACCCAAAAAATTCAAAGAAAAGAAAAGTAAAGAAGAAAAGATAAATATCCAAAAGGTTAAGGGGTGAAGGTGTACAAAAGGTAAAATTACCCATAATGGGTTTCAAAAAGGTGGTAAGGCCGCCCATGACCCTCTCTCTCATGCACAATTCGGCTAAAGGCTTGGAAAAGAAAACCCCATCCGGTTTAGAGAGAGAAAACTCAAGTTCTTCGAAAAGGTGAGATTTCCAGAAGATTTCTTCTTGATTTTTTGCTGGGTTCGAGCTTATGAACCTATTTTTATGTGTTTTCTTGTGTTGGTTGTTTGTTTTATGTGTTTAGGTGTTAGTTACTTGTTAGCTCTCGGGTTTGTGGTGTTTCACTCGAAAGCTGCTAAGAGGTGAGTTCTAGATCCGCTCTTTTACATGTTTTCTACTTGTTTTGGGGCTGTTATGCATAATAACAGCTGTTTTTTTAACCAAACTGAGAGTTTTACATGGTATACGGTTGTGTTTGAAGTATGTTTGTTTTAAGTGATTTCTACGATGTTGTGATGATGTTTGACATGTTTTAAGCTTGTAACATGTTAGATCTATGCTAAGTTCAGATTACAATGATTTTTAGGATTGGAAAACTTCATATGTTGCATCGCAGGTACTGAACAAAGCGTCCGCTGTGGATGTTGGTCATCCGCTGTGGACATTGTGTGTCCGCTGTGGACACTTAGAAATGTAGAACGTCCGCTGTGGACTTACATGTCCACTGTGAACCCTTAGAAAAAAATTTGTATGTCCGATGTGGATGTTGGATATCTGCTGTGGACTTACTTCATCCGCCGTACACTTTTAGTTATCCGCTGTGGACGTTATTCATCCGCATTGGACTATGGCCATCCGCATTGGACTATGGCCATCCGCATTGGACTATGTTCATCCGTTGAGAACACTTAGTGTTTTACTCATCTGCTGTGGACCTTGGTTGTCCGCTGTGGACCTTGGCTGTCTGCTGTAGACTTAGGTTGTCTGTTGTGGATACTTAGTACTTTAAGTCATCCGCTGTATATGTTACTCTTGCGCTGTGAACACTTAGGATTTTTCTGAAATTTTGGGAATAGAGTTTAAGTGTTAAGAACTTATGTTTAATGGGTGTTTATGCTTGTTCTATGTTTCTAATGTTTTATTTACCTTCTTATGGGTTGCTTGCTATGAATAATTATTATTGTTTCATGATATGTGATTTTAAGGAAATAATAATATTATAAAAGTATTATTCATAATAAGTGGGCACAAAGGAATAAAAGAAGGACAGTAAAACTTAATAAATATTACCCCAAGACCCCAACAATAGGTGAAAAGCCTTGCAAGCTTTTCCAACAGAGGTTCACGACCATGTTGTCGTTACCTCAACTGATGTGTGGCTGTTTCAGCCCAAGAAAGGCACATACGGGGTCTAATCGTTGTGATTGACCAATCAAATAATGAGATCCAAGTTCATGAGCAAGCTTCGTGCCTAGTAGTGTGGATCAACTGTCGGGGGTTAGCTACAACTTATTAATGTGTACCGACAGGGGTTCGGCATCTGTTGCCAACCAACAATATAGGCTCTTGCTTTGTGCGATCCTAGCTAATGAAATGAAAGATAATGAAAGAAAGAAAGATAAAGAATCTCTTAATGATGGATTATGTATGATGATGAATGATCACCAAGTGAAGTTTACCAAAGTATATTTTAGATATTATTAAACTAGGACTCACTCAGTAACGCTGACTTTTTAATATGTATATCAGTTGGCAAGTAAGGATGTTGCTGATGATAGCAAGGCTGAAGCTACTTGGTGAATGGAGGCTGGCATCCATTTATGCAATTATGATATTTTTGTCTTGTAATGCAACTAAATATTCTTTTGTAACTCTAAACAACGATGTATTATTTGGCAAAAGTACTCAATAATGCAAGAAATGGTTTTTGGTTAAATTATTCCGCTGCGATTGTTTTCTTATAATAATGTGATTTAAGGTGTTTTTTTATAATGAATGATGCTATGAATGACCAACTGTGGGGTCTCAGGGACGGGGCCTTACAAGTTGGTATTAGAGCCAAAGTTTAAGAGAATTGGGTAAATTGTTTTCAAAACCTAAACTTAAACTGAGAATGGGACCGAATGGAAGGATGCCAGCCCAAGTAGCAACGTGCCATCAGGTAGATTTTCATTAAGTTAACTGGTATTACGTGCGTGTGCTATTTGAATTATGTGCTCTTAGTAGATTTGAATACTGATGTAGTCAGGATAGGAAATGCTTGGGGGATGAAGAGTAAAATAAGTGGCTAATCACAACTGGCCATTGTAATTAGGGACTTACTATATTTGACATAATCTGAGCTATTACCTTGAATGACCTTGTTAGTGTTTGAATCTTATAGGAGGTAGATCTTATGGAGGGTAGGAAATCTGGGAAGGCAACCTAAGGCGGTGCTCATGGCAGGCGTACTACTGGGCCACGTGTCACCCGAAGCAAGGCCAAGCCTCCTAAGATGACTCATGAGGATACGGATATTCATAGACACCAAGAGGGTGAAGGATCAGCCACCCTCAAGTCTATGGTAAAGGAAGCTATTACTAACGAAGTCTACAACGTCATGCAAAACGTGTTACCTTCAGTGGTGACCGAGGTGTTGAGGGCTGTAAAGGATGGTGAAAAGACCAAGGATGCGGGGGAGAAGGGAGAAAGCTGATGAAGAGCCATCTAGTCCCAGGCTGGTAATTCATGATGATGATAGCAAGGAGGAGAGGGGGGCCGCTAAGGGGTGCACCTATGGGGCGTTTCAGAGGTGCAAACCCCTAACCTTTGATGGTAACGGCAATGCTACTGTTGCTCATCATTGGGTTCGAGAGATGGAGGTAGTCCTAGACATCAGTGAGTACCGGGAGGATCAAAAGGTAAAGTTTGCCTCCTATTCTTTCGTTGACTCAGCATTATGCTGGTGGGACAACATTGTCCAAGCCGAGGGGAAACAGTTTGTTACAAGGATGAGGTGGTCGGATTTGAAGGAACTGGTACTGGAGGAGTATTGTCCACATCGGGAGTTGGACAAAATAGAGAAGGAGTTCTTACATTTGGAGGCTGGAAACATGACTCATCAAGAGTATACCTCCAAGTTCAATGAGCTTGCAAGACTTGTGCCGGATCTAGTAACTCCAAAGTCCAAGAAGATTAAGAGGTACATGCAGGGTATGCCCGTGGATATCAGGAGGAACATGATAGCTGCTAGGTTGAGCACTTTCAGGTCGGCAGCAGATTTGGCCAGAAGGTTGTATGATGATAGGGATCTGATGCCAATTTAGAGGAAGGTTGAGAAGAGTTGGAATAAGAATGGTAATGGGAAAAGGTTCAGGGACAATAACTATGGGGTTGGGGAGAAGAAGATGAGGGTTGATAATCGTCGCCCAGAACAGAGGAAGGGGAATGACCGGAAAGAATGTAGGAAGTATGGGAAGAGTCACCTGGGTGAGTGTAGAGTGGGGACAAACCAGTGTTTTAAGTGTGGAGACGAAGGGCACTATGCTATGGATTGCTGAGTACCGAGATGTTACTAGTGCGAAGAGGTGGGCCACTCGGGCCGGGATTGCAAGAAGGTTGGAGCAGGGGGCTCAGGGACCCAGGCTATGGGAGAAAAAGGGAGAAGTGAGAGCACCAAAGCCAAGTCGAGGGCATTCAACATGACCCAAGAAGAAGCCAGAGTGGACCCGGAAGTAGTTTCAGGTATGTTCTTAGTAAACCAAGTATATGCTTCTGTGCTCTTCGATTCGGGTGCTAGTAGGAGCTTTGTGTCTGCTTCCTTTTGTCGTGTAGTGCATGGTAAGAGTAAAAAGATATATGTGCCTTTTCATGTAGAGACAGCGATAGGAAAGTCTACTAAGGTGACTGATATGATAGCCTCATAGAATTGGACGGTCACAAGTTCCCTGCTAGATTGTACTTGATGGCCCTAGGAGGTTTTGATGTGGTGTTAGGAATGGATTGGTTGGCGACCTACGAAGCGAATATTGTATGTTGAAAGAAGATGATTCGTTTGACTACGCCTGATGGTAGTGTGGTTACGGTTCATGGAGACAAGGAATACACCGCTCCGCGAGTTATATCGATGATCACGGCAGAGAAGTTTATGAGGCGAGGGTGCGGTGCTTACCTGGCTTATGTGAAGGATGCGGATGCCACTGTAACCCAGTTTTCAGACGTGCCGGTGGTACCCCGATGTGTTTCCCGAAGACCTACCAGGGGTCCCACCCGACAGAGAGATCGAGTTTCGGATTGACTTGATACCGGGAGCACAACCCGTAGCCAAGGCACCATACCGGTTAGCTCCGTCCAAACTCAAGGAGCTGATGAGGCAACCACAAGACCTCTTGGATAAAGGCTTCATTCGGCCGAGTATCTCACCATGGGGTGCTCCTGTCCTATTCGTGAAAAAGAAGGATGGTAGTATGAGGATGTGTATCGACTACCGTGAGCTGAACAAGTTGACCGTGAAGAACCGGTACCCGTTACCGAGAATTGATGACTTGTTTGATCAGCTCCAGGGTGCTAGTTGGTTCTCCAGGATAGACATGCGATCGGGGTATCATCAACTAAAGGTGAAGGAACAGGATATCCCTAAGACAGCCTTTCGCACATGTACGAGTTTCTCGTGATGTCCTTCGGTTTAACCAACGAGCCAGCTACCTTTATGGACCTTATGAATCGGGTATGCCGACCGATGCTAGACAGATCAGTGATTGTATTCATTGACGATATTCTGATTTTCTCCAGGGATGGGACCTAACATGGGGACATATAGTCCATTCAGAATTGACAGCCAAAGTCTTATGTCTTGACTCCTTATGAAATCCTCCATTCAGATTTTCCAGGTATCATAGTCATATGGAGTAAACATAGGAGGTTTGGTCTATGTCCCATTCTCCAAATCATGCTTACTAGAAATGGCTATATCAGTCATTTTGATAGGGTAGATGAATATGAGGAAATATGGTGTTTTATAGTGTGATCAAAAGAAGAAACAAGTGATTTGTTGAAAAATGATTTCAAGTAAATCAAGATTCAAAGCTCTGATACCACTTGTTGGATTGGGTTGGTTTAGACAAACAAGACCTTCTTCTTAGACCAGTAACTAACGAATGCAGAATATAAGTTTGTTACTTACTATCACAACACAAATACTTTGAGAAAATGTAATTGCACATGTTGTTCTTTTAAAGTATTCACTTGATTACTCTGTTTTGTACAAAAGTTACAATTCGACCGATACAATCAAATGTCTTAGAAAGCTTGCCTTTCCTATACAAGTGTGAGAACTTTTATACTAAACAATAAGAATAAACTATACTATGTTTAGATACTACAACAGAACATGTAATCTGTGTATCGGAGTTGGCAGCTTCAGTACTATTTTGTCCCTAAAAGATGAAGCACAGCAACCGTCGGCACAAACATACTTGTTCTGAGTAGTAGTCGATCGACAGCTCATGGAGTTTACCGATGATTGGCAGTTGATCTACATATGTTGATAGGCAGACATTCAACATATGTAGTTCGGCAATAGCTTCGGCATATGCTGATCAGCAGTCATTCAGCACATACACTTTAGCAATGGGTTCAGCATTTGGCCTGATTCGGCAGTTGGCAACCAGTGCTGAAATCCTAAGTTTTTGGTAGTTTCATCCTTCATGATTCAACACACACATACACACACACACACACATACACACACACACACACACACACACACACACACTCTCTCTCTCTCTCTCTCTCTCTCTCTCTCTCTCTCTCTCTCTCTCTCTCTCCCCCTATCCCTCTCCCTTCAATACCACCACCACCACAGCCCCCATCACCACCATGATAATCGCCAGTCACCACCTCCATAACCCCCATCACCATGACCACAACCACCTATCACCATAAAAACTAATACTCACACACATACACATATCACTATCTCTCTTTCTCGACCAAAACAACCATACGATCACTATCCCCCCCCCCCCCCCGCCACTGCTTCCACCGAACTCATTTGCCATAATTGCAACAGTGGATTCCTCGATGAATATGGAAACCCTAACCCCGTAAAACCCAATTACAACGACGCTTCCTTATCCTCTGACTTTTTGATCGTCTTCCCCACCGCCTCTTGCTCCGACGGTGCGATCGGTGACTTTCAAACTCAGGATGATCTATCAGTGTTGTTTGGTGGTCCGATGGCTCGCGGTGGTCTGAACTCCGATGAGTTTAATCCTTTTGGGTTTCTCTAGAATTATATCGGTGTGTAAAGATAGCTTTGAACTTGATGAGGATGTGAAGCACTTGCCCTGTCAGCGGTGGTGGTTACGATCGCAGTGGCGGTTGTGGCAGCATTTCTGCGAATGCGACTCTGCGGAATTATCTTATGGCGGTGGCGGCGACGATTGTGGTGATGCTTTCGTGTAATTTTGCTTTCTTTAGCTCATGTATAATAAAATTTTGAGCATTTCGAGCACATCCCTCTCTGATATATTGGTATCAGAGTAAAGGCTTTCCTAGTATCTAACAGACTAAGACAGGCTCCTCATTTCTGGCGTGTTATGCCTTTGTCTTTGGAGAACCCGCTTAGGTGAAGATCATGGGATAAGTAATTGCTTTGATATTAAATAATAGAAATGACTGTCTAGTTGTGAATTCTGTAAATATCTTGTTAAATATCTTCATAATTAACTAGCTGGGATATAAGAAAATATTCTAATGAAAACTTGGAGATATGGAGTAAAAGTTAAGGAGTCTGAATTTTAAAATCATTGCAAACTCAAAAACCATTAAGTGTTTAGAATTCTTAAATTTAGAATTTGCCGAACAAAGGAATCTCAGAAGCCTTAATTTAGATCACTTTAGTATAACCTGTGCTATAAAAGATAATTGGCCACATAGTTTACATACAGTCGATAACCCACAATTAAACATAATAGCAGACCTTATTATAAACCTAAGTGTTAGCTTACAAAAAGAGATTTTAAACAATCATAAGATCTTGAACAGCTTAACAGAAAGTATAAATAAATACTCACAGAATCTAGATTATATTAAGAGCCAAATAGAAATTATTATAAGAGAATCCAGAAAAAACAAAGACATAGTAAACAGTACATCAAAAACAGCAGTTGAAGTTGATCAACTTGCAGAAGCAATAAAAAATCTTAATATAAATAACACTAAAAAACCTACACCATATAAACATTGGCAACCCAGAAAATGAATAACACAAGAAGCTTTTTAGGAAGAAGTAGAACTCTACAGGAAGCCAGAAGTTCTACAAGTAATATACAAGATAGTATAACATCAGAAGGTTTTTTAAACAGAATAATTAGAAGAGGGCCAGGATCTAATAGTGATAGGCAAATAGTACAGATAGAAGAAGAAGTTGATTTAGAAAGAAACCTAGAATTATACAATCAACATCAGCTAGATATCTTAAATCCAAGAATTTTATATCGAACAGGAATATTAAACATCAACACAAGCTTGGTAACAAGTAGCCGAGAAGAAAGTCTAAGAGTGGTTGATAATACGATAACTATAAATTTACTATCACCAGAAACCATAGAAAAAATCAAAAAATCAAAAAATCAAATAAACATTTCATGCATACAGGTTTGATAATAATAGGTGTTAAAGCCCTAGGAAGAAAAAATCTTGGGACTAAACTCTTAGCCCTAATACTTGATAAAAGTTGGAAAACAGAAATGAAAAAAGCCATAATTGCAGGAATGGATGTAGATTTAAGTCAAAATATAGCAATATTTTACTGTATACCCGACATATTAAAAGCCGTTAAAGATATACAAAATATAAAAATAGTATTACAAACAAAAGGGTACGAAAATTATGATGGAGACAACCTGGTCATAAGTATAGGAGTACTAGGAAAAGCTAGCAACAGTTCGGGAATAAAATATAAAGTAAATATAGATGGAATAGTAAAAATGATTGCTTCAAAATCAATACATATGATTGAACCAACAAAAATTGATCCAGAACAATTAGCAGGATTAGAATGGGATCTAGAAGAATTACAAGAAAAAGAAGAAACAGTTTTAATACCTAAAAGGAGTTATATATATGAAAAAAGCGATGGTACGCAATGCTTAAGGTTCATAGATTTTAAAGAAAAAACAGATAAAAAGAGTGAGGATGAGTATAGCTTCATGAATATAGAAGTATATAATGAAGAGGAAGAAACGCTACCAATATACGATACAGAGAATGAAGATGATGAAATAGATACAAATTACTTAAAATTTGAACAAGAAGAGATAATGGATTACACCCTATTAGATGAGGAATCTATAGGTTATGAAGAAGAATCTATAGAATGCTTTAAAATAGAAGAAACAAACAAAACAATGGAACAAATTATAAATAGAAAATTTACAAAACTAAATATACAACAGGAGGTAGATGATATGATAATAGAATGTATAACAGAGTTAGGAATGACTTACGAAGAAAGTTATACAAAGTTACAGGAATACTATAATCTCCCGTTAGTAAAAGATATCATTAATGGAAAAACTATGCTATCAGACTTCTTCAAACAAGAACAAGTGTTTATGGATACAGAAATGCATAAAAAAATATCAAAAATAGAATGGGGAGAAGGTCATAGTGGTACACAGGAAGCTTATGGTAGAGAACCATGGGCAGAACCAACAGTAAATTACCAACAGGAAGCAAATACCATCGAAAAAGGAAAAAGATTACCTATAGGACATATATACAGTGGAAACATGTTAATATTGGAATTACAAAAACCCCAACTATGGGTAGATGAAGTATTAAAATGGGAACAAAATGTAGTAAGATTATGGGAAACAAATAAAAAGGCAGATATGGATATGTTTTCATACCTAGAAACAACATTAGGAACAATAGCATTAGGTATATGGCAAAGCAAAAAGACACAAAACCCGAAAGAGATAAATAATCTCAAGGCCTTAGGAGACAACCCTTATAACTTTACATCACAAACTAGAACTCTTATATTAGGAGTTGATCCAGCAAAAAACAATACTTTAATACAGGACACCGCTATAAGGAATTTAGAATAGTTAAGTATAGCAGACATGAAATACATAAATGAATTTACATTAGATTTTAGTAGACTATTATCACAAACAGGAAAGGCAATGGATAGTGATCTATGTAACAAGTATTTTGTAAACTTACCAGGAGATTTAGGAAGATCTATACATGAAGCATGGAAAACAAATTACGATACATAACAACATCTAGGAATAGGACCTAGGATAACATATACATTCAGTATATTAGAAGAAAAATGTAAAGAAGTAGCACTACAGGAACAATTAAAGAAAAATGCTTATGCATTTTGTAAAACAGCCGTTTACACCCCACATGCTTATGGGTTCTATGATAAAAAGAAAAAACTGAGAAAGAGCACAACATATAATAAGGATCATAGAAGAAATTACAAGAATAAATACGTAAAGAAACCCCAAACAAGAAGATGTAGATGTTTCAAGTGTGGAGAAACGACACATCTAGCTGATAAATGTCCAAACAAAAAGAGAAATATGGAAAGAGCTAATCTAATAGAACAAATAGAGGATTATGAAATAGAAGAATTAAAAGATGATGACTCAAGTGATGATTCGATATATAGTATATATAGTGAAGACGAAGGTACTACAGCAAAAGTAGCTTATACATATATGAATACAGAAGAAAACTGTGAACATATTTGGATACAAAACAAAGGCAATAACCACATAAGATGTTATAATTGCGGATATTATCCTAGCATCGAAAAAAGATCACAATGTAACAAATGTTTCAATGAAATCTGCTTTAGATGCCTTAAAGAAATATATAATCAGGATTTAAATGAGATTAATACAAATAAACCTACAACTTCAAAAGATAACAATGAGAGATTAGAAAAAATGGAATTAATAACAGAGCTACATAATTTAAAGATAAAGAATTTAGAAAACAAGATAGAGGAAATAGAGAAAATAGTCAAAACAGAAGAAATTAGTAAAATGGCAGAACAACAGCCGAAAGAACAAACGTACATTCAAACACAAGGGTCTACAAGTATGATCACTATAAAATGTCGCTTATGGCTAGATAATAGTAAAAACATAGACCTAATAGCATTGGTAGACACAGGAGCCACGAAGAGTGTAATATCACATAGTTTAGCGACGACAAAATACCACAAGAGGCTATCTTATAAGCTAATCACAAGAACCATAGAAGATAGGATAATAAATGTAACACATTATTTAGAACCAACAGGAATACAGTTTCTAGATTTCGCAAATAATTACAGTATAAAATACGATATGCCACAAGTAAATATCCATCCACCAAGCATAAAGTCAAGAGATTTTGTAATTGGCTTAACCTTTATACTAGGACTAAATGGGGCAATAACAATAACAAGAAATTATATAACGCTAAGTAAACAACTATATACAGTTCCAACCCTTAGATATATGAATACAACACATCTAGTCCAAAAAAGAGGAGATAAAGGGAATTTAGATTTTTTGAAAACACAAAAGAAAAGAGACAGTCCAATAGAAAATGAGGCGTTTCTACTTTCAACTAATTTTTTGAGCCATGAATTAGAAAAAGGACAGGAAATAACAAAAAGCATAACACATCCTATGATACTACATTTAGATAAACTAGGATATATAGGGGAAGATATAACAAAAGCAAATATAAACTATAAATGCAAATTCGGAATAAAAAACCCGGATATAACAATCAGAACAACCAACATAGAATATAGCCCGCTAGACAAAGAAGAGTTTAAGAAACAAATCTTTAAGATGACCAATCAAGAAGTAATTAGAAAATCGGAAAGTCCACATAGATCGGCGGCCTTCCTAGTAAGAAACCATGGAGAAATAAAAAGGGGAAAGGCTAGAATTGTATACAATTACAAGAGATTAAACGATAACACAGTCGACGATGGGTATAATTTACCTAATAAGGACGCTTTATTAAATCTTATACAAAACAAAAAGATTTTCTTAAAATTCGATTTAAAATCAGGATACAATCAGTTAAAATTAGAAGAAAACTTCAAACCATAGACAACTTTTACATGTCCCGATGGACAATATGAATGGAATGTCCTTAGCTTTGGACTAAAGAATGCTCCTTCAATTTTTCAAAGATTTATGGACAACATATTCCTAAAATATGATTTCTGTTTAGTATACATTGATGACATTCTAGTTGCAAGTAATACAGTGCAGGAACATAAGAAGCATTTACAACAGGTTTTTTGAAGAAATAAAGAAGAATGGGATAGTAGTGTCAAAAAGAAAAATGGAATTATTTAAAAGAAAAATTTCCTTTTTGGGACTAGAAATTGGAAATGGAAAAATAGAATTACAGCCACATATTTCTACAAAAATTTTGAACTTCCCAGAGAAACTTAAAAAATTAAAACAAATACAGTCTTTTTGGGACTAGTAAATTATGCTAGAAAGTTTATTCCCAATTTATCAAAATTAGTAGGACCTCTTTATAGTAAAACAACTAAAAATGGTCAAAGGTATTTTAATCAAGAAGATGTTAAATTAATACAAAAAATAAAAATGGCAGTAAAAAACATAAGACCATTAGAATTACCATTAGTAACAGACTATATAATTATTGAAACAGATGGATGCAAAGAAGGATGGGGAGCAATCCTTCTATGCAAACCAAACAAATACAGCTCAAGGGAAAAAGAGAAAATTTGCGCTTATGCAAGCGGTAATTTTCAAAACAAAAGTAATTGGAGTACTATAGATTTTGAAATACAGGCATTAATCTATGCATTAGAAAAATTCAGAGTATTTCTCAACAAAGAATTCACGGTAAGAACAGATTGTGAAGCCATAGTAAAATTCATTAAAAATGATCAAAGTAAAAAGATAAACAGAACCCGATGGGTTAATTTATAGAATACAATCCAAGGGAATGGATACAGTATAAATTTTGAGCATATTAAGGGAAAAAATAATGGGATAGCAGACATGTTGTCTCGAAATATTGACAAATGGTTTATTGCAGATGGAAAGAAGGAAAGATAAATGAAAAGCTATCTTGGTACAGCCTTCAAAAAACAGAAAATCTCTGGTGACTTCTGACTCGGATACAGAAAAAATAATGGGTAATACCATTAGAACAGAACAAAAAAAGACAGACAGAAAAAATAAACAGTCACAGGAAGCTACCAGCTTTAGTTACTGGTATTGAAACAAGGACTCAATACTATAACCCTAGTATTGAAGAAATGTCTCAATATTACAGTCGCTCATCACAGAATATACAGAACACACAAAAATTATTCACAGTACAGAATACACAGAACTCGTGCATAAGATTTGGGACATAATTGTCGGGATGAAACTAACAGAAAAACAACAGTGACTTTTAGACAATCTTTGGCATATTCAAACAATGCCACAAGCCTCAACAGTTAAAGTATAGATTCTAAATGCTCTGGGTTTTTATTTTTCTGAGCAAAATGAAAAAACAATTGAAAAACAAATAAAACTCAGATTCACACATTATGTTATTTACCGAGGAACAAAAATTGGGATTTTTAACAAATGGGAAACAGTTGCTAAATATATACAGTGTCCCAACCCGATTTATAAAGGATTTGAAAACTTTCAGTTGGCAATAGATTCAGCCAGAAACCACTTTGGGACGCAAAACTTTTACATTGAACCCGAAGAGGTAAAATCTTTTGCTAAAATAACAAACCAACAACCTGATCAAGTGATCAAGGCTCAACAGGAAGTAATTGCTGAATTACAATCACAATTGATTCAGCAAGGAAAGAATACATAAAATTTACAATATAAGATTGAGAATCAAATTCTCAAACAACATATTAAACTACTTGAGACAAAAAACAAGCAGTTTCTAAAAAGACTCAAGAAAAAAGAAGAAAAAATAGAAATGAACAGGTCTTTCTAGTCATTCAGAATCTGGATCCTTGATACTCCATGGAGAAACAGCCTGAAGCCCGTTATCGAAAGGTTTCCCGAGTTCAAACAGCTCGTTTCATAAAAGATATGTGAAGAATTCCCATTAATTCTTTACCAACTCCAACATCAGCTCCTGGACCTAGCATTTGCAGACGAAAGACATAACCAAGGTTATAACATAGTTGAAAGAATAGACGAAGATGGAAAAGGAACAGGGATATTATTACTACAAGTATTCCACCCTACCAAGCTAACAGACGATCAAATAATTCAATTTTACCATAATGGTATGATTGATTACATAGAGTTTAAATATAGTAACAGAACAGAAGCACTCCTCAATAAAATGGGAGAAAAGATTTTATTAACAGCCAGGAACATTGCAGCAAGAACAATCGCGCCTATCATCGGCTGCAAAATTATTTCATCCCTCCCGTTTGCAGATTCACATACCTACAGGCCGGCTCGAAAACGAATCTTCATTAACCATCATATGCAAACTAATTAGTTAAAGACAATGCTGGTTAAAGAAGATATTAATTTTTCAGAAATCGACTGGATAAATAATACAGAAACACAACCTACGGGGGTATTACAATAGTTCATCAAAGACCACCAAGAGACACCCATAATTCCAGATTTTCTACCCTGGAAAAAGTACAAGTTAATAGGCGAAGGACATTACATCCAAGTCTATGCACAGGCAAATTGGTGTGTATTCCTACCTTTTGCAGGAGAAGGACATACATTAGAAATACAACATTTCATAAACTTAGAAGAACAGGAATACGAAGCCGAAGCTGACGCTGCTTGTGATAGTCCACAGTCCATCGACAGTACCCACAGGGACTTCTAGAAAAGGCGGTAAGCAGTGACGTATACAAGAAAGAAACAGAACAAAAGCGAAAGAGACAGAACAAAAGCAGAGCAGACAGCCTTTAATAATTCGTTTGAAAATTTGTAAAGTTTCCTTGTCGTTTATTTTCTTTTATTTGTAACCGTACAAGTGTAAAGTGTGAATAGTAGATAGATAGATTCGTTTTTCTAGTATCTGCCTATATAAGAGCAGTCCTCACCAAGTTGTACAGATATCCGAAATCATTAAATAATATTCAAGTTTTTCCACCCTCCTATGGCACACTAAATCCTCCTCCGAATCTCCTTAACTCAATCTCCTAATCATCCTAAGTTTTCTCAGTTCTTCATATTATACCCAGTACCTATAAAAAAAAAGGCCTGTTGTGCATACACCACCAACCAACCATCCGCTGCTGTGCATACACTACCAACCAACCATCCGCTGTACCATGTAAGTATGCTTTCGTGTAATTTTGCTTTCTTTAGCTCATGTATAATCAAATTTTGAGCATTTCGAGCACAACCCTCTCTGATATGTATATATATATATATATATATATATATATATATATATATATATATATATATATATATAGAGAGAGAGAGAGAGAGAGAGAGAGAGAGAAGAAATAAGAGTGAGGGTGAGGTAGTGAGGTTTTTATTCAATAGACAATGGTACTTTTGTCATTTTATAAAAATGAACAAGTAAATGTAACGTCGTCAGTGTTTCGGACCCAAATGGGGACACAAATGACACGTTAAGGGGTAGATGATAATTTTAAAACAACAGGGATACAAGTAGTTGATATTTACAAACGCTAAAGATACGAATAGTAATTTACTCATTAAAATGTATAATTTAATAAATTAAAAATCTACTTTTTTATTACAACACACTTTTAGAAAAAGAGTTTTATAAAATACATAATACAACAAACTTGTTTTACTAAATCATTTTTTTAAAACAAAGTATTTAAAAACCATAATTATTTTATAAAATAAAAATTTAAGAAAAATAAATTATTGTCTATTTACTTAAAATAAACATTTATACATAATTATAATCATGTTTTATATTCAAGTATGATTTTATAATTCATAAATTATTAATAATTATTTAATTTTTATATATTTAGCACGTATAATACGCAAGATAAAAGATAAAAACAGTACCGTAATATAATAGTCAAACCAACAGTCAAAACGGCGTCGTATGCCAATTAGAAATTGGGAATTCCGGATCCAATCCATAAAACAATCACCGGTTTCATCAATCGTCCTCTTCATCGAACAATGCCGTCAGCGAAACCCTTGGCCGCCGCCGCAGGCACCTTAAGATCACGGCTAAGCACCGCCGTCCGCCACCGCAGCGCCTCCACGACGAGCCGGTGGAGCACCCCCGGCCACCAGGAGCGACCGAACGGCTACTTCCTGAACCGAACCCCTCCTCCGCCGGGCCAATCAAGGAAGTGGGAGGACTGGGAGCTGCCTTGCTACGTCGCCAGCTTCCTCACCATCGTCATCCTCGGCGTCGGCCTCAACGCCAAGCCCGATCTAACCCTCGAAACTTGGGCGCACCAGAAGGCGCTCGAGCGCCTTGAGGCTCAGCGCCTTAATGCGTCTGATCAATCTGATTAAGTCTTTCGTTCGAGGTGTTTGGTAATGTTTTCTGATGTTTTACTTTCTCGTATGGCGATGATAACTTTTGATGTTCATATGTGCTTTTCATCCGTGATCTAGCTTTTTTAAATGATAATAATGTCTAAATTCTGGATATGACCTTTGATTAACATTTGCTACGGTTATGTTTGTTTGAAAGTTCCTGCAGTAAATTTAACCCATGAATTGATGTTTTGGTTCGTGGTTCGTGTGCTGGTTATGGGGTATAGTGTATATACTACTGTTGGGATGCGTTTCAATGAGAAATTCATGCCTTTGTTCTGTAGAGTGTAGACCGTTTAGCTGACTAGTTTCCAGACGATAATTCTAACCGGTCAGATTCATATACCATTGATTAGGGCATTAGGCATTCTACACCACACTCTAAGCGGCTGTTTACAATAAGCAAACTGCAGTTTACAGTAGTCTGTTTACAGGCCTGTAAACTGCAGTTTACTTGATCATGTAAACAACTTTTTGCAATGCAAGTGGTGTATGTAACCTAGCTTCCTAATTTTAATTCAAGATCTTGTTCATCAACATTCTGGATTAACATTAGAGTTATCTTTACCTCAAGTTCTGGAATATGAATCTTATGGTGACTGGATAGTTTTGATGCATAATCTTTTTGGGATGGAGGGAGTATTATTGGCAAGAATTGAGATTCCAAATGATTTTCTTCTGATAGTTTTAAGTCAATGAGTGAGCTAATCTTGGTAGTATGGCTTTTCTCTCTTCTTGCATCCTTAACTAGATATCTTTGTTGTAAAGATATGGTATATTTGTGTATACAAGTCTAAAATGGCAAGCAAATGTGCTAACTGTTTGGTGCAAATTGATGGTGAGGAAACAAATTCTTAAATTTTATCATTAATACTTTCTCTATTATGAAATAAGTGTATTTAGCTGGACGGATGTGAAAAAAATTATGGCCATTCATCTAGGTCTCGAGGACTTGGAAGCAATATAGGTGACAACCGACAAATATTACATTATTATTGAAAACATTATGAAAATTCAATGAGAAAATGGAATTATTAGTGTATGATATGTCATTCTCATGTTATTGAAAAGGGATGTTATGTGTATGTTTCATGTCACTAATATTTGTATTTGTTGTTATTTGTCATGATGTGTTCATATATGCTTTTGATCAATGATCTAGTTTTTTGAATAATAATGTCTAAATTCCGGATATGATTGCGTGATTACTTTGAATATGACCCTTGATTTAGATTTCATGCTGTTATGTTTCTTCAAAAGTTTCTGCAAGTTAGTTTAACCAATTTTTGTTTATGAATTCTTCTTCTGGTTCATGTGCTTGTTTTTGTCAATTTGCACAGACTTGCATTTTCTTGAATTTATGTGGTTATGCTGTATGTACTACTGCTGGGATTCAATTGAGTGTAGATAATTCTAATTATTATGATTGAAGATCCTGTTCATCAATATTTTGGATTAACATTAGATTTAAATCTTTAATTTTGCCTCAAGTTCTGGAATATGAATCTTATAGAATATAGATATAGAAAAGTTGTGATATGTGAAGTTTTTTGTGATGGATGGAGTATTATCTGCAAGAATTGAGATTCATTTTGTAACCAAACATTCCAAAAGTTTGTCTTCTGATAGTTTTAAGTGAATGGATGAGCTAATCTTTACATTGTGGCATACCCTCTTTTTGCATCCTAAATATATATTTTTGTTGTAAGGATACAAGTACAAATACACATCTATATTGGTATATTTGTGTATACGAGTCTAAAAGCAAGCAAAACTGTATTGTGATAAAATACTTGATCTTTTTGGTGACTATGTGGTGCAAATTGATGGGGAGTAAACAAATTCTTAGATTATATCATTCGTACTTTCTCTATTTTGAAAAATGTAGTTAGCTAAAGGCGTGTGATTAACCATGCATAGTTATGGCCATTCGTCTAGGACTTGGAGACAATATAGGTGACAGTCGACAAATATTACATTATTATTGGAAATATTGTGAGAAGTCAATGAGAAAATGGTTAAGTAAATAATATTCCATTCTCATGTCAATAGAAAAGGGATGTTATGTGTATGCTTCATGTCAATGTTATTTGTATATGTTGATTTACATTCAATTCAAGTTTGAACATATTGTTATAGGGAGGACCTATATTTGCATATGACAAATTTATTTTCAATGTTAATTGATCTAGTATCAGGATTGATTTGTGAGTGTGCAAAGGGGTTTTCATACAAAGTAGAGTATGCCACTAAGCCTCTCTAGTTTAGGTTTGACTGGTGCACGAGGTTTGTTGTGTGGGTTAGCTATATGTTCATCATGAGGTGTGTTTTTACAAGTTACGAGGTAAGATCACCTTCAAGGTAAATATGGTGCCTTCAAAATGTTCTTCTCTATGGGGCATAGATCCCTGTTGTCAATAGCGGCTATAGCGACCGCTATAGCGTGATATGTAGCGTGGCTCCCCACCCTCGCTATTTGTAAATAGCGACCACATAGCGGAATTTTTTTATTTTTTTTAATTTTTTAATTTTTTTAATTTTTTATTTTGGTAAATATGAGATTTAGATGATTAGTAATCGAGTATTTAGCTATTTTTGGGGTCTTTGTTTAGATTTCCTACTACTTTATTGCTAAACATGCTTATCTATTGAATGTAAAACATTCTTACATATTATTCTACTTAATCGCTAAACACGAAATAGCGGTCGCTATTTACCGCTATTCGCTACATAGCATATAGGTGGCTTGTCGCTATTTACCGCTATTCGCTATTGACAACTATGGCATAGATAGTTACAAATCAGCATGTTGTATTGGGGGTGCAGATAGTGTTGCAGTTGTTGGCTTTGTGATTTTAGGTTTCAACTATAAAGTTTGCTCATTCATCCTTGTTTGTCGTACATATTGATACAGAGGGTGACTGACTCGACGTGTAACTGTACTCACCTAGTAGGATGGCATAGTTTTTAGGAAAAATGAACTCAAGGTACATGCTTTTAGAGGAGGATCGAGCACATATTGTAATCATATCTAAGATTCAATGTTTCTTGACAATTGTTTTCTGGGAAATTATTAGTAAGTTGTCAGTCAGTGCCATCGATCTAGTGTTATTTAGTTGTGAAACATGTGACTTGGTTGTTGCGATCTAAACTTGTGAGCCGAAGGTGACATGAGTCAATTAAAGGGTTTTATGACACATTAAAGGTTGGAGGGAGACAAATTATAAGCGTCCAGGTAAAATCCATCAAACATTTGTGACACTCATGACAATGGTATGGAGGTCAAATAATGACATCAGTACATTTGTTAGCACCGGTTGTCGATTTAAGACTCATTAGAGTTTTATCACGTATGATATGCGTGTCATCGTTAATTTTGATATCTTCTTTTGGAAGTATGGTTGTGCATTATGCTACTAGGTTACCCTGAATCTTAGATGTGAAAATCACATGTCTTTGTGTTTGCTTTTAACCTCTATGGATCGGTTTCTAGTTTAACAAACATGAAACTAACAGAATTATGATGTTTGTCAATAAAAAGCTAATAGGATTGATGGATCCGTCACCAAGATCCAGCTTGTATAGTATTTTGTGTTTTTAGGTGGTCTGGAAAATTTGTGTTTTTAGATGGTCTGGAGAAGATGTAAATCATGTATACAAATTTGACTAGATCTTTATAAATAGAAACATATAAACATCACATGATTAGTGTTTTTATCACTGAATTTTGAGATCTTACCAGGTGTTGCTAGCACATCTTGAGATTTAGTTTTGTGAATCTCATGATGCGCTCTTGTTTACTTGTGTGTCATGGATGAATCAATCCGTGTGACATCTTTATGTGGTTCCATGTTAAGAGAGGCTAGAATTGATCTCCTTTGATGGTATAGGACTATAGGAACTATGTACGAGGGGAGTGACTAGATGTGTAAACGAATCAAGCTTACAAGAGTTTGTTTCGAAATCTACTTTCAGACTTGAGACCTGCTTGTGAGTATTTTGCAAGTTTGAGCTAAGCTTGTTAAAATTAAAGGAGTTTGTTTTGAGATCTACTTCATAATTTGAGATTAGTTTGTGAGTGGTTTTTTAAGCCTAAACTTTATCTCGGTTCAAGTCGTATACTGAAGTATTTTATTTACGTACATTGATTATTATTTTATCATATAGTTTTTTTAATTACAATTTTTATATATAATATAATACATATCATTTAGTTATTATATAAAGTTTGTATACGAAACTGAACCGTGATAACCGGTATCATAGAACCGGTTTCTAACAAACCATAACCATTGGTTTGCATCTGTTTTTGGATTTCAAAGAGCGTAAGCGCTAAAAAATAGTTTGTAATTGGGTAATTACCGGTTATTAGTGTTATCCACAAAGAAGAACCATTTTGTAATGGCTATGTAGCTGTTGAGGCTTGGGTTGTTGGGAAGGGATTAGCATCCTTAGCATTGTCAAAGAAGATGTGTTAAGGTAGAGACTAATACTTCAATATGGATACGTCTAGCTTTTTTCCATTTTTATTTTGGTTTTCATTCGTATTCCCTGCTTAAGATTTACGCGTTGTTAAACTCCATGATATTATTGCTACCTGACCTAGATTGAATTTTTAATACACAAGCTTAATTCTGTAGCACCAATTGAGTTCGTATACAACTAATGTTTACAAATGGTGCTAAAATATATTTAGTTGTACAAAACACAAATAATCCACTGTGTGAAAGGAGTAATAGTAATGTTCAAGTATGCGTGATAATTATAGAGAGAAACAAGAAAGGACACATCTTCCGCGACTCCAAACAGCCGTGTAGGGCGGTGATGATGTTTATGGTCAACTTCGAGTTATATATAACAAGACAGAATAGATATATGGTTATTTTAGATTGGTGAGGATAATCAAATCTAACTTATTAGGCTTGAACTCATCAAATAAATAAGATTTAACACAGGCTTGGTTTCCAAGCTTGGATTTAATAATGGAATCTTACATAGCTGGACTCATTTAATATAAGAGGGGAACAAACCCTTTTCATTGCATCTTCTCAACCTCTTGTATAGTGCATTTGTGTTGAGGTACATTCCTCAAGCCTCAAGGTTTCTTCATGTCCAAAGATCAATAGAGTTCAAACCTTGCTGGACATGCCATTGTTGCCCATGTACAAGTATACAACCCCAATGGGTTACCCCATTATCCATCTACTTGGCCTTGTGGGCTCAACCCAAACGTAGAGTTGGCTATCATTTATATTATCATTCGGAATTAACAAAAATATAAACATGGGTTGAAATGTTGAATTGTTGAAAGAAATAGAGTACAAGAATTTGGCTTATGGGATTTTATATTTTCATGTAATTAACTTGAAAAAAACAATTTAACTCTTTTGCTGGATAAAAATCATATTTAACGGTAATAAAATGAATGATTATGGTATCAAATGTGAAGTTTAAAGTTAATTGCATACTATGATAAATTAATAAATAAAATAATATGTACTATATTTGCATAGAATAATAGAAGTAATACCGAGATAAAGATCAAATGTTAAAATGAGATTCAACTTTTAATCATCCTCCTTTAACAATAAAACAAATGATACACACATTTCTTTTGAATATCACAGTAATTGAATAAAACTAGAAGTACAATTATTTTTCTGGATTAAAACTCTTACCAATATGATTGTTTTAATATTTTAAACTTATAAAAACTATGCACTGATTAGTTTTTTATGTTCGCAGCCATTTCTTTGCAACTACATCATCAAATTGAGACCCATGTTCCCATCCATTTCGTGTGAAACCTTTTGGATCAATTTGCAAATTATATTTACAAAGTGGGTGAAAAAGACAAATCGAGGAATATAAAAGAAGAACCCTATGACGTAATACAAACCATCCAAAAATTGATAAACGAATTTTTAAAAAAAGTATATAGAAGTAATTGATTGGGGTTGAATTATTTAACATTATTTTTTAATCTAAAATAAATTTAACCACTAGATTTTATAGGAAAGGGTTAGACTAAAAAATGAAAACCCTTAAAAACCTAAAATGATATTAAAACAGTCTAAACGAACTTCAATTTAACCCATTCTAATGGTGTTGGAACCGACTCATCGATCTCACCCTCACTCCCCAAAAACCTACTCCCACCCACCCCACCTGAAAAACCTAAATCCTTCACCCCACCCTTATAAAAGCCTAAACCCTAAAAGCTAAATTTAAAGTTTGAAACCTAAGTTTTAAAAACTAAACTCTAAAGTAACAGATTGGGGTATTAAGAGTTTTTTATAACAGGTTGGGGTATTATTTTTTTTAATTTTGGAACAAGTTAAGGTGTTAGGATTAATAGAAGTTAGTTTTTCTGTTAAATTTAAATAGAATGACTAAAGTATCCTTTGAGGGACTACTTTTGTAACTTTATCTTTCTTTTTTAATAAAGGAACCATTTGTGTAACTAACTTCAAAATAAATTAAAAACTCAAACCCAAAAACCCCCCATCATCGTCTTCTTCCTATTTCAGACCACAACCCTAATTAATCCACCATCGCCGCTGCCACCATCATTGCCACCCACCATCACTGCCGCCCACACTCACTGACGCCTATCATCCTTACCACCAGCCTCGTCTTCAGCCTTAAGTTTTATCTCAAAACCCTAAAACTCAAATTGGGGATTCTTGATATTAGGGTTTGTAGTTAAAGCTTTGAGCCCAGGGTCAAGTCCCACAACACTGGTGGTTCGATGGAGATGAAATGGGAGTGAATGGTACGATGATGCGATGATGGTGAAGGTAAGATGGTGGTGATGATGCGATGATGATGGTGATGAGACAGTGGTGATGATGCGATGGTTATGCGACTAATATGTGTGGTGGCGTTAGTGGTGGTGGTGGTGGTAACTATAGTGGTGGTGGCGGCTTGATGGTGAGGATGTCGATGGTGATAACTGTTGATGTTTCTGTTGTAGTTTCACTTAACAATCTGAAGATGATGGTGGTGGTGAGGATGATCTGACAGTGTGGTGGTTGTGGTGGAGGTCGGCCGTGGTGGCTGCTGGTGGAGGCCGATGGTGGTCTGGAAAACCATTCTTGATTCAAGAACTAAGGGGTAACATACACACACACACACACACACACACACACACACACACACACACACACACACACACACATATATATATATATATATATATATACACACACACACATATATATATATATATACACACACACACACACACATACACATACACATACACATACACATACACATACATATACATATACACATACATATACACATACACATACACATACACATACACATACACATACACATACACATACACATACACATACACATACACATACACATACATATACACATACATATACATACACACACATACATACACACACACACACACACACACACACACACACACACACACACATATATATATATATATATATATATATATATATATATATATATATATATATATATAATTATTAAATTTCCCAAAGCATCCTTATTTATATTAAATGACACAAATAGTCCTTTTAAGTTACATTAGTAGTCCCTGCACAGTAAAAAGACAGAAATACCCTTAAATTTAACAGAAAAACTAACGTTTGTTACTCTTAGTACCTTAACTCGTTACAAAATAAAAAACACAATACCCCAACATGTTATAAAAAACTCTTAGTACCCGAACTTGTTACTATGGATAAACCACAGGGACCATTTATGTAATTAACTCTAAAAATAAATACCAATGTGTGTGTCTATTTGATTACATGTGCTTAGTAGATTTGAATATTAATGTAAATCAAAATAAGGAATGCTTAGCAATGTTTTTGGTCGGACCGAAAACCGCTACCACCAGCTGTCCGGTTGACCCCTTTGGACCATTTTCGAAAAAGCTGGACGGTTATAGCGGCTAACAGTTAAACCGCCTGGCCGGATAACCCCAGTTGGACTAGTATCCATATCAAATCGAAGATCCAAAATGAATGTAAACTAAGGAAGAAGAAACAAAGAAGAAGAAGAAGCGCTGCTAGATCTTGAAAGTAGAAGCTCCGGCAATGGATTAGAATAGATTCGACGACTATACACAGAAGCAACAATATGTTTTTCGAAGATTCAGTGGACAATGGCTTGAATGTGCATTTGATAAGGCCGTGAAGAGAAATAGGGTTGTCTGCAAAATGGATGGCAACTAAAAGGGTAAAAGGGTGGATTTTATTGATGATAAAAGAAATTACGGTAACTCCAAACTTTAGATGTTTATTATTGAAATTTTATGAGTTAGTGGGCTAACAATCCTATTTTAAATGACCCGTAAGCCTTTTAAAATTACTATATAATTTGTAATGTTTTAATTCCATATATTATTCCTTCTTTACATACTTTTGTATTTTTTATATCAGAATAGAAATTTATATTATTTAAAACATCAATCGATTCTTAGATCTGGTCCGACCAATCCAACTGGTAAACCTTTAAGACGACTGGTTTAATGTTCGGTCCGGTTTTAAAAACATTGATCCTTAGGGAATGAAAGTAAGGTAAGTTAATCACACTTGACCACTATAATTAAGAACTTACCATACTTGCAAAGGATCTGAGCTATTACCTTGAATGACCATGTTAGTGTTTGAATCTTAGAGGTAGGATTCATGGCTAGTAGAAAATCTTGGAGAGCTACTCGTGGTAGGCGTACTACAAGGCCACTTGTCAGTAGTGACAAAAGTAATTAAAGCAGTTAAAGAGGGAGAGAATACCGAGAAGGCATGTAGAAAGGAGACTAAGAAGAAGGGAAAAAGGAGATTGAATAGAAAACTAAGAAATGAGACAACACTAGGTGAAGTTTGCCTCCCAATCCTTTCTTGATTCAGCTCTATGCTAATGAGACAACATTATCTAAGCTGAGGGAAAAAAGAAGGTGATTGTAAAGATGAGGAGGTCTGAGCTAAATAAGTTGGTTTTAGAGGAATAGTGTCCACACCAGGAGTTGGACTAGATCGAGAGCATTCTTGTATATGAAGGCTGGTGTGTGCAAGTAGTATATATATTTTGATAAAGGTTTTTGCATAGATTTAGTTTTAAATGGGTATTACTAATACTAAACTACACACATAAAAGTAAAGTGTACCTATAGTGAGGTAATATAGTATTGGTAAGAATCGAGTATCAATACATGGACACACTAAGTCTACTCAACAACCCTTATAATTGACTATCAGTTTTGATATAGAAAATGATAATTTAAACAAAATTATGATAAATAAAGATAGATTGGGACTTTTGGTGATTCTTTCAGTGAAGTAAGGCTATTATCCTAATTTAGATTACATTTATGTAACTGTAATGAATTGGTGGTGTGGTTAAAGATATTGATTAATGTAATTATGTTAATGTTTATAAACATGAGCCAACATGGATTTCTCTTCTGCTAGCCCCGTAGTGACAAGGACACCAACATTGAGTAATTTACAATGTTGATCAATCCAAGCCACTAGTAATGTAGGTAGATCTCGTGTAACCTTTCAACACACGATTTTTGATAACATAACTTAATGTTAAAAAGAAAGTTGATCAAGTTTCTTTCTAACAAACCATTAATTTTAGAAAACCATAACAATTATTGTAGATTTCTCAGACTAATAAAAGGGAACCCGCGAATGATCAAAGAGTTAAGGTGATTGATTTCTGATAACCATTTCTAGTTCATTAGCCATGAATTTGAAAACCGGTTTCACTAATAAAAGTTAGTTCATACGTTTTTCAACCTTTTACGACATTCACAATTACTAATCATAAGTTTATAACTCCCCATTCAAATATAGATGCTACCCATCAAAAGTTTACCCAAGATTACCATAACATTAACACAATATAAACCACATGATTAGTTCATCACAAGTTACATAAAGTTTCACTAAATTAGGATAATAAATGATGTTTAGCTTATAATGAACTTAAACATAACAACAAAGATAGAAGATAGTAATGAAATCATCGGTAAATTAGAACAATCAAATAGGTGATCCACTATGGATGATGTTAAATAATCCTGAGCTTCATTTAAGTGTTGAATGGACCTCCAAAACCTTCTAAGGACTTCCAAAGGCTGAGTTCTCTAGAGAGAACACTAGCACTTCACCTCCCAAAAGCTCCCTTCAAAGTTGCAAATGAGCTCCTATTTATAGGCTTTCTGGAGTGTTTAAGCATGCACCTGTACCTAAAAGGCACGTCCTGGTGCTAGTACAATGTGCGTAAAAGTTGGCTGGCTCGTACGCTCAGAAATTGTCGGGTATGACCCCGTGTTCATTGCGGCACGACCTTGTGTTTGTGGTGGGGCACGACCCCGTGCCTCCTGGGGCACGCTCCCATGCCTCTGGTCGGGGACCGTACTTTTTGTCCTGTTTGACTAACAAACATGGAGGTTTGTTGAGCTTGGAGGTGTGTTTCAGGCTGGGCATGGAGGCGCGCCTTATGGCACGGCCCCATGCTTGAATTATGGAGCTTGGTTTTCTTTAATTTCTTCTTCTTTAAGCTTCTTTTGTTCATAGTGTTCTTTTTCAAACCTGAAAACACAATTTAAACAATTTAAGTATCATTTCACCATTTTAGTAAGAGCTTTAGGAATAATTGATGTGCAATTGATGTGGTTTATAAGTATAATTTGGAGTACATCAAATGCGGGGAACATGACTCACCCGGAGTACACCACCTACTTTAACGAGCTGGCTAAGATGGTGCAAGAATTAGTAACTTTGGTATCCTAGTAGATGATGTTCGGGTGTTTGAATGGGTTTTAACGGTGTTAATTGTAAGATTTTAATGAGGGTTATTTGTTAAAAAGAGGTTATTGTGTGTGTATTTATGATTTGCAGGTATCGGGAGCTAAAGGACGTTAAATAAA
The DNA here is from genome assembly GCA_025506505.1 of Flaveria sonorensis. Taxonomy (NCBI): domain Eukaryota; kingdom Viridiplantae; phylum Streptophyta; class Magnoliopsida; order Asterales; family Asteraceae; genus Flaveria; species Flaveria sonorensis. The sequence continues at coordinate 41,935,370 of CM046434.1, forward strand.
GTTAATTGAGAAGTCACATGATGAAGTTGTGCAAACCCGAGCAAAAGACAAGAAAGGAGACAAAAGATGAAGAAGAAAAAGAAGGTTGGCCACTGTAGGACCCTTGGCCGTCGTAACCTACGGTGGCCCTTGTGAAGAAAACGGCAGAAAGACACCACCGTAACTTACGGTGGTGGAGTGACCTACAGTGCAGCAACAACTAGAAAAAATCAATAGGTCTCTAACATAACCTATGGTGGACACATGACGTACGGTACACGACACACTGAAGTTTTATAAAAAGATGGGAAACCTAGGTTTTGACCTACCACTTCATTCCAAGCCGTCCCCAAGTCCCAAGAACGATCCAAGCGATCTTGAAGACTTCCGGAGGAGATTTCAAGGCTCAAGATCTTATTTTTATCATTTGGTTTGATTCTCTAACGTTTGGAACAATGTTTTCATTGTTTTTGATTTGATTTTCATTGCCATGTCCGGCTAAACCACCTGTGATCTTCTCTGGGTAGTAGGGTTTGTATACAATTGACTTGTTCTTTGTTTTCAATTGGGTTATAGTTGAACTAGGCATCTTAAGTCAAGGAACATTATTTGTTAATTAGAACTTCTAAAATATTTATGTTGATTGAAACCTATTATCTGGTTTTTGTGTGTTTAGATTTCTTTACATCGAGACACCTCACGAGGCTAGAATTGGGTTGGTTAACGTAAGTTGGGTATGATTCAAGTAGTTCTTTTACAACAGTCTTGTTCAATCCCATTAGGTCTAGTTAAACCAATGATGGTTATGTCTATGTGACCATTCGTGAACATGTAGGAAAAGTCAGTAGTTGCAACCCTGAACCTGAAGAGGATTACTTTTCTAATTATTGTTTACAACTAATAAAATTTCAAATCAGTTTTACTTTTAAAAATAGTTTTCTTTTCAACTTGTTCTTAATTAGTTTTCAACATGTAAATCAAGTTTTTCACTTTTCATATATTTCTTGTGGAGACGACCTTACTTACCCTATCTGCTTAGGTGAGCTAAGATCATAAAAAATAAATTGTTTTTTGTTTAGGCCTGACACGCCACATCAAAATGACGCCATTGCCGGGGAATTAGTGCGCAAAGTGATTTGTTTAATTTTCTTTCATTTTTGTTTAGTACTTGTTCTTTTTTACGATTGGTGTGTTTGTGTGTAGGTGACAGCTTCGTGCATGCATACCAGATACACAAGGAGCAAGTCCCTATTGATATTCGATCCAGAAGTTAAAAGGACCGCTTGGAAAAACCGAGCAAATTATCGAATTAAAGGGAAGTCAAATTCCTTTAAAGGTGAACCAACAGAGAATCCAAATCAACCACCAGTAAATCAAAACCCGCCACAAAATCAACAATGTAATTACCTATTCCACCACAAAACCAACCATTACCTGCTGATCCGTTAGCCCACCTGAATACTCAACAAAAACCACAAAACAACCCACATCCACTTGTTCAACATCAACCACCGTAAAGGCAAAATCCATACCCTCAAAGACAAAGACAGAACCCTAGGCCACAAGCTCCAAACCGGTTCGAGGAAGAAGAAGATTGGTATGAGCATGTAAGAATTCATACATGGAATGAGGATGAAGATGGGTTTGAGGGAGAAGACTTTAATGAAGAATTTAAAGATGAGCAGCAAGGTCGATTTAGGAATAGACAGGTCAACCATCAAAGACAACATCTCAATCGGCATCAAAACTGCAACCATAACCAAGGTCAAGGTTATTGGCGAAGACAAGCACATTTCAGAGTAAATTGAAACCTTAGATTCCAACCTTGTTAGGCAGTAGTCCAAGGGGTAGATAGTCATTTCAGACCCATGATAGCGGTTGCATCTTCTCCTATTGTGCGACCACATGTGCGGGGAAGATCTTTTGAAATTAGGTCCATTAGCTTGGCCATTCTACTAGATTTCATGGATTGCCTAAAGAAGAACCATACCTTCACTTAAATGACTTCAGTGCTATCTGCGAGACCATTGGGGCACAAGGGTTCACACCCGAAGAAGTTATGCTAGTATTATTACAATTCACACTCAAAGGCAAATCCAAGAAATGGTTTAATTCCTTGCCACCTGCTAGCATCTTCACTTGGGAGCGGTTACAACAGGCATTTTTGGAAGAATACTACACACCACACAAAACAAGTGAAGCCAGAACTGCTATCCATACGTTTCAACAAAACCAAGATGAACCATTTCATGAGGCTCGGAAAAGATTAAAGGAACTTTTACGAACATGTCCCCATCATGACATACCTTAATGAGAGTTGATTTCATCCTTTTATGATGGATTGTATGCATAAGATGTCTAGGATATCAACTCCACTAGTGCGGGCATATTTATGACCAACAATGAGGAAGAGGATTGGTTTCTATTAGAGAAGTTGAGCATAAATTCAAAATGCCAAGCTCAATCCCACAGGAAGTCCAGGAATATAATTGCAGGAGAGTCCACTACCACTGTGAGAGTTGATGCACTGGAGCAAAAATTTTCCAATTTGGGTCAGTCGGGAAGTAAGTCAGCTGTTAAAGCTACTAGTTCATTCAATGTATGTCAGGGATATGGGGAAGAAGGGCATGTTGCCCGGGATTGTCTAGATTTAGATGTGGGGTTAGAGGAGGTAAATTATATGTAGGGTCATAGGCGACCATACAACAATATGAACTCTAACACCTATTACTCATGTTTGAAAAATTATCCAAACTTCCAATATGGTAACCCAGATAATCAGTTGAACCCAAATTTTCAACGTAATTCTCACCCAATACCAGAATAGGTCAACGGGTCAGAATGGTCAGTACAGTCAAGGGAACTACAATAGGGTTGGTCAGAGAAACTATCAAAGAAATCAAGACCAAGGCACATCAGGAGCAAACTCAGATCCAACAAACAAAGAGCTCTTGGAATTCTTGAAAAAGATGAAGAAATTTAATGAGGTTTGCGACAAGAGTCATGAGGCTTTGACCAAGCAAGTGGGGAAACTGTCTGAGGAGGTTGCTAGTTTGAAAAAAAGCACAGGTAAGCTACCTAGTGATTCTCAGAGGAACCCTACTCATCTGCTTGCACCATCATCCAGTTCCTCAGGTGGCAAGAACTCCTCTGTCAACGAGGTAAGTACTCTTTGATCTGGGAAGGTATATAACAACAAAGTCAACTCGTCACTACCCTTTATTAAGGGTTTGTAGAAGACGTTGATGAAGGGGAAGACTGTGATTGTGAAATTGAACCCATTAAACCTAAAACACCTAAAAAAGCAACATTTTCTAGAGAAACTAAGAGGGTAACAAAAGGTTTGTCTCTGGGGGTCAAAGAAACATGTATGGAGGATAATACCAATTTGTTTCCTAATGTTTTACATAATCCAACCATTAAGGTCACCACCAATAAAAGGGGCCCACTTCAAGAAGAGATGTGGGACATTTAAAGTAAAAATCAACATTCCTTTACCTGAAGTCATTAAACGAGTCCTAGCTTATGCCAAGTTTTTAATGGATTCATGTACTTAGAAAAGAAATCATAAAATGTCAAAAACACTTGATTTATCAAACAATATGAGTTCTATTCTGACAGGGAATCTTCCACCAAAATTGAAAGATCCATGAACGCCCGTGATCTCAATCCAAGTTGGGGATTTTCAAATATCATGAGCATTTTTGGATCTTGGGGCAAGCGTGAGCATCCTCCCGGGAAGTCTATATGACCAATATGATTTTGGTCCTCTTAGGCGTGCTCATACCACTATAGTGTTAGACGATACGACACCTAGACTTCCCTGGGGTATGGTCTCAAATGTTATAGTCAAGGTAGAAAATTTCTACTACCTTGTTGACGTTTTAGTGCTTGATTATACGTCTATTGAGGCGACCGACCAACAAACAGTTATTTTGGGTCTTCCATATTTGGCCACCTCAAATTCATTGATCAACTGTAGAACGGGAGTAGTTGACATGACCTTTGGAAATCAAAGGCATTTGATTAATTCCTTTTCCCATACATCTAATCCTTTGGTTAATAGTGAATGCTTTAGGGTAGACATTATTGGCAGGTGTGGCCTTCATGCAATTGAAGGAAACGACACAGAGGCATGTGTTACTTGTGACAGGGATCAAGTGGATTTGAGTAGAGTCATGGAAGAAGAAAGTGAGGTGATGACACTTCAGGATGGTAAACTGACCTGGACTCATCGGTAGAAACATTACCTGACAGTATCGATACAAAGTTGGAGCCATCTTTGAAGTCACCTCTAACCATAGAGCTCAAGGAATTACCAAAGCACTTAAAGTATGCGTTTGTTGGAGCTAATAAAACTTTCCCGGTGATTATTGCATCCAACTTGTTTGAAGATAATGAGAAAGCTCTCATGGAAGTATTGATAGAGCATCAGGCGGCCATTGGTTGGACAATTGTTGATTTGAGAGGAATCAACCCTCTATTGTTATGCACACGATTATTACAGAAGAGGGAATCAAGCCAACTAGGGATGATCAAAGGCTATTGAATTCGAACATGCATGAGGTGGTGAAGAAAGAGGTATTGAAGTGGCTCGATACTGGTATTGTTTTCCCAATTTCTGATAGCGAGTGGGTCAGCCCGACCCAGACACTCCCTAAAAAAGTGGCATCCAGATTGTTAGGAGCACAAACGGTGAAGAGGTAGCCACCCTTCCGGTAACCGGGTGGCGTATTTTTATTGATTATAGGAAGTTGAATGCTGCAACTTCCAAGGACCATTTTCCGCTACCTTTCATTGACTAAATAGTTGAAAAACTACCGGGTCAACAGTTTTATTGCTTTTTAGATTGGTACTCAGGATATAACCAAATTGCTATTAATCTAGAGGATCATCATAAAACCATTTTCACCTGTCCCTATGGTACTTTCACGTTCAGGCAAATGCTATTTGGTTTATGTAATGCCCCTGCCACCTTTCAAAGGTGCATGATGAGTATCTTTTTAGATATGGTGGGGGATTCTATGGAAATTTTTATGGATGATTTTTCAATTTTTTCCACGTCTTTTGAATCATGCTTAATTCAATGGAAGAAGGTTTTAAAAAGATGCATGAAAGAGAATTTGGTCCTGAGTTGGGAAAAGAGCCATTTTATGGTTCAAGAAGGCATTGTGCTGGGGCACGTTGTCTCGAGTCGGGGAATAGAGGTTGATAGAGCAAAAGTGCAGGTTATATCCATTCTACCACCACCAACAAACATCAAGGGTATTAGGTCATTTCTAGGGCACGCTGGTTTTTATAGATGGTTCATTCAAAATTTTAGTGTGATAACAAAACTATTATGCAATTTTCTTTTGAAAGATGTACCTTTTAATTTTGATAACAAGTGTTTAAATGCTTTCAATATTTTAAAAAAAAAGTTGGTGGTAGCCTTGATTTTGCAGTCACTGGATTGGTCACTTCCCTTTGAAATAATGTATAACGCTAGTGACTTCGCAGTTGGGGCTGTTTTGGGACAACGAGTGGATAAGAAACTAGTGGCTATTTACTATGCGAGTAAGACTCTTTCTGATGCATAGTTGAACTACACAACCACAGAAAAAGAATTACTTGCAGTTGTCTATGCATTAGACAAATTTTGTTCGTACATTTGGGGTAGTAAGGTTATTGTGTATTCTGACCGCTTTGCTATTAGGTACTTAATGGACATGAAGGATGCAAAGCCTCGGTTGATTTGGTGGATATTGTTGTTGCAGGAATTTGACCTGGAGATAAAAGATAAGAAGGGAAAGGAAAATGTGATAACCGACCACCTGTAAAGAATCATCCATAATTTGGATGAGCATAAGCTAGAAATTAATGAAGCATTCCATGATGAGCATTTATTATCTGTTTCTAGCACTATTAACCCGTAACATGCTAACTTTGTCAACTATTGTGTTGCAGGTATAATTCCCGAACATCGGTCAAAGACGAAAAAGAAACACTTTCTGTCATGAGCACAGCAATATTTTTGGGATGATCCAGATTTGTTCAAGATAGGGGCCGAACAACTGATCAGACGATGTGTGCCGGATTCAGAGATACCAGATGTGTTGCGTTTAGCACATGCATTGGCATGTGGTGGCCATTTTAGTGGCCAGAAAACAGGGGATCGAGTGTTACAATGCGGGCTATTTCGGCCTAATATTTTTAAGGATGCTTTTGAGTTTGCAAAAACATGTGCAAATTGTCAAAAGTTGGTAGTATCATAAAACGAAACGAGATGCCCATGCAAACAATACTAGTGATCGATATCTTTGATGTTTGGGGGATTGATTTCATGGGACCCTTCCCCAACTTATTTGCCAGTTTGTACACTTTAGTGGCAGTTGATTATGTCTCTAAGTGGGTGGAGGCGATTGCCACTAAAACAAATGACCACAACATAGTTTGCAAGTTTGATCAGTCAAACATTTTTTCATGATATGGAGTACCTCACGTGATCATAAGTAATGGGGATCCCATTTCAAAAACTTCAAATTTGGCAAATTACTCAAGCGGTATGGAGTGGATCATCGGATTCCCACCCCATATTACCCGCAAAAAAATGGTCAGGTTGAGGTGTCCAATAGCCAGATCAAAGAAATTTTGTAGAAAATAGTGCGACCTGATCGCAAGGATTGGTCAAATAAACTTAATGATGCCTTGTGGGCATATCTCACTTCATATAAAACACCTATTGGAACCACCGTTTATCAGTTAGTTTATGGGAAGGGTTGTTATTTACTGGTAGAATTAGCTCATCGAGTGTCGTGGGCCATTAAAGAAGCTACTTTGATTATGATGCTGCAGGAAAGTTAAGGCACCTAAGCTTAACTGAGTTGGAAGAGTTGTGGGAGGAAGCATATGAGAGTGCACATACCTACAAAGATAAGTTGAAACATGTGCATGATGCAAAAATTCGGCTAAAGGACTTCCAAGTTGGAAATTAGGTCTGACTATACACCTCTTGCCTGAAACTATTCCCAGGCAAATTAAAGAGTAAATGGACTGGTCTGTACATCATCAACCAAATCGGGCATTCAGGTGACATTGAGATTGAAGATTTCGAAGACCACATTCGACAAGTAGTTAATGGTCAAAAGCCGTACTTGCGACCAAATGATCTGAATGGGCCAGATAGGCAAACCTATGATCTTCTGTCGGTTAGCATTCGAGTTTCCAACCCCATCTAGAGGTTGAGGTAACAAAGAGTCAAGCTATAGATTCCTTAATGTAGCGCTTCCGGGAGGTAACCCGTGTTTGTAAGTTTATCTTTTTATATTTCCGTTTTCGTTCATTCCTGTGTTACTTCGTTTATTTGCTGGTGCAGAGCATGTTGATCCACTTAAGTGTGGGGATGTTCACCCGATCAGGTATGTATTAGCGGCCAATTTTGAGTCGAGGAGGCCTTGGTTTAGAAGTTAGGGGTGGAGGATAAACTCGGGCCCACACCGGAAGTATATGAAGTTTGGGTTTGGTTAATGGTTAAATAATGAAAAAAAATTGAAAATTTGAAAAATTTAAACTGGTCCACCATAGGTCTACTAGCCACCGAACCTACTGTGGCCGTGAACTGATACAGGGCAGAAGGCGCACACTATAACTTATGGTGGGCAGGTTGTAAGGATTATACTTAGAGGCTGATGCAACCAAAGAACTCTCAGCATGCACATGTAAAGTAAAAGGAAGTTACTTCGGAAGATTTGATATAACTCAATGAAATACACTAAGTATCAAATCTTCTGAAGCCAAATGACCATTTCTTCCGAAGCCAAAGATGAAGTCTTCCGAAGCTTCAAGACAAAGTCTTCCAAAGCCAACAGACTGATTTCTTCCGAAGACAGAGAATACATGCTTTATTTGACTTACTTTTGACAAAAGCTGAACTACTTTCCGCTACCATCTAAGAAGACTCACCAACTGATGTGAGTTGGCGAAAAGTCCATACTTTTGTCAACTGTACATCATGGTCATAGTGTCCGTAACTTTCTACTTATGTACTTTTATCCTTTTTGTAATACATTAGGATGTGAGCTATGGCATGTCATAGTCACCAGTGAAAAGGCAATCTACCTTTTGACTTTACATTGATCTTGTTGTCTAGATTAGTGTTTCCAGCTAGCCTTCAAAGTATGGCTAGCTGTAGGATGTAGTATAAAGTATCTTAAATACTTGACATTAGAATTAAGCTTTGTAACACTTTGTAAAAAGAACTTGAGAGCAATATACAACATTCTTGAAAACCATCTTATTATGTTCTTGTTGTTTACTAGTGTTCTTTGTTTCACCCTTAAGCCTGTTCCCTATTTGATTTACTAAGTGTTCTAAGTCTCTCCAAACATTATGAAACTATTGCATTGACCCCCTTCACCAGTCCTTCAATTGGTATCAGAGCATTTTAGGCTCTTGATTGTAAGATCTCACCATCTTAAATCCCTTCAGTTTGACAATACACTTACCAGCTCAAATGGAAGCTCTTACAAAGGCTGATATGGAAACCAGTACCATGAGAAAGTCTCCACTGATCACTCCTAATGACTTTGATACTTGGTTCCAAAGTATGGAAGGGTTCATCAAGTCTCATAACAGCAAAATATGGAGTTCTGTTATTACAGGACCTCACATCCCAAGTACCACATCAGCTACTAGTGGTGGTGAGATGATACCAAAGAAAGTGGCTGACTATTCTGAAGAAGATTGGAAGAACCTAAACATAGATTAGAAGTCCATGACCACTCTTCAAACTGATCTTCCCAAATCTATATACAAAGGCTTCAAGAAGTGCAAAACTGCTAAGCAGCTCTGGGATGCACTAAAGCTCATGTATGAGGGGTCTGATGAGGCTAAAGAAAACAAGAAGGACCTCATGAAGTAGCAGTTTGAGAACTTCACCTATAGGGCATGTGAAACTATGACTCAATAATACTTTAGATATGTTGAGATTGTAGATACTCTCATGGATGTTGGAGTCAAGCTTGAGAATAGGGACATTGTGAGAAAGTTTATGTTCTCTCTTCCCAGACAATGGACTCACTACTATGTGGCCATTAAGAGAACTGAGAACCTCTCCACCCTTACTCTCACAGAGTTGTATGGTATCCTCAATGGCTACCAGATGGAGATGAACATGCAGAATCCATTAAGCAGCTCTTCTAGCAATCAATAGAGTTTAGCTCTCCATGTGGTTGAAAGGGATAGCAGAGAACCACAACAACATCTTATCTGCTACCCTAACAACTTACAAAAGGGTCCTTTCATCACCTTCCCTAAGACGCCAAGGGAGAGCTACATCCAAGGAAGCCCATTCCAAGAGACAAGCTCATCTCAAGCCTTTATGTCTGCTGATGAAAGTTATGGCAACTTTCTTTTCACTCTTGAAGACTTGGATTGTATCCATCCAGATGATCTGGAATACATGGAGATAGTCCAGCAAATGGCTCTTCTCACTCATAGAGCCAAGAAATTCTACAAGAGAATTAGAAGAAAGTTTCCCAGCAATGTATCCAGTGAAAAGTTTAGACTGGATAACAGCAAGGTGAAGTGTTACAACTGTAACCAAATGGGACACTTTGCTAGGGAGTGCAAGGCACCAATGACTAATGGTGGCCAAGCACAATCCAGACCAAACTACACTGATACAGCTCCCAGATCTAAGAAGCCAAGCCAACTAAAACAACAAGCTGCTGTTGCTGTTGAAGAAGGAGGCTTTGATTGGAGCTTTTAGGTTGAAGATGTTTTTCCCAACCAAGCACTGATGGCTGACCATGAAAAACCCAAGGTATTAGAACATCTTTGTATACCTGAATGCATTGCTAAAGTTAACATGTATAGGTCCTATAACCTAGAAGTGTGACCTGACCCTGAGTCCTTAAATATTTTAAAAGCTGATTTCAAAAGAGTAGGAAATGATTATAAACTTAAAATAGAAGATTTAGAGAAAAAAATTTCTACTCTTAAGCATGAGCACACAAATTACAGGACTCAAATCAAAGATCTCATAACCAAGTTAACTGAATGCCAGGCTGAGCTTGTGATCAGCAAAGCCAAGGTAGAAAATGTGTTCTTGAAGAGGAAACCTTCAAGAACATAATATCCTCATCCTTTCATGCAAAGATTTGTTATCAGAACAAGAAGGGACTAGGTTCAAGTGAGATACCTCCTCCACACACACTACTATCTATAAGATCTCTAAGGTGTGGAACTTGTCAAGATAAACTGCCCCCCATTGATTTTATCCAAGAAGAGGATGAAGATGAAGAGGCGATGGCGAAGGATGAACTTGAAGTGAGTGAGAAGGGTTATCCTAAGAAGGTTCACTATTCTCCTTGAGAGATGAAAGAACCATGGACAATAAAGTCTGCTAGGAAGAGCTTGATCAGGGCAGCCAAAAGAAAATCAAAGAAAGTCCAAGAAATCAAGGCCACATTCAATTCCAAGCAAAAACAAGTATTTATCTCTACTGGGTTTAAAATTGCAAAGATTGAAGAATCAATTATGGTCTCTAGTACCAGGAGTCCTAGTTCATGTTCAAATCATCCTAGTTAAGAAAAGAAGGTTGATCAAATATGCACCACTACTGCACAGCCTAAACCATCCAGTTCCAAGAGCAAGCCTGACCCTAAAAAGCCTGCTACGTCATCTGTTAAGGTGAAGAAGGAAGTGGAAAGAGATCTATCTCAACCTTTTACTCAAAAGAAGCTTCTCAGAAGTATGCAAGTTGAATGCATCATGTATGGTGGTACCTCTCACTTTGCTAAGGATTTCATGTACAATCCCAAGAGTACCATCCATATGAACAAGAAGAAAATTTCTGAGAAGAAGAAGAAGATAGCTTCGAAAGGAAAAACGTTTCCTTTCAGAAGCTCCAAAGTGAAGAAGAAGATAGGTGGAAAATTACATTAGGAAGAAATTTTGGTCTCGGAAGAAAGGAATGCTTCCAAAGTATTGAAGTCTGCTGCAGTGGATGCAAAAGCTTTCGAAGGTCCAGTCTCCAAAACTTCCGAAGTCATCAAAACTTTTGAAGTCTTGAAGGCCAAGTCTACTCTTCCAAGGATGGTGTGAAAGATGAAGGAAGGCCATATGACTAAAATTTCTTCATCTACAACAACAAATGATCCTTAGAGCTTGCATATAGGATCAATAACTGTTGAACTATCTTCAACTCACTTTGACAAGCCCAAGACCAATAACGCTTGGGTTTCCAAATGTAACTAACCATCTCTTTTTGTGCAGGAATAGCTGAAGACTAAAGGAAATATATGGATCATTAACAGTGGTTGTTGCAGGCACATGATAGGCAATGGCTCTTTGCTTCAGAACTTTGAGAAAATTGATGGAGTCTAGTTGCTTTTGGAGGAGAATCAGGTGGTTACATCACTAGAAGGGGTAGGGTCATAAATGGTAAGCTCAGCATTAAGAAGGTAAACTATGTCAAGGAGCTTGGATACAATCTTTTGAGCGTATCCCAATTTTGTGATTAGAGTCATAACATGCTCTTCACTGAGCATAGTGCATTGTTCTCAAGCCCAGAGTGGTTATTCTTTAAGAGCATATCCAACTCAGAGCCCCCAGGAAAGGCAACATGTACAAGATGGATTTGCAGGAAACTTCCCCATCTGGAGAAGTTTCATGCTTTCTATCTAAAGCCAATAGTGACGAGTCTTTTCTTTGGCATAAAAGAATATTCCATGTAAACTTTAAGAACATGAATAAACTAATTTAGAATGATTTAGTAACTGGAATATCAAAGAAAAAGTTTACAAGTAATGACCACTGTCTTGCATATCTGAAAGGGAAGCAACACAAAATGTCTCACAAACCAAAGGAAAAGTACTCCATCATTACTCCCCTACACTTATTACATATGGATATCTTTGGCCCCACCAGTGTAATGAGTTTAGGAAGAACTTCATATTGCCTAGTCATCACAGATGATTTCATAAGATACACCTGGGTCTTTTTTCTTAGAACTAAGGATGAGACCCCTTAGATCTTGAGGAACTTCATTCTGAAAATTGAGAATCAATGTGATCACAAAGTCCATGCTCTTAATAAGGTTGCAAGGACCATGCTCTTTGACTCTTGACTGCCCATCACCTTCTGGGTAGAGGAAGTCAACACTGCGTGCTATGTGCAGAACAAAGTTTAGTAGTTAAAACTCATGGTAAGACTCCTTATGAACTGTGGCACAAAAGGAGACCTTTTATTGGGTTTCTCAGATCATTTGGATGTCCATGCACCATCTTAAATACCAAAGATCAAATAGCCAAATTTTCTAAGAAATCAGATGATGGACACTTTATTGGATACTCTTCCCTTGCTAAGGCTTATAGAGTATACAATCTTAGAACTAAAGTAGTTGAAGAGTCAGCGAATGTGACTTTTAATGAGCACACACCCAGTGTGAAAGGTTCTGGTCTTGATTGGCTGTTTAATCTTGATTTAGTTACCAACTATTTTAATAAGTCTTGTGAAGATGTTTCAGGATCTACAGGCAGCTTATCAATAAGAGTCCTAACCCAAGATTTGAGCTAAGAAGACCAAGTCAGAGATCTAATTCAGCTCCAGTGGTAACAAACCCTGCAGTTGGAAATCCTGTCAGCACAACAATGACAAACTCTTTAGCTGACACATTTGAAGTGCCTACAAATTCCAACACTGAGGCACAAAACTCAAATGAAGGGGTTTCTAATGTAGGAGGAGATGGAGGTCATGATAGTGATCAAGAATTTCTTGATGCTGATAACCACTCCATAGAAGACAACATCAATGATATCACACACTCATTGGATCAAGCTTCTCTTGATAAGTGTGTTGATGTGGTGGGTGATACTCAATCATCAGATCTGAATTTCACCAATTTAGATCTATACAACCAACTTGCTGTGATTCCTCAACTTAGAATCCACAAGTCACATCCCACTACAAACATCATTGGAGATGTTGAGATAGGGGTGAGAACAAGAAGACAAACCCATGACAAAATTTTTTGTCTATACTCTTGTTTCTTGTCCCAGATTGAGCTAAAGAAAGTTGATGAGGCTTTAAAGGATGAAAGTTAGGTTGAAGCAATGTAGGATGAACTGCTTCAGTTCAAAAGATAATAGGTTTGGAACCTATGCCCTCTTCCTTATGGGAAGACACCAATAGGTACCAAGTGGGTTTTCAGGAATAAGAAAGATAATAAAGGACTTGTCATCAAGAACAAGGGAAGACTAGTTATTCAAGGTGACACACAAGAGGAAGGGATTGACTACATAGATGTTTTTGCCCCTGTGGCAAGATTGAAGCTGTTAGGATATTCCTTGCTTTTACTACATCCAAGGATTTCAAGGTCTACTAACTTGATGTCAAGTGTGTCTTCTTATATGGTGTGATAGATGAGGAAGTGTATGTGTAAGGCCCCGTTTCCAGAAACCCCACAGTTGGTCAATCATTGCATAAAAACATTTAAAAGATACATCATTATCGCAGCGGAATTTAAAAACTTCTCATTTAAGTTAAAACATATCATTTCATTACATCATTCATGTAAATTTCAAAATACAACATCATATCAAAATATGAATGCCAGCCTCAAAACGCTCCTAGTAGCTTATGCATCCATGCCTGCACCTCCTCAGCATCAACACAAAAACCTGCCAACTATTATGCATACAAAAACTCAGACACGCTGAGTGAGTTCTAGTTTTATAATTAAAATACATTAATTTTGTTACAAACGAAACATTTTACATTCGCTCGTGATCACACATCATACGTACACCTTGGTAATAATTATTATTATCTTCGTCATCATTCAACATCATTCAATCATTACATCTCTCACCATCACCCAGATCCTGTCTCATGACCCCCGACTCATGCTCAAAAGCTGATACTGTGCCGGGGCCTGTAAACAAACCCCCGACTCATGCTCGAAAGCTGACACAGTACCGGGGTACGCGACAAGGTTCCTATCTCGTATGCAACACCCCCGACTCATGCTCGAAAGCTGACACAGTACCGGGATAAGCAACAAAGATCTCATCACTCTCACACGCCACACCCCCGACTCAAGCTGATACTATGCCGGGGCCTGTAAACAAACCCCCGACTCATGCTCGAAAGCTGACACAGTACCGGGGCGGGCGTCAAAGGTCTCATCGTTCATTACCTCCATTCTCGTTATCTTTCACTTTTGTTACATAATACTTTACTTATGCACTCATACATAATAGGTAAAGCCACAACATACACAACACGAACATCATCAACAACACACAAACATGCATAACACAACCGGCATAACCAACACAACAGAACAAAACTAGCACAACCACCTATCTCTCAGAATTCCCAGAAATACCTAAGTCTACAAAGAAATGCGGATGAACATCTTAGGCGCATGAGCATCTAAATTAGGATGAGAACAGTCTAGGTGCATGAGCACTATACGAGCGCTTGAACACTATGGAAGCGCATGAACACTGCTTGGGCGCATGAGCCATACTTAGGCGCATGAGCAGTGGGCGCATGGGGTACTCGGGCACATGGGCACATTCTGGGCGCATGGGAACTGTTGGGGCGCATGAGCCCTGCTTGGGCGCATGAGGTACTTGGGCACCTGGGCAACTCTGGGCGCATGGGCAATAGTTGGTCACATGTCCAACACTTAGGCGCATGGGCAACTCTGGGCTCTTGGAAAACAATCCGGGCGAATGAACACTTAGGCGTATGAGGTCAGTTAGGCACATGGAAAACAATCAGGACGTATGGAAAGCAATCTAAAATATAACCTATGCTACAAACAACTCCCAAACATCGTTCTAAGACATCCTAACATAAATCTACCATATGACAACACTAAAACATGCTAAACATCAAACATAACCCAAGAACCACCTCTAAAACAAGCATCAACAGGGCACAGTAAAACATCATTCTGAAAACTCACGGTTCATTTTAAAAACCTTTGCTCGGTATGCATAATAGCCCCAAACACTTAGAAAACCAGTAAAAAGAGGGGATCTAGAAACTCACCTTGAACAGCCTTCGAGTAGAGCACTGCAAACCCGAGACCCACCTGCAGTTTACACCTAAAATCCATGAAAACGAGCGCTAAACACCAAAAATCTTGGTCCAGAACTCAAAAATCCAGCTAAAACCGAACAATTACCCAAGAAAACTCACCTTTTGCAGATTCTTCTTCTTCTCTCTCTCTAAAACCAGTGAAACTCTTCTTCTTTTTTCTTTGCAGCCGAGAACAGGAAGTAAGTGGGGGCATGGGAGGCCATGCCCTCCTTTTTAAACACAATTATAATAAAGTTTACCACTTGCACAAATTTAACCCCTCAACTTGAGTTATTTCACCTTTCTTTCTTATACTTTTCTTTTCTTTTCCTTTTAATAAATTTTCAAGTGTTACAGTATGTCAAACAACCACCTGGCTTTGCAGATCCATATCATCCTGATTATGTCTGCAAGGTTGACAAAGCTCTCTATGGGCAGCATCAAGCTCCAAGGAAGTGGTATGATAGTACCTTGTTCAGCATGGCTTCAAGAGGGGTACTATTGACAGCATACTCTTCATTAAAGGAATAGAGAATGACTTGATGCTGGTTCAAGTTTATGTAGATGACATCATCTTTAGGTCACCTAATCCATAGATCTACAAAGACTTTGAGAAGCTATGAAGAATAGATTTGAAATGAGTGCCATGGGGAAACTCAATTTCTTTCTAGGAATTCAACTGAAGCAAGTTGACAATGGCATCTTCATAAACTAGTCACAGTATGTGCAAGACATACTTACCAGATTTCATCTGACTGAGTGTAAGGTTGCTAAGACACCCATAGCTAGAAACCACTCTCTAGGACCTGATCTTAAGGGTAAGTATGTTGATGAACATCTCTACAGGGCTATGATTGGGTCTCTTATGTACCTCATAGCCAGCAGGCCCGATATCATGTTTGCCATATGTAATTGTGCAAGATACAAGCCACCCACAAGATGTCACACCTGGTTGCTGTCAAAAGAATTCTTAGATATCTCAAAGGTGCTCCCAAACTAGGTCTTTGGTATCCAAAGAATTCTGACTTCAATCTGTATGCTTATACAGAGAGTGACTATGGTGGCTGCAACATGACTGCTAAGTCTACATCTGGGGGATGCCAATTCCTTGGTGGAAGGATAGTCTCATGGCAATGCAAAAAACAATCCTGTGTGTCTGTATCAACTGTTGAAGCTGAATACATTATTGCTACAAGCTGCTGTGCTCAAGTGCTTTGGATTCAAAATTAGATGTTGGACTATGGATTCAACTTCAAAGAGACTTCCATCCATATAGAAAACAATAGTGCTATCTTCATTATAGAGAATACTATGCAGCACTCGAAGACAAAACACATCAACATTAGGTATCATTTGATAAAAGACAATTTTGAAAAGGGATTGATAAAACTAGTCAAAGTTAACATAAATGAACAATATGTTGATCTGTTCATAAAAGCTTTTGATGAACATAGATTTAAGTATCTAGTATCAGCTATTGTGATGATTAACTTTGAGTAGATTTTCTTCAGTTAATTTCAAGATAATTTTTTTAAACATGTGTGTCTTAAGTTGTCTATATTATCACCTATATAAGCCCAGTTATTTTGGAAGAAATTTTTATTTAAAATGATATCCCTTAGAATTCTGAGAATTTAAGATATGTTTTCTTTCGGAAGACATTAAGTTGGCTTTGGAAGAAAATTATGTCTTCAAAACTAATAACTACTTACTAAGAAATTTACCTTCAGAAGAAATTCTGATATATCTTCCGAAGCTTAAATATGCTTCTAAGTACTTATATGTTTTAAAGGACAATTCCCTTTCGAAAGAAATTAAGTCTCGAAAGCTTTATTTATCTTTTGAATAAAACTTTCGAAGTTTAATATCTTCCGAAACCAAATATATCTCAGAAGCAAAATACTCTAAGTACTTTTCTTCCAAAGCAAAATTTTGTAAAGCTAAGGAATATCTTCAGAAGCTAAATTGGCTTCAAAAGTTTTCTCAAAACTTTTGAAGATAAATTACCTTTGGAAGATTTAGACTTCCAAGAAAACTACCTTTTTGGGCACTTTTTCAGAGGTGGGTGAAACATCCTGATTTTAAAATTTATCCTTTTGCATTAACTTTGTCTCAAATCCTACCATATATATATTAGTACAACGATTCCCCCTCTTTCACCTTCCTCTTCAGGTATAAACGCTCTAACCCTAAATTCACCCACAAACCATCTTTGTTCTTAGCTTTCTTCACTTTAAAGGTTTCTAGAACCCTAAACCCCAAAACCAACCAGATTTTTCCATGCACTTACACAGGCAACATAATCAAGTTGCTTTGTTGTCATCTAAGAAAGATCCAGGTTTCTCAGATGTTTGCTGTTTTCTTACACAATCAAACTACCTCACCACACTCATAATAGACCATCCACTGTATGAAGAACAAATCCTATAAACTTATCCTATACTAGGGGTGTGCAAGAAACCAAAATAATTGAGCCGCAACCGAAATAACCGAACCCGACCAAAATAACCGACGCAACCGAACCAAAAAAACCAAAATCAATAAGAAACCTACGGTTTGGTTGATGGTTTTTAAAACTGATTTTCGGTTTGGTTTCGGTTTTTCTTGTAACAGAAACCTAAAAAACCAAACCGAAACCATAAAACCGAACTTGTAGATTTAAAGGTGTATTCATATAGTAATAAACACGATTACCCTATAAATTACTTATTTAACTTACGTTATCTAGTATAGATTGAATATTTAGGTTTAGAGAATAATCTTTAAAATTTTTTGTTTGGTAGATTAATGTGTTTAATTGAATTTTTTGTTATTGTATTTTATGAATTGCAATTATTTATAACATCAAGTAATTTATAAGAATATAAAGATAATGTTTAAAGATTAACAAAATGATGTAAGCCTAAAGTTTCTAGCTTAAATTAAATACTTTAGACTAATTTTTTTTGAAAAAAACTTGAAGCCCAAAAAGCAAAACCAAAAAAAAACGAAACCAAACCTTCACCAAAGTGAAAACCAAAAACCAAAAACCGAAAAAACTAAAACCAAATGATTTCATAAACTTAGAAACCGAAATATTGGTTTTTGGTTTTGGTTTAAGACTAAAATCGAACCAAACTGACCATGCTCACCCCTATCCTATATAGTTCATGGAATGGTTCAAGGAGTTAAGTTCAAGTACTCATAGTTTATCTATACAAACTTGCTTGCAAACTTGGACTCCTTAGAGTACTACATGTTCCTTAGATATGTTCAACATATTCTTAACTATGAACTGGGCTCACAATTAAGGGGAATAGGTGATACTCTTAAATTGGGACAGAAGAAGCCCGACATCTTTAAAACCATGAGAAAGACCACTGTTGGCTTCTCAGGGGTAGAAACAGCCCTGGTCCCAAAAATGTTAGAGCTCATTGCTCAAGGTGACAACTTGGCAACACCAGTCAATGTTGAACCCATACCTTCTACATCTGCACCTCCCTTATAGCCACTAATACACATCCAAACGAACCCCTGCTCAGTCTACTCAGATTGAGCAGGTCCCCATACAATCACCCATGCAGGAGGAAGTGGAACCAAGAGCTCCTATTTCTGTTGAAAAGCAAACTACTACTTTTACTTCTTTGATCAGTGCTGAGGTTCCTCATGCTTAGCCTGATGAGCTCATTGCCCAGACCTTAAGCCATCACTCTGAGTCTTAAAACTCAAGTGATTAGCCTTTAGGGGACAGCTACCATCCCTAGCCGTTAGACTTAAATCAACCCATCCCTGACCTCTAATTCTATGATGATGAGGATATGGATTTAGTGAATACCATGAGTCTCTCTTCTCCTCTCCTGCTCAAGAAGAGATAAGTGCTCCTGAATCACCTATCTCTAGCCCACATCATCCACCCTAAACTGACGTGGACTTCCCTGAACATGTTTAGGAAATCCATATGGAAGAGGTTATTATTTTTTCAAGTGCTTACATCATTAAGACCTCAACCATGGCAATCCAGCCCATTGACACTTTTTTTGAAGCTGTCATGGTGCAGGGGAAATCCAGCAGCCAAGAACTCCAAGCTGGTGGTGATGAAGAAGACTTTGGTCATATTCTCTCATAGCCCAGTGATTCTTCTGATGAAGATGAGGGGAGTTTTCAAATAAAGGTGTAAAAACTATCTGAAATCTGCACTATTTAGTTTCAAAGGTAAGTCACTTGGAATCTCAGGTGGTTACCTACAGGTCGGTGACCAGCTACTTGAGATCACCGATCTCAAGAGCAAGTTTGCTGAGAGACTTGCCAGGCAAGCTCAACCAGGTCCATAAGAACCTACGGATGTGGTGGACCTAACCCTTAGCTCCCTATCAAGAGGGTGATGCTACTAAAAAGGGGGAGAAAGTCCTATCTATAATCACAGAACCTGGAAGTTCTACCTAGAGTATGGACATAGAGGACTCACCATCCTCACTTGCAATTGTCCATACTCAACAACCTCCTTAGGCCCATATTGATGTGGAAGCCTTGATTCAAAGCCTATTTGAGGAGGGCATACCAAGGGCTATGTCTATCCCATCTTACCCTGCTAAAAATCCAATATTAGGATGGAGGTATGATGCTGACAGAAGAGCCCTGGTACTCTTTAGATCTTAGGGACAACAAGAGGTCTTTAATTTCCAAAACTTGAGATACTATGAGAGCTTCTCTCTAGTTGATCTGCCACTTGCCAATCTAAGTCAAAGCAGAAAAGCTGCAAGGTTAGCTGAGAGAATTCAAGATAGGGTGCTTGAAGAGTTCAAGAAGAGGTCCAAATTATATAGACAGAGGCTAGCAGGCAAGACTGTTGGTCAACTAGATACTGAGGCAGACCCTAAAATTTGGTTAGAAGGGGAAACCTTGGTTGAATGCCTAGTATTTGAGCCTGTTAACCTTGAGACAAGAACTGCTTCAGCACCCAGTACCCATAGTGAGGCACCAGCTGGTGAAGGTGAAACACAACCTCTATCTAGCTAGAGCTCAAGTTCTAGACTAAGTGATGAAGGCCAAAGCTCTCTCTATCTTGAGTCATACAGGCTAATGACTGACAAAGGGGAGAGGAAGATGACCTTTACGGAGATTGAGGAGGAGAAAAAGGAGAGGAAGAGGAAGGCAAGGGGAGAGAGTTCAAGTGAGACCCTTGGCTTTATGAAAGCTGCAATCAGGGCTGCCCCCAGGCCAAACACTCAAGAGGATGAGTTGAGGGTAGCCATATTAAACTACTTAGGGTCTAGGAACTATAATATAGATAAAATCATCTCTCTTCCCTTGGAGAAATTTAATGAGCTAGTTCACACTAAAGTGTCAAAAGAAAGGAAAGAAGCTGAGGTTGTAGAGTTTCTCCTCAAAATCTAAGAAGAAAGAAGAAGAAAAAGACTATAGCTCATACCCTCTCTCCAGTTCAAGAAAGCCCCGAGGCAGAGGCTGTGGCAACTGAACAAGAAACTCAGGCAGGTAGGGAACAAGACAAGAAAAATATGATAACCTACCTGAGTGCTAGAGGCCTCTATCAGGCAGCAGACCTACTTCCCTTGTCCTATGAGTACATAGAGTTTTAGTACCTTAAGCAGCTTGAGTAAGAAGTGTTGAAAGAACAAAAAGCTGCTAAGAGGAAGATGAGGGAAGAGGCTACCAAGTCAAGAGCCACCATCCAAGCCAATCAGAAGATGTCTGCAGATAGACTGAAGATGGTGAGTTTCTTGAAGCTGTTTGGGTTCTCTAGAAGAAGACTTGGTCCAATGTCTCTATCTACTATGGACGAGCACATTAGAGTGATCAAGCAGAAGATCAAGAAGGGTAAGCTGGTTGACTTGCATTATCCACCAAGTAAGGCTGCACTTGAAGCTGAGGTCAAGGTTGAACCACAAGAGACAACACAACCTGGACATAGTGCTGCATCTCAGCCAGTTTCATCTTCTGACCCACTGCAGGGTCCTGATCTTGTTCCTTCTAAATCTGGGAAGGAAAAGGACCCAACTGAGGAGTAGAAACAAGAAAAATCTGGTACTCAAGACTAACCTTCTCAGTTAAAATACAGAAAGAGGAAAAGGATGGCCATTAGAAGAGACAAGAAGAAGTCCAAGGCATCCACCTCTGCACCTCAAGATGAGTCAGAACATTTTAAGGGTGATTAAGAAGAGGCGATCAAGAAAAGGATGCTCTTTCAACTCCCATCCAAGTAGAACCTCTTGCAGCTGAGAGACCCATCCCGTCTTGGTGATTTGCTACTAACCCAGACAGATGGTATGTCACTAGAGATCAAGACGGTCAAGATGTGTACTTTTGGCAAAACATACTTGACCTTCCTCTGCATGACCTCTATAACATGAGAAGGTACTTTAAAAGTCTAAGGAATCCTGACCAACGGATGATGAGGGGAATGATCTTGATTCTGATGAGGATTGTAAATAGAATAGATCAAGATTAAAAGTTTTCCTTTAGTTTTGGAAGCATCATCCTAGGGGGAGTTTGTAAGGATTATACTTAGAGGTTGATGCAACCAAAGAGCTCTCAGCATGCACATGTGAAGTACAAGGAAGTTACTTCAGAAGATTTGATATAACTTAATGAAATACACTAAGTATCAAATCTTCTGAAGCCAAATGACCATTTCTTCTGAAGCCAAAGATGAAGTCTTCCAAAGCTTCAAGACAAAGTCTTCTGAAGCCAAGAGACTGATTTCTTCCAAAGATAGAGAAGACATGCTTTATCTGACTTACTTTTGACAAAAGCTGAATCACTATTCGCTGCCATCTGAGAAGATTCACCAACTTATATGAGTTGGTGAATAGTCCATACTTTTGTTAACTGTAGAACATGGTCATAGTGTCTGTAACTTTCTACTTATGTACTTTTATCCTTTTTGTAATATATTAGGATGTGAGCTATGGCATGTCATAGTTACCAGTCAAAAGGCAATCTGCCTTTTGACTTTACATTGATCTTGTTGTCTAGATTAGTGTTTCCAGCTGGCCTTCAAAGTATGGCTGGTTGTAGGATGCAGTATAAAGTATCTCAAGTACTTGTCATTAGAATTAAGCTTTGTAACACTTTGTAAAAATAACTGTTAGGAATAGTCTGCTCAAGACACATATTGGATTGATGTGGCTAGTACGTTGTGATCCATGTCGGGTCATACCCAATAACAAGCTAGACAAACACCTATAATATTTCTTTTATGATATGATCATGTAAATAAATATTGACACTTGTAGTATTTAGAAATTGGGTTTCTAAATATTTGCACTAGTGTTATGAATAAATTATATGGATAATTTATTCTAAAGAGAGAGAACCTTGTATTGTTATTCAAAAGGTTGAACAAACAATACAAGTGTTTTATTCATATTTCTTTTACTCATCCGCATTTACTAATGCGGATGTGTTACCGAGGAAAGGCAGATGAATGTTCCTCATCCGTATTTACAAATGCGGATGTGTATTTGTGGAAATGCTGAAGGAATTTCTTCATCCGCATTTACTAATGCGGATGAGCATTTGGGAAATGCTGATGAACTGTTCGTCCGCATTTACAAATGCGGATATGCATTTTTGGAAATGCTGGAGTTACATATCCGCATTTACAAATGTGGATGAAGTTTCTTCTTTTGCATTTACAAATGCGGTTAGAGTTTGTTCATCAGCATTTACTAATGCGGATGAATATTAGAGAAATGCGGATGGGTTAAAGGGATGGTTCCCACCCACTTTTCTCACACTCTGAAACTCAGTTTCATAGGATGTGCAATATATGATTACATTCAACCACTCTCTCTGATAACTTACAACACATACAAAGGTGCAGGTCGGTGTTCCTGTAGCTTTTCTCTCGATCGGTCGAGGAAAACCAAGAATAGAACCCGATTCAAGTGAACAAAATCCTAGCAACCTGGTGTTTTGTTGGAAGCTTGGGGTAGACAAGCTTGAGGTTTCCTGCTTTGGAAACTGCTGTTCAAAGATCTTCTTCCTCTGTCCCATTCAAGAGGTAGAATTCTTAACACCCTATGGTTGTTTGTAAGCATGATTTTTCATATAACGATCCATTACGGGTTTTTAACAGATATATAAATTGGTTTATATATATTAACTGTAACAAGTTTTTCATACCATTTCCGTTGCGTTTTCATTTTATAAGGATAAAATGACTTTGATAAACTTGTGAAAACCATACAGTGGTATCAGAGCCGGTTATATGGATACATGCTTCATTTGGACTGAATTCTCGGTTTCTTGCTGTTATTCACCAACAGACCAAAAATTCAGGTCTATGTTTCCCCTATTTTTTAAGATTCTATTTTACATGCATATTGTAATCTTGAAAAATTTAATCATTTGAATGATTTAGTTGTTTGGACAAGAATCATGATATTCGGTTTGTTTATACATTACCGAAAATCTATGATTCAAGGGGAAAACTCTTAGATTTTGCTTATATATTTGGATATGTATCTTGATATTCATAACCTAGCCAAGACCTTGTGTTTGGATATGTTGTGATTTATATTTGATTATTCAAAGGGTTGTAATAATTAAATGTATTTTTTCTTCCTATTGGTTATGTAATTTATTTATTTTCATTTGGTATGTAAAATAAATAGATTAGTTGCATTTCACTTTTACTATAAAATGTATATAGGATATATAATTTTGTAAAGAAGATGCAACAAGAACGTTTTCGGTTTGGGCCAATTTTGTGCCCAAACGGCTTTATAGCTCTTAATGGGATTTAAGCCCAATAACCAAAAACATATTTTGAAGGCCCAAAGGGGTTTGGTGCAGATTTTTAAGTCCATTTAGAAGCTCAAATCGAATGGGAGAATCATAACACAAAGTGGACACTTGAAGCATTTGGATGCGGGATCAAGTGGGAGTTCCCTGACACAAGTGTTACCCTTAGGAAGGACCTAAATAACTCACTTGTTTCGGTCAACAAGTGATGTTAAAATTAGTTGGCTATGGTTATGAACTTGTTGTTGTATGTGTTTCTTGTATGGTTGATTTAATTTATTGTTCATGTGATATTTGGATATGTACTGTTAAACAATTTCAAATCAACAACAAGCTTCAAATGGTTCTTTTGGAAACATTAACATGGGTAATAAAATGATTTTATTAAAGGTTAATGTTTCGCAATAAAATTGGGTTTTATTAAAGGAATCTTGGAAATTGGTTTCACTAATGTACCACGCATTTGAATGCATGCAAATGTAAGGTACAAAATGTTTTCATAACTAGAATTAATGGAAACAAAATCCCTTTTAAACAAGTTTAACACCATCCTTTTAAACAACACTTGAATCACTTAGGAACTATTTGTGGGATAAAGGTCACCTAACCACATTTAGGGAACTTGTGTGTTTGAGGTGGGTTTAGCATATTTGTGGGATAAAGGTCACCTAACCACCTGTATGTGTAAACTCACACGTGTGTGTAAGTAGGACGACTTGAATTGGAAACCATGTGAATAGGTCACCGAAGCATGGCGTTCAATGGTGTTGATGGGATTAAACATGCCGACTAAACATAAAGTTGTTTAACCGATCCCATAAACTAGAAGTTGCAAAGGGTTGCAATTGTCAAAAGTTGACTACCTTGTTAATTTAAATAATGGGATAAAGGTCACCTAATCATTATTTGAATGTAACGTTGGATTCTAGATTTTAATTATTAATTGTCTATGAGACATGAAAGGGTATTAATAGTTAAAATGTAATTTTATGAATACTGAAATTGAACTTTATTTATATTGTAGTAATGGCCGCTAATAATAACAACGCTACCTCCCCGACCGTCCATAACCTGTCATTGAGAACTATCCTGGAAAAGGATTGTCTAAATCACAATAATTTCATGGATTGGTTTTGAAACTTGAGAATTGTTCTCAAGCAGGAAAAGAAATCATATGTGTTGGACGATCCTATTCCCGATGAACCCAACATTGATGATGTTGATGCCTACGAGGATTGGGTTAAGCACATTGAGGATTCTGTGCAAGTTTCTTGCCTCAGGTTGGGAACCATGATTCCCGAGCTTCAAAAGGATTTTGAACATCACGGGGCATACGACATGATTACCCAGCTGAAGGAAATGTTCCTTCAACAAGCGAGGGTAGAGCGATTCGAGCGCTTTATGCATGTCGAATGGAAGAAACCCAATCTGTGTCATCTTATGTGATGAAGATGAAAAGCCACATTGATCACCTCGAAAGGCTAAATTGTCCCGTCTCAAAAGAGTTGGCCACGGATTTGATCCTCAATGGTCTAACCAAGAAGTTTGAGACTTTCATCATGAATTATAACATGAATGGATGGGAAAAGAGCATTGGGGTACTTCATGCAATGCTCAAAATAGCCGAGGCAGTGATGGGTAAAAGGGTTTTACCAGTTCTTATGATCAATGATGGTGGCAACAAGAAGAGGCATCACCCCAAACCTAAGGCAAATGTTGCCAAAGGCAAGGGGTACATCAAAGGAAAGGGGACCACTAAAGCCGAGGCTTAAGAAGCCAAAGGTTATGGAGAATGATCCATGCTTTGAGTGTGGTGAGATAGGACATTGGAAGAGGAACTGTCCAATCTATCTCAAAGAGTTGAGAAACAAGAGGGATGCTGGGCAGACCTCAGGTACAACTTTCATGATCCATATTGAACTTAATTTATTTCTTCAAACACATGGGTATTAGATACCGGATGTGGAACTCATATTGCATTTGTTGCAGGGGTTCAAAAGAAATAAGCATTTTAAGAAGGGGATACTAGTCTCCATATAGGCAACGGAGCAAAGGTTGATGTTAAAGCCCAAGGAGACTATATCTTGAAGCTTCCAAGTGGTTTGGAAGTCATTTTTAAGAATGTTTTGTATGCTCCTAGTTTGACTAGGAACATAATTTCTATTTCCCATCTAAAACAATTTGGTTATGTATTAAAGTTTGTAAACGATGCTATTTGTGTTTTTATGGATGATATATTTTATTTTAAGGCTATGCCTTTTAATGGTATTTATGAATTGGTTTATGATGACTCATCCTTTAATAACTCGTTATACCAATCAAGCACCAAAAAACTTAAAATGGGTTTAAGTGAATTATATCTTTAGCATTGTCGTCTTGGTCACATAAACAAGAATCGTATTCAAACACTTCAAAAGAATGGTCTTTTGGAAGCAAATGAAGAGGGTTCATTTGATAAGTGTGAATCTTGTTTACAAGGAAAGATGACCAAGGAACCCTTTAGTGGTATTAACCAAAGGGCAAAAGATTTATTAGGAATCATACATTCGGATGTATATGGTCCTTTTAAAGCAATGAAAAGGAATGGTGAAAGATACTTCATTACCTTCATCGACGATTATAGTCGTTATGGTTATGTGTACTTGTTGAGACACAAAGATGAAGCTTTTGAAACGTTCAAAATCTTCAAGAATGAAGTAGAAAATCAACTCAACAAAACTATCAAAGTTCTTTGTTCGGATAGAGGAGGTGAATACCTTAGTGATGCCTTTTAAGACCATCTTAGGAGTTGTGGGATCGTCTCACAACTTGCTCCACCCGGAACACCACAACATAATGGTGTGTCTGAAAGGAGAAACCGAACCCTATTGGATATGGTTCAATCTATGATGGCTAGAAGAACACTACCTCTGTCATTTTGGGGTTTCGCATTACTCTTCGTGGCCTGTATTCTGAATATGGCCCCAACCAAGAAAGTGGATAAGACACCTTTTGAAATATGGCATGGAAGGGTTCCATCGTTATCATATTTAAAGGTACGGGGTTGTGAGGCTTATGTTAAGCAAAATACCCCAAACAATTTAGAAAGCCAATCCACTAAGTGTATCTTTGTAGGATATCCCAAAGACTCGATAGCATATTACTTCTACAATCCAACAGAGCAAAAGGTATTTATTGCTCGAAAGCCTGAGTTCTTGGAAACTAAATTCCTTATGGAAGGAACTACCGATAGAACAGTGGAACTTGATGAGGATCGAGAACCACAAGCCGATACATGGTTGGTTGATACTAGCAATCAACAAGAGATTGTTGATAATGATCAAGTGGTTGATCAATACACACAAAACGTTCACAGATCTGGTAGAATTAGCTATCCACCAGAAATATATGAATTTTTCATGAATGGATGCTATGTAGTTGACTCGGATGAACCAACTACGTACCATGATGCTATGTCCAATTCGGATTATGACAAGTGGCTTGAAGCCATGAACGTAGAGATGCAATCCATGTACGACAACCAAGTGTGGGAGTTGACTGTGCCACCGCTTAACTCCAAACTGGTTGGATGTAAGTGGGTTTTCAAGAAGAAAAATGATATGCATGGAAACTTGGATACTTATAAAGCAAGACTTGTAGCAAAAAGTTTCACTCAGACTCAAGGGGTTGATTATGATGAAACCTTCTCGCCTGTGGCAATGCTAAAGTTAATTAGGATATTATTTGCCATAGCTGCATATTATGACTATGATATTTGGCAAATGGATATAAAAAATGCTTTCCTTAATGGACATCTCAAAGAGAATGTCTATATGGTTCAACCTGAAGGTTTTGAAGATCCACAATATCCTAATAAAGTATACAAGTTAAAGAAATCAATCTATAGATTGAAACAAGCATCGAGAAGTTGGAATCGATGTTTTGATGAAGAGATCAAGAAATTTGGATTCATCAAGAATGCTGATGAAGCTTGTGTGTATAAGAATGCTAGTGGGAGCATCATCACATTCTTAGTATTGTATGTTGATGATATACTACTATTTGGAAATGACATTCCAACCATGGAAGGTGTTAAAACCTGGCTTGGAAGTTGTTTTTCCATCAAAGATCTTGGTGAAGCCGTCTATATTTTGGGAATAAAGATCTATAGGGATAGATCATGTCGGTTGATAGGTTTAAACCAAAGTGCATACATTGATAAAATCTTGAAAAGGTTCAAGATGGAGAACTCTAAGAAAGGTTTGGTACATCTCAATGTCCAAGCTCAAAAGATAAGCAAGAAAGGATGAAGGAAATCCCATATGCATCTGCTATAAGATCCATCATGTATGCAATGATATGCACTAGACTGGACGTGTCATGCGCTTTAAGAATGACAAGCAAATATCAGCAGAATCCAGGAAATAGTCATTGGATGGCTGTTAAGAGTATATTGAAATACCTTAGGAGGACTAAGGATATGTTTTTAATATACGGATCTGGTGAAGAGGAACTCGTTGTAAAGGGTTACACGGATGCGAGTTTCCAAACTGATCGAGATGATTCTCGATCATAATCGGGGTATGTCTTCATTATGAATGGAGGGGCAGTGTCCTGAAAGAGTTCAAAACAGGATGTACTAGCATTGTCCACTACAGAATCAGAATACATTGCCACTTCATTGGCAGCACAGGAAGCTGCATGGTTGAAGAAATTCTTTACCGATCTAGGGGTTGTCTCTACCATTCAAGATCCCCTAGAGATCTTTTGTGACAACGAGGGTGCGATTGCTCAAATCAAGGAACCCCGTGCACATCAAAAGACAAGGCACATTGAGCGGAGATTCAACTACATAAGGGATGAAGTTGAAAAAGGAAAGATATGTATTCGCAAAGTTCACACCGATCAAAATATTGCGGATCCACTCACGAAGCTCCTTGAAAGGCCAAAGCATGAGAGTCATACTTGTGCCTTAGGACTTCGATATTCTAGTGATTGGTTTTGATCTATTTGGTATTTAAATATCCGAACATTTGTTATTTTGACTCATATTTATATATGATTATAATACTATGACTTATGTTCCATTTTAGCATGTATAAATCCATGAATATGTTTATTATTCTAAATGTCCGTAGTCGGTCATATTTATGGGAACAAATATGAAGTAAGAATATTATGATCTGGATTGGTGGATATTCATAAGGTATGAATATAAAGCAAGAGGTTGCTACCAAGGTTCATAAATATTTGTGGGATACAAATATTGGACTGACCCGTTCTCAAATTTTACTGCATGGAATTATGTAATTGATCATAAGTAAATTTGAGTAAAGGTGAATATCGTTGTATCCTCCAACCTGAGATACATATTGGGTTTCGATATTCATCAAATATTATACTTTGATCTAGTTCTTCGCTGTTCTGAAATAATGGACAGTACATATGGCTAGTTTCAGGTGTGATACAAGGTGATTGTAAGAAACGTATGTAGTCAAGATGGGATTTGTTCCTCTTATTCGTTGAGAGTATGATGTCTAAGGCCTGATAAAGTTAAATCAACAGGGAATGATCATTCTGTGTCTCTGGATTTAACATGGCATCTGAATAAAAGGATAAATGATAGATTCACCTAAATCATTTTCATGTAAGGGACTTGAGGAAGATGATGTTATTGAATGGCACTTCGTCATGCGTATTAGGGGTAGTAAACTGTTGTTAGGTAGTATTTACTACTTGCATCAATTCTCTATGTATCTTGTGCAAGTTGGAGATTATTGGGAACGGTCTGCCCAAGACACATATTGGATTGATGTGGCTAGTACGTTATGATCCAAGTCGGGTCATACCCAATAACAAGCTAGACAAACACCTACAATATTTATTTTATGAAATGATCATGTAAATAAATATTGACACTTGTAGTATTTAGAAATTAGGTTTCTAAATATTTGCACTAGTGTTATGAATAAATTATATGGATAATTTATTCTAAAGAGAGAGTACCTTGTATTGTTATTCAAATGGTTGAACAAACAATACAAGTGTTTTGTCCGCATTTCTTTTACTCATCCGCATTTACTAATGCGGCTGTGTTACTGAGGAAATGCGGATGAAAGTTCCTCATCCGCATTATAAATGCGGATGTGCATTTGTGGAAATGCTGAAGGAATTTCTTCATCTGCATTTACTAATGCGGATGAGCATTTGGGAAATGCTGATGAACTGTTCGTCAGCATTTACAAATGCGGATGTGCATTTTTGGAAATGCTGGAGTTACTTATCCGCATTTACAAATGCGGATGTACATTTGGGAAATGCGGATGAAGTTTCTTCTTCCACATTTACAAATGCGGTTAGAGTTTATTCATCTGCATTTACTAATGCGGATGAATATTAGAGAAATGCGGATGGGTTAAAGGGATGGTTCCCGTCCACTTTTCTCTCACTCTGGAAAATTCAGTTTCATAAAACATGCAATATATGATTGCATTCAACCACTCTCTCTGATAACTTACAACACACACAAAGGTGCAGGTCGGTGTTCCTGTAGCTTTTCTCTCGATCGGTTGAGGAAAACAAAGAATAGAACCCGATTCAAGTGAAGAAAATCCTAGCAACCTGGTGTTTTGTTGGAAGCTTGGGGTAGACAAGCTTGAGGTTTTCTGCTTTGGAAGCTGCTGTTCAAAGATCTTCTTCCTCTATCCCATTTGAGAGGTAGAATTCTTAACGCCCTATGGTTGTTTGTAAGCATGATTTTTCATATAACGATCCATTACGAGTTTTTAATAGATATATAAATTGGTTTATATATATTAATTGTAACAAGTTTTTCATACTATTTCCACTACGTTTTCATTTTATAAGGATAAAATAACTCTGATAAACCTGTGAAAACCCTACAATAACTTGAGAGAAATATACAGCATTCTTGAAAACCATCTTATTGTGTTCTTGTTCTTTACTAGTGTTCTTTGTTTCACCCTTAAGCTGGTTCTCTATTTGATCTGCTAAGTGTTCTAAGTCTCTCCAAATATTATGAAACTGTTGTATTGACCCCCTTCACCGGTCCTACACAGCTGTCCTATGGTAGAAACCAAACAAGAAAAAAAGAAGAAGAGAACTTTGGGGGGGTGTTTTGTATATCCTTCAAACTCAGTTTTCCTTCAATAACAACACATTTATCAGATTTCAAAACCACTTTCCCCACTTTTCTTCACCTTTTTCACCCAATTCTCTCAAGAAAAAAAAACAAAGATCCAAACCCAAATCTCTCAAACCTTTAACAAATCAACTTTTTTTGAGTTTATCTCATTTAATTTTTCGAGAGGAACAAGAATCCACCGGTACTTTCCCTAGATTCATGATTGTTGGGTGTAGATCTAAGGGAAAGTGATGAACCCTAAGTTTCAAAGTTGGGGTTTTTCACTTCCGAGTTGATATTTTTTAATTGAAGTTGATATTATCATCTTTAAACCACAAAGGTATGTTCTTTATCACCATACTGTATGAAGTGATGAATTGTTGAATTTTGTTAATTGGGCTTACATGAATATTGTCATCTTGGTTGAGTTATTTATGATGTATGTGGTTAATTGCTTGTGTGAACATCTTTTTGAGGAGTAGATACCATGTGTTGTTCTAGTGGTGATCACTAAGCATATGATTCAACTTATGTTAGCAATTAGAGATATGATGTGACTTGTTTGATGAAAAATTGTATGGTTAAAAAGTTCGGTAAAAATCTAGAGGGTAAATGCTAGCGCTTTAACCAAGTGAACATGTTTGATAAATGGCAAATAAAAGGAAATCATCACTATAGACTTGGGGGATTTATGGCATGTCGTAGAACACGTGTGGGGATGGTTGATTGATCCACACCTCATCCACTAGTTGATTGTGACTAACTTGAATTGTTTGGTGGGTCAGTATTGCATGTGTGTAGATGGGAAGATTAGGAAAGGAACAAGCGGGACCTTCAAAAAGGGCAAAGAAAGCAAACCCACCATTGGTAATAAGGGAAGAACCAATGCCACAACAAGAAGAGGAGGTATCGGAAGATATACCCAAAATGAAAAAGGGGTACGTTGAGCAAGTTTCATCCTAAATTTCAACCAACATTATGGGTGGAAAAGATGACAGGAATGAGAGATAGAAAGAAGCTTACTTGGTAGAAAGAGAAGTGCCCGAAGCATTGTTTTCCCATCACAGAGTGCATGAAAGATTTGCATCATTGGGATGGCAGGCTGTTTTAAAGTGTTATGACCATGAGGAAGACAAACTGTTTGCACCAGCTATTGATAAATGGGTAGTACACTCCAATTAGAGGGATCTAGGAATATACATCAAATGAAGTTGGTAGGTGATTGTCGAGGTCGCAAAGTAACAATGTCTATAACCAATCTGAAGAAACTGGCACCTTTTAATTCATTACCATTAATTAGTACGAATTCCCCTCTGAAGACAGCATTTGGAATAAACCGGACAAAAGTCCAATGTGAGAATTGATGAAAGACATTCTTTTTAAGGCTGGAAAAACTAGCACTACGAAGATGGTGGATCTGAAGAAGGAGGCAAGACTAATTCAAACTATTGTAACTCAGAATGTGATGCCTCGAAGAGGGGATAAAGATTTAATTCAATCTACGATATACCTATTCTCTACTCCATCATGATAGGTGATCGTAAGATATCATTCTGTTATATAGCCATGATGAACATTTGGTTAGCTCGTATCACCAAAGGTAAGCAGATCATCCCCCACTGTATGTTGATTCAAGCTTTGTTCAAATATTTTAAGGTTATCGATCATTCATTATTTGAAAGACCAACAAATTACATTGTCAAGGATTTGGACCCATTCAATGTAATCCTCATGGCATGGATAGGTTGGGAATGGAGTTGCAATGATAGATATGCAAGGCAGAAACACAAGAATGGAGAGAATATTAAAGTGAAAAGGTTGGATGCAAGACCATTGGAACTAGGTAATGTAAGTGAAGCTGAAAGCGAAGATAGTGTGGTAGGTGATGATTTAAATGACCCAGAGGATGAGGAGGGGCCAGTTACAAGGCCCCCATACCCGATGCCTAATGACATGTGGAACCGGGTTCAAGAATGCAGGTCGGAAGGATTTAATATGTGGCCTAGTTACAATCAAAACAACTGTGATTTGCAGTAGCATATCAGGTTGCAAGCGGGAGATGATGCTCAGGTAGTGATAGCAAATCAAAATCATTGGAACTGTGTTAACCTTGTCCATCAGGAAATTCAACTCAACAACAATTGGGAGTTTCATAAGCAGATTGGATACCATGAAGCTTATCACCGAGGGGAGCCATTTGTTCAGGCGCCACTAGTAGTCAATTACCTCACCCTTCCACCCTACGATGGAGGGGAGAGGTTGCCAAAATCTGAGTGGCATCACTTGGATTGGATCGATCTGATACAATTTCAGCAATAGTAGCTCGAGATGCCACGGCTTCAGCAGTAATAGGGTGGAGAAGGAAGCAGTAGCGGAGCACAAGAGGGTGGTACTGGGGGCAATCATTGATCGTGATTGTTCCTATCGATCAGGTCTAACTGCTCTAATTTG
Source organism: Flaveria sonorensis (assembly GCA_025506505.1). Classification (NCBI taxonomy): domain Eukaryota; kingdom Viridiplantae; phylum Streptophyta; class Magnoliopsida; order Asterales; family Asteraceae; genus Flaveria; species Flaveria sonorensis. The sequence continues at coordinate 41,968,743 of CM046434.1, forward strand.
AACTAGGTTTTGCTACATATTTGTGTGTTTATCTATTTATGTTTCAGGTTGGTGGTGAGAACAGTCAAACAATTGGGGGGATGGATGGTGTTTGAACTCTTTTAATTTTGTCAGTAGGAAATAAGTTGCTTGTATATGATGTTTTTGGTAAGTGAGTTCTAGTCATTAAGTTGAGAACCTTGGGGGAGTGTTTGGGGTGGTAAAGATTACAAGAACCCATGTTTTTGAAACAACCATACATTGGGGGCAATGTATCCCAAGTGTGGGGATGGGGGAACCCAGGCAAACATATTTTGGGAGAAATTGAAAATTTAGAAATGGAAATTTAGACAAAAATTGAAAATTTTTAAAATTTTTCTCTCAAATGCTAACCGTTGGAAGAGGTTCTTGGTCATGGTTAATTCCTTTAATGTTTAAAATCTGATATGTTTGTGAAAGTTGGAAAGGGAATGCCTAACTAGGGGTAGCAAACCTTTGGTGTAGTAAACTTGCACTTTTCATGTCGGTAACCCGAATCCGATTTCCGTTTGTGAGAAGCCTATCTTAACTAGCTTATATGAGTGTGCAATGATGCTTGCTAGTGATAATGCTTGCTAGTGATAATGCTTGCTAGTGGTAGAACTTGGGGAGCGCGTGCATTTCGAGACTCCAGACCAAAATTCACATTGAAATGATTAAGGCAATAGGATTAAACATAGAACAACCCTATAAGACCTTGGACATATAACAGTTCCGAATCGAATCTCTTTAGAAAGAAGATCTTTCGTCTCATGGGGGGAAAATAAGACTCCCCGCCACAAAAATTTGATTGAAAATCTACTAAAAAGAAAGAAAAAAAATACCCTACCAGACAGTTATCCATTAGTCAACAATTTTGAACCTGTTTCCCCATTTCTTTTGTTTAAACCCAATATTATAACCGTTGAAATGATTGAGCAGGAATAAAGTTCGATTTGTTTCAAGTTTTGAGTTGTAGTTGGAAGACAACTAAGTTTAAGTTGAAATCCGTTGTGCGTTAGTAAAAAAGATTGAGAAAAAGCAAGGAAAAATTATCGAAGTAAGTTAGGTTGAATGACCGAGTTATGAGACAAGAAAAAGATTGTGTTTGGCAAGGAAGTGATGTTGAGAAGCATTGTAGTTTGTTCTCGGCATTGAATAAGTAGCTAGCTCAAGTTTTTACCTTAGTCACTATCTCCCAAATATTTCCTACCCGAACATAATCATAACACTACAACCCTATGAAAGCCTCATGATTGGTGTGAAGTCTCGCGTTAGTGGGTGGAGAATTGATTGCTTGTACAAGCCTATGCTCGCTAGTTTGTATCATTGTGTGAGTGTTCATAAATTCCGGCACATCTTTTGTCGAGTTTAGAAATTACACCGAGTGGATAGAACAACTATGAGGGGTGTGACATGTGCAAGGGGAGCAACCTAGAGTTTGGTATTCTTAGTTAGACAATCCAATGGGTTAGAGGATTGCGGTTGTTACTTGGTTGTTTTTGCTAACAGGGAATTGGGTATGTGAATCCAAGGATCGAAACAGGAATTATCAGATTGATTTTAACAAGCGCTGATTGCGGAACTATCAACACTTGATGTTTAATGGATGATTAATATCAAATTGATCTACAGTGAATAGAACAATCAAACATAAATATAAAAATGCACAAACCAAGAATTGTTAAACAATCACAATCAATCGATTGTAATGCTCTGTTGCTATTGATAAGTTGATGTTGTTGTTTTGTGTTTTTCGTACTCTTTTTCTAATGATCTCGTTTCTATCAATATATAGAGATCATGTTCCTATTATGTTCCTAATTCATTGCAGATCTTTCGCTATCTAGTTGCTATACTTAAGCTAACTTCCTATAGCTATGCGTATCCTTGCCTTATTTATCGGCATAGGAGTTCGCGATTTACAATGAATTAAATTTGAAAACTGATGTTGATATCACGTGAAATATTTGCTTGAAATAAATGTCTTCCATCGCCATTAATGATGTTGCTCTACCACGTTGACTTGTTTACTTTCTGTTGATAACTTGAAGTGTTAAATAGTCTTCCATAGGAATTTATTCTTTCGCAGAAACTTAGTCTTCCACAGCAACAATTTAGTCTTCCGGGCTTGTTCTTCTGTGATTGTGCTTCCACAGGAGTTCTTGTACTAGTTCTTCAATGGCAATCTCTCCTTCAGTAGCTTCACTTGTTCTTTAGCCTTGTTCAACTGATTTTCTTCTATAGGAGATCTACGGAAGCACATCAGTTATGCTCCTGAGAACATCTACGGAGAAACACTTATTCATCCGCAGTTTGTTCTAACCCTTAGTCAATTTTCCAAATTGACCAAGTCTAATGTTTCCTGCAATCATACATAAATCAACACACATATAATATAGTTTATCTTATAAGTCAATCCCGAACATTATATTATAAAAATGATAATTACACATTACAAGAGTTGATCTATCATCTAAACCTATACATACATGTAACACCCGAATTTTTATAAAGGCCAAAGTTGAAGGGTGAAAGGTGTAAAATAGTACAAAAGTCAAAAGTGGGTGTATAAAGAGCATGGTCGCCCATGCTCTTTCTGCTGCTGCTTTCCGAAGAAGAAAAGAAAAGAAAGAAAGCTGGGTTTTGTGTTTTCTCTCGGTCGAATCGTGAAAAAGGAGAAGAATCTTCAAGGTTAGTTGGTTTTTGTGATTAACTAGTTCGGTTTTTTGAGGTTTCAACCTTAGAAACTGATTTCTATGTGTTTTTGGTGTTTGGGTGTTTGTTTTGGCTTGTTCTAGGTGTTTGAACTCTTATGCAAGCAAGTTAGGAGGAGATTCACTTGTTTGCTGCAATAGGTGAGTTCTAGGACCCCGATTCTCTGTTTTTAAACTTCTTTGGGGCTAAAAATGCATTTAAAATGTTTTACAACCGTCGTGTATGTTGACTGCTTACGTATGGGTATGAATTTCTGTGTTTTATGAAGTTGTAAGCTTGTTCTAAGAGTTTAGCAGGATAGATCGATGTTAAGAATGTATGAAAATGAGGTTTTAGAACAGGTTATAGCATAAGTCTCATTTACTGATCTGAAGGTTCACCCGCATTTACACAGTGATAATTTCCTAAGTGTTTTGTTCACCCACATTCACCTTTGTTCAGCCGCATTTGCCCAAATTCAGCCTAAGTGTTCATCAGCATTTCTTTTTATACATGCGCATTTGCTACAGTGTCCATCAGCATTTCTTTTTATACATGCGCATTTGCTACAGTGTCCATCAGCATTTCTTTTACGACAGAATAAATACCAAGTGTTCATCCGCATTTGCAAGTTGTTTATCCGCATTAGTTTTGTTCATCCGCATTTGCAAGTTGTTCATCCCCATTGGTTCTGTTCATCCGTATTTCTTTAGGACTTAAGAAATTTTCTGGAATTTTGGAAGATCAGAAATTAGGATTTGACCACGGTTGACTTGATGCTTTTATTTGGTTATCTATGCATGATGTGGGCTGCCCTTATGTGCCTATTATGATACTATTGTGTGGCCTTATGTGGTTTGCTCGTAATTATGAAGTATTATTAATCAAGTGAAAGATTAATATTAACGAAAAGTGGAACTTAAAGAATGAAAGACTTGCAAGTAAAAATTTACAGGAGGTGCACGACCATGTTGTCGTTAGCTCAACTGTGTACGGTTTAGCTAACCTAAAGGATGTACACAGGGTCAATCTTTAAGATTGAGGGGACCACTGTTGCTGCCCCGGTACTGGTGCCAGCATATGTGCACCACGGATGGAGTCTATTTATAGACTTCAAGGCCCAGTACCAGGTTTATGCGCATTTTATGGGGGGTATAGCACTTTGGTCCATATCGACAGTGAAAGATAATAATAATAAGCAAGAAAGAGAATGGGAATGATGTAATGGATATGATTTGTATGTATGATGTGTGATCACATCCGAAGGAAAGATAAGACATTTTCTTTAAGAAGTATTTTGTATACAAAGCTATCAAGATATTTTTATGATTTTAAAACTAGAACTCACTCAGCAAGGCTGACATCCATTCATGAATATAACATTGTTGTTTTGTAATCCAAACTAATGATCTTTTGTAACTAAACCAAACATGTATTACTTAGCAACAACGTTTATAAATAAATGAATGGTTTTTAAATGTTTAAATTCCGCTGCAATGTGATAATGAATTATGAAATGTTTTATGAATAGTACTGTGAATGTCCAACTGTGAGGTCTCTGGAAACGGGGCCTTACAAGTTGGTATCAGAGCCAAAGTTTAAGAGAAATGGGTAAATATTTTCAAAAACATAAACTTAAACTGAAAATGGGACCGAATGGAGGGATGCCAGCCCGAGTAGCTACGTGCCATCAGGTATTTCTTTTATTATGATAACCGGTATTATGTGCGCATGCTATTTGATTTATGTGCCTTAGTAGATTTGAATACTGATGTAGTCAGGATAGGAAATGCTCGGGGAATGAAGAGTAAAGTAAGTGGCTAATCACAACTGGCCACTGTAATTAGGGACTTACTATACTTAACATTAACTGAGCTATTACCTTGAACGACCATGTTGGTGTTTGGATATAATAGTGTTAGAGGATGGCTGAAGGTAGATCATCTAAGGCTTCTAGAGGTGGTGTACGGGGTGGTCGTGCTGGCAGACCCCGGGCCATAAAGAACAAGGCAAGAACTACAGAGACGGCTCCTGCTAAGCCTGAGCCTCATCACCCGGAGGGAGTGAATGAGAGTGCCAATTTGAGGGCCTCAGTGAAAGAGGCAGTGGTGGAGGAGGTTCACCAAGTCATGAAGACGATCCTACCGTCTGTCGTGATTGAAGTGATCCGGGCCGTAAGGAAGGATGAGAGGAAAGAAAGAGAGGAAGAGAGAGGGGCTGCTACTAGGAGAAGGGAGAATGAGGAAAATCATGATGATAAGGAGGAGATAAATGTCGAAAGGGGAGCCTCCAGTGATGAAGAAGATGTAGAGGTGCGGGAAACCGTGAGCGGATGCAGCTACGGGGCATTCCAACGGTGTAAACCCCCTACTTTTGACGGAAACGGTAACGCTGCTACTGCCCACCGTTGGGTTAGAGAGATGGAGGCAGTGTTGGATATTAGTGAGTGCAGGGAGGATCTGAAGGTAAAATTTGCCATTCACTCATTTGTCGACTCAGCTCTGTGTTGGTGGGACAATCTTGTCCAAGCCGAGGGAAACAGGGCTGTCGGGAGGATGAGATGGAGTGAACTAAAAAAGTTAGTGTTTGAGGAATTCTGTCCTCATCGGGAACTCGACAAGATAGAGAGAGAGTTTCTACAGCTTGAGGCGGGAATCATGACCCACCAACAATATACCACCAAGTTTAACGAAATGGGGAGGCTGGTGCCCGATCAAGTTACACCGGCTTCAAGGAAGATCAAGCGGTATATTCAGGGGTTGCCTGCTGACATCCATAGGCACTTGATCGCTGCCCGACTGAGCACTTTTAGGTCGGCGGTGGATTTAGCTGGGAGACTGTATGATGAAAGAGAAGTGGAGGTGGTGGAGGTGAAGAAGACGGGTGGTAATGACAGCAGTTGGAACTGGAAGAGATTCGGGGGCGGTGGTTTCAACCCGAACACTAAAAGGCCGAGGATGGATGATCGCCGAGTGGTTACTGCAAGCTCGGGGTTGAGGAGGTGTGATAAGTGTGGGAAGGAACATAGCGGGGAATGCCGCTTGGGAATGAATGTCTGCTACAAATGTGGCAAGCCCGGTCACATTTCAAAGATGTGTGGAGCCCCACGATGCTTTAACTGTGGTGAAGTAGGCCATATGAACAAGGATTGCAAGAAGCCAAGGGCTGAAAGTTCTGGGATGAAGAAGAGGCCGAAAGAAGGAGGGCAGAGGGCAAGTGCAAGAGCCTTCACGATGACCCGAGAGGAAGCCCGGGTAGACCTTAACGTCGTGTCAGATGTGTTTCTTGTACACCAAACTTATGCCTCTGTACTATTTGATTCTGGTGCTAGTAGGAGTTTCATATCTGCTGCCTTCTGTGCTAAATTGCCTGTTAGTAGTAGAAGAATTGATGAGCCATTTGAAGTAGAAACTGCTATTGGTAAGTCTACCAGAATCTCTTATATAATTGAGGATTGTGGCATAGAGTTAGAAGGCCATAGGTTCTCTGCTAAACTACTTGTGATGCCCTTAGGAGGATTTGATGTAGTTCTGGGGATGGATTGGTTGGCAGCCTATGAGGCAAACATCGTGTGTCGGAAGAAGATGATTTGGTTAGTTGCACCCGATGAGAGTTCAGTGATAGTTTATGGTGATCGCGTCACTACGGTTCCGAAAGTGATTTCGATGGCAATGGCAGAGAAGTGTATGAGGCGCGGATGCTGTGCCTACGTGGCATATGTGAAAGATGTGGACGTCTCGATACCACAATTATCGGAAGTGCCAGTGGTACGTGATTTCCCGGATGTGTTTCCCGAAGGTCTACCAGGTGTGCCACCGGACCGTGAGATAGAATTTCAGATCGACCTGATACCCAGTGCGTAACCCGTTACCAAGGCACTGTATCGGTTAGCTCCGACCGAGATGAAAGAACTGATGGATCAGCTACAGGAACTGATGGATAAGGGGTTTATTAGACCGAGTATCTCTCCTTGGGGTGCTCCGATATTATTTGTAAAGAAGAAAGGCGGTAGTATGAGATTGTGTATAGACTACCTGGAGTTGAACAAGTTGACAGTGAAGAACAGATACCCCCTACCAAGGATTGACGACCTGTTTGATCAGCTTCAAGGTGCCAGTTGGTTTTCCCGAATAGATCTTCGATCTGGCTACCATCAGCTGAAGGTAAAGGAACAAGATATCCTGAAGACAGCGTTCCGCACGCGTTATGGACATTATGAGTTTCTTGTTATGTCATTCGGTTTAACTAACACGCTAGCTGCCTTTATGGATTTGATGAACCGAGTGTGTCGGCCGATGTTAGATAAATCAGTGATTGTGTTTATTGACGATATTCTGATTTATTCAAAGAGCAAGGAAGAACACGTCGGCCACCTATGTGAAGTCTTGGAGACACTTAGAAAGGAGAAGTTGTATGCTAAATTCTCTAAGTGTGCTTTTTGGCTGCGGGAAGTTCAATTTCTGGGTCATGTGGTGAATACCGAAGGAATTATGGTGGACCCGGCAAAGGTTGAGGCGGTAATGCAATGGAAGTCTCTAAAGACGCCATCCGAGATTCGCAGTTTCTTGAGTTTGGCGGGTTACTACCGAAGGTTTATCCAAGACTTTTCCAAGATAGCCTCACCTTTTACTAAGTTGACACGCAAGAATGTGAAGTTTGTGTGGGGACGAGAACAGGAGGATGCTTTTGAGGAGTTAAAAGCAAGATTAACTCAAGCTCCTGTTTTGACATTGCCCGAAGGAAGTGAAGACTTAGTGGTGTATTCAGATGCATCTTATTCGGGACTGGGTTGCGTGCTAATGCAACGTGGACGAGTGATAGCTTACGCATCCTGACAGTTAAAGACCCATAAAGTTAATTACCCCACTCATGATTTAGAATTGGCTGCAGTGGTCTTTGCGTTGAAGATTTGGAGGCACTACTTATATGGGACCAAGTGCACAATCTTCACGGATCACAAGAGATTGAAATACTTTTTCGAGCAGAAAGATCTCAACATGAGGCAGAGGAGGTGGTTAGAGCTGATTAAGGATTATGATTGTGAAATCCATTACCATCCGGGTAAAGCCAATGTAGTGGCTGATGCCCTCAGCCAAAAAGAGAGGCCCGAGCCAATCCGGGTGAAGGCTTATCAATTGGTGATGACCTCTGATGTGATGACACAAGTTAAAGGATTCCAAGATGAAGCGTTAATAGAAGATCACCTCAACTCCGAACGAATGAGTGGTCTAGTTGCAGAATTGGGGGAGAATACCCACGGTGTTAAAACCTACTTTGGGCGAATGTGGATTCCTCGATATGGGAATTTACGTGGGAGAATTATGGACGAAACTCATAAAACTCGATACTCCATTCATCCCGGTGCTACCAAGATGTATCAAGACATGAAGAAAGACTACTGGTGGCCGGGTATGAAACGTGACGTAGCAGAGTATGTAAGTAAGTGCCTTACTTGCTTGCAAGTGAAGGCAGAACATCAGAAACCATACGAGAAGATTCAGCCGCTGGATATACCCGAGTGGAAGTGGGAGCACATCACTATGGATTTTATCATGAAGCTACCCCGTACCGCAAGGGGGTACGATGCTATTTGGGTGATAGTTGATCGGTTGACAAAGAGTGCTCACTTCCTACCGATCCACGAGACGTATTCCTCCGAGAGACTGGCGGACCTGTTCATCAAAGAGATTGTAGCTCGCCATGGTGTGCCGGTGTCTATTGTGTCAGATCGTGACACCCGGTTCACATCGAAGTTTTGGAAGACATTCCATGATGCCATGGGGACGAGACTACACATTAGCACGACTTACCATCCTCAGACAGATGGTCAGTCTGAGCGGACGATTCAAATGCTCGAGGATATGCTCCGGGCATGTGTGATCGACTTTGGAGGGAGTTGGGATGATCACCTACCTTTGGCTGAGTTCTCATACAATAATAGTTATCATGCCAGCATTGGTATGCCACCATACGAGATGCTGTACGGTAGGAGGTGTAGAACGCCCGTGTGTTGGGGGGACATTAGGTAGAAAGAATTGGGAACTATCGAGGTGATTGAGGCTACGACTGAGAAGCTGGAAAAGATCAAAGCCTTTATGAAGGCAGCCAAAGATAGGCAAAAGTCGTATGCCGATAAGAGGCGTAGACCCATCGAGTTCAACGTGGGTGATAAAGTTATGTTAAAGGTCTCGCCTTGGAAAGGGATCATACGGTTCCGGAAGAGGGGCAAGTTGAGTCCAAGATACATAGGGCCTTTTCGAATCATTGCACGAGTAGGAGAAGTGGAGAATTGCCCGATGAATTAAGTGGGATTCACCCAACATTCCATGTATCTCATCTAAGAAAATGCTTAGCTGACAAAGATATGATTGTGCCACTGGAGGATATCGAAGTGGATGAAAGACTTAACTATGTAGAACAACCAGTGGCCATCATAGACAGGAAGGAGAAAAGATTGAGAAATAAAGTGGTTCCGCTTGTACATGTGCAGTGGGAACACCGGAAGAGTTCTGAGTCTACGTGGGAGACCGAAGAAGAAATGAGGCAGCACTACCCTCAATTATTTGAAGAATGACAGGTTTCGGGGACGAAACCTCTTTAAGGGGGGGGGGTAGACTTGTAACACCCGAATTTTTCTAAAGGCCAAAGTTGAAGGGTGAAAGGTGTAAAATAGTACAAAAGTCAAAAGTGGGTGTATAAAGAGCATGGTCGCGCATGCTCAATCTGCTGCTGCTTTCCGAAGAAGAAAAGAAAAGAAAGAAAGCTGGGTTTTGTGTTTTCTCTCGGTCGAATCGTGAAGAAGGAGAAGAATCCTCAAGGTTAGTAGGTTTTTGTGATTAACTGGTTCAGTTTCTTTGAGGTTTCAACCTTAGAAACTAATTTCTATGTGCTTTTGGTGTTTGGGTGTTTGTTTTGGCTTGTTCTAGGTGTTTGAACTCTTGTGCATGCAAGTTGGGAGGAAATTCACTTGTTTGCTGCAATAGGTGAGTTCTAGGACCCCGATTCTCTGTTTTTAAACTTCTTTGGGGCTGAAAATGCATTTAAAATGTTTTACAACCGTCGTGTATGTTGACTGCTTACGTATGGGTATGAATTTCTGTGTTTTATGAGGTTGTAAGCTTGTTCTAAGAGTTTAGCAGGATAGATCGATGTTAAGAAAGTATGAAAATGAGGTTTTAGAACTGGTTATAGCATAAGTCTCATTTACCGATCTGAAGGTTCACCCGCATTTACACCGTGATAATTGCCTAAGTGTTTTGTTCACCCGCATTCACCTTTGTTCAGCCGCATTTGCCCAAATTCAGCCTAAGTGTTCATCAGCATTTCTTTTTATACATGCACATTTGCTACAGTGTCCATCAGCATTTCTTTTTATACATGCGCATTTGCTATAGTGCCCATCAGCATTTGTTTTACGACAAAATAATTACCAAGCGTTCATCCGCATATGCAAGTTGTTTATCCGCATTAGTTTTGTTCATCTGCATTTGTAAGTTGTTCATCCGCATTGGTTCTGTTCATCCGCATTTCTTTAGGACTTAAGAAATTTTCTGGAATTTTGGAAGATCAGAAATTAGGATTTGACCACGGTTGACTTGATGCTTTTATTTGGTTATCTATGCATGATGTGGGCTGCCCTTATAGCACTTTGGTCCATATCGACAGTGAAAGATAATAATAATAAGCAAGAAAGAGAATGGGAATGATGTAATGGATATGATTTGTATGTATGATGTGTGATCACATCCGAAGGAAAGATAAGACATTTTCTTTAAGAAGTATTTTGTATACAAAGCTATCAAGATATTTTTATGATTTTAAAACTAGAACTCACTCAGCAAGGCTGACATCCATTCATGAATATAACATTGTTGTTTTGTAATGCAAACTAATGATCTTTTGTGACTAAACTAAACATGTATTACTTAGTAACAACGTTTATAAATAAATGAATGGTTTTTAAATGTTTAAATTCCGCTGCAATGTGATAATGAATTATGAAATGTTTTATGAATAGTGCTGTGAATGTCCAACTGTGAGGTCTCCGGAAACGGGGCCTTACAATACATGAGTTCTAGACCTAACAATACTCCCCCTTAGGTTTAGACTCTAGTAATCATGGGTTTAGGTCCTTTAGCTCTTGAACTCTTGCCAAAATCTTTGACTTGAAATATTCCACTGCATTCCTTTGATCTTCATACTTATACTTGATCTGCCATTTTCCCATTCTCTTTAACATATTGTATTTCAATCCCAGGATATCCTCTTCAGTGGTGAGTGTTGTAACAGCACTATTGTTAGACACCACCACCAATTCATCCTGTTCTGAAATTCTTACTTCAGTTATGGGCTTGATCTCTGTTCCCATTAACTGCCCAGCCTCAAACTTTCTCCTCTTGTGTGCCTTAGTATGTAGTTTGTCTATGACTTGAATCAGATGAACATATAAGCACAAGTCATTCTGAGTAGTTTGGTTATGCAACTTTGGGAAGTATTTATCATGTGAGTATGAGACATAGCTTGGGTGTAGTAGTTTGATCTCCACAGGATCAAATAGTCTGATACTTAATGCTTTCTTCTGTGGATCATTTCTCTACAGTACCAACTCCTTTGTCTTCTCGACATACCCCCATTCAGTGATAGGGCATGTGTACTAATTTCCCTCAATGACTTTGATTGCAGCATCAGTCAAGTCTTCATATCTAGTTCTCTGTAGAAATTCTATATCAACCAGATAAGAACTAGAATGAGACCTTTGTTGCCTTTGCTTTCTTCTCCTGTGCTCAACATCTTCTCTTTTTGCTTCATTTAGCACACCAGCCTTGAATTTGTGCCTGTGTCTGGCCACAGTACAGGAGAAGTCTCTACCCCTTGGACTGATTGGGTAGTTTGTGATAGGGGTACTTTGCAGAGTAGTTAGATCTGCATCTGGAAGTGTAAGGATGGTTTCCACCAATGGGAAGTATTGTATCATTTCAGATGCTCTCTTTATCATAACATAATCCCAGTCAGCATCAAATTTCCATGCAATTATCTGATGATCTTCTACTGACCTTGGGGTAGTCATCTGATCAAACAGTTGAATCAAACTTGTTTTCTGTTTAGTAATCTCCCTCATAGTAGTTTCCAAAGGCCATATCTTGTGAGGAATTACATCCCTTGGCTCTCTTATCAACTTTTCCTTTCCTCTGTGCATGTCTCTGCTATCAACTACAGTTGGCTCAGGAGGAGTTTGTTTTGATTGTTGTTGATAAGCAGGATTGGGAGCCCCAGTCTTGAATTTTACTCCTGTATCTAGCTCAATCTTCATTACATATTCCATCATTTTTCTGAGCTCGCCAACTGTTCTTCCTTTTAGCTCATAAGGCTTATAGTTGTGGCTTTGCAGCCAACATGTCATGTTGTACCTAGTGAGCTTCTGGGTGTCATAGTGACCCAAATCATTTCTGATCTTCTCCATTGTTTTGTACTTAGAGAAAGTTTTATAAATGCAGATTGGGAGCATCAGCCTTGTAGCATCAAATGCTTTCAAAGCTTGAATCATCTCTCCCATGTTCATCTTCCTACAAGGTCATATGGGAATCCATTATTGATAAGATCCATGAACATTGAGCTTTGGGCTCTCTCCTCTAGGATGTCTTCAGTGGTTAACTGTTCCCATTCTTCATCGATGTCTTATTTAATTGGTTCTGCTAATGCTATGTGCTCTGGTGATGATGTTTTTGATCTTTTTTTGTGTCTTCAGGTTCACCAGCAGCCTCTTGGGTTTTCATCAGGTACTTCCTTTTTCTAAGGTAAGTGATTATGGGTTCATCAGTTTTTCTCACTTCACTTTCTCCTATTTTTCTCATTTTACCTTCAGCCAACCTTTTCTTTAATGATTCAATCTCAGTGTGTGCAGGGCTTACTGATGGTGAGACAGGTTCCGTGGGTGTGGGTGACACAATTGGATCAGTTGGTGATTGGATGAGTTGTGGTGAGATTGGCTCAGTGGCAACGGAGTCATGGGATGTTAGGGAGTGTATGGGTGAGAACTGAACAACCTCCTCACCAACTACTTCAGTTGAAGCTGTGTTAGCCGTGGTTTGAGAGTGATCAGGAAAGATTGGTTGTGTGTGTTCACTTGAAGAGGATATAAAGTGGATTGGTGATAATGATGGTCGATGTTCTTGAGGTATGTCCTCTACCTCATCTAGGACATAAGCGAACATCTCTACATCTCCTCCTTGGTATTGTCCTGTTAGCTTGTTCAGGAGTGATCTTCCCAGGTGAGCTTGTACGCAAACATCACCATCTCTTGCAATGTTTGGCAATTGATCATTGATGATGAGTTGAAGGAATCTTGGGAACATGTACATCTTGTTCTCTTTCTGCACCCTTATATGATCACATAGGCAGCCAAGGATGTACTTGGAATAATTGTACTTTCTCCCCTCAAGGATCCCAATAATTCCTGATGAAATGTGCCTAGAGAACCTATCCAATCTTGAATTTCGATTGGAGATACACTTCAGATAAGTGTGGCACAAGAATTTGTACGTTTTGCTCAGCCTCCCCTTCTTGATCTCACCGTTTCGGTAGTCACCGTCATAGCCCATCAATCCAAATACTTTCTGAATGTATTCATGGTCGAATACATCAGGGGGGTCTTCTTTAGCATCTTTGAATTCCAATGCCCTCCGGATTGTGCGTTCATCAATCCACAGTTGTAGATTTCTGATGGTAGCATATATGACATGTGCTTCATCTTCTTCCTCCACCCTTGCCGAGTCCCAGAAATCTATCATGTGTGTTTGATAGATAACAGGATCTGTAGTTAGTGCATAGTAGAGTCTTGTTCTTCTCAAGTATCTTATAATGTCTCTGCATTCTTCTTCCACATCTGGATTCAGAAATGCATAGATATTGTGGTCTTTTACAAACCAATTAGGCATGGTGACTGTGGTGTTTGAGTAGTGTTTAATGTAGAAGATGAAGAGGGGGTTTTGTAAGGATGGATTTCTAGGTCTGAAAGTGTTTTGCAAGTGAATAGAAAGGCCAACGGTCGAGATGCCCTTTTCATACTTTTCCAGGCTGTTTAACCTAATCTTAATGACGTGGGACCCATTTATCTTTTTTACCCTTTCGAGGTTATCCACAAGCTTATGCTTCCGCAGAACATCTACGGAAGGCAAAAACTTTGTTGTTTTAACCTTTAACAGATTAATTATTCCGCAGGAACATCTACGGTAGACAAATTTGTTATGAATTTGTTGTTTTATCCGTAGGTTACCAATCTACGAAAAGGCGATTATTGTTCTTATTGATGTATGATCTTAAACACAATGTTAGATCATTTGTTGTTTGCTATTGGACCCTGTTGACTCTGCTTCATGGCAATTGTGCAAAATTGATTTGGTTAAAACCTTCAGATATCCTGCAGCCAAGTTAGTGCTCAAGTTCCAACTTTCTTCATTTAAAAATGTAACACATTTGATACTCAGATTTTCATGTTGATCTACTACTCCCCCTAAATTTGTGATTAATCATAAAATTATGTATTTATCAAAAATTTATAAAGAATAGCATGAAAAACATTATCTGTCCAACTAATTTGTAGAGAAAAGAACAAAACCATAAATTATTTACAAGCATTGATATCATATAATGGGATCATCCTATAACACTAAGAAACTTCCCAATGACAGTTTTGGTTGATGAAAGAAGACAGATCTAGTGTTGATTGTAAGTATATTGATCCTCATAAATTCAAACAAGAGTGTATATTCAACTTGTCATGCTATTTATCATGTTTTAAAATTGTTTAAAGAAGGACAAGTATGGACTCCACATTCAATTCACATTGAAGTTTGTCCTCTGTAGATGAGTCAATTTATCACTTTTTCTCACTTGAAACTATGTTTCGTAAGTTATAAGCTTTATCTTAAAATTTCTTTGAAATCTTATTAATGCTGATATGATTTGTGAGCTCTGAATTAATATTCAGTTGTTCACCATGGATTCTTTTAGAGCTGTTCCTTTTGGAATCTTTTGTTACTAAGCATCAGGACACCAGGTCTTTACTTACGTAAAAAAGAGATGCCCAGGAACTCAGGTCTTTGCTTACGCAAAACAGAGAGTTCATGATACGCAAAGATAGAGGTTATAAAGTGTTACAACATAGTGTGCTTAGGTGAGTAAGTTGATCACAGCAGGATAAGACTTACTTGCTTGCTCCTTAAAATGGAAGTAGCCACAATTTGTCACGTTGGCATTATGTTATGCATGTCTTGTTTAGTTTCAACTCAAGCTGAACCTACTTACATATCAAATCACATCTGATCAGTCTATATGAATTGTTTGATAAATGAGGAAAGTAAGCAAATGTATAGAGTACTATCATTTCCCATTATATGAACTGCTTATTCAATAAAATAAGACAATAGGTTTGTATTTTTATATGTTTTAATAACAATCTGTGGATGAACAAGTTTGCTCTTCCGTAGATGTTCATATTAAAACTATAATGGATAGAACATGCTTTTCATTATGTTGATTAAGACTTAATCTAAATTGATCATGCCTAATGACTCAATTAAGAAATTAAATTTAACTGAATCAAAGGCTTTAGTGAATAAATAAGCAAGCTAATTTGTTGTGTCCACTTTGATCAACTTGATTAGTCCATTTTCTGAATAGTCTCTCAGAAAATGGTATCTGATTTCTATATGTTTAGTTTTACTATGTTGCACTAGATTAGCAGTGATAAACATAGCAGCTGAGTTATCTATGTGTATTGGTGTAGAAAAAAATTGTAACCATAATCAAGTAGTTGGTTTTGCAACCATAAAACTTGAGAGCACCCAGCTGAAGCAGCTATGTACTCAGCCTCAACTGTGGATACTGAGACATTTGTCTGCTTTATGCACTGCCAAGAAACAAGTCTTGGTCCGGGGAATTAACAACCTCCAGTTGTTGATTTTCTGTTGTTGTTACAACCTCCATAGTCACTGTCTTAGTGTGCATATAGTTTGAAGTCTCCTTCTTTGGGATACCAAAGTCCAAGTGCTGGTTTTCCTTTAAGATATTTGAAAATTCTCTTCACTGCATTCAAGTGTGACTCCTTTGGATCTGCTTGGTACCTAGCACAAACACACACAGCAAACATTATGTCAGGTCTACTGGCAGTCAAGTACATTAAGGATACTATCATAGATCTGTATTATCTTTGGTTAACAGACTTCCCTGTAGGATTTGGTACTATCTTATCTATGGTAGATGCTGGTGTTTTGCATGATGAAGATTCAGCAAGATTGTATTTCTTCAGTGTTTGAAGTACACACTTCTCTTGATTGATGAAAATACTATCTGGTTTCTAATGAACTTGTAGACCCAGGAAGAAAGTTAATTCTCCTATTGAACTCATCTAAAACTCAGATTGCATCAAAGCTTCAAAGTCTTAACACAATCTCTTATTTGTTGATCCAAAGATGATGTCATCAACATATATTTGGACAACTAAGAGATCTTGATGTTTATGTTTGAGAAACAAAGTCTGATCAATGGTTCCTCTTCTGTAGCCATGCTTCAGTAGGAATACAGACAATGTGTCATACCATTTTCTTGGTGCTTGATGAAGACCATACAATGCTTTGTTAAGCTTGTACACCATGTGAGGGTAGTCAGGGTCTTCAAAGCCTGGGGGTTGGGAAACATAGACTTCTTCATCAATTTTATAATATAAGAAGGCACACTTTACATCCATTTGGTAAACTGTGAACTTCTTGTAGGCAGCATAGGCTAGAAATACTCTGATGGCTTTAATCCTTGCAACTGGTGCAAAGACTTCATCATAATTTATCCCTTCTTCTTGTGTGTAGCCTTGTGCAATTAGCCTTGCTTTGTTTCTAACAATTATTCCTCTGTCATCTAGCTTGTTCTTGAATAACCACCTAGTGCCAATTGGATGTTGGCCTTTAGGGAGATCAACTAGATTCCAGACCTTCTGCTTTTCTGAATTGTTGAAGCTCTTCTTGCATTGCTTCAATCCAGTTATTGTCTTTTAATGCTTCAGTTATGTTTGGAGGAACTACTTGTGATAGAAAACAAGAGAACAAACAAATATTGGCTGCTCCCCCTTGTCTTCTTGTAGTTCTGCTATTAAGTTCACCAATCATATTGTCAATTGGATGATCCTTGTGAGTTCTAACTGTTGGAACATTATGAACTTGGATAGATGAATCCAATTTGGTGATCTTAGTTGATGGAGATAGAGTCAGCTGGGATGAGGAATCAACAAAGTAGTCAAACTCCTCTGTATGTTGATCTTGTGAAGCTGAATGTTGTCCATCTTCATTCACGTGTGTTTCTGCAGATGTGTTTATAACTTCCGCAGCAGTTGAAGGATCAGCTGCTGATGTGTAGTTGGTTTATCTGCATGTGTAGAAGTAGTCGGCATGATCTCTGTTATGTTTGGATCCTCAGGTGATGAAGGTGGATCAGCTTCGAAAGTTGGAATATCTACAGAAGTAGGATGCATTTCTGTTAAAGAAGGAACTTCTATTGGAGAGGGAACTTCTACTGATGTAACTGGTACTTCTGTTGATGTTGAATTCTTATTTCCATCAAGATGATCATAGCCTGTTTGAGTTGTATGTTCAACATCAACAACACTTTGATTGTGTGTCTGAACTGCTCTTGGTGGATCAGCTATCAATGGCACTTCACCCATGTTTGGAGGAACATAAGGATAACATGTATCCGCAGGACCTGTCACATTCAAGTAACCAATGTTAAATGAGTTTGTTAATGCATCTATATCAAACAGCCAAGATGATCCTTTTACAGATAGTGTAAACATGGATTCATCAAAAGACATATTAGAAGTTTCTTCCTCAATGTTGTCATGTGGAATATTACTCTGTATGATTTAGATGTTGATGAATACCCACAAAGAAACCATCATATGCCTTTTCAACAAAGTTTCCTAATTGTTCTTTAGTGTTTAAGACAGACACATGACACCCAAAAGCTCTAAGATATCCTATGAAAGGTTTTTGTTTAAACAAAAGTTCATAGGGTGTTTTGTTGTGTTCTTTGACTATTAAGGTTTTGTTTTGAACAGTGCATGCTGAATTCACTGCTTCAGCCCAAAATGTTATTGGGAGCTTTGAATCAGCCAACATTGTTCTTGCTACTTCAATTAGAGTCCTGTTTCTTCTTTCAGCAACTCCATTCTCTTGTGGAGTTCTTGGAGCACTGAATTGTCTAACTATCCCTTTGTCCCTGCAAAAAGAGTCTAAAATATAATTAACAAATTCAGTTCCATTATCACTTCTTAAACTTTTTACTTTTAGATCAAGTTGATTTTCTATCTTGGTGATAAACTCCATTAAAATTTCTGATGTTTCACTTTTATGTTTTAAGAAAAATACCCAAGTAAATCTAGTGAAATCATCAACAATCACCAAGTAGTATTGCCTTTTTCCAATGCTTAACACATTGGTTGGACCAAAGAGATCCATGTGTAATAACTTCAGTGGTGTTGTGTTAGTGTTAATTGTTTTGGATTTATGTGATACTTTGTGTTGTTTTCCTTTAGAACATGATGAATAGTGATTAGAACAGTAAAATTCTTTCTTTGGAACACCAATGACTAAGTCATTTTTCACCAATTTATTCATGTTTTTCATGTTGGAGTGAGCCATCCTTCTATGCCACAGTTGAGATTCATCTTCTAATGACTTAGAAATCAGGCATGTTTCCTTGCTTGTTATTGATGTGTTGTTCATATCCAACACATAAGTGTTGCCTTTTCTTGGTGCATTAAGAAGGACCCAGTCTTTTGGGATTTTGAAACCTGGCTTAAGAATATAACAGTCAGTGTTATCAAAGAATATGGTATAGTTTGGATCACAAATTTGAGAGACACTTAACAAATTGAATTTTAAATTTTCACAAAAATTAACTTTCTCAAACTTGATTACACCATTTGTTACCATTCCTTCACCAATGATTTTATCTCCCTTCTTATCCCCACCAAATGCTACATATGAAGCATGTTTATGTTTGAAATCATGGAGGAGAGAACAGTTCCTGTCATGTGCCTGGAACAACCACTGTCAACATACCACTTGTTGTCAGCCTTCCCTGGATGTTCCTGTAAAACATAATGAAATTAATTAGAACGTGAATCCCAAGCCTTGATGGTATTGGGCTTGCCATTGTTATCTAATATAGTTATTTTTTCATGGATGAGCCTTGATGTTACTAAATTATTTTTAGTTTCAATTGTTTCATTATGTTTTGTTTTGGGTGAGGATGATTCTTTTGATGATGATGATGTGGTGCTTTCATCTTGGTTCATACTGACTTGCTCAATCACTTCTTCTTTCAGTGCATTTTTCATTGGACTTGAGATTAAGGCTTGCCTTAAAAATGTTTTCGCATCCTTTGATTTAGACTGAGGCACATGGTCACCTTTTCCAAAGTGATCAAAGAAGTCATCATCTTCCTGCAATTCTACCTTTTTCTGAGGTGTCTTGATTTGAACATGTCTTTCTTTCATTTTCTTTGTTTGATTCTCAACAGATGTTTTCTTTGTCTTTGAATTCTTCTGCTTTTGTTGCTGCTTCTTTTGTTTTAAAAACTTTGAATCATCATACTCAGAAGATTATGAGTCTGATTCAGTATTTTCTGCTTATTGCTTCTTGAATACCTTTGTTTTGTTCTTTTTGTTGAAGAAGCATTCTTGAGTGGAATGATTATGTTTGTTGCATATTGCACAATATTTGTTAAAGTAACAATCAGAAGTCATATGATTGTTCATATTGCATATTAAGCAATAGCTGCTGAAGTAGCATTCTTCTGTGTTATGGTTGTGCATATCACACCATTTTACAATACTTCTCTTCAGCTTCACTGTCAGAATCAGCTTTTACCTTTGTCTTTTTCTTGATCATTGCCTTTTTTTGCTTCTTTAATTCCTTTTCAAATTTTGCAGCTGATGATTCTTTACACTTACCTGACTTGATGTCAAAGGGTTCTTGTTTATGAGCATCCAGTTTTTGTTGTCTCTTAATTCTTTGTTCATTGGATGCTTCCGCAGATGTTTTCTTATTCTGTATTCCTTCTACGGATGACTGTTTTGGAACATGTTTCTTATACTTTTCTACGGATTTATCTGACTTCTTCTTCCATAGGTGATCTGCGGAGGTGAGTTTTTCTTCTTCTGTGGTTCTTTTCGCTGGATTGTTGTTGTGTTGGTTGAGTACATGAATGCCTTCATTCAGTTCACCAATTCTTGTGTAAATGGTCTTTAGCAAATTTCTTTGTTTTGGTGGATAAGAAAGTTTTATTTCATCCAACACTTTAGGAATTAGATGTTCTTTCATCACAGTTTTTCCCTTACCCAAACCAGTAATTTTAGGCTCATCACCCTCATCCAGATCATCACAGTTATCATAATCAAATTCTGATTCATTTTGTTTTGAAAGTTCTGATTGAGATGAATTAGTTTCACTTGACTCGGAGTCATCATTTACCACTTCATTATTTTCATCTTTTGACTTAGTTTCTGTGCTAGACACGAATTGATTTGATAAACTGTTAGTCATGGACTCAGGTAGGGTGGTGTAGTTGTCATTTACTGGTGGTGCAATAGCATGAAATCCCAATCCAGATTTATTCTTTGACTTAATATGAGAGTTTAACAATTTCTCATACTACTGTGATGACAATTGGAATTTCTGAAGTTTTACTTCAGTAGATGCAGGATCTGAGATAGACTTTGTTAATGAAATAGTCAAATGCTCAACTTGTGCTTTCAGATTGTAATTTTTAGACACAAGTTTATCTAAATCTTTTTGTAATAAATTGATTTTTACTTGGTAAAGTTTGTGTTCTCTTACATTTTATTCATTTAAAAGCAAAGTTTCTTTTACTTTATCAGCCAATTGTTGAGAATGAGTTCTATATCTTTCAACTTCATCAACACAGGTGGAAGAACATAACCTTTCTTTTACCTCTCTGGCCATTGGTGGAATCTTGTTTTCCATGTTGGCCATCAGTGCTTGATTTTCTTCCATTGCATCCTTTTCATACATGCTCCAATCACAGGTACCATCCTGCAAAATAATTAAACCAGCTTCTTTAGAATTATTGGTACCTGATGAGTTGTTTGTTGATGGTGGGGATGAGTTTGTCAGCTGAGGTTGTGTGAAACTCCTTTGACTTGATTGTCTAGAGTCATTTGTTTGTTGCTAATTGCTATTGCATTCCCTTGAGAAGTGCCCATAGAGATTGCACTTGAAGCATCTCACTTTGGACTTGTCAACACCTATCTTAGTTTATCTTCCTCCACTAACAATCCCTTGTTTCTTTTGACTTTTTGTTTTGATTGCTTTTAGAGCTCAATTTGAAAGACTTGGCAGCATAGAAGCTTGTTACCTCTTCATTGTCACTCTCAACACATGAGTTGTCTTCATCTTCATTGGAGATGAACGCACTTCCAACACCCTTTAATTCCTTGAATTGGTACGGTTCTATAGGTGCTTTAATGCTCTTGTTTATTGTCTTCTCGTCTAACTCCAAAGCTTCTACCTTTGCAACCAGGTGCCTAGTCCTATCAACTTCAAATCCAGTGTGTTTTTGAACATAGACACAGTTTGTGTCCAACTTTCTGGTAGTGCATGAAGCATCTTTTTATTTAACTCCTTGTTGTTGTACTTCAGTTCAAAGATATTCATCTCTGTAACCAGTTGCATAAATCTATGGAGTTGTTGAGGGACTGACTCACCCGCAATATGATGAAAAGTTTCATACTGTGAGCAAAGTGTATCCTTCTTTATGCTCTAATCTCATCACTTCCTTCACACAGAGTGTGTAGGATTTTCCATAACGAGTGTGCTATTTTATATGATTCACACCTGATCAATAGATCTTCAGGCAAAGCCATGGTAAGCATGCTATAGGCTTGGATATCGATTTTGACTTTCTTTGAGTCATCAGGTGACAGATTTTTCAAACTTATGGGTTGATTATTGTCCTTGTAATCCGGTCCTAAGGCAGGAGGAATATATGGACCTTTTGTAATCGAAACCCATAGATCAGAATCTGTATAATTAACATGATTCCTGAACTTGATTTTCCAAGTTTTGAAATCAGATTTGTTTTCCAACTTCGGAGGTTGATACGCACCAACCACTGAATTGCTCATGTTAATTAATTTTGTTAAATATCAAAAAGCAACAATTATGTTTGAATAAACCCAATTAAACAAATCAAACTGACAGATCAATTGATCTAGATCAATGAGCACCAAGCTCTGATACAACCTGTGAATCCAAGGATCTAAACAGGAATTATCAGATTGATTTTAACAAGCGCTGATTGCGGAACTATCAACACTTTATGTTTAATGGATGATTACTATCAAATTGATCAACAGTGAATAGCACAATCAAACATAAATATAAAAACACACAAACCAAGAATTGTTCAACAATCACAATCAATCGATTGTAATGCTCTGTCGCTATTGATAAGTTGTTGTTGTTGTTCTGTGTTTTTCGTACTCTTTTTCTAATGATCTCATTTCTATCAATATATAGAGATCATGTTCCTATTCTCTTCCTAATTCATTGCAAATCTTTCGCTATCTAGTTGCTATACTTAAGCAAACTTCCTATAGCTATACGTATCCTTGCCTTATTTATCGGCATAGGAGTTTGCGATTTACAATGAATTAAATTTGAAAACTGATGTTGATATCACGTGATATATTTGCTTGAAATAAATGTCTTCCATCGCCATTAATGATGTTGCTCTGCCACGTTGACTTGTTTACTTTCTGTTGACAACTTGAAGTGTTAAATAGTCTTTTGTAGGAATTTATTCTTCCACAGGAACTTAGTCTTCCGCAGTAACACTTTAGTCTTCGGGGCTTGTTCTTCTGTGATTGTGCTTCAACAGGAGTTCTTGTACTAGTTCTTTAGTGGCAATCTCTCCTTCAGTAGCTTCACTTGTTCTTTAGCCTTGTTCAACTGATGTTCTTCCGTAGGAGATCTATGGAAGCACATCAGTTATGCTCCTGAGAACATCTACGGAAAACACTTATTCATCCGTAGTTTATTCTAACACTTGGTCAAATTTCCAAATTGTCCAAGTCTAATGTTTCCTGCAATCATACATAAATCAACACACATATAATATAGTTTATCTTATAAGTCAATCCAGAACATTATATTATAAAAATGATAATTACACAATATGATTACAAGAGTTGATCTATCATCTAAAACTATACATACATGAGTTCTGGACCTAACAGGGTATGACCTTGAACCTTAATCGGGGTTAGTATTTATGTCTGCAGTTTGAAAATTTTGACCTGAATTGTTAGGTTTAAGAGCAGTCTCGGTTGAGGGCAAGAGAGAGGTAAGTGTGGGGATATTATATTTGGGTGTTTGAATGGGTTTAACAGTGTCAATTGTAAGATTTTAAAGCATTTATTTGTTAGAAGAGGTTATTACGTGTGTATTTATGATGTCCAGGTATTGGGTGATAAAGGACAGAAAATAAAGTTAATTGAGAAGTCACATGATGAAGTTGTGCAAACCTGAGCAAAAGACAAGTAAGGAGACAAAAGATGAAGAAGAAAAAGAAGGTTGGCCACCATAGGACCCTTGGCCGCCGTAACCTACGATGGCCCTTGTGAAGAAAATAGCAGAAAGCCACCACCGTAACTTACGGTGGTGGAGTGGCCTACAGTGCAGCAACAACTAGAAAAAAATCTATAGGTCTCTAACGTAACATATGGCGGTCACATGGCCTACGGTACACAGCGCGCTGAATTTTTTTAAAAAGACGGGAAACCTAGGTTTTGACCTACCACTTTATTCCAAGACACTCCCAAGTCCCAATAACGATCTAAGCAATCCCGAAGACTTCCGGATGCAATTTCAAGGCTCAAGATCTTATTTTTATCATTTGGTTATAATTCTCTAATGTTTGTAACAATGTTTTCATTCGTTTTCGCTTTGATTTTCATTTCCATGTTCGATTAAACCACCCGTGATCTTCTCTGGGTAGTAGGGTTTGTATACAATTGACCTATTCTTTGTTTTTAATTGGGTTATTGTTGAAGTAGGAATCTTAAGTCAAAGAACATTATTTGTTAATTAAAACTTCTAAAATATTTATGTCTATTGAAACCTAGGTTCCGGTTTTTATGAGTGTTTAGATTTCTTTACATAGGGACACCTCATGAGGGTTAGGATTGGGTTGGTTAAGTTAAGTTGGGTATGATTTGAGTAGTTCTTTTACAACAGTCTCATTCAGTCATAGTACGTCTAGTTAAACCAATGATGGTTATGTCTACGTGACCATTCGTGAACATATAGGACAAGTCAGTAGTTGCAACCCTGAACCCGGAGAGGATTACTTTTCCAAATATTGTTTACAACTAATCAAATTTCAATTCAGGTTTACTTTTATCTTATAAACTTGTTCTTAATTAGTTTTCAACCCTAAATCAAGTTTTTCACTTGCCACATATGTGAAAATTCGATAATCGGTGGATCGAATATTGCAATCGTATTGTTACCGTCTATCAGATCTGTGATGTGGAATCTCACAGACCTATTGATGATTTCAAGTGAAGATCTGTTGCAAGATTTAATGTATGATGATAAATGAATGATGAACAATTCAAGAACACATATTCATAAATATTTCATTCATTCATATGGATGATGATGCTAGGAGATTACAAAGGGAGTTTGTAAGAAAATTCTCTCTCAGACACACTCAACCTAATTGTTAGTGCTTACAATGCTTTGTAATGCTTAGATTATAAAATGACTGCACTTAGTCTATTTATACTCTTTACATAAATGATAAAAATTACATTTAATCCATATTGATTACACAAATATTGTTCTAAGTCTAATAAATTCTCTGTTGCTGATGCATGATTGTCGGGTGCTGACGTCATTCGGGACGACCGCTGATGTTAACTTTTGACTTTGACCACGGTTGACCAAGTTTGACTTTGGTCAATTTTCTTCGTTTTGATCATATTTTCAGCATAGCTTCACCGTGTCGGTTTTGGTAATCATCATGAGATGCTGCTGCCAAAACCTCATAATTATCAAAAAGCTTGGATGTTGATTGATGTGCAGTCTTGAAGTGCAGTCTTCTCCCCCCTTTTTGGTAGCATCTTCTTAGAAGCTTCAGAAAAAGACATTAAGAAAAAGACTTTGTTTTGGCACATACAGACTTTGTTTCGGCACTTCATGGATGTTTCATCAGCTGATCTTCTAGCCTTATTTTGAAGACATGAAAATACACCCATTTACAAATATTATGGATTGCACAGGTAGCAATATCAGTAGTTTTATCTCAACTTCAGAAGTGAAAGAGAACCATTAGACATTCTTCAAACTTGACATATACTCTCCCTAAACAAAAGCTTTGGAGGGTGAGGAACTTTTGTGTATGAGACACTAAGAGGAGGATTCTTAGTTCTCAGCAACTGGCAGGAGATCTTTGAAAGAAGCAGGAGTGTTCACTTAACATCTTGAACTGAATGAGAAACTTAGGCATGTTGTGCAATTCATCACCTACAAAAGTCTAAATCCTCTCGGTAGAGGTATTGCATGAAAGTTTCACTCCTAAATCAATAACACATGTAAATCTACCAAAACTAAGAAAAATACTAGAAATGAGAAATCTTTTTGGAATTTTAGAATTTTCAAAATTATGATATTTTCAAGCATGAATCCTTCAATTGCAATGGGATCATACTAATCCAAAATCCTCTACATCTAAGAATGTTTAACGTTTGAAGAGACATAAACAAAGAACAAAGTTGATTGTAAGTATGTTTGTCCACTTAAACTCTTTCAAGGATCTATTTTTAACACTTTTTGATATTTACCATGTTTTGGTTTGATTAGATATGCTAATTGAGTACCCCACACTTAGAAGTATGGAAGAATAACCCTCCTCATGAAATGCAAGGTGGCACTTTATCACAACTTGAACCAGGCTACTTAGAGTATAAATTCTCATGATATGATCCACTTTAGGATTCTTTTACACTTCACTTTGGAAGTTGATCCATATTGGGATTCTTTAAGCTTTGATCCATATTGGGATTCTTTTCTTTGCCTTTTTGGCATGCATCAGCACTTTTAGTGCAAGGTCAACTGGGTCTGTGCTCAGCACAACAGAAGTTGTCCTTATGTTTACTCCAGGTCTGTATTTACATACAACAAAGGAGAAACATATGCTTTTATCAATGAGAAATTTATAAACCATTTTTGCATGGTGTGTTTAGGTAACCACACAAGCAAACACTTGGAAAAGTCAATTGCTTACCAATAACCTAAGATGGTTTTGGTCCACAATGCATATTGATTTAGTTCATCATAAATATGCTTATCTTGAATCCAAGCTGAGCCTACTGACATATCAAACAGGGTCTTGTCAGTTTTTATTGATCTAAAAAATAGATGTAGAAGATAGTAGATGAGTGTACTATCATTTCTCATGTAAATGCAGGAAGATTCAAAAATAACTACATAATAGTAATTTTTTTTGGACTTTTCTTGATTTTCTAATTTCTTTTTAGGATTTTGATTTTGAGAAAATAAAGAAATGGCATATGTGTTATCAAATTAATAGAGATCATCAACAGTTAGTCTATGTAGCAATGTAATCAGGCTAAGCAGATGGAATGAAACATCAGTTGTTTCTTGCATTACCATCATAGTTTCTATGAATGATTGATGTCCTGTATTGAATCATGGTTAATTTTTGCTCTATTTGGCTCAGTTGCATCATAAACATCATGATCAGGAAGAACGTTCCTTTCATGGGAAGGAATCAGCCACTCCTAACTTTTCATGGGTTGGCAGGCCTCCATAACTATCCCTATCACACTAGCAAATCAGTTAGATATTTAAACCCAGGCCATTACTGTCCTGAGCAGTCCATTAGCATCTTTATATGTGACTTGTTGGTATGTGTATGATTTGCTTTATCTGATGATGTATCATATTCACCTCCTGAAATTGTTTTCTTTCTTCAACATTGTTTTGATATTAGACCAAATGACTCAACTTTAGTTTGCTTAAAAAAATGAGTTTTTTTGGCTTTTAAAAATCTTTTGGTTGGTTTAGAAAATCTATTTGTCTTTTGAAAGTTTTATTGAGGTGTAGCAAAGGATGTTTGTACTTGATCATGTTTGTTTCTTCTAGGCATGTGATCATATTCATCATAAGAATTATAATCATGATTATAATAATTTGATGGATGTGATCTTCTATGATGGACATTATGAAAGTATTATTCCAATATCTATCATACTTATGTTGTGTGTATGACCTAGGATAATGTCTTGGTGCCCAATAATCATGAATATCATAATGTTTAAAATCATACCTATGCTGATGTGATCGAGGAGAAGAGTAGCTATGACTTCTGTTGTAGTACTCATGCTTTGATCTTGGTGAGTAAGACTCTAATGGATGATAAGATCTTTGACCTCTTCTGTGTTGTGATATCGGAGAGTTGTTGTATGAACACTCTGAAGTGGTATGATTCTCGATGTCATAATTTAAGCAGTAAGGAGTAGGTATGGATCTTCTTCCTTTAGGCTTGGATGATGAAGTTGGATTTGATTGGAACTTCATAGCCTTTTGTCTTTGTTGTTTTTGTTGCTTTATTTTATTTGGACATATATAAGTATCACTCTCAGTGTTTTTACACTCAGACGTGTTGTGTGAATCTGAATTGCATGTCTCGTAGAGAATTGGTTGTTGTTTCAGAGTTTCTAATGTAGCTTTTGAGGTTGAGGGTTGGTTTGGATCAGGTGTAAAAGACTTGGTCTGATTTTTCTTCTTTCTTTTAGATCTGGTTTTCTTCCTCTTAACCTGGTCTTTGATTTCTTGTACCTCAAGCTTCTGCTTGTTCTTTAACTCTATCTTAATCTTTGCCTTCAGTTTGGCCTTTGTGAATTCAGGTTCAAGAAATCCAGCTGGTTTGAATTTCTCATAGAGAACCATAGCCTTTTATTTGTTGTCAAGCTTTGCTGCTTTGGATTTCTGTGGCTGTGTTTGTTTTGGATTGATTTCTTCAATGACATGGTTAATACATGTCAATGTTGCTTTGTTTGGTTGGTTGGTTTCTTCATCATTGTCATCACTTGCAGGATCTCCATCTTGACCATCACAGGAATGAAAGGTTTCATGTTGTGGTGATTTAGGTTTGAGGTATAGCTTTGATGATGTTTCAGGAGAAGTGATTTGAGTGATAGTGGATGGTTTGACTGTTGGATGATGATCATGCATATTTGAATCTTCTTTGACTGAACTTGTCATTGAAGTTGGCATTTCTTTCTAGTTATCATTGTAAAGAGGAGAAACAACATGGTATGTAGTTCCAGCACTCTTCTTTTGATCTCTTTATGCATCAAGTAGTTCTTCCAACTTGCTAGCAGTCAGCTTTAAATTATCAAGTTCAACTTTTGTTGATGCATGATCTACTTTTGTCTTTGTTAGAGACTCAGTGAGGCTTGTAACTTGAGCTTGAAGACTAAATCTTTCTCTAATGATTTTGTCTACATCCTTCAGCGGAGAATTCATTTTATCTTCAAAATCTTTATGTTGTATCTTCAATTCTGCATTTGTAGCCTTTTCTGTATTGATTGCTTGATTTAGACGCTCAATGTAATATTGCAAGTTATTAATTGTTTTGGTTGTACTTGCTTTTGATAGTTTGGCTTCAACTTCAGCCTTTGTGTTTGTTAACTTCACAGAGAGTTCAGTTGCATGAGCATTCAGCTTATGGTTTTCTTTAAGCAAGTTATCAACTTCTTTCTCTAGTGAACCGATTTGATTAGAAAAAGTTTGTAGTTCCTCTGCATGTGAAGCTCTTTCCTCCTTTATCATGTATACTAAATTGTTGCAATATTTTCGATATGCTTGTACTTCATCTATGCATGCTAATGAGCATAGATTGAACTTTCTGTCTTTAGGAATTTCAGGCAATGGAGGAATGTTTGTGTTGTTGTTCTTTGTGGCTTTTGCAAGCTCGACAGTTAACTCTTTTAGTTTGATTTGTTTTTGAACCATTTTGTCTTGCAACTGGTTCATCTCTTGAGCTAAACTGATATTTTGTTGATTCAACGTCTTGATTTGTGCTTGATCATTTCTTTGAGATTGTTCCATCTTTAATCCGCATTTGATCAAATCATTATACAATATGTTGTTTGAGTTTACAAGATCACACAAATGTAAATACATCAGTTCTTTCTCAATGTGACTGATGTACAACTGAATATTTGTCTTGTCAAACAATGAATTTTTGTTATTGTTTGATATGCTGCTATTGTTTGGTTGGTTGCAACTTTTGTTTGATTTGTTGTTGTTGTTTG
This sequence comes from Flaveria sonorensis, assembly GCA_025506505.1. NCBI lineage: Eukaryota > Viridiplantae > Streptophyta > Magnoliopsida > Asterales > Asteraceae > Flaveria > Flaveria sonorensis. Next base: position 41,997,856 of record CM046434.1, read on the forward strand.
GTTGGTTGCAGCTTGATTTCCTTTGTTTGAATTCTTGAAACCTCTTTCTACCTGTAGCAAGAAAGATAGCTCGGTTTTTTGAAACAAGAATGTTAGTGAATAATGTTAAATTTTCCATTTTGTTTAAAAACAAAAATGATATAACAATTGTTTTTGTGTTTCAAACAAAATCAAATTTTAAAATTTTAATTGAATCCAAAGAACGTTGAAACTCAATTTAATTAGATCAACCTAATTAAAGAGTTAACTTGGTTCAATTACAATTTAGTTAAGCTGGACTAAGGTTAATCTAACTTAATTTAAAAGTAACAATATTTGGATCTTCTTAACTAAAATTTAAATGATTTTATGACTTGATTAAGAGTAACTCAACTCTTTCGAAGTATATATATTTTGATCAAAAGGAAGTCAACATGAAGTTCTCAAATCTTCCGAGAACAAATTATAATAGTTTGTCAAAATGAAAAGCTTCCTAGAACAACTTAAAAGTTAGTCAAGTTGAAAACTTTCGATTAGAAGGTTTAAAAGTTTGTCAAATTTAAAAGCTTCCGAGCAAGGAATTCTTTCGAATTTAAAAGCTTCCGAGCAAGGAATTCTTTCGAGTTCAAAAACTTCCGAGAACAATTAAAAACCTTCCATGTACAACAAAATCTTACGAGAACAAACTTTCAATGCTGCAATGTTTACTCGTCCGCTGTGGGTGCTGCGAACCGAGTTGTGCTGTTCAATGTCCGCTGTGGACGTGGGAGTTTTTTTCAATGTCTGCTATGGATAGATGTGGCGGAGTGTGTCCCCTGTGGACGTGATGATTCAACGTCCGCTGTGGATTTTCTTAAGCATCCGCTGTGGACTTTCTTAAGCGTCCGCTGTGGACTTTTTTAAGCATCCGCTGTGGATGTTTTTCTTCAACAGCTATGAATACTTAGAAAACTTGTATGTTCTTGTTATTTACTCGTTCGCTGTGGAAATTTTGAATGTCCGCTATGGACAATGTTGTGTATGCTCTTGTTCTTTACTCATCCGCTGTTGACAAATAAAGGAGTGTGTTCGCTGTGAAGCTTCTTACTCGTCCACTGTGGAGTTTTCTTACTCATTCGCTGTGGATAGAGTTGTGTGTTTAATGTGAACTATGGACGTGATAAATGTCCTCTGTGAGTGATTGTTGAATCAGCTGTGGATGAGTTGTGCTATGGGTGGTGATGTTTACTCATCCGCTATGGACCTTGTGTTTGTTCAACGTAAACTGTGGAGTTACTTACACGTTCGATGTGGAGTTTTCTTACACGTCCGCTGTGGACATATGAATGTCCACTATAGATGTTGTGTTTTCTCGTCCGCTTTGTACCGAAGTGTATGTCCGCTGTGGATGAGGATGAGTGAGTGTATCCGCTGATGACCGATGTGTATGTCCCCTGTGGAATTTAACACGTCAGTTGTGAATGAATTAGTTCATTAGCTGTGAACACTTGGACAAAAATTGAATTCCAAGTGTACTTTGTGCATTCTTTGTAAAATTCGATTATGAATGGAATTTCACTTGCAAATACACAAATTGATGTTTGAATGATTGTTGAATGATACTTGAATGATTGAATGATGAACAACCAAATCAAAATCCAGATTAAATCATGAATTTGGTTGAATTTTGAGATTTCAAAACAGTTTGACTTTGAAACAGTCAAACTTCATGTTCTTGAATGAACAAACTTTTGATTCTTGGGTTTCTGATGGAATTTGATAAAACCTAATGTTATAATAGCTATAGATAAGTGATTCTAAGCTAAAACAACAATCAATTTCATATAATCATCAACTAAACTCAAATTTAGATGATGAACTCATGAAGAACACAATGAAGAACAAAAACCCAGATATGACAATCTGTAGGAACCTTTGAGGTTAAGAGGCTGATGCAACCAAAGGATCAATCAAAAGATGCCAAAACAACCAGGTCTTCCAACATGCACTAAGGAACAAAGAAGAGCTAGCTTCGAAAGTTTTACACACCCAAGAAAAATGCTAAGTGTAAAATCTTTCGAAGCCAATGATCAGAAGAAACTACTGAGAAAACATTACACTAAGTGTCAAGTCTTCTGAAGCCAAAGACTCAACTCTTCTGAAGGTTAAAGATGAAGTCTTCCGAAGCTCTCAAGACAAAGACTTCCGAAGCTGAATAAAGATAAGACTGATTACTTTAGAAGAAAGAGAAAAGACACTTTTTCTGTCAACTTTATCATAAAGCAACCTCCTGTCCGCTGCATGCTCTGGTGGTTCACCAACTATCATAAGTTGGTGAAACCTCCATACTTTATGATAAAGTAGATAAGGTCTTTGTCTGTAAGTTTCTGTATTTGTTTCCTGTTTGGCTTTTTGTAATAGGAAAGTCAGTGAGCTTTGGCCTGTCATAGTCACTAGTCAAAAGGCAATCTGCCTTTTGACTTTAGGCTGATCTTGTTGTCTAGATTAGTCACATCCAACTATCTTTTTGCATATTGACGGTTGTAGGTTTAGTATAAAGAGTCAAAGATTCTTGTATTTCATAGATCAGTGCAAACACTTGTAATAGAACTGAAGAAGCAATATACTACTACCTTGAAAATTATTTTCTTGTGTTCTTGTTCTTACTTTACTTGTGTTGTGCATTGTATCATCTGCTTAAAGTTCTAAGTTCCCCATTTGAATTGTTAAGTGATTCTAAAGATCCTCCTAAGTGTGTTAACTAAGTGCAAAGTCCCTTTTTAACGGTCCTGCATTTGGTATCAGAGCATTCCAGGCTCTTGTTTGCAAGATCTCACCATCTTCAAAACCTCTTAGTAACACACATCACGTAACTCTTCAAATGGCAGCTATCTCCAAAGCTGATATAGAAACTGGAACAATAACAAAGTCCCCACTGATCACTCTTGAGGATTTTGACACTTGGTGTCAAATAATGGAAGGCTTTATCAAGTCTCAAGATTCCAGGAGGTGGGAGTCTATTGAAGATGGACCTCATGTACCATGCACCTCTTCAGCTGCTGCTGGTGGTGGCATGATACCAAAGGAGAGGGCTGACTTTTCTGATGAAGACTGGAAAAGAATTGACATTGATCAGAAAGCCATGACGGCCCTCCAAACTGCTCTTCCAAACTCCGTCTACAGAGGTTTCAAGAAGTGCAAGACCGTTAAACAGCTATGGGATGCACTGAAACTGATGTATGAGGGTTCAAATGAAGCCAAGGAGAACAAGAAGGATCTCCTGAAGCAGCAGTTTGAAAATTTCACCTTCAAGACAGGTGAAACCATGACTCAACAATACTTTAGGTATGTTGAGATTGTGGATACTCTGGCTGATGTTGGGGTAACTATTGAGAACAGGGATATTGTTAGGAAGTTCATGTCCTCTCTTCCAAGACAATGGACATACTACTGTGTGGTCATTAAGAGGGCTGAAAACCTCAAGACCCTTACTCTCACTGAGTTGTATGGGATACTCAGTGGATACCAGATGGAGATGAACATGCAAAATTCATCTGGTAGCTCCAACACTCACCAGAGTTCAGCCCTTCATGTGGTTGAAAGGGATAGCAGAGAATCACAACATCATCTTATCTGCTATCCTGAGACTTCATAAAAGGGTCCTTTCATCACCTTCCCAGAGACACCAAGAGAGAGCTACATCCAAGGAAGTCCCTTCCAAGAGACAAGCTCCTCTCAAGCCTTTGTTTCCACTGATGAAAGTTCAGGAAACTTTCTCTTTACTCTTGAAGACCTGGACTGTATCCATCCAGATGATCTGGAATATATGGAGATAGTCCAGCAGATGGCTCTTCTCACTCAAAGAGCCCAGAAATTCTACAAGAGGACTGGGAGAAGGTTTCCTAGCAATGCTACCAGTGGCAAGTTTGGGCTGGACAAGAGCAAAGTCAAGTGTTACAACTGTAACCAGATGGGACACTTTGCCAGAGAATGCAAGGCACCCAAATCAAATGGTGGCCAAGCCTCATCCAGGCCAAACTACACTGAAGGAGGGCAACAGAATGAGAATTCAAGACAGCAAGCTGCAGTTGCGGTTGAAGAAGGAGGCTTTGACTGGAGCTTTCAAGCTGAAGATGCATCTCCAAACCAAGCACTTATGGCTGACCACGATGAAGCCAAGGTACTTGAACATCTATGCTTTCCTGATTGTATTGCTAAAGTAAACAGATACAGGTCCTATAACTTGGAAATGAGATCTGACATTGAGTCCTTGAATATTCTAAAAACCGATTTTAAAAGAGCAGAAAATGACTATAAACTTAAGATAGAAGATCTATAAAAAACAGTTTCAACTCTTAAACATGAGCAAACAAATTACAGGACTCAAATTAAGGATCTCATTACCAAGTTGACTGAATGCCAGGCTGAGCTTGTGATCAGCAAAGCTAGGGTAGAAAAATGTGTTCTTGAAGAGGAAACCTTCAAGAATATGATATCCTCATCTCTACATGCAAAAGTGTGTTATCAGAACAAGTAGGGACTGGGATCTAGTGAGATAGCTCCTCCACACTCTCTACTATCTGTTAGATCTCCAAGGTGTGGAATTGGTAAAGATGAGCTTCCATCCATAGACCCCAGTAATGAAGAGGATAAAGAGGAGAAGGTGAGGGATGACTCTGAGGTGAGTGAAGAGAGTAAATCCAAAAAGGGTCATCATGCTCGTAAAGAGGAAAAATAAGCTGCTTTGAGCAAAACCAAAAGGAAGAACTTGATCAGAAGAGCAAAGAGAAGATCAAGAAAAGCTCAAGAGGTCAAGAACACCTTTGATCCCAAACAGAAACAAGTATTTGTCTCTACAGGGTTCAAGGTGATAAAAGCTGAAGATCCTACCAAGAATTCTAGTACCAAGGGTTCTACTTTAGCTTCAACTCACTCCAGCAACAACAAGAAGATTGATGTGCTGTGCGTCACTGCTACACAGCCTGAACCGTCCAGTTCTAAAAGCAAGCTTCACCCTAAGAAGCCTGCTGCATCATTTGAAAAGGTGAAAGAGGAAAAGGAAAGTGTTCAAGCTCAGTCTTCTTTGGAAAAGAAGGCTCTCAGAAGAAAAGATATAGACTGTGTTATGTGTGGTAGTACCTCACATCTGGCTAAGGGTTGTCAATACAATCCAAAGGGTACTATCCACATGATCAAGAAGAAAACTTCTAAGAGGAAGAAGAAACAAACAGCTTCGGAAGGAAAATCTGTTTCCTTCGGAAGCTCCAAAATGAAGAAATAGGCAAATGAACCATTGCCTTCGGAAGGAAAATTGGTCTCGGAAGAAAGGAATGCTTCCGAAGTACTGAGGCCTGCTACAGTGAAAGCAAGATCTTCCGAAGGATCAGTCTCCAAAGCTTCCGAAGCCACAAAAGCTTTCGAAGCATTGAAGGTCAAGCCCAATCTTTCAAAGGTGGTGTGGAAGATGAAGGAAGACAATGTGGCTAAAAGTTCATCAGCAGAAACAGAAAATGATCCCCAAAACCTGAGCATAGGATCTATTACTGTTTCATTACCTTTAACTCATTCTAATAAGCCCAAGACCAATGAGGCTTGGGTTTCCAAATGTAACTAAATCATCTCTTTTTGTGCAGGGACAGCTAAAGACCAACAAAAATATTTGGATTGTTGATAGTGGCTGCTCCAGGCACATGACTGGCAATGAGGCCTTGCTTCAAAACTTTGAAAGGATTGATGGAGGACCAGTTGCTTTTGGGGGAGATGCAGGAGGGTACATTACTGGCAGGGGCAAGGTTACAAATGGTAAGCTCAACATTGAGAATGTAAACTTTGTCAAAGAGCTTGGATACAATCTTCTGAGTGTGTCCAAATTTTGTGACCAAAAACATCATATGCTCTTTACTGAGCATGAGTGCATTGTTCTCAAGCCTGGGGTTGACATTCCTCCGGAGCATATTTTGCTTAGAGCCCCCAGGAGAGGAAACATGTACAAGATGGACTTGCAGGAAGCATCTCCATTTGGAGAGGTTTCTTGCTTTCTATCTAAAGCAAATAGTGATGAGTCTTTTCTTTGGCATAAGAGAATGTGCCATGTAAACTTTAAAAATATGAATAAACTGACTAAGAATGATTTGGTAACTGGAATACCAAAGAAAGAGTTGATAAGTGATGAACACTGTGTTGCATGCCTGAAAGGGAAGCAACACAAAGTGTCTCACAAGCCAAAGGAAATGAACTCTATCACTACTCACCTACACTTGTTACATATGGATCTGTTTGGCCCCACCAGTGTAATGAGTCTAGGAAGGACCTCATACTATTTAGTGATCACAGATGATTTCACAAGATTCACTTGGGTGTTTTTCCTTAGAACTAAGGATGAAACCTCTGAAATCTTGAAGAATTTCATTTTGAAAATTGAGAATCAATCTGATCACAAGGTCAAAATCATAAGATGTGATCAGGGAACAGAATATAAAAACCAAATCCTTGATACATTTTGTTATGAGAAGGGTATTTCAAGACAATATAGTGCTCCCAGGACTTCTCAGCAAAATGGTGTTGCTGAGAGAAGAAACATGACACTTATTGAAGTTACCAGAACTATGTTGTCTGACTCTAAGCTGCCCATCACCTTCTGGGCAGAGGCTGCTAACACAGCCTGCTATGTGCAGAACAGAGTTTTAGTAGTTAAGACACATGGTAAGACTCCTTATGAACTGTGGCATAAAAGGAGAGCATTTATTGGTTTTCTCAGGACATTTGGATGTCCTTGCACCATCTTGAATACCAAAGATCAAATAGCTAAGTTTGCTGAGAAATCAGATGATGGACATTTTGTTGGATTCTCTTCTCAAGCCAAGGCTTATAGAGTATACAATCTCAGAACTAGAATCATTGAGGAGTCAGCCAATGTGACTTTCAATGAACACACGCCCTGTGTGAAAGGTTCGGGTCCGGATTGGATATTTGATCTTGATTTAGTTACCAACTGCTTTAACAAATCTTATGAGAATGTTTCAGGATCTATGGATAATAGGTCAACAGATGATCCTGACCTAAGATTTGAGCTGAGAAGACCAAACAAGAAGACTACTTTAGCTCCAATGGTGACTAACCCTGTCATTGAGGCTCCAATCAGCACAAGCATGACAAATACTGCTGATTCAACTGAATTACACTCAAAAGTCTAGTTCAGAGGCTCAGAATTCAGGTGAAGGAACCTCCAATGCAGGAGGAATGGATGGTGGTGATAGTGATCAAGAATTTCTTGATGCTGATAACCACTCCATTAAAGACAACATCAATGATGTCACATACTCATTGGATCAAGTTTCTCTTGATAAGTGTGCTGATGTGGTGGGGGATTCTTCTTTGCCAGATCAAAATTTCTCTAATCTTGATCTGTCCAACCAACTTGCTGTGATTCCTTAACTCAGGATCCACAAGTCACATCCCACCACAAACATTATTAGAAATGTTGACTCTGGGGTGAGAACAAGAGGACAAACTCATGATAGCCATGTTTGTCTACATTCTTGTTTCTTATCCCAAATTGAGCCTAAGAAAGTTGATGAGGCTCTAAAGGATGGAAGCTGGATTGAAGCAATGCAAGAAGAGTTGCTTCAAATCAAAAGACAGAAGGTGTGGAACTTGTGCCCTCTTCCTCAAGGGAAGACTGTCATAGGTACCAAGTGGGTATTTAGGAACAAGAAGGATGATAAAGGGATCATCATCAAAAATAAGGCTAGACTGGTTGTCCAAGGATACACACAAGAAGAAGGGATTGATTATACTGATGTCTTTGCTCCTGTAGCAAGACTTGAAGCTGTAAGGATATTCCTGGCTTATGCTGCATCCAAGGATTTCAAGGTCTACCAGCTTGATGTGAAGTGTGCCTTTCTTTATGGGGTGATTGAAGAAGAAGTTTATATTAAACAACCACCTGGCTTTGCAGACCCAGATCATCCAGATTATGTCTGCAAGCGTGATAAAGCCCTTTATGGACTATATCAAGCTCCAAAAAAGTGGTATGAGACACTATCAACATACCTTTGCAATCATGGATACAAAAGAGGTACTATTGATGGGACTCTCTTCATCAAAGATACAGGGAATAACACATTGCTAGTTCAAATATATATGGATAACATCATCTTTGGTTCAACTAATCCAAAGCTCTGCACAGACTTTGAGACGCTGATGAAGAACATATTTGAAATGAGTGCCATAGGGGAACTCATTTTCTTTCTGGGTATTCAAGTGAAGCAAGTTGAAGACGGCATGTTCATAAGTCAGTCAAAGTATGTTCAAGACATACTCACAAGATTCAAGATGACTGACTGTAAGGTTGCAAATACACCCATAGCCAAAAATCACTCCCTTGGTCCTGATCTTGAGGGAGAGTCTGTTGATGAACATCTCTAGAGGGCCATGATTGGGTCACTCATGTACCTTACTGCTAGCAGGCCTGATATTATGTTTGCTACATGCATATGTGCCAGATATCAAGCCAACCCCAAGATGTCACACCTTATCACTGTTAAAAGGATTCTTAGGTATCTCAAAGGTGCTCCAAACTTAGGCCTTTGGTATCCAAAGAATTCTGACTTCAGTTTGTATACATGTACAGACAGTGATTATGGTGGTTGCAATATGACTGCAAAGTCAACATCTGGGGGGTGTCAGTTTCTTAGTGGAAGGATAGTCTCTTGGCAATGCAAGAAGCAATCCTATGTGTCTGCATCAACTGCTAAAGCTGAATACATTACTGCTGCCAGCTGTTGTGCTCAAGTGCTTTGGATTCAGAATCAGATGCTTGACTATGGATTCAACTTCAAGGAGACTCCCATCCACATAGACAACAACAGTGCTATCTCTATTACAGAGAATCCTGTGTAGCACTCAAGGACCACACATCAACATCAGGTATCATTTGATTAGGGATAACTTTGAAAAGGGCTTGATAAAACTAATCAAAGTTAACACAAATGAACAATATGTTGATCTGTTCACAAAGGCTTTTAATGAATAGAGATTTAAATATCTTGTATCAGCTATTGGGATGATTAACTTTGAATAGATTTTCTGAAATAACTTAATCAAATTTTTCTCCTAAAAATTATGTGTCCTAAGTTGTCTATTAGCTCACCTCATAAGCCCAGTTCTCTTTGGAAGAAAATAAAATTTTAAACTGATATTCCTTAGAATGATAATAAAATTTTACTTTCAGAAGAAGTGAAATTGTCTTCGGAAGAAATTTATGTCCTAAAATTCCTTCAACTTGTTTATCTCAGATTTACCTTCGGAAGAAATTCTTGAAGTATCTTCCTAAGCTTAAGTCTCTTATAAACAATTTAATGTATTTTAAGAACAAATTTCTTCCGAAATCAATTTAGTCTCGGAAGACTTACTCATTTCTTCTGAAGTCAAAATTTTCAAAATTCTTGGGGATATCTTCCGAAGCATAATTTACCTTCGGAAGTTTTGTTTCAAATCTTCTGAAGCCACAATTGTCTTCGAAAGTTATTTTCTACTTCTAAGAAAACTAACTTTTTGGGCGCTTTTTTGAAAGTAGGACCCACATCCGGATTTCAAAGTTTATCTTTTCAATTAACTTTATCTCAAATCCAGTGTATATCTTTCCAAACGGTTCTCTTTCATTTCACCTCTCTCATTGATCTTTAACCTAACTTACCCCCAAATTTCATCTTCTTCTACCTTCCTTCTCTACAAAGCTTCTACAAATGGCAAATCTTGCTCATCGAAACGACCCAGATTTCTCCATGCACCTACATAGGCAACACAACCAAGTTGCTCTGTTAGACCCTGAGAATGATCCAAGCTTCTCAGAAGTTTCTAGGTTTCTTTCTTTGTCTCATTACTACACCTCCCTTACAATAGATCATCCTCTCTATGAGGATCAATTGCTTGAGTTCTGGCGAACCTGTCAAGAGGTTACCATGGATGGGGAGAAGGCATTGTCTGCCACAGTGCAGGGGAGGACACTGTTCATCAGTCTAGCCATCATCAACACCCATCTTCAACTGGATGATGAAGAAGGTGAAATGTCCTTCCCAAAAGCTGCTGTCAACCATTCCTTTGAGCAGACGGGATATGAAGGTGACTTCATAGTCAAGACCTTCAGGAAGGGGAAGGTCTCATACCAGTGGAAGTACCTCCTCTATGTTGTCATCCACAGCTTGTCTAACAAACATGGAGGATGGGACCAGATTCCTGAAGACGATTCCTGAAGACCTCTCCTTCATTGTCCATGGGATGGTTCAAGGGGTCAAATTCAGGTATTCTCAGTTTGTTTTCACAAATTTACTTGCAAATTTGGACTCTCTAGAATATTACATGTTTCCCCGGTATGTTCAACACATTCTCAACTGTGAAATGGGACCACAGTTGAGGGGAACAGGTAATGTTCTTAAACTTGCACTTATGAGGCCCGGCATTTTCAAAATATTGAAAAAGCCAACTATTGGGTTCTTAGGGGTAGAAACAGCCCTTGTCCCAAAAATGTTTGAGCTCATTGCTCAGGGTGACATCCTAGCAGCACCAGCTAGTGATGAACCAACACCCTCTACCTCTCAACCACCATCAAGGCCTACAATTACCCTCACTTACCAAAGAAAATCCAAACGAACACCTACACCTGCTATTGAGCATATGCAGGCCCCCATATCACAACCCACACAGGAGGAAATGGACACTAGAGCTCCCACTTCCCCTGAGGAGCAAACCACTCCCATCTTTGCAACTATCAGTGCTGAGGTTCCTCATGCTCAGCCTGATGAGCTCACACCCTCTCAAACAGCCTTAAGCCATCACTCTGAGTCTCAACACTCTAGTGATCAACCATCAGGGGAAAGTTACCATCCCCAGCCTCTTGATTTAAATCAACCACTTCCTAGCCTTGACTTCTACTCTGATGAAGATTTGGGTTTCAATGAGTACCAAGAGTCTCTCCTCTCTTCCCATACTCAAGGAGTGATGAGTGCTCCTGCCTCACCCATCTCTAGCCCACATCAGACGCCCCAAACTGAGGTGGATCTTCAGATTGTCCAGGAGATCCATGTGGCAGAGGCTATCACTATTTCCAGTGATAACATCACTAGGACCTCTACCATGGCAACCCATCCTCTTGACACTTCTCTTGAAGATGTCATTGGGCAGGGGAAATCCAGCAGCCAACAAACCTATGCTGGTGATGAGGGAGAAGACTCGGGTCCAATCCTCTCATCCCCCTATGATTCTTCATCTGAAGATGAGGAGAGTCTGCAACAAAAGGTGCACAAACTTTTAAACATGTGCACCTACTTTGTGTCAAAGATAGCTCACCTGGAATCTCAGGTGACTATCTTGCAGAAAAGGGTCAATGACCAGCAACTTGAGATCACCGATATCAAGGGCAAGCTCGCTGAAAGACCA